>JALMGA010000003.1:37400016-38000016 GCA_023333525.1 Aspidoscelis tigris stejnegeri
GGTGAGAACCGGTTTGTCAGTCGCTTTGAGCCCCCTTAAGGGTGAGAAGGCTTGTCAGCCGCTTTGAGTCCCCTGAAGGGTGAGAACAGAAGGTTTGTCAACCGCTTTGAGCCCCCTTCAGAGGCTACTTTGCCTCTGCCTGTGGTCACACCTAAGGTTTAATCCAGTTTCAGTTCACTTTCAGAGTGAGAGAATACACCAGCAAACTGACAAGCTGGTTTTCTTTCAGGGTTAATAACTCAGAAAATCCACCTTTAGACTAGATAATGTGGAAAGAAAACTACTGGTCACTTTGCTGATGTGTTCTCTCACTCTGAAGGTGGAGTGAAGCTGGATTAAACCTTAGGTGTGACCACAAGCCAAGGTTTTAATCCAGCTTCGGTCCCTGTGAGGTGGGGAGCGGCTGTGAGAGCTCAGAAGGGAGCTGTGACTAGCCCAAGGTTACCCATCTGGTTTCATGGAGGAAGAAGAGTTGGCTTTTCTACCCTGCTTTTCTCACTTATTGAAGGGGACTCAAAGCAGCTGACAAACCTTCTGTTCTTCTCCCCACAACAGACACCCTGTGAGGTGGGTGGGGCTGTGAGAGCTCAGCAGAGATCTGTGACTGGCCCTAGGTCACGCAGCTGGCTTTGTGGAGGAGTGTGGAATCAAGGTTACCAGGTATTCCCAGATGAGAGTCCAGCTCCCTAACCACTAGTCCATCTGTTTCATTTGTGGACTTTCTTCCCTTCAAGCATACTTTCCTGAGTCCTGGTTTTTATTGGTCTCAATCCATTATAGGCTGTGGTCACACCTAAGGTTTAATCCACTTTCAGTCAACTTTCAGAGTGAGAGAATATATCAGCAAAGTGGCAAGCTGTTTTCTTTTAGGGTAAAATTCACCTCTGGGAGAGATAATGTGGAAAGAAAATTACTGGTCACTTTGCTCATGTTTTCTGGCTCTGAGGGTGGACTAAAGAAACAGCTTTTTCCTCCCCACGTTCAGGCAAAGTTATGGCTTTAATATGTTTAATATGAACACATTAAAACCAATGTGTTGTGACCCGCACTGAGACCCCTGTGTATAGAGTGGGATAAAAATATGAATGAACGACACCCCACCACAGCCTCCCTATGCCTCTTTAATGTTTAAAGCCCCGTCGTTTCACTTTCTAAATGTCCGAAGGTTTGAAATTGCGGAAATTTGCAACACTGTTAATCGGGAGTGAAGGGGTTCCCTGATACACTGTAGCTGCTGTGTGAAGGCTGTAGCAAAAGTGTCTGATTTTCTCATGAAAGTCTGCCTGTGTGTGTTTGTACTGGGAAAGGGGGGCTTCTCAGATACCCCTCCTTCCTTCCTTCCTCCCTCTCTCTTTTTGGGAAAGGGGGGCTTCTCTCACTTTAAAATCCCGTCTGTGCAAGGACGACACCACCCCCTTTGCTAGTCCCCCCCAAGACTCTTTTCCTTGGTGCCTTAGCAACACCTCCCTTCCCCTCCCCACCCCCACCCAGCTGCTGCTGCCCCCTCTCCCCCCATCCTCATCTTCCTCATGCCCCCCCCCGATTTGGCTTCCTCCGTTCCTCCCCGTTCCTGATCAGCGGCGGCTCCGTTCTTTCCCCCTTCTCTTTTTCCTTCCAGCTCCCCCCCAAGCAGCCAGTCAGTCAGTCCCCCACCCCATCCCCAGCTGCCCTCTCCCCCTCCCCTCTCTCTCTTTAGGGACTAATTTTCCCCTCTGCCATGTGGGGACCGCCTAACACACCCACTGCCACCCGTCTCTCTCGGCTCTCCTCCTCTTCTAGCCTCGCACCGAGGGAAGAGCAGCCAGCAGCGGAGCGGGGTAAAGCGGGCAGGGGATCCCCGGTGGAGCATGGATGACGCAAAGGGAAGGGAGGGTGGGATCCTGGGACGGAACACCAATCACAAGAGAGGGGGTGGGCAATGGCGGGAGGACAGGGCTGCTGTCTGGACTCCCAGGATTGATTCCGCGTTAAGGCTGCAGTCAGAATGCTCTCGGAACCGGATCAACTTGCAAGTCGTGTGGACAACTTTGTTCCGTTTCTTTTATTTCGAATTCTTTAAACTGAAATAACGCATGCCGTGAGGATGCGGCATAGTGAAGGTGTGAGTAACTGCTGCTTGTATACCTGAAAAAGAGATACAGAGTTAAGATGTCCTGGAACAAATAAATCTCCTGTTGTAAAAAAAGTTAGGTTTGGTGATTATGTTGTGTAGAAAGTTTTTATGTCCTACATTTGGTACATACAAGGATACCAGCATGACAAGAGTATCCAGTGGAGCTCCTTTTAAGAAGATGTAGCAAACCTAAGCATTCTTTTTAGCTACTATTATTTAGAATGGAATAGTATGCTTGATTAAAATTGTTACCCTCTTACACTGACTCTGCCAGGTTCTGTGAATTCCTTGTATAAATGTTGAACATTCAAGAATTTATGAGATTTGGTTGGCTGGTATGTTTCCTGGATAAATATTATGTTCAGCATTCTCCAGTTTCAGGAATCTTATCAGATTTTTTTTTTTCACTTTTGAAAACCATTTAAACTATTAAAATTCAGTCATACATTCTTATTGTGCAAGTACTATTAAAATTTGTAAAATACTGATTTTTCCAGGGAATAAACTGTTCCTGATGACTTGATTAAAAAATTAAACTCATCATAGAAAAAAATCTTTCATTGTCAGTTGGTCTAGATGTCTTTTTATACTTTCTCTCCCCTATCCTGTTCCTGAGTATAGGTATGTGATCCCATCTTGAGATCAATACCTAGGATCTGTTCTGAGACCCTGTGTTCATCCAGGACCAATGAAAGTACTGCTCCTACATGCCACTGAATTATATTTTAATGGAAAATAATATATATTTTTTGTGTGCATTACATATATGTGAATAAATTAATAACAGAAACAATAGATTAGAATTGAAGTTATTGTTAAGAATGCAACATAGTTTAATACTGAGATGGGTAGGAGATTCAGGAGAAATAAGTAGTTATATAAGTTAAAACTAGGAAAAAAGAAAAATGGTTATAATATCTTATATCTCTAAATCTGCATATTTAGAAGGATTAAGAGGTGGAAAAGTAACTATTTGCATATTATATGAAGACCTAAGATAAGAAAGAAGGAGAAATTGCAGGAGGGCCTTTCCTGTGGTGGCCCCTATACTCTGGAACAGCTTCCCTCTTGAGGTTGGCTAGGTGCCTACGCTGTATAGTTTTCTTACTTGCACATGTATTCAGTACAGTATAGGTTTTCTACCCTCATTATCTGCTTAGGTGATCAAAAACAAAAAAGAATTTTAAAAAACACAAAAGGAGCACTACCCAACCCTGTTTGGAAGTTCTTGGCAGCAGATTCACTTGTTTTGTTTTAGATTTTGCATGCCAAATGCTGCATAGGCACTGTCTTCAGTTGCTCAGCCTGATTCCAACAACTCTTCTGGTCATGTTGACTCCTGCTGTGTTCCCAGCATGCTCCAGGATATGGAAATGACTCCTTGATTAGCGAGGGAAGGTCACTTCACTTTCTTCCCTACCACTTACATCTTGCCCAGATAAATCAATCATTTCAAATGGAACAAATGTGATTGATTGGTATAGCTTGAAATTGTGCAGTTTAAAAGGAGCTGAACCATTTCCATGGATGCATTTTCTTATCTACTCTGTGTATTTGCTGCTGATGCTGCATATCTTATTTGGGATGGCTGCAAAGTATCTTTGCCAAAAGTGTGCTCTCCTGCTCCTTCTTTGTTCTTCCATTCTGGGAAATTGGGCTGTTTTTCTTTCAATTAGAGTTTGTACTATGAACATATTTTCCTAATTTTCTCCTGGCTGAGATTTTGCTTCTAGTTCTTAATCATCTGTTCATTTACAAACAACAGGCATGCCGGTCACCCAGCATATACATTAACAGCTTGCACTAAATATAACAGGTTCAAATTTCAAGCCAATCCTAAAAGCAGATGTCCAAAGGCATCAAGAAGGAAGACAATAATGCACCAGCAGCCTCCTACTGATCAAGACTGTGATATGGAAGAAATAAGACAGCACTGTGCTTGAAAGCCTTACTGTCACCTACCTTCATGAGAACCTGCTCTGTTGTGCACAGTGGATGTCAGTTTAGACAGGAAATATGAAGGCATTTAAACTTTACTACTGCTCCTTATCCTTATTCTGTAATCATAATCTCTGGGCTGCTGTGTTCCCTTAAAGCCAAAAATTCACCAAAGCAAGAGTTAATCAGTGTATTAGACCAGATCCTAAACAGTGGAATTAAGCATTTTGAAGTACCATTGTTTTCCAGTGGGAAAGGAGAAGTCCTCTATGCGATTTTTAGAGAATCTCACTTCATTCAGTGGAATTAACTTCAGAAATGAGAACACAAGAATTGATGTGTTCTGGCTTCCTTACTTATTTTGTTTGCACTTGGAAGTTAAGCAGGGTTGGAACTGGTAAGCGCTTGGATGGGAGACTGCCTGCAAAATGAAAGTGCTGTATGCTAGACTAGAGAGATCAAATATATATATATGGCAATGACAAACCACCTCCATGCTGTTCTTTAGAAAACCACCTGGATTTTTCCACACAGTCGCTGTGAGTTGAGCTCAACTCAGTGGGACTTTGAGCTTTATACACAACTGCTGTTTTCCACATAATTAATTTTCTTCCCACTGAAATCAATGGGACATTAAAGTGTTTATTTCTGGCTTGCTCTCAGGTTCTCATGGTCATGCAAGCACCCATCCATGCCTTCTTTGGCACCAATGAGAGGCCTTGAGTCTACTCAGCTAGAGGATTTATTCACGCTTGGATTAATTATTCATCAGTCTCTCATCTATGCACAAAGTTTTAGCTATCTGACTGGAGTCTTCCATCCCTAATCACTGCATGCCAGAGAAGCAAAAAGCTCGCTTTAAAAAAAAATCAACTTTTGTTGTTGTTTTTCCATGTCCCACAGCAACCATTTTGAGACTGGTACTTAAAATATTTTTTAAGGTTCCACAAACATTGAGGACCACTGGATCGGTGAACCCTCTGTGTGTGCATCTTCTTGGCTAGATTCTAGGAAACAGCCTGGGGCCCTAAATCTTTCAAACACCTGGATAAGCGACTACTTAAGAACCTCAGGTCATCAACTCTAAGCTGGCAAAGGAGAGAGAAACGGGGAAAAGTACTGATTCTTCTAGCTCTACTTATGGAAGGTCAACTCAAAACCCAACAGGAATCAAGAAGTAGTCTAGAACATCCAAATGGCTAAAATTCAAGATCACTTAGAAAATCATCAGAATAAATATTAAATCTTCTTTATATTGTAAATATACTAAACCAACTATATTGCTACAATGCAACTCTTAGCGGCAGGGTTTTGTTAGAGGAATTATTCTAGACACGTGTGTTTTAGCAGCATTCCCACATACAGACATATTTTTAAGGAGTACTGGTTTAGTTTGATAATGGATTGAAGCTGATCCCAAGGAAGGAAGAGATACTTGGCTGATTTCAATACAAAGTCTCTTTATCAAGTTATAAAAGGCACACAAAAAATAGTTTTATTACACAGCAAAAGACAACAGTATTAAAAATTTCAAAGGTGGGCAAATTTGTTAAACAGTAAAGCGAAGAGTGAGATTCTCAAAATAACTAAGTAACTTGTAGGATGCCAAGAGGTTCTGAATAATAGCTGTGGCAAAGAGAGACAGAAGACAGACTTTGAACAAAATCACCAGCTGATGCAGAACAGTGGAAACAGAACAAAGATGTCAAAGGCAGTTTTAATATCAAAATGAAGAAGGCTTAGGAAAGGAGAAACTAAACCAGGATTATACCTGTCTTGGGGGGGTTTCTTGATCAGGGTTGGGCTTCACAGTACAAAATGTGGGATTGCGTTGCCAAAATAATCACACACTCATATAGCAGGATGGATGAAATAGCATAGAACTCTTCCTCCAGTCCAATAGTGCCTTTACTAATGATTTAGGCAAAATGCTTTATGAAGCACAAACCCTATCACACAGCCAGCACATAGGGTTCAGCTTCTTGCAAAAACGACCCAAAGTTCAGCTCTGGTTGCAGACATTTACCAGTACCAGCATAATTCTCCTTACGGTCTTATAACACTCAACACCCTAACATACTTTTAGACTGTGTCTTCACTTACTGTGGGCATATTCCTTCAAAAAGTGCTTTCGCACCATCTCCACGTGTAATGGTCACAGGCACCTTGTGCAAGCATGCCACCCCATTAGGAGCCATAATCACCATCCAAGACATCTCTTCTGCAGGACCCAATTTTCTGCCCTCTCAACAGGCATGTTGGGTTGGCACTTAGAAACACCTTTGCATTCTGAAACTGAAATGTGGCAGCATGGCGATCAGATGCCTGGGTAGAAGTCATTAGCTGGCCAACAGTAGACCCAGATTTTGTTATCTCTTGCAATTTTCATCTTATTCTATTTATCTATGACAATTTTAGATGACCACCATTCCAGTCATCCTTCACAAATGGAAAAGCAACTATACAAATGAGGGAGGCTCCTTCATCAGGCAGAAGTTTCTCATGTATTAAAGAGCGCTGGAAAATCAGGGTCCAAGGAATCCCAGAAATTCACCAACTTCCATTGCAACTGAAGCCTAGAGGTCTCCAATGCCCAGTTCCCGCTAGGACTTTTTGAGTGTCCAAACTGTTTTCAAAACACTCTGTCCACATTGAAAAGTGGCATTTCGCATTAAAAAGAGGAGTAAGTCTGATAAAACAAATTTTAAAAAACACTGGTTCAAACAAATCTCGCTCCCATTTTTCTCCTTTGGGAACGCAGTGCAGTATATGGTGCCCATGCCTCACCCTCCCTCCCGATGTACTGTAACCAGTTCCCCTGCTGTGCCCATTCTGACGCCAACGCCTGCCACCACTCTGCCAGCCCACCCACCCACCCACCATTATCTGCTTTCCTACACCAAAGGGAAAAGCACAGGCCGGGAAGAGCCCCGCTGAAGCCTACACCTCACCCACCTCTGCCCACGCTCCTGCCATATTAGCCTCTGTTTCGCCATTGTGCCCACACCCACGGCACCACTGCTGCCGCCTCGCTTGCCAAGCAACCGTGGCGCTCCTGGGGCATCGGGAGGAGGAACACCAGGTGGTGGGCAGGCGGGCGGGCGAGCGAGCGCTGCCCTTTCTTCCTCCCTCCCTCCGATTCCGCTGCACCAGAATTAACAAAAAAAATAGGAATGCACATAATGCGCGTTTGCATTCATTTTTATTAATTCTGCTTTAATTTCCTTAAGTGAGATCAAGGCCCAACTCTTCTGTTGGTTTTCTTAACTTATTTTGTTTTTGGAAATGGAGATCAAATTTATAAGATTTTTCAAGCGTAAAATGATCAAATATATCAGATTTTGCAAGTAATGTAGAAAGTATTTTTTTGCTTTGTTTAAATGGATGAAATTTTCTTTTTCTCCTTCGAAATGTAGGTTAGCTTGATCCAGCCATTTGAATGATTTTGTACAGAACACTCTTCTCAATGTGTGAGGATTTGTGTACATAATTCTCTTTTTATGGTTAATGAGATTAACATTCAAGTCCTGCCACCAAATTCAGAATATTCACTTAAGCCATGAAACATACGCCAACTCAAACAATTTCCGCCATCCCTTGCTTTGTATGTGTGCCCCATAGTGAATGGATGTTAATATGGAAAGTTGAATTCCCCAGCAAACAAGAACCAATGAGCTCTGTAGCAAAGACTGAAATACTGATGTATATATTCTGTGGTTTCCATTTTCTTGGCTTTATTGTTTTTATGTAAATTCTCCCAGGACATTTCAGGTTATATGTCTGGAAAGCTTAGCTATCCAGCAGAGGAAAGACTGAGAGAATAATGAGAAATGTGCTGGAAAAATGCACATAAAAAGCTTTAGAGAAATGAAAATGGAAACAACAGACACTTAGAACCTTATTGTACATTAATAAAGAAAACCCTTTTCTTTTTGTGCTTGTGGATGGGGTTGGAGTCTGCATAATAATGCGTATAGTCATATGTACATACACACACACCTCTCCCTCCTATGGATAGTATTAAGGTAACAGCAAGATATCAGGCATGTAGCTTATGAAAAAATGCATATCATCTGGGAATAAAATCCAAGTAGCTAGTAATGCAAGGCTCCTAAACATTGTGTGATTTTTTTTCTCTGCTAAGTGGTAAGAAATCTACATTCCGTGCTACACCACTTACACTGCATCTACACAGAGAAAAAAGGCTCAACAGCAGCTTAGAGGTGATAGCTGCAACATTCTAGTGTTCCCATCTCACTTTTAATTCACATTAATGGTAGTTTCAGCATGCTACCAGTTCTAAGCTACCTTTTTAATGCAAGTGGATGCAGCCTGTTATATTTTAAAGAGAGAGCACTCAGGTTCTGTAATAGCTTTGCAATGTGTGCAGCATTTTATATTCAAATCACACCTGAGTTTTAATTCATTTCCAGTCCACTTTCAGAGTGAGAGAACACATCAACAAAGTGACCAGATTTTCTTTCCACTTTACCTAATTCAAAAGTGGATTTTCTAAGATAATGCTGAAAGCAAACAGCTTAACACTTTGCTGATGTGTTCTTTCACCCTGAAAGCTAGAAAAATATAGGTATAAACACAGCTATAAAATCAAGCAATCACCTTTTCAGTGGGCAATCTAAACACCAGAACTGCAAATATACTGTTTTCAAACTAATCAAATTCCATTATAGTTGGGAAACAAACTGCTACTGAAGTGAAGATAAAATAAAAAGAAATTACTTTTTAGAGGTTTGTTGGAGGTCTCACAAGAACTCCTAGTCCAACAGGGTCTGTATATGACTTCAGCTGACACGTTCTTCCGTATTCCATTGCTGAAGTTACCGGTACCAACCATTGCTGGTGGAGATGTTTAAGGACTGCTATGATCCTGTTTGCACTTAGGATACTAGACTGGTAAGGCTAAGGCATGGTGGGGGCCATCCACACTTCAAGAGCTGGTACAGCCCCATACCACGCCACCAGGCCAGGCCAAACTGGATTGCCAGAGTACTGGCCATGACATTTGGCATGTCCCCAGATGTTGCCATGACAACTGGGTGCAGTGTGTGACTGCACAGCTGCAGTCACACCACATGCAGCCTCACACTTGGAATAGGGTATGAATGCTGCTTCTCAGGAGCCACCTAGCTGCCCCTGATCAAGCTGCAGACTTCTTTTTAAAACAGGTCCACCAGAAATCTAGATTAAGGCTTCTCTTAATCTTACTCGTCATACTATCCTGGTTCTCCTCTTATCTTTCCAATCGCTCCTTTAAGGTTTCTGAAATTGAATATGTCCAAAACTCAACTTCTAATCTTCCCCTCATCCTCTTCCTCTTCCTCTATCCCACCCTCAGATTTCTCCATCAAAGTCAACAATCATTCCATTTCTCCCATTCCCCTAGCACGCAATCTTGGATTTTTGTTTGACTCCTCTTTATCCTTCCAGCCACAGACTGATTCTCTAGCAAAATCTTGCCCTTTCTTCTTGTTCAATATTTCCAAGATTCATCCTTTTCTTTCCTCTTCTTCTGCTAAGATTCGCACTCATGCCCTAGTTATTTCTAGGCTTGACTACTGTAATCACCTTCTAGTCGGCCGCCCTCGTTCCCTTCTTCAACCTTTAATCTCCATTCAATACTCCGTGGCTAGACTCATCTTTCAATCTAGTCGCTTCTCTCACATTACCCGTCTCCTAAAATCCTTGCATTGGCTTCCCCTCTCCTACCGTATTCAATTTAAACTCTTAACCTTAACCTTCAAAGCCCTTCATTCCTTGGCTACCTCTTACCTTTCCTCCCTAATTTCCATCCACACTCCCTCCCATGCACTACGATCCTCCCATTCCTGTCGTCTCTCCTTACCCCTGGTCCCCATCGCCTGGTCTCGTCTCCATCCTTTTTCTCTTATTGCTCCTTATTGATGGAACCATCTTCCCAGCCACCTTCTCTCCTTAACCTCCTTGCCAGCTTTAAAATCCCAATTAAAAACATTTTTATTTCCTATGGCCTTCGGCCCTGATGATTGATCTTTTTTACTTCTTTTATTCTAATGTGTTTATGATTATACTATGTATTAGTTTAATTTTACTATTCTAATAATTTTAACTTTTCTTCATGTTTCCTTTTACTGTATTGTTTTTCAGTCTTGTAGTTTGTTCAGCGCTATGTACATTTATAGCTCTCAAGAAATAAACTTTAATAATAATACTGTTTCGTGAGGACAGGCACAAAACAGCAGAAGGCAGGGACTCCACGATCCACTTTAACCAGCAGATACGGATGCTCAGATGTATATTAACAGGGGCTTCTACTGCACATTAAGGGTCCTTCCAGAGAGGTCCATTGTTTGGTAGCTAGTGAAGGAACATCACAGCAAACATAAGATGTTGGTTTACACCAAAGCTAGAAAAGGAAGACATCAATTTTTAAAAATGGCCACTGACCTTGAACCACATTTGTTGCAGTATTCCACAAAATCATTCTCATGTTATTCAGAAAAATACAAACCTTTAAAACAGGAGTGGTCTTGGAGAAAAAAAATACATTATGTATTCATAACATTTGGCATATATTACTTTATGTATTCAGGTCATCAGTGTTTATGTTTATTTTAATATTTCTACCTGTCTTTACTTTTACTCTGAAAAGTTCAAGATTTTTCTATCCCATTACTCTTGAAAACAATTTTAGGAAACTTTGGGATGGCTTGTGGGGCACTTCTACCATGACAGCAGGAAAGAACAAGCTTCCAGCTAGAAGTTTCACTTTCAGGTTGTCATTCCAAACTTTGGCCCTTTCTGCACTGGATCCTATTCTGGATTATTTTCCAGAATAAGAGCCTGTTGTCCACATGCTGGTGCAGACAATGGCAGGCCCCTTGGTGGGGCCTGACACAGTCTGCATCAGCATGCTTTTGGCAGGCTCCTGTTCCAGAATATAACCCAGAATAAAGCCCAGTGCAGAAAATGTTCCTCTACAGATCAAAATTAAATTTTGTACAATGAAAGTGAGGCTTCCACTTGGATCCTCCTCCTTGCTGCAGCTTTTGCAATCCAAATCCACAGGCAGAAATGTTTATTTACTTGCATTTTTATCCTTCCTTATACTTAAAGGTCTCAGGGCGGGTAACAACATTTAAAAAACCAGACATATATATTAAAAGAGTAACAGTATATATTGAAACAATAACAATGTCTGAAAAGTGGGAAGAGGATATGTCTCCCCATTTAACCAAATGCCGGGGCAAAGAGGTACGTCTTAACTGCCTTCCTAAACGTGTACAGTGATGGTGCTTGTTGTACCTCAAGGGGGAGATTATTCCATAGTCTAGGGGCCATCACTGAGAAGACCCTCTCCCAAGTGCCCACTACTTTTACTATTGAAGGTGGTGGTACAACCAGGAGGGCCTCCTTTCCAGATCTTAAGGCATAGGCAAGTAGATATGGAAGTAGGCTTTCCTTCAGATGTTGAGAAGCAATTATCACTAGCTTCATGAATGAGTCAAAATATGAACAGAGATCTCTCAGACCCTGCACCATTATTCTAGATCTGATCAGTGTTTCCCAAACTTCAGTCATCTGTATAACACATTCATGACTTGTATCAAGAAAATGATACATCACTGATTCGTTCGCTCTAATTACTATGCTACAGTAGCACATACACACGAAGGTGGCTTTCATAATTGGCTGTTTATTGACGGGGTTTAGACAGAGAAAAGTTTTATTAAGAAAATGAATATTTTTTTAAAAAAAGTTCATGGAAATCTTCATTATAAGCCAATTATTAACTTTCAGAATACTTTGCAAAGATTACTTTGTAATTGCATTTGGTGGATAAGAACTATTTAAATGCTGCTGTCATATATAGATTATGGCTGTCAGTGTAAATCAATCACAATAAAACATAAAAGTTATGTATTATTTATTGTGAATGTTGATTTTTTGCTGTTTTTAAAATATTTATTATGCATCACTATGGGTACAAGTGTGAAATAATAGGTTATCAGAGGAAAGAAAAAAGTAACGTAAAGAAATAAAATGTTTTAAAAACAAATAAACTGCAACTGCAGTGTGTAAAATTTAAGTATCAAAGGAAGCCTGAGGTTTATATGCATATTTTCAAAGGGCAAGAAAACATTGGTACTTTCCCCACTTTATGAAATGCAAAAAGTACCAGTTTCTGTGGAGTTTGGTCAGAGAAAATTGACGATTCTTGGGGAAATCCTTCTAATACTGCTCTTCATAAGACACCTTTGTGTGTTCCTAAGATTCCTGTTGGGAATTTATTATTTATTATTACTTGCTGCTATGCTACATCAGTTTTTACCAAAAACAATTCTCTCAGCTGAAAGTTTCAGTCATGTGATATATTTTCCTGAAGCTATAAGATAGGTTTAAGTTTTTAGCAGGCCCAGATTAAGATTGACCAGACATTTGGGGTCATCATGAGCTTAATAGGCTCAGTTTCCTAGACATGGTGAATAACCTCTTCTTCTGAAGCATATAAACAAGCAGTGTAAAATATGTGATTCTCAATGGAATGTGAAGCTGGACTCCTCTTGCTGAGAATATGATGGACACATTATTATGGACAGCTGAAGATCACAGAAATAGCTTATGTGTTCATATGTGGCAGGCATGCTCTCTATGTGAAGCTGGTGGGGTGTAAAACAGGAATGGTGAAGTCAACAGAGTCGGTCCCACTTTGCCCAATAAGACTTAGGCTGTGTCTTCACAGCAACCTTATCTCGGATTCAAAACGTTTTCAATCCTCGGAGTCCGCATGGCAGTTTGGCTTAACACACTTTCTCCATGTTAAACTACCCCTGGAGGTTCTGTTTTAAAGGCTGTGGCTGTGAAGGGGGTTTGAGTTGCTGCTGCTGCTGCTGTGTGCCCTGGGAAATGGGGAGAGGAGGGGAAAGAATCGCTGGCTGCCGGTGCCTGTTTTTCATCCATCCAGGCAAGCGGCAGCCACCCAGCCACCCAGCTAGGCTCCGTGAAGGGGTCTGTTATGGGTGGCACGTCCATGCCAGGAGGAAGAGGGCAGGGCAGCCCTGCAAAGCAGCTTTTAAAAAGTAGCCACTTGAGTCCCCCCCCCTTGAGTCACGTATGCCACGTACGATCCTCAGAATCCGGATCGAACGCGATTAAGTTAAAAGTAATGGGAACAGGCAAATTCGTGTTTACATCCAGTTGTATTATTTCAGTTTAGGGAAAGCGAAATAAGCTTGCTGTGGGGATTCACTCTTACATTTCTATGTTATTTCATCATTTTTAAGGCCACAAATATATTTTTCAGCAGTCTTACTTATTATAGTCTGTGGTTCCTAGTTAGAAGAGTTGGCTTTCCTACCCTGCTTTTTCATCTATTTAAGAGGACTAGAAGCGGCTGACAAAGCTTTCTATCCTTCTCCCCACAACAGAACACCCTGTGGGGTATGTAGGGCTGTGAGAGCTCAGGAGACAGCTTAGACTAGTCCAAGGTTTCCCAGCTGGCTTTGTGGAGTAGTGTGGAATCGAACCCGGTATTCCCAGATAAGAGTCTGGCTCCCTACTCACTAGACCAAACTGGCTCAGTTAGGTCTTTTGGCATTATTCCCTCTATATATTTTAATTATGGTAATAACTTTTTAAAGCAATTACCCCCAAGCAATGTTTAAGTGTCTCATACAGCTATTCCATTCTTTTTAAGCTAACAAAAACTGTTTTACCTGAACTAAAAGAAAAAGAGAGGATGTATTGGCACTGAAACTTCAGCAAAACTAACAGCTTTGACGTCTCTTTTATTGTCCAAACAATAGTTAATTTAACAGTACCATATTGTATTTGAATATACTGAGTAAAAGGGAGACTTAGCTTTGAAACTAAGTATCATATAGTCACTTGTATACTTTAGTTTTCTAGTTGAAAACATTTGTCAGAATTAACTTAAAAAACAAAAGCAAATAGCAATCAGGACCTTTTACACCACAGTTGTTTAGTCTACTGAATAGCCCAGAAAAGCTGAAGGTGTACTATTTCAAAGCCTGCCCAACAATTGGGAATATGGTTTTGTTTTCTTCTATTTGGGACGGCTGAGATAGTTGGAAGGTGCATGTTAGAAGTGCAGCAATTCAAAAAGTCGCTTTGGACAATGGAGAGAGTTTGACTTGCTGTTGGCTCTTGACACACACTGGCTAACAAATGGTTTCATCTTCAAAACCCTTTTTGATTGTGTCACAGACTGATCGTATTTGTTCACATAAAAGCATGAACAGGATTGCAAGCATGCTTGGAGGAAGCTGATTATCTGGACCTAAATATCTAAAGAAGTGCCTCCTCCTACACAGACCTGCCCATCCCACCGCCTGCAGTAGTTTGGGGGCTGGGGAACACATGGGAGGGCATTCTTGGTTGTAGATCCCAGCTTATTGAATAATCTCCCCTCTGGGATTCTTCAGGCATTGTACACACTTCCAAGACAGGTGAAGACACACCTCTTTACCCCGGCCTTGGGTTGAGGGAACAACATCCCCCTCCCCGTACAGGCACTGTCACTGTTTTAATCAAACATTTTATTTGTTTTTACTGTTATATTATTACAACCCACCCTGAGACCTTCAGGTATCGAGCTAGATAGAAATATATGTACTGTAATGATAAATAAGGGTGTTTTTCCAATTAGCACTAGAGTGCCCATTAATGGGAACTCTAGTGCTAAGTGGAAAAACACCCTAAAATACTGAGCAAAGGCCCTTTCTCTAGATTTCCTTGAATACCACAGCACTAGATTTACAAAAAAACCAGCTACATGTTGAGAGTGAAGCTTTCGTTTTATAGCTTTCAGCTAAGTTCCTTTTTGGGGTCACAGTTTCCACGATTCTTAGTCCTGCTCTGAGAGATCTTCTCCAGTTTTGTATTCCTACTACTCGCTGTTTTTCGTACAGAAATCTCACAATAAGCTAAGATTGGACAGCAGGCAAAGAAAGACACAGACTTTTCACGCCACTCTCTTGGCCTTATAATAACTCCTAAAGCTGCAAAGGCTGATGGAACTTGTAGTACACAAAAATAACAGCTTCTCTCTTAACTCCCTATCGATTCTCTTTCTCTGACACGGGGAGTTGTGATAAAGTTCCTTTTATCTCCCACTCTCCGCTGCATGCGTGTGTGAAATCTTATTAGTGAGCAGTGGCATTTATAAAGCCCTCACAAAAGCGTCCAGGCTAAAGGTAAAAACTACCGGCCCTTCTGATTGGCTCATGTCAAAGAAACGGAAGCCCCGGAGTCGCAGCCACAGGCGGAGCGCAGCAGGCAGGCGCCCCATTCGAACCGGCGGCGCCAAGAGAAGAGCCGCCAGTGCTGCGTCTAGTGAGAAACCGACCCCTCCTCGCAGGCAAGGCAGACCCTCCCCGGTTGCTATGGAAACCCTGCTCTCTCAGGCCGACAGCCTACCCGGCCTCCTTGCAGCCTCTCGCTCGGCCGAGGTGCGGAGCTGGGACGCGGAGGGCCTGAGGCGCGCTCTGAGATGGGCCCATTACTTCCAGCGGCTCCACGGCCGCTTCTGCACGAAGCCGAAGCCGAGCCTGCCGCGGACTGTTTTGAGGCAACACCTCCGCCGAGGAGGCCTCGGCCTCGGCCATTTGAAACGCTGCCCCAAGCTGCTCGGGTTGACGCTCCTGGAGAACCGGGCGCTGCCACCCGCTGCCCACCAGTGCCTTTTACGCACCCTCCTCTTCCCGGTGGCGGCCGAAGGCGGCGAGGAGGAGGAGGAAGAGGAGGCCTTCAATCCCCCGCTCTTGGCCAGGCGTAAGGCCGCCTCACAGCTTCTGTCACTCGCCCCTTTGGCAGCGGCGCCTCCCGCCGTGCCGCCGTCACTTCGAGCCCAAGGCCAGCTGCTCCTGGCTCGCGTGAGAGAAGAAGAACGCGAGTTGGAAGAGACAGTAGGCGGCGATGATGGCGACTGTTTCTCAGCCGCCACCCTTCTGCAGCAGTTGCAGCCGAGCCCCGCGCTGTATAAAGCTGTGGCAGCCGCCTTGCTGCAGGAGGAGGAAGAAGATGCCGCCGCTGCCAGTAGGGCGGCACTGCTCTCTTGGCTCCTGCAGGGAAGCTGCCCTCCCGCCCGCCTGTCAGACTTCTGCCGGCTCCTGCCTGCTTCCTGGATGACATCGCTGTGCATTCGCTACCCAGAGTTGCGAGCGCCCTACCTGAGCCTCCTGTTTGAGTGGGGACGGCGGCTCCACTATGACCCATTGTGTGGGGAGTGGAGAGTCCCCGGCTTGGAAGCGGATGGCGTGGCCTGGCAGGAGATGTGCGAGCGGGTTAGCTGCCTCATCCATGCACCGGAACCTTTGGCCGGGGCAGTTGAGAACCATCTGCATACTCTGAGAGCCCAAGATGGGGACTTCCAAGTCAGAGGTCTCAGTCTTTGGACCGATCTCCTGCTTGAGCTGGAGAAGAAGAGCCAGTCGGAGACCTTTCACCTTCACTGAGAATATGAAGCCAAATCATCCAGTAACAAAACACAAGTTACCTGAATCTTCTTTCTGTCTCAGGGCCAGACAGCAATGCTGTCATTTGTAGTTGTTTCCCAAAGACCTAGATCCCTAGAAACCAGGGCTTTTTCTTCAGTTTTGTTTCCTACTGGGTGTGCCAGTATGACACTAGGTTGTACATCAGTTAGTTTCTCATACAGTGCTTCATGTAGCAGCCAATTTAGTTTCTTATAAAGCAAGCTGAATAAGAAAAAGTACGAAAAGAACTCTTTTTTGTCCAAAACTGTATGTTGATAAGTCACAGTAATATCGGTGCAGTCCTATACTGTAGTGTTCCTGTATCTTAATGTGTTTATAGTGAAAAAATTGTTGAGCTCTTCACATTATTATTATAAATAGAAACTTCTATAGTATATAGCCCTAAAAAGAATAAAGAATTGAATTCTGGTTCTTGAAGCTGTTTTCATTCATTTTGCTGATGTTTCACTTTATGCACATACTAATATCTCTGTCAAGCAATTGAGAAGGAATTTAAATGCTGATCTTCCAGGTCCTAGTTTAACATATTGTCTTAACTATATAACTAACAACAAACAACTATTGAGGGTCTTTTTGATGCCTTGCTTTTGGAAGATTCCATTAATTGACACATTTTGTCATTTTGTTATACATTTGATATCAGTTAAAAGCACACTGGTTAACCTAAACTTTGTAAAAGGTTGCTATAATGTGACCATTAGTAAATGACTGGTTGTCAGTTTACTTTTATCTGTTGCATTCTACTGTGGAAACATCTGAAGTCAGCTACTCTTGGTTAACATCATTATATGTAAACTTAATCCTTAGTGTATTAAGCTGCCTGGGATTATAAAAAGTGGTTATTAAATAATAAATACTTACCTAGTCCATTGCTAGTTCATTAATATGCATTTGGTAGGTGTACAAATTAGTTTCCATCATCCAAATTGACTTATGACCAAATTATATAACAGAATAGGGCCCTTCCATCCACATGCTTGTGCAGATTATGGTAGATTAGAAGTAGGGCCTGCTATAGTCAATACCAGCATACAGATTTTATTTTTATTTTAGGTATATGTTTCTATCCTGCCCTATATCCTAATATCTCTGGGCAGGTAACAGCATTTAAAAACAGACATAAAAAAGAGCCATATATATAAAAATAGTATAAAACAGTAATGTCTGAGGTAAACTATACCACATTTAGCCAAAGGCCAGAGCAAAGATGTATGTCTTCACCGCCTTCCTGAACATATACAGTGAAGGATCGTGGCACATCTCAAGGAGGACACTTCCACAGCCTGGAAGCCATTACTGAGAAGGCCTTATTTCAAGTGCCCACCCATCTTACTACCGAGAGTGGTGGGATGACAAGGAGGGCCTCCCCTCCAGATCTTAAGGCACCAGCAAGTTGGTATGGAAGAAGGCGTTCCTTCAGCTATTTCGGGCCCAAGTCATTTAGGGCCTTATATGTTAAAGTTAACACCTTGAGTTGGGCTCGGTAGCAAATTGGCAGCCAGTGCAGCTCTTTTAAGACCAGCATGATGAGCATCTAGCCAGCTATGCCAGTCAGCCTCGCAGCTGCATTCTACACTAGCTGCAACTTCCAAACCGTCTTCAAGGGCAGCCCCACATAGAGTGCATTGTAGTAGTCCAATCTAGAGGTTACCAAGTCATCTCTGTCCAAAAAAGGCTTAAGTTGATGCACCAGTCATAATTGGGAAAAGGCACTCCTGGCCACGGCATTCACCCGAGCAGCACTGAGTCCAGGAGTACCCCTATATTTTGCACTTGTCCCTTCCAGGGCATTGAAACCCCATCGAGGACAGGGTGTCTCCCAACTACGTGGACCCAAGACCCTATGACACATAGCACCTCTGTCTTGTCTGGATTCAGCTTCAATTTATTGCCCTCCATCCAGCCCATTACTGCCTCCAGGCACTTGTCTAGCATTTCAGCTGTCTCTCCTGATTCAGATGGCACAGAGGGATAGAGCCCAGTATCATCTACATACTGATGACACCTTGCTCCAAATCTCCTGATAACCTCTCCCAGTGGCTTCATACAGATGTTAAAAAGCATGGGAGTGAGTTCCCAGGGTGCTGAATCAGTATCTCCCATTGCCACTAACTGAGATTGGCCATGGAGATAGCAGAACCACTGCCATGCGCTGCCTCCAACTCCTAAACTCTGCTGCCTTCCCAGAAGAATACCGTGGTCCAGGAGAAGCAACAGGGTAGCATTCCCCTGTCTCTCTCCAGAAGCCTTTTTGCACTTCAGCCTGATGGTGCACTAAGGCTGGTACAGCCAGGGGACAGCTTGACGGTTCACTTTGGCTGGTAAGGGATGCATTCCCAACGTGTCCCTTACCAGCCAAGGTGTGAACGGTCAATCCATCCCCTGTGCATACTAGCCTGAAAAGGCTGCCATGGGGGCTGGATGCCCAAGCCTGGGCTACCACCATTGGGCCGTATCCAGAGCTGTCCAGCAGGGAGAGTGCAAATGCTCTGTGATGGAGGAGCTGGGCTGGGCCAGGTGTGGAGCACGATTTTGTGCTTCACACTGTGGCCACAATTAGGGCAGCCCTGGGACAGGAAGGCTGTCCTAATTCCATCCCATGGCCTAAGTACAAATAGGCCACAGGTCTCTATTCCCTGAGGATCTGTGAACTTCACTTCTAGACCTCATAGATCTGCACATTAATGCAGATCTTTGGGGCCATCCACTGTTGCTCTGTTGTGTCTCCATTTGACAGAACCTGATTCAGATTAAGCGAGGCCTTATTCTATAAGTGGTAGACCCTTTTAGTTGGTTTATCAGCAGACCATTGTGGCTCTGATACAGAACATGGGAGGCTACCGAGAGTAACCTTTCAGCAGTACCCCCCCCCCCCAGGCCCTAGGGCTACAAACCTTTATTCCTAGCTTCTGGACATGAAGGGGTATAGTTGCAAAACCTGTGTGAGCTTCACAACTGCAGCACGAGCTGTTCTGAATGGGTGCAGATGATGTTAGCCCTGCCCAGGCTTTCTGTGGTAGGGATTAGTGGGCTGGGCTATTCTGGACCCACTGATCCCAATCAAGCACAGAAAGACCCCAAGTTCCTAAATGAGCAGAGTTGGTCAGAAACTGGGGACTGGGTGTGTAAAATATCCTTTCTTCCATGTGAGTAGGCCCTTGGCATGCCAAAATGGGGTAGGTAGAAGGGCCAGAGATGTGCATGTGTGCACTTGGAGCATACAGACCCCACAAAGGGGACCAGGTGTGTGGCATTCTGTGCCTTGCAAGGGTGTTCTGTGACAGCAAGTGACAGTAATTAGGAGGAGAATTCAACTCTTGTTGTTCTCCTTTCCTTCATAGCTGTGGGAGTTCACGGCCACATGGATTTGCTAGTGATGTCACCATGTGCCTCACAATTATCTCATGTCTTTCCTCTGTCTTTTCCTAGCCTTTGGTAAGCCCGAACCGGGCAGAATTTTTTCTACCCTATTCAGTCTTGTCAGTGGCCAGTGAGATTGCTGCAAGGCATCCAGGGCTGTCAGCAGCAGCCCTACTCATTCCCATCTACAAAGAACACTGAAAGAACTGAAAGAAGAACAATGATGTGGAATGATTTCTACTGTCATAAAGGGACAGGCTTGAGAGGGACAGAGTCCCATTTTCCTGGTCCCCTTTGACGGGAGTTGTATGCTTCCAACTAGCATATAAATGCATTCAGATACATATCTAGGTAGGGCATGATGGGGACTACTACACAACCTATGAAAGAAAAAGAATATCTGATTTTTCACATTTTACTTTCAAAAAAGGCACTTGCCCATATGAATAACTAGGGTCTCAAAGAAATACCTCTTTCTCCGAGGATGGAACCAAGAGGGAATGCCTAGAAAGGTGGGTATTTCTTCAGCTACTCTGCAAGAAAGCGACAGGGGGCGCTCCTTAGACCTTATACTGCAGAGATTGCTAGCAAGAGTAATATATCCCTTTCTAAGGAAGTATTAGATTCCTTACGGCTATGGTCCGATGCCTCTTACATTGGGAAGGGTGTCCCTATAGGATGGCCATTTCACCACCTAACAGAACAACAAGCCTATGGGCTATCCAGAAAACCAATCTTCCCAAAAGAATCAACCAGAAAGTACAAAAAGCTTTAATTTCACTTTTGTCATGCAGCTTAATGGCTGGTGAGCTATTTTAGGCCAAACTGGGTTGATATATGTTCAGAACTGAACTTCAACTAGGGCTGTGTCCAGACTTACGAATACTGCATATTCTGATGCGCAGTCAGGGTGTGGGTGTCACACCTGACACCTGATACTTTGTAGCGGTGGCGCTTTATGCCACTGCTACTGTGAATTTATCTACTGTGGAATGATGAGCACCCGCTCCGCAGTGTCAGGTAAATTTGAAGTTTCCCACCAGCCCAGATAGGATGGTGAGAACAGCGAATGAGAGCTGAGCCTGCAGCTCAGCTCCCATCGGCTGCCCCATCCCATGTGATGCTCGCCTCACTGTGCGCGCCACGGAAGTCTTGCAGCTTTCTGTGAGAAAGCTACGGGGAGGCTGCTGGAGTCCAGACAGGGTGTCTTGGTTTCACAAAAGGTAAGCTGCACTTTTCTTAATAACAGTAAATTTTATTCCACTAATCTGGATTCCTTCCCTTTTCAAATCCTAACAGTCTGTGTGTTCCTAATATGTGTGCATAACTTAACTAATATCTCATTTCCTCATCCTCCACTACCAACTGTAAAAGGTACCAGCAGTCTGTGCTATCAGACCACAGCAACAACCACAACAGGTCCAACTCAATCCAAGTCTGGAAGCAAGATAATCTTCTTGGTTAAATAAAAGAATCTCTTTCCCTTCCTTCCCTGAGAGCACCATTCTTCCAGCTAGGTAATAACCTAGTAATTGAAAAGCATCCAATACATGTAAATAATTTGAAAAGAAAGAGTTTCAAAGAACATTGGCCTTCCCCCACTGACCCCGGTTTCAGATTATCTTTTGAGCCGAGTGCCCATCCAATGCTATCTTCCTACTTATCTGAACTTCTGAACAGTTTCTAGTTACCTGAATTTCTGAACAGCTTCTAAACTACAGGCAGTTCACTTAATGGTTCTGAGGCACAAGTGGTTTTGTTCAAGTGGGCAATTTGTTCCCAATCTATAAAGTTCACTTTGCTCATGCCCCAGATGTTGCTATATAGGATCTAGTTAGTATTATGAAAGTTTTAAAAATTTAATATCTACTTTGTTGCTTGCAGAAGAGAAAGCCATGCTAGCTAGCCAGAATGAGTTATGAAATATACTTAGGCATTGCAGCATTATTTTTGTAGTACTTGTGTGTTAATTCTTGGAAGAATGCATAGCATTATATTTATTCAGGTGCAAGCTTTTTTGTGGTGGTCAGGGGGCAGTTCAAGTTTGTAATATAGAATTATTCCACATATGGAACTACTGAATAGTTAGTTCCAAATGTACTGTAGATGCGCTGTTGGCTACTAGCCTGGATTATTTTATTTTTTTAAAAGGTTTGGACTAATTCATGAAAGTCATGGCTGTATCATAGTAGGAGATGGTAGAGCTCCAAAGGGCAGGTGGTGGGAAATTACAAGCTGGGAAAGCTGTATGCTTGTATTCTGCTTGTTGGCTTTCCTGTATAGCTAGCTGGCTGGTAAAGATTAGAGAAGATTGCTGGACTAGTTGGGGCATGAGTCAAATATGGGGCATTTCTTAAATCCTTATGTTCTTAAGCACAATATCTGAATTCACAAAGGAAAAAATAGTACAGTATTCTGAAATTATGTTTTCAGTATTTTTAAAATTATACTCTATCCTCCTATGTTGAAATTTTTCTTTCATGCACCCACAATCTCCATTTTCACTCTTAATGTAATGTATGCTACAAAACCTACTGGCTATCGAAAGTATATTTTAGTATTTTCATTTTAATTGCAAAACAGTGTGGATGTAAACATTGTATCTGGATGTCCAAATAGACTGAATTACTATCTTCTCAGATAAAACAAATTTAATTGTAATGACTACCTGAAGATTAAAACTCTAGAGAAAACCGTTCAGGCCAACTGGAATACGGGACTAAACAAAAATCAGAATATAAAAGAAAGAACATGCATTTTAGTACAAAATCTTGAATTTTCCCAAGGTTTATTTTTTTCTTACTTGGTAATATTTCAGATAATTAGTTGGCTTAGCCACTTTGTCATTCTTGCTTGGCATTATATCATTTACAGCTTTGAATTAACTCTCCAATTTCTTAACTGAATTAAATGTAAAATAAATGTTGTAGTTCTACATTCTTTGAAATAAAATTCAAATTGCTCTCTGAATTTTTTAGTTTCATTAAACTACACAATGAGAGTAGCTCTTATTGTTGCTGTCGGGCACCACTGAATCATGGCTGACTTCAAGTTGACTATGTGGGCACCTCCACACAGTTTTCTTGGCAGAAATACGATAGTGGTTTGACACTGCATACTTCTGGGAAGAGGCTGGAGATCGGCAAATTGATACTCATGTGAAGCTTCATTTTTGTGGGGTGGTAGTAGGCTGTCACTAGTGGGTTATTTCAAGTCTGCCGGAACCCAGATGACTGAGGGATGGCAACCCTCCTGATATAAATTCTTGTTCCTCCTCCTCATACCCAGTCTGCTGAAGGGAGCCACTTGCCTGCAACATAGATTCCTACAAAAAAGCAGAAAACAGATCATAAGAAAAGGGAGGGATGTGAGCCTACTGCCATCACATAAGAATGAACCTTCACATGAGTAAGAATTTGCTGTTCTCTGTGGACGGCAGTAGGCTGTCACTATTGGGATGTACCAAAGCTTTTATCCCTAGGTTGGGTCCAAACATCCCCAGATTCCTTACCTGGAATCTTCTTACCGTCACTGGCATAACCTGATGCAGAACCCAACTCCCAAAGGAAACCTCATCAGATAAAAAACTCCAAGCTTGTAGTGTCTCATGAATGCTGGGTACGATGACCATGCATCTGCCTTGCAGATCTCCTGCAGTGAGGCTGCCATTGCAAAAGCTATGGATGTGGCTGCTGCCCTTGTGGAATGTGCTGTGATTCTGTCTGGTGGTTGTAGGCATTTTACTTGGTATGACATAACAATACACTCTCTAATCCATTGCGACGAAGTCACTGCTGACACTCTTTGTCCCAAATGAGATTGGGGGAAACTCACAAACAGTGAAGGAGCCTTCACAATTGATCTAGTTTTTTGCAGACAGCACACGGGCCATAGTCCAGTATAAGTGCATCACTTCTAGACACCCACCCAGCTGGCAACTTTGGGAGCCAAAAATATTCAGTCCCAGCCTCGGAAGTTGGACCAGGATGGGGCACCAGCGATGCAGCTGGTCTTTTGCAACCCAGCCCATCATGGGCTGGGCTGGCTGCTTTGGGCCAGCACATCATAAGACATCCATACTAACACAGCATCATCAGTTAGAGCAGGTAATCGATAAATCCGGTTACATTAATTCATTACATGAAAGCAGCAGCAAATTGCTCTTAGCATTATTCTTTTACTTTTTCAATGATGTTAGCGTGTAATGGGTCTAATCTTAGGTGCCTCAATCATTTTGTGGGTGTGGGTGTGGTTTATTTTACAATGTTTTGTATGATGTGAGATTTTTATAATGTATTTTTACTATAATGTTTTGATTATTATTTTGCATTGTATGTTTCTGTTTGTTATAAACTGCCTTGGCCAAATTTTCTTTTGGAAAGGCAGTATACAAATAAAATGGAAATGGGAAAAATGCTGCTGACCTGGAGATAGAGTGCTTTTGAGTTTAATGGGATGCGGTCTCGAGTAAGCTTGTTGCTGTTTACTTTTTAGAAACTTCAGTGGTTTAGTGACTGCTTCTTGTGGAGAATGGGAATGCTAAGTTCCAATGCAACTGAGTGTGCTGGAAGCATGTGATGATTTTTTTTGAAAAACCTCCACTGGATTTGTAGTTCAGTAACATCTGGAGGACCATAGTTTTGCCACTCCTGAATTGGCCTACTGCCAGGTAAATGTACACAGAACTACAGCTTAAGCCCTTTAATTTTTCCAGTGCTCCCACTGCTGCAAAACCTATTTTTAAGAAAATCATTTATATTATTTATACTATAAGGCGGGGTAGCAATAATTCCATTACTTACTTCCAGTAAAGCGGCATGTGTGGAGGGTGGGTAAAATACACATATAAGCATACATTTTATGTGTTAGTAAATTTGTTAATCTCTTATTAATGTAAATGGTTTAGGTAAGAACAATTGATTTCTTCTAGGCTTTAATTGGGCATGATCAATCGTGTATCACAACTGGAACAACAAGGTCATTTATCAGCAGCTTAATGTTGTAATGGGCAATGCTTGCCCTTTCAGCTGAGAAAAGATGGAGTGTCCTAGGGGAATGAGATTTAAATCATTGTGCTGCTGGCCATTAAATGTATGCAGTACTGTCTCTTACAGCCTCATTATTCTTAATACGGGGAAGAAGGCTGCTGAGTTCAGAAAGGGTCTATAAAATACAGTGTGTTGTGAACACTTTGTAATTTTATCTGTTGGACTCTTAGAACCCAAAACTCCACAATATTCACTGTATACTAGTGCTTTACAGAAGATGAAATGGAAATTCATGCCATGTAGCAGCTATGATGTTAAATGAAAGGCCAATTTTATGGAATCATATTGAGTTTGCATTCTGTATGGGCACCTCTTTCCCCTAGCCTTTGGCTAAACAAGGAAATAGCTTTTTCTGTCCACTTTCAGGTATTGCTGTTATTTTAGAATGTTCATTTTATATTTGGGTTTTAATGTTGTACCCTGCCCTGAGACCTTTGAGCACAGGGCAGGATAACAATGGAAAGAAAGAAAGAAAGAAAGAAAGAAAGAAAGAAAGAAAGAAAGAAAGAAAGAAAGAAAGAAAGAAAGAAAGAAAGAAAGAAAGAAATAATTCCTATAGAATTATAAGGGATGGTGTCCCACTGTAGCTAGATGTACAAATCCTAGTCAACATACAGGGTATTTTTCCACTGTCACTAGAAGTACCCATTAAGTACCCATTAATGGGTACGAAATAGTATTTTTGTACCCATTAATGGGTACTTAATGGGTACTTCTATTGACAGTGGAAAAATACCTATATAGATCTGTTCCTTTTGAAGCTAAATTTGGAGGGACTGTTTTTACTCAAGAACAAAGCACTTACCATAAAGCACAAATTATTTCAAGTTAAGTATCTCTAAACCATGTCCTCTCCAACTTCATCAGGAGCAAGAATGATGATTTTTCTTTTGCTGTAGTCTTTCTAGGTTCATTTTTCCTTCGCTTCCTCCCTGTTCCTATATTTGTGCCTTCATGATCTTTTGCCCCATTGACCTTTGTCACTGCTGTAATGTGTTTGCTTTATAACAAACAAAACATCTTCACACACCATTTCCCAGGTAGCACTGTACAGGGTATATTTTTCTAAAGTACCAGAGTGGTTTAAAAATAAAATATAACACAATCAACCCAAAGCCTACAATCTTTATAAAAAAAAAGGTGGAGACACTGGAAAGAATAGAACATAGGAATCAATAGAGAAAACAGACCACAAGCTTTAAGTAGCTAGAAGAGCACAAAAATATCAAGGGGGTGTTAGAAACAGGGAGTGGATGAAATTGAAGTTTTTGTGTTGGGAAAAAGGCTATTTGCATAGGGCATTTGGTGTCCCATGCCATGCTGAGCCAATCTGAGTTGGATCATGTGATCTAACCCAGGATAAACCATGCATCCAGTGCTTGTGGTCGGCCCATCCTAGCACAATAACAGAGGCTGGGGGGAAGGGGAAGAATACCTCTATAGTTACCAGCTAGGGATGTTTTAGCTAGGCAACCATAGGTGAATCTGCTTCCAAGTGCCCAGTAAAACTATGTCAGTCCTTTTGGCCTCAGTATAATGGACCAGGCATTTGTGTACTGTTTACACATAAGCAGCTGGCCTAAAAGGCCTGGGATAGGGCCTTTTTAGTGGTGGCTCCAAGTCTGTGTAATAGTCTCCCTCCTGCGGTGCATCAGGCTTCTTCACTTTATATATTTGGGAGGGCTGTGAAGATGCAAGTATATGCCCTGGCCTTTGGCTAAACAAGGAAATGGCTTGTTTCCTTCCATCCATCCATCCATCCATCCATCCCCACATTCAGGCACTGACATGGTTTTAATGCTCATTTTATATTCTCACTAGTTTTTAATGTAACCCACACTGAGACATTTGGGTATAAAAATTCAAATAAATAAATAAATAAATTAGCTCAGAACATTGTCCATGACTGGAGACGGCTCCGAGACCATTTTCATGTCCCAATCAATGTCTCATTCATTGTATACGCAGAGATCTACCAGGAGGTGTAGCTTCCAAGCAGACAAGTCTTCAGGGCAAATGAGGCCAGGAGATCAATTGGTCTATCACCCTAGTGTGGACACAGCGAAAGAAGCTAAGTCTCTGTTTGACCATGCAATAAGGATGGGCGAGCCAAAAAGGAGTATGGTTCCCTTCTCATCTTGGATTTTAAATATTTATGTACTATTTCTGGTTCTGAACAGAGCCAGGGTTTACTTTTCTGTTTTAAAGGCTGCCTCCAGACAGTAAGGGCGCATCTTCACGGCATGCGTTATTTCAGTTTAAAGAATTCGAAATAAAAGAAATGGAATAAAGCTGTCCACACGACTTGCAAGTTGATCCGGTTCCGAGAGCATTCTGACTGTAGCCTTAACGCGGAATCAATCCTGGGAGTCCACACAGCAGCCCTGTCCTCCCTTGTGATTGGTGTTCCGTCCCAGGATCCCACCCTCCCTTCCCTTGCGTCATCCATGCTCCGCCGGGGATTCCCTGTCCAATCCGGCCCGTTCTTTCCCCTCCCCCTTCCTAGCAGCAGCAGCAGCAACCATCCATTCATCCTGGCGCTCCTTGTTGCCCGCCGCTGCCGCCGCCGCCCGGAGCGCGCTCGCAGCGCCCGCCACTCCATCCATCCATCCATCCATCCATCCATCCATCCATCCATCCATCCATCCATCCATCCATCCATCCATCCAGGCGCTGCGGCGCTGGCGGCTTCGCCCTGGGGCTCCGCCACCGCTTTTCCCCACTTTGCCGCCACTTTGCCCCACAGAGCCGCGGCCGCCGCTGGCTGGAAGAGGAGGAGAGCCAAGGGGTGGACAAGAGGGCGGGCGGGCCCACCGCCGGGAGGGCAAAGGGGGCTCCTCGCTTGCTCTTCCCCCCGTGGCCGGGAGGGAACTCGGAGAGCGGGGAGAGTGGGCTGGGAAAGGGACTCCCCTTTCCTTTCCTTTTGAAAGTTCAGAACTCCGCAAAAGTGAAACTTCTACTTGCTATAGTGTATCTTTGGAGGTAGTGGGTGGATTCTTTCAATGAAATCATTTGAAAGCAAGCTATTGGGGAAGGGAATCCTAAACATGACGTGCCTACAATACGGAGAGCCCATTGGTTACAGATCTCTGCTGAGCTCTCACAGCCCCACCCACCTCACAGGGTGTCTGTTGTGGGGAGAAAAACAGAAAATTTGTCAGCCGCTTTGAGTCCCCTTAAATGGGGGTGAGAAGTGGGGCAGAAAAGCCAACTCTTCTTCTTCCTCCATGAAACCAGATGGGTAACCTTGGGCTAGTCACAGCTCCCTTCTGAGCTCTCACCGGGTGTTCTGTTGTGGGGAGAAGAACAGAAGGTTTGTCAGCTGCTTTGAGTCCCCTTCAATAAGTGAGAAAAGCAGGGTAGAAAAGCCAACTCTTCTTCCTCCATGAAACCAGATGGGTAACCTTGGGCTAGTCACAGCTCCCTTCTGAGCTCTCACCGGGTGTTCTGTTGTGGGGAGAAGAACAGAAGGTTTGTCAGCTGCTTTGAGTCCCCTTCAATAAGTGAGAAAAGCAGGGTAGAAAAGCCAACTCTTCTTCCTCCATGAAACCAGATGGGTAACCTTGGGCTAGTTACAGCTCCCTTCTGAGCTCTCACCGGGTGTTCTGTTGTGGGGAGAAGAACAGAAGGTTTGTCAGCTGCTTTGAGTCCCCTTCAATAAGTGAGAAAAGCAGGGTAGAAAAGCCAACTCTTCTTCTTCCTCCATGAAACCAGATGGGTAACCTTGGGCTAGTCACAGCTCCCTTCTGAGCTCTCACAGCCGCCCCCCACCTCACAGGGACCGAAGCTGGATTAAAACCTTGGCTTGTGGTCACACCTAAGGTTTAATCTAGCTTCACTCCACCTTCAGAGTGAGAGAACACATCAGCAAAGTGACCAGTAGTTTTCTTTCCACATTATCTAGTCTAAAGGTGGATTTTCTGAGTTATTAACCCTGAAAGAAAACCAGCTTGTCAGTTTGCTGGCGTATTCTCTCACTCTGAAAGTGAACTGAACCTGGATTAAACCTTAGGTGTGACCACAGGCAGAAGCAAAGTAGCCTCTGAAGGGGGCTCAAAGCGGTTGACATTCTGTTCTCACCCTTCAGGGGACTCAAAGCGGCTGACAAGCCTTCTCACCCTTAAGGGGGCTCAAAGCGACTGTTCAGCACCTTCAAAGAGCTGAAATTGCGCAAAACTGCAACATTGTTTATAAGGTGTGAAGTGCCTATATTGATACAGTGTATCTTTAAGGACTGGAGGTTTATAGTGGGTGTTTGAGGGTGGATTTTTTCAATGAAGGAAACCCTAAACATGACGTGCTTCTAATACGTACAGCCATTGGTTACAGTGCTATTGGGGGCGGGACAGCCTTAACACGGAATCTCATCCCGGAACGATACTGTCCACACAGTAAAAAATTAAACACGTGTCAAGGGCATGTTCCGGAGTGAGACCTGTTGAGATCAGGATTTATTTCAAATTGGGATAACGTCGTTTAACACGGAAATACCGTATTAAGCCGAAGTGACGTGTAAACGGCCCGAACTCTCAAAACATTTTGAATTCGAGATAACGACGTTGTGGGGATGCGGCCTAAGACATGATATAGGATATAAAAAGTTCCTATGATGTCACATCATACACAAGTACCAAACCCTGGTTTGCCTACTCTTGTGACCAGCATACTCAATCAGCTGAGGATTTCCAGGAGCTAAACAACCATCTGCTTCCTTTCTTTTGTTGCTTTTTTTCATCCTTAGCAATTGTGTATGCACTTTGCTAGGCACACAGATAAGCAGAGTGTCATTGCTGGTTTTCCTGTAACAGCACTGCAATGTATCAGGAATGCCATGGGTATGGCTGGCATTTCCAATAAATGTGGGATTTAGCCCATGCCTGAAAGCACCTTAAAAAGAATGTGCAGGTGTAGATAAAAACCTATTCATGCATATCAAAATGTGTTAAACATATACCATCATACTTCAATTTTTATGCTGATTTCATTCTAGAAAAATGGTGATAAGTAGAAACTGCAGATATCAAGCAATTGGTTCCAATGTTAAACTGTTGTTTTATAAAACACTACCATTATATTAAAAATTGTAATTTAATTAGCAAATAAAAAGGTATTTTTAACACTATATTATGAGTTTGCAAATAAGGAGATGCACATTTTGTCACCAGCATATAATATAACCTCAGAGTTATGTATAATTGATGTAAGATATACTTATACAAGAATAGTTTTGCGGTCAGAGGATTATATAACAGTAAATATACTACATCTAATATAGATTTATAGATATACTATATAATATCTATATTATAAAATGTCCTCTCAAAGTATGATTTAAAGTACAATTATTCCTTTTATATTGTTTTAACCCGCTGTAGTTGGTTCTCTGAGGCCTTTTTCTTTGGGGGGGGGGAGACCCATTCAACTGATGTACTCTTCCTCATTGTCACCTTCCATGCTGTCCTTTCATTGTCTACCGCTGGCTCAGGATTCCATGGCATAATTGGTCACCCATCACTAGCAGTGTGTAATTGACATCCCACTAAGGCTGTGATCAGACAGGGTAAAAGGGACAGCCCCAGGACAAATTTGATGCTCAAGGTGCAGACAGGAAATATCAAAAACACATTTACCATGTCCCAAATACTCGGCTGGGTAGCTCTGAAAATCAGCACTCCTGGGACAATTCACAGTTTGGGTTGGATGGGGCAGAAAACTATGGAGGTTCCTGTAGCCAACAGCAGCCTGGAAACAACTACTAGTGATGGCCAACTAACCAGGGCCATGAAATTCCAGGCTGGCAACGGTCAATGACAAGCAAGCATGGAAAGTAACAACAGGGAAGAGAAATAAGGTAGGCTTTTAGCTTCTCCCCCCACCCCCCTGTCCACAGATTGAGTTACATTTTGTAAATTGTCACCCCAAATAAACCCTGATTGCATCTTAAGATGACCACCTCTTCCCAAGACTTAACCAAGGGATGTTGAATGAAATACTCCTGTGCAAAAGAGCAGCTCCACCATCCATCCTAAAGATCTCAATCAAATGTTGAGGGGATACTCGAAAAACCCCATCATGATATCCTGAAACCATTTGTATGTGTGTGTATGTTTGGAGAGGAAGTGTGCTGACCCCTCCCTGTTCAACAGACTGGGCACAAACTTGCCCACAAATATAGTGTGGGAAGATTCATCAACAGTTAAAAAAATCCTCCTTATGATAGCTTTTTCCAACATGGTTCCATGCAGGTATTTTTGATTATCAGTCCATTATTTCAACTGAAGGTAAAGCATGAGTTTTGCATGGAAAAGAATTCACACTGAATTTTTGTCATCTCCTGAGGTGTCTGGTGAAGGCCAGGATACAAATGTAAATAAATAAATGCATACATGTAAATTGATTTTACTTCAGAGGCAAATATCACATAATTAAAACTGTCAAGGTTTGTATTAAACAAGTGAAGCCACATTTTACAAACTATAAAAGTAAAATTATGCTGTAGACAAAGTGTTAAACAAGGGAAGTCACATTTTACCAATCACATGAAAGCAAAACTGTGTTATAAAAAAGGGTGACTGTATTTTAAAATATAAGCACTTTGTGCTGCGCCTGAGTCTCTAAGGAAGTTTTAAAGTTACTAAAGCTTACTATGAAACTGCACTAGCATCATTTTTTATTCTCTAGCCATATTCTTAAATTCCCTGGGACTTGTGGAACTTATTTTTAAGTAGACATTTATTGGAGTCTGCTGTAAGTTAATTATAATGTGGTTGTTGCATTTCAGGAAAACTTTCTTTGGCAGTAACTGGGAAATGTTACCTTTCCTATGGAGAAAAAAAATAATGGTGCACCACATCTATAGTATTTGTTTTTGTTTTAAGGTGACAGACATCAACTTCATAACTAAAATTATGGAAAAGATTTACTGGATGTTCAGCAGTGGTCAGTTTTCTGGAAGTATATAGAACCAACAGAGAAAAAAATTGCACCTAAGTTACTGTAATAACAAAAAAACCCCAACACCACCCTAAAACCCACACCAAGTATACTCCTTTTACTAATTACAAGAAAGGAACACAGCAGGTCCTGTGCACCACACTAGCAAATTGGTCTCAAGAGTATCTGTTATTTTATTCTCTCATTATAGCCTCAAGCTATAGTCACTATATGTGAATTGAACATGGTATCTGCAACCTATTAAGAATGATGTACCCTTGTTTAATAGTTTGGTTCCATGAATAGACTTTTCTAGCAGAAGATCATTTACTGTTGAAACTTTGGAACATGGGATTTTTAAAAGATGCAATTACTTTTGGTTTAAGAGCCAGCTGTTGGGGGCAAGGGGGGTAGAGAAAATAATTGAGGTTTCTCCTCCTTCTTCCTCCTTTTTACATTAATCTTGCAGTTCATCTTATATGGCTTGCTCTTTCAGCACTGCAAGGAACTGAATTTAGATTTATAATGTGTAATCTATTAATATATGCACAGCACATAATCTCCTAATGCATGACTATATATTTTAGTTGTATGTGATGGCTTTCAGACAGTATCTTGACTTTAATAGTAGTGAAGTATAATGTTAAACTCTTTATTTGTATGAGGCCTAGTTACCCACTGCAATGCCTTTTATACTTAAGGATCCCCCTATCCCAGCTGCTGCTTCATTATGATAGATTGATGTAAAATGAGCACAAAGCCACAGGACCTTTCCTGAAAATATCATAATTTAGTATCTAAGTGAACCATGTACAATAGAAGCTGAATGTGCTTTAGCTTATGAATGATGTGTGTCATGAAAAAGACATAAACTTACTCAGTTCTAAAATCTAAGGGTGTTTTTCCACTGTCACTAAAAGTACCCATTAAGTACCCATTAATGGGTACGTAATGGCATTTTTGTACCCATTAATGGGTACTTAATGTGTACTTCTAGTGACAGTGGAAAAACACCCTAAATCTCAACATAAAAATCTAAAACTGTTGGAACCATAAACTACTTCTCCCCAGGTCATAGATGCAGTTGAGCATGCAAAATATTTTTATAAATTGTACTTTATAACAGTCTTTTTCAGTCTAGTATCCTGCAGATGTTTTTTAACTACAGGTCACACTAGTGCTAGCCCTTTCTGCACTGTGTCTCATTCTAGATACTGTTCTGGAAGGGAGACCTGCCCTCTGTATGCTGCTGCCGCACTGGCATGTGAATGGCAGACACCTGTTCTAGAATATAATCAGAATACGTCTCAGTGCAAAAAGAGCACAAGAGAGACACACGCTGAACGTCTTGTTAGAGACTCAATGCTAAGCTGTGATGGGATGGTTTACTTAAAGGTATGACTTACTAGTAAGATCACAATATCCTTTGCTCTTATGCCAGTGATGATACTAGCTGTAACACAATAACTTCTCAGGCATTTTATGAAAACTAAAAAAAAAAAAAAAAGAACCCTTCCAGAGCTAAGTTATTTCAAGTAAGCATTTCTGTAATAGTCAAAACATTTAAAATCTCTCTTGAGTCAGACAAGGAACTTCTGTTCTCCCGAGACGTTTTCGCACGGGGCTGATCGGAACGCGGAAAAGACAGCTGAGGACACGTCATACGCATTGGCCGCGCGCGGCTTGCGTTCCGACGTGTCCGCAGCTGTCTTTTCCGCGTTCGAAATGTAGAGCACTTCGAAGTGCTCTACACGCGTTCCAACGCGGACGAGCCGCCCTCAGCCGTTCGGGAGAAGAAGCGTTCGCGCCGCTTCTGTCTCCCGAACGGCTGCCGGCGCGCCTCCGACGCCGCGCGGCTTTGACAATCAGCTGTTTCTCAAACAGCTGATTGTCGATCTGCCTCCGCGGCTGCCGGCGCACCGCTTGCCGGCATTTGCCGGCTAAGGCAGCTTCGGGCGCTTTGAGCATTCGCACCCAGACGCTCCGGAACGCGTTTACACGCGTTCTGGCGCGTCTGTGTGTGAACGGGGAAAGCGCCCGAAGCTGGCTTAAGCTTTCCGCCTGAACGCATTCCGTCTGGAACGCGATTCAGTGTGGAAATGCCTCCGGATATTCCCCATGGTCCTCTGAAGTTCAAATCATGACTAATTAGATTCATTCTGGAACACGTCACATATTTAAAGGCAGCATGTTTTATAAAGCTGAAGAGTTAGTCCAGATCTTTTGGCCTCTGTGACCCAAGGAATTTTACTCATTTTGGTATGGAAGCTATGACAGGTCAGAGAGATTAGAAACTTTCCACCTTCTTTTCTCCATCTCTAGGTCTGACTGATTACACCTTTTCATTTCTATCCATTTTATTTGTGGACTTTCCACTCTCCGTTTGACTTTACTACTGTATATTCCAGCGTATAAGACGACACCTGACTTTTGAGAAGATTTTCCTGGGTTAAAAAGTAGTCTTATACGCCAGAATATACAGTAAATGGATGGTCCACAAATAAAATGGATAGAAATGAAAAGGTGTGAGCTGTCAGACCTGAAGATGGACTAAAGAAGGTTTAAACTGGAAGTATGACTATGGCCAATGTATGTGTACTTCATTAACTTTGTAGAAAATCATGCACAGGCCTGTAAATCTTATTTCAGCCAGGGCCCAGTTATGCTGCCTTAGTTTTGTTGAAAAGTAATTAACTCTACATCATGACAATAGAAAATAGTAGCTTTTCAAGTACAATGAAATGTTTAAATCAGAAAGAGTTATGAGGCCCTGGGAATTAGTGGTATATTATAGTACTGAACAGAAGGGGTGACCTGCCCTGAAGGAATATTGAGAAGTAATAACATTCAGGTCTCATCTGTCAAAGGCATGTAACAAAACATTTCTTTTTTACGTAAAGGATGTCTCCATTCTTGGAATGTTTAACAGATTAGAAATACCTAACATAATTTATATACAGCATGCTTGTTCTAAATCTAGACATTATTCCCTCCTAGTAGCTAATTACACAATTAAATTCAGAATCATTTGTTTGGCTTTAAGCAGGCAATATAATACTAAAGCGTACTCTTTTATTCAACAGTTATAGAAAATCATTTTTTTTAAGAGAAAGAAAATATAATATGTGCATGCTATGTTTTTGCCCATTTTAAGAGGGATAAACGTTTATTGAAAACCCAGTTTGCAACACTGAAAAGGGGGAGTTCATTTCCAAATGACATTTTTTTAAAAAAAATCCCCCTAACAAATAAAAAACACATAGGCCACATCCCCATGCAAGCTGTTTAGCTCGGAATGGGCACGCAAGGGACTGGGACCAGGTCCAAGATTGGATCTTGCCCGTCCCCATGCCATTCCCGGTAATGCGGGCTGGGTGCAGGCTGGGTGTGGATGCAGCCATCCCCATGCATGGGGGCAAACCCTTGCATGGGGCAGTACCACCTCCTCTGTGCCCCCTCTTCTCTCTTTTTTTTTTTTTGTCATCCATTTTTTATTTATTTTCATTAATACAATTCATACATAGTAATATACCAGTACAATATTTTCAATAAATTTTCCATGTGACTTCCTCTGTTCTTCAGACTCTTCTTCTAATCTTTTGTATTTTGCTCCCTACATCTACTTATTGCTTTTTCTCCTATAGGCCAATGCCTTCCATCGGAATACCCAATCCCTGAAGAAATTGTATAAAAAGTCCCCAATCTTCTATAAACTTGTTCAGTGTTTTATCCTTTAATAAGTTTGTTAATTTATCCATTTCTGCCATCTCTATCAATTTAATTATCCATTCCTCTTCTGTAGGTAACTCTTCTTGCTTCCATTTTTGTGCATATAGCAGTCTGGCAGCTGTTACCATATACAATATCAAAGTCTTTACTTCACTTAAACTTTCATTAACAATACCCAATAAAAATAATTCTGGTTTAAACTCAAGATTAATATTCAAAATTTGTCTCATCCAGTGCCATATTATTTTCCAGTTTTTTTTTTTTTGCTTTCTCACATGTCCACCACATATGATTAAAAGTACCATCTACCTTTTTACATTTCCAACATTTTGTTGACATATGATACATTTTTCCAAGTTTATATGGCGTTAGGTACCATCTGTACATCATCTTGTAAATATTCTCCCTCAATGTCGCACAAGCAGTAAATTTTATGTCTTTACCCCAAAGTTTTTCCCATTGCTCCATTTGGATATTATACCCAAAGTTCCTTGCCCACAAAATCATACAATCTGATCATGTTCCATTTCTATTTGAAGTAATAGTTTATACATCATACCAATGGTACAACTTTCTGCCTTACTCAAATTGCTTTCCCACTCTTGATTTTCCCATTCACAGTTTGTATTCTCCTTATCGTTTCTGAAAATATCTACAAGCTGTACATATGTAAACCACTGTACATTTTTCCCTTCTAAATTTAATTGTCCTCTTGTTGCCCCCTCTCTTCTCATTGGAAGCCGGATTGACATCAGCCCACCCCTGTGTTCCCAAGCTGCAAATGCCCCTGTGCCACCAGCTGCAAATGGCACATTCCCTCTCTCCCTTAGCAGCAGAGAAAGCCAGGACTGGGCTGGGCTGGGAGGCATAAAAAAAGGTCTTAAATTAAGTTTAATAAATTTTAAAATAATTTTTTAAAACCCAAAGTCGCTACAAGGTTTACCAGCAGGTGGGCGGTTGAGCAGTTTTGTGCACCTCCGCTCCACCGGGAACCGCAAGAACACCTGGCAGTTTAAAAGGGATAAAATCAAGCCATTATCATGATTGCCTTGGTGATTGGGAAATGGGGGCAGAATATTTTGGAAAAGGAACAAAAATCAAGCCATTAACCTGTCTGCCTTGGCAATTGGGAAATGAGGGTGAAGTATTTGCCATGGAAAAGGGACAAAAATTAAGCTATTATCCTGCCTGCCTTGCCGATCAGGATTTTTTCACTCCCAAAAAATGTCAACAGTTGCAATCTCCAATGCCCAGGACAGGAATGGCAAGCACACCCCACCTCCAAATGATGCGAGTGCCAATCTCCTCCCCAAATAGCTTGGAATCATCCCCATACGCAGTCTCAGCTCACTAAGCAATGTGTGCTGGGGCCCCAAACCATGCCCAGACTTGGGTTTTTTTTGGGTATCAGATTTGGTCCTGGTCTGACATAGTTTGCAGCGATTTGGTCCACAGAAACTGGACCAAATCAAAAATGCATGGGGACACCCTTTACCAAACCCAGTTTTGGTACCGGACCACACATGCATGGGGACGTGCCCATACACAAGAAGTATGCTCAGTAATTTCCCCTCAGATGTGAAACTGGGGGACAGAAGTTCTACCATTTTTACTACTTCAGGCTGCATTCACAACTAAGTTTTAATCCAGCTTCAGTCCACATTCAGAGTGGGAAAATGCACCAGCAAAGTGACAAGTTGGTTTCTTTCAGCATTATCTAACTCAGAAAATCTACCTTTGGGTTAAATAATGTGGAAACAAAATGACTGTTCACATTGCTGATGTGTTCTTCTACTCTGAAAGTGGACTGGATCTTGATTAAACCACAGGTATGAACACAGCCTCACTTTCTCAGATAAGATTTTCTAGTCAGGGCAGCGCGCCTGCGCAGAACACCTCCTGAGGCCAAGGGTTGCCAGCAGCAGCCCCAGCCACTCAGGAGGCACGCAGGACACAGGTGTGCTGCATCCTGGGATCCTCCTCTCAGTATTGGGGCAACGCTGAACAGGTAAGGAGGGGATTCCGTCGTCTCCCCACCGGGTGGGCTAGGGTGGTGTGATGGTTTCAGGGGTCAGGCTGCAATGGGCAGTAAGGTTTCTTTGTCCCTTGCAAGCCTCTTTGCAGGATGCATGGCTTGCTGCCCATGCAAAGCCCTTGCAAACCCTGTTTGCAAGCCTTTTTGCAATCTCTCATTAGAGGCTGCAAAAAGGGCGGGAAATCCTGTGCGGGTCCGGGTGGAATGATTGGCTGCAGGTGTGGTTTGGAGGGAAAAGCTGTCCGGGGATCTGAGAGCTGGAGGGGCTAGAGGAGGAGTTTCCACCAATTAGGCGTGAGGGACAGGAACTTCTAGCAGCAATCTCTAGCAGCATTTTATTTCAGCAGCTTTCCCCAGGAGGTGCCAGCCAATCAGCACCAGAGGGAAAAGAGAATAAAGGGGCTCTGAGTGCAGCAGACTATGTCTTCGTGCTGGGACTGAAGTTGAAGGGAACAGAAGAGAGCTGAACCTGAGAGAGCTGGACCAGTAGCTGACCATTGGTCTTTTGGCTGAGCGATTTCTGAAGGAGACAATAGTTGATTGTGGCTCTGAGGGAGACTTCGCTAGCAACTGACCACGGCTGGATGATCGGTCAAGTAAGGACGGTCTGGGCCTTGTGATCATCTGGAGCCACGTTCTGGTACACCGGCTAGACTTGGGCTGAGGCAGAGCTAGCCAGAGGGGGAGGAACGTGGAGAGGTTTGTCTTTAAAAGGGGAACTATTTTCCTGTAGGGAAAGGGGTAGCTCCTAACCTTAAGAGACTTACTGATTCAAGCCAACAACTACCTGAACCTTATTATCTTTCTAGTATTGCTTGTGTGTTATAATAAACTTGTTTTAGTTTACTGTTCAAACCGCTTGCTACCCGGGTTTTGTGTCCACACCGTAGTATTCACTCGGCCGTTGCACAAACTCAGCATCCTAACAGGGCCCAGCTACTCTTAGGAGGGCAGGCACTGACTGGACCGCTGGGGATCATGAAAGGTGGGCTTTAGGGAAGCTCGCCCTGGCTCCAGAAGCGGTGATCTGCCGCTTCTGGGGTGAGGCGAGCTGCGGCAGTGAGTTCCCCTGGCTCGCCATGCTTGGCTCCAAGGAGCCAAGCATGGCGGGCCGGGGGAGGGCCCCAGAGCACGGATGGGAGGCGGGTGCTGTGTGTCCACACAGCACCCACCTCCAATCCGGATCTATTCCACCCTTGCCCTCACGCCACGTGTGCGGAGGGATGGGGGGTGGGGTAGATCCTCATCTATTAGATGCGGATCTACTCCGTAAATCCGGATCTACCGGGGATCCGGATTCAGTAAAACCGGCTTCTCTAAATCCGGGCGTGGTAGATCTGGATTTTTTTGCCCCTGTGCGGAAGCACCCTTGGTTTGCTTTCTGCTCTTCACAGAAGATGTCAGGAATTGAACACCCCTCACTGAGGTATGGCCACCTCCGTTATGTAGTTTGTACAGACAGAAATAATCTTCGACCATAAATATTTTTGGATTGCCAAGAGTCAACCTTTTATCATGATCAGGAGGTATTTTATAGAGTATTTTAATTATGCTCTAGTTCTTACCTATTTATTTATTTATTTATTTATTTATTTATTTATTTATTTATTTATTTATTTATTTTTACTGTTGTAATCCACCCTGGGAACTTCGGGTAAAGGATAGGATATAAATACTATAAATAAACAAAGTGGTGTCACACCATGCATCATACAGGGTCACTTGGCAGTGCTGGTATAATTTGAGCATTCACTAGCCATTGTGACTCTAATTAACTTGTATTTGCCAATTATTGGGAAATCAAAAAATAACAGTGAACTATGCTGATGCATTTCTTGGCTTATGTAGACATGCTGGCTCTCTTGCTCATTTTTGGCTTCTTCCTAAACCTATTTAATAGAATATTTAATTAGTTAAGCTATAGAAAATGTGAAGCATAAAGAAACATTTTCAGATTATTAAATCCCATAAAATATTGAAGATAGTGCTTCACCTGAAACATAATTAAGGAAAATTCCATGCATACACGATGACTGATTTGGCTTTTTAAGTTGCAAAGGGTTTTCATCTAGGGAACAGAATGTCTATTTGCTGAGGAATTTCATATAATGATGATTATATGAATGTTGAGTGTTGCATGATGGAATATCAGGGACACATATAACGTTGATCTTAATGATCCAATTCTAATAAGTTTGTATTATACCAAGTATGTAATTAAAGAGATGGACACCAAGTGTTAAACCAGGACACATTTGTCTAAAATAAAGCAACATAAAGCTATCCAAGTAACCTAAAGAGAATTGTTTTGTACTTGGGAGACTGGGGTGTTTTTCCTTTGGAATTATTTTTTTACTGTTTCTTTTCAAATGTTTTTATTTTATTTCTATTTTTTAATGTAACAGGTTAACTGTTGTACAGCTTTACCATAGGTGAAAGGTAGGCTATAAATGTGGTTAGTGATGATGCCATCTTTTCCACCACCACCCCAGGCACCAACTGCATCTTGTTGATACTAAGATACCAATCATGATATCATGCCCCTCATGTGTCAAGAAGTTAAAGCAAGATAAATTTCAGCAAGCCCAATCTCATAAATTAATGGAGATTATGAGGTCATGTGTATAATCTATCAGCAGTTATTAATCTGGGGTCTGCAGGAAGCCTCATAGGGGGTCTGTGGTAGGCCAGCCCATCCATGCAACCACTGCACAACTCCTACCACCTGCTGCTTCCCAGGTCTTAAGGAATGGCAGGAGGCATAGCCAGGCAGGCAGGGCAGGATGCCATAATCCCATCTGTGCCGCTGCTTCACCGCTGCCCACCGGCCCTCCCACCTCTCCAACCAGCCTCCTGCCAGCAGAATGCTGTGGATAGTGGCAGTGGCTGAAGTGGTGGAGCAGGATGGGATTCCTTTGCCCTGCCCACCTGGGCCCACCTCCCACTGGGCCTTGAGAGCTAACAATGGCTGCCAGTGGTGGTGTTTGCTGGTCTGCAGAGGGATGTGAAATGAAAGGGCAAGAGATGAGGGTTGAGGTTGGGAGATGAAAACCATCTATGCTTGGTGCTGCAATTGAGCTTATTTGCCTCTACCACATCCTCCCACAGGCGTTCATAAGAATTTATGGCTGCTTTGGGCTGACATTGAGAGGAGAAGACCATCTCAGTTTGGTGCCACAGTTGAGCTTGTCTGCCTCTGCCGTATCCTACCCCAAGCACGTATAACAACTGTGGCTGCTTTAAACTGAGGTTGGGAGATATGAAGACCATTTCTGTTTTGAGCTGCAACTGAACCACATCCTCTCCCAGCCATTTATAAAAATTATGGCTGCTTTCAGCTGGGGTTGGCTTGGGGGTTGCTAGTGCAAGCTGCTGTCTTTCCAATTCTGTTGCACCATGCACATTGCATTATGTTAAGGGACAAAGGCTATGAAGGAATATTGTTTAGTGCTTTAGCATTTTCTTATAACAATTATTTTTTGCAACCCATTTGAGATTGGCCAACTATTTTCACAAGGTTGGAGTCTGGATAATTAGTTACTTGTAGGTTTTTCAAACCATGAGTTCATGCATTCCTTTAACACTTAGCCAAATTTGAAACCTATTTACAGTTTAGGATCTTGAGTGATTGCTCTGAATTGCCAAGTTTCAAGCTGGAGCTAGATATTCTATAAAAACATGGCACTTTTATGTATATGAAATAGAAATTCTCTGTAATGCCATTTTCTGCCACTTCAGATTAATGGATCTGAACTCTTGTTCCAATTTTTAAATTAACCTATTTCTCCCTTCATTTTTTTATTTTTGCTTTGCCTCAGACCCTCCGAGGGAAGCATTTTGGCAGAGTTGTATGCCCCAAAATACATCCCCTAGTTTTCTCAGACATGAGGTGTGCTGTCTCCACTGCACACCTCCTTGTTCAAGATCGAGGCTTGCTTGTATGCTGGTAGACTTGTCTATTGGTGATCTTGATCAGGGCCTCTTTGATCGTGATTATGTTCTGTCTAAAGCATAAGGAGTGGACCAGCAAGTGGTTTGACCTCACAGATCCACACTAACATGCAAATTGATGAGGCCTAGAAGACGACCATAGAGGTTCCTAAATTAAGGCCCAGAGCAGAAAGGGTTCAAGTCTGTGTTCTGCCTTGTGGTTATAACATACAAGTGCTTAACTGCATACCATTTCAGCATTGTCTGCATGAGTTACAACTTTCTTCTGAATTATAAAAACTAGAGAAGCATAGTACATTTGTACAATTATGTCCCAATATACTTCAATTTACTTTACATACCTTAGGCTGGAACATGGTCCAATTTCCAGGTGAGGCTGAATCCAGTCAGTGGGCAATGTTCTGATCAAGGATCAAATAAATTTGAATTGAATTGAGTCAATGGGCAGGTGCCAGGACAGTGATAGTGGATATTAACAGGGATTCAAACTTTAACTGGGCCCTTTCTTCACTTGGCCTTATTTTAGAATATATTTCAGGTTAGCAGTCTGCTGACCCAAAGCTAATGCAGACTATGGCAGGCCAAGTGCAGAAACACCCCTGGTTCAGAGAAAGGTCTTTACGGGACATAGGATTCAAACATTTTGAATCCTACTTAAGGTTGCCGTGAAGACACGGCCATAGTTTCTATTTGAGCATTTGGTTAAAGGGGATAGAAAATGTAGTCCAATACCTTCTGCAGAAATTTCCCTTTCCTATTTGGGTCTTTTTCTAGTCCAAGTAACTGTCTTCCTTAATACAATATAGTGCAGCATTTCTATTGCATTTATAGCAATTAATTCTCAGTTTGAAGACAGATATGGACGTCTGTAGGCTTTCACGGCCGGATTCCATTTAGCAGCCCAAAAACTGCTACAAATGAAAAGATAGATATGCTAATCAATATATTGTGATGCTCATCCAGTTCAATTAAATAGTTCTGTAATGAATGAACCCTCTAACATTAATTTGTTGCTAGTGGTACACTCTATAACAGAATCACACAGAATATAGTATTTTTTTTTTAAACAGTTCAATTTTTCCCTACCTCCATGATCTGTTTCTATCTGTCTCCATCCAACGACCCTTCCAGGGTAACATTTTTCCTGTTCCAGACTGTTACCTCCCTCACTTTCACATGTCCTTGAGAATCTACATTTGGTGATAATAACAAGTGCTGTAAACCTGTCTCCATATGTGCCCAGACAAGGGAAAAGTTGAAACAAAGCAGAACACATTTTGTCCACATCTTTATTCTTTTTCTTTATCAAATGTTTCTTTTTCTCCTGTCCACACATTTTTGGGGAAGATAATATCCAAGTGGCCACCTTACCAAGTAACAGAATCAGCTTTCTGCTGCTTCTGGTTTGCTACACATTGTTGGATTCTGGATCCCATGGTCCTTGGCTAATAGCCATGATGGCTGGAACAATGGAGAAATCCTAACACACAAAGGGTTAGACTTTTCACATTCTCACTTTCAGTGGTGGTTATAGCAAGAGAGGGGATCATTTGGATTCCATTTTAAGCAGCAGAGTATCTTTCCCGAGGATACTCTGATAATTTTCTAAAGCTATGAAATAATATTGCCTGTCTCAGTTTCGCATTTGTAATTAGGTTACAGAATTATGTTAACAGTTACAGAGAAGAAGGGTTAAGGCAATAGCTACTTGCCAGTACTTTGTATCCTTAAAGGAGAAAGAGAAAAGAAACAAGAATGGTGCCACGATGCCCAGCGTTCCAGTTAGTGCCTGCCCTCTCTGGGAGTAGCTTGGCCCTGTTTGGATGCTGGGTTCGTGCAACGGCCAAGTGAATACTACAGTGTGGACACAAAACACTGGTAGCAAGCGTTTCAACAGTAAACTAAAACAAGTTTATTATTACACACAAGCAATACTAGAAGATAATAAGGTTCAGGTAGTTGTTGGTTTAAATTTGCAAGTCTCTTAAGGCTAGGAGCTACCCCTTTCTCTAAAGGAAAATAGTTCCCCTTTTAAAAGACAAACCTCTCCACGTTCCTCTCCCTCTGGCTTGCTTCTGCCACAGCTCAAGCCAAGCCAGTGTACCAGAACGTGGCCCTAGATGATCACAAGGCCCAGTCTGTCCTTGCTTGTCCGATCATCCAGCCTGGTCAGTTGCTAGTGAAGTCTCCCTCAGAGCCCCAATCTTCCTCGATTGCCTCCTTCAGAAATCACTCAGCCCAAAAGACCACTGGTCAGCTACTGGTTCCAGCTCCCTCAGGATTCAGCTCTTTTCCTTTCAGCTCTTGTCCCAGCATAAAGACTCCTTCTGCTGTACTCTGTGTTCATTTATACACACACCCCTGATCCTGATTGGCTCTAGCCGCAATAAAATGCTGCTGGAGACTCCTAACAGAGGTTGCTGTCCCTCCAGCCTGATTGGTGGGAACTCCTTCTCTAGACCCTCCAGCACTCAGATCCCCGGACAGCTTTTCCCTCCAAAACCTTACTCCAGCCAATCACTGCAACAGGGCCCGCACAGGATTTCCCGCTCTTTTTGCAGCCCAAATCCCAGGGTTTGCAACAAGCTGTTTGCAACAAGGCTGGCTATTGCAGCTTGCAAGAAGCCTGCAAAGCCAGAAAGCAAAGCAGTTTGCAGCCTGTACCCTGAAACCGTCACAAACGGTATTATGATGACAATATAAATTATGAGAAAAAGAATGACGCAGAAATCTTTGAATCAAAAAATGCACATGGATTCTCTTGGTGGAAGAGCTATTCACAAAGATGTCAGTTTAAAAAACAAAACAGAAAATGTGGAGCAAGCAATCTCCCAGAATGTATTGAAAGCTGCAAGCACAGACTTCATTTCCCATGTCAAGCAGCCTTTCCGCTGCTATGTGTAAGAATAAGAGTGTGTAAGAGATCCTGCCTTGAGCAGGGGGTTGGACTCGATGACCCAGGAGGTCCCCTCCAACTCTACCATTCTATGATTCTATGATAACAATCATCTCTTTTTCACTGTTGAAAACCAACTGGCATAAACGTGAGGGAAGTCAGCATAGAAGCAATTTCTGATTTAAGGGCATAAGCAAAATTAATTATTCATTTATTTATTTTTTATTTATACCCCCATTCTATATCCAAAGGTCTAAGGGTGGGTGACAAAAATAAATACAGGTTAAAATTAACCCACTTAATCTGCCATGTTGAAAGATAGGTAGTTGGCTTTGTGCAGGTCCTTGGGCAATTCTGCACTGGCTGGTATACTGATCCAGTAAGCAAACTAGATCACACTCCCTTCCACATGCTGGTGCAATTAAGGGGGCCCCACCCAGAAGAAAGACTCCTAGGCCCTTTCAGCACTTGGCCGTATTCCAGAATATATCTCAGGACAGGGGTCTGTTGTCTACATGCTAATGTAGATTATGGCAGGCTTCATCTGAGTCTAGCATGTGGATAGCAGGCCCAGGTTCTGAGATATGTTCCAGAATAAGGCCAAGTGCAGAAATGCCTCTAGTTCCTTCATGGTCCAACATACTGGCCACAGAATCACCCTTTGCATGCTTTCAGAACATGTATCTTACTCCCTGATTTTCCTAGTCCAACTCTAATCTCACTGTAAGATCTTAATAAACCTGATCCCTTAGATCTCCAAAGCTACGAAAGAATTGGATGAAGAAATAAAAAACTTGTACTCTCTCAAAATATGATCAGCAATTGCTTGTTATATAGGCCTTCAAATATCCCACTATGATGACAGCACCAATAAAGGGGGGGGGAACAATTGGTGTTCTGATGTCTGGGAACTGAAAGTATTGCTGCAATTGCTGCTCCAACCTATAGATCCTTTTTCTATGTGCAGAAAAAACTAACCAGCCACATCTTGAGGTAGACTCCAACCCATACATTTACAATAACACCAGTAGCCCATAGAAGCAAAAACATTGTTATGTTTCAGCCTGCCTTTGTTTTTCACAATCATTCAACCACAGAAGTGTTTCCTTTTTATTTTTCTCCCTTTTTTAAAAGAAACCACACCCTACTCACTCCCCATTTCCTATTTCTGTTGCAGTATATTAAGGAAGCCCTAATATTGCAGATATGTGGTGAGTGTCATCATAGGCAGTAGGATTTTCTCTCCTGCAAAACTGAAAAAATATTATATCCCACTGCTGCATAAGATTCTGTTGGGAAGAGAAGCTGGACAGTGATCTCTTTCCCCTGGTGGCCAGCTCTCCTGGCTTCAGCATTAGCTGACTTTAAGCTAGTCAAAAATAGGTTATTAAAATGTGCCTGTATTTCAGTAACCAGGCTTGCTAGGCGCAACAATGTAATACTGTAGGGAGTTTCCTCCCATTTAGTCATGTCATTTGGCATATTGCCTATAGCTAAGAATGAGATACCATCTGTTATGTGCTGAGAATGGTTCAATCTAGAGAAAAAAAAGATTGTTCAGATTTTTGCGACTTTAAAAGTAAAAAGCCATCTTGTTCTGGCATATGCTAGCTCTCCTTTTCGTTCTTTTTCCTTTCATAAAATGTTTGTTTTATTCAAAATAAATAAAATTTAAAAAGATCTTGATAGTATGATCCCTGCTAGAATCCTAGCAGCTAGGATTGTACACAATGTATTAAAAAACCAAAAATAATAAGGGAAATGTCTTGGAAAAACATTAAGTGCTACTCTTCATGACCTGTGAATAAAAGTATGGGTACAAGATCATTATTTCAGATTTTAATAATTCTTATATTACTTCATTTCTTGTAAATAATTTCAGCATTATAAAACACTTGCAAAGTCTGTTCCTGGCTAATTGTGCTGCTTTGAAAGTATTGAAAGATTGGAAAGGATTGTAGTATCTGTTTAATTATAATATTATGTATAAAAGGGTTTTGTTTTTACCAAATCAGATGTGACAACCAGTTATCCAAGACCCTTGACAAATGCAGCTTCAACCAACATACTTATTCAGTATAAAGCTCCATTAAAATTTGCTAGGAAAACACTCATTGCAGGACCACATCAGATAAACTTCAACTAAATTTCTTATACATTATCTTCTGTTAGTACTTCCTATTTTTATAATCCTTGTTGCTACAGCAGTATATGTCTCTGTGGAGGCGTAACAATTACCAAAGTTCTCCCCATAACCTTGAATAGCCCCAACCTTTGATAAGTCTTGGCTGCTAGTTGTGAGCCGTGAAATCTTGCAAATTATGCACAAGTTCTCTCACAACCCAAGGAGAGAGTCTAGACAGAACACAGAAAAGTAATTCCCCAAATCAGGCCTCACATCAGAATTATTTGCATTAAAATGATATGATCATGGACATAGAGTTGTTATGTCATAGGAAGGAATTTTGAGGGTTGTTTTTGAAATGTTCATAAACCAGATTAAAAAATTTTCTTATTAACATGTTTCCTTGGAATCAAGTCTAGTTCAAAATGTGAACATTTAAGAGGTGTAGGCCTGCTAGCCCCTGCCTTCAGCATATCTTGTCTGTCTTCACCTTTTGTGCCTCGAGTCTAAAGATCTAAAGAAGATCTTTAGATTATTTTTGCAGTAATCATTAGTGTGGGCCATGAAAGGGGCCCAAGGGGCCTGGTATCCATACATTTTTACAGGACAATGCAGGCCTCACCTCAGAATATAGAGTAGGGTAGGATGCCAAAAATTGCAGCCTATGCCACTCCACCAATACTGAGGTCTACTACAGGGGACAGAAGCACTGCTGGAATCAGTACCAGAAGTATCACGCTAGCACAGTGCTTTCCTGGGAAGTTCCTGAAATTTGATGGATTCATCTACTCTGAGGACTGGCCCAGCCTTTGGAGATAGCATGTACAGGATTGTACAGAATGTATAAGAAAGCCAAAAATAATGATCATCCAAAATGTAGAGAGCCCTATCATTTTCCAACAGCAACCCATCCCAGTGTGTGAGATATTGTAAATCCAAAATGGAGCATCTCACTCCATTCTGGGAAGCAGGGGGAGGAGTATGGAAACAGTCTCTGAATTAATTTTGCCTAATTCAACTAATGTCAGGAGTCTGTCCCAAGAGGGCTGCTGTGGAGCATGAACAGATGAACTCCACAATCATAGTGCTCTTCAGTAAGTAGTAGTGTGCTGATTACATGTCTCCTTCCATATCTGATCATCACAGCCACTGAACATTCATTCCCTGTGATGGTTATTCAGACTCAGGAAATAGACCATTTCCTGAATTTGAATAATCAGTGCTGACCAAATCACTTTGAAGAAGTACGTCCACATCAGTAGTGGTAGTGGTGGTGATGTAAATGGTGGAATATGTTCTGTAAAAATACTTACTCCCACTCTATTTCTATGGAGAGCTTATGGTCAGATGGTGGCTGTTTCGGTACAAGTTCATGTAGACACCAGACTCAGCCAGCACATCTTCTGTGTTAATGGCATGCAGAATCATGCACTCCCTGAACATTCATGCCATACTCATGGCACCCTAAAAAAAAGTGTGGATCTTACCAGTATTTTCCTTTCAATTCAGTTCACAGAAAGGATGTAGCTCTAGAAGCTTCTCCAAGGCTAAAGAGATCTCAAAAGACCACAGTTAACCATCATACCTGAGATTATTTATACCCTGCAATAAATTAAGCATACCCAGCTGATTAAATTTAATTGTCATATGTACAAATTGATCTCTATTCCTGTTGGATCAAAAACAGGCCTCAAAACAAAGTCAAGATCAGAGTCAGTCAATTTATAAACTAGTTTTCATGTTCTATCACTTATTTCCATCTAATCTGAGAAAAGCTAAAAAAAACCACCCTGTATTGCTGTCAAAATCAGTGTGAAAATATGGGCAACAGAGAGTAGGCAAGAGAAAAGACCAACTTGGTAAGATCTATTGAGATTAGGTGTGACATTTTGAAGTGTTTCAATTTAGCCTTACTCCTAGAAGATTAGTTGATATGTGTGATAAAAAAGCACTTCTGCTTAGCTGCAAGTGATAACTACAGCCGTTTGCCTAAGGGAAGTCAATATTGGCACGGTTATACAAGTCCAATTTGCATAAAGATTAGACCACTGATGTGTGCTGTGAAAAATATAAGGACTTGCCAGTGCCCTAAAATCCACTGATAAGGTCCTCTTGACTGTGCCGCCTTCTTCGACAGTTAAAGGACTGAAGATGTATAAGAGTTGATAACCTCCAGGACATGGAAAAGGCTACCTCCAGGCATAAAACCTCCAAGTGTTCAGGCATGGCATTGGGAATGCCAGATGTAATCGTGACATTGCCTGTATAGTCTGGCTTAGCTAAGCAACCCATAACACTGCTGTTATGGAAATCTACAAATAATACTGAATTTCCCATAACAGTAAAAGCTTACCTTTATGTCTGTAGGCAGCTTTTGTAATTAGCTCACTTGAGGCTAGCAGAGTTCATGAAAAATAGCAAAAGGAAATGGTGCCTGACTGGTTCTTCACAACTACCACAGGATAGCAAGAGGCAATGGTAGAGTTCTTTAGCTCACAGGTTGCCTCTTTCTGTATGGAGGGAGCCATAGTCTCTCTTCTGAGATCTCTCAGACACCATTACTGTATGAATTCAAATGTCTGATGATGATGTACCTCTTTGCCCCACTTTGGCTGAAGAAGCAATCTCTCCTTTCAGGCATTAGTGTTAGTTGTACTGTGATCTGCATTTAACTTGTCAGTAAAATTCAGGAAGGTGTTTGACCTATAAGCTCATCCATCTTGCACACAAATAGCATGATATAAAAATCTAACATGGGACATTAAATGCAGAAAAAGAGTAGGGGAGAGGTGGTAATGATATTGATTAATTAATTTGCATTTTTATCCCACAGTAAATCAAAAGTTCTCAGGGTGGGTTTCAGCAATAAAAAGAAAATATAAAATCAACGCACACACAAATAACAGTGCCTGAAAGTGGAGTGGGGTGTGTACTCTGATTGGAAATGAACTTGGGGTAGTTTTGTATCCCAGCTGTTTTGTTCCCTAGTAGTCAGCTTCCTTACATTGACCTAACACTTGCTAGATTTAGTCCCTGGGCTGTTCCTAAGAATTTTTTACATCAACATGACTGTGAAATTGGAGACAAAAGATTAATAATCAGCACTTGAACCAAATTTGTTTCATGAATCCTGCTAAGGATTAATAGCACTGATTACAGGTGCTGTTTTCTAACAATGAATGAACATGTTATTGTTGCCCACCAGTTTCATAATGAGCTGAGAAAATACATCAAATAGTTAATCCCAGTCTTTGGTGCTTTGTAGTGAGATCGAGTTCTTAATAAAGTTCACAATCGGTATCATTAGTGTGTGTCCATATCAAAAATTCTTCAGAGTAAAAAATCCAGCCTGGCTTTCTGATCTGGATACTGAAAATAACAATGCAAAATCACATTGTTTTAGTACTTTTCTTATCACAGTTGTTTTTAAAGCCAGTTCTTTGCTGTTCTTCATCATATAGAAGAGGAAATATAACTAATGTCTTTTCTGACTTTCTTTAGATCTTTTCCATTTTTAATTTTTTTAAAAAAAAATTCTGGATTTTTAGAGACCCTTAGGCACAGCTCATAATCACTTTGCGATTTTATGTCCTCCCTTTCCCTTACAGGCCACCCTGCATTAAAGAATGGTATGTGTGTGCAATGCATTTCTAGCTACCTGAAAAACATTATTCTGAAATGTTCCTGAAAAACATTATTCTAAATTATGATAAATAAATTCTCAATCATAAAGATTTATTTTTTTTATGAGCTTTATTAGTTAAAACAAAAAAAAATACAAATGTTAACATACAGAATGCTACAGTGATACACATTTAGAAAAGAAAAACAAAGGAGAAAGAACTTTTTTTAAGAACGTGAAGCTCAATATAATTTCCCTGTAACATTGATCAGGTACAGGTATTTTTCAGTTGCCTCTTTTAGAAAATGTGTCTGTCCTGTAGGTGCAGAAGAGAAGGCATTCAAATAGAAAACAGACACACTTACCTCTTATATCTGTACATTGTTCAGGTTTGTGAGGCCCAAATTCATAGCAACAGTTTCTCACACTGTGATCGGCTCATTTCCCATCTCTTTGCTTATGTAGCTTCACTCCCAATGTGACCAAAAAGTTACCCCAAGTGTTATTTAGCCTTGCATAAAGAAGAAGAAAAAGACACCCATTCCCAGGCTTCAGGAAGGGGTAAGGCACTTTTGAGGATTTTATGTCTCCCCTTTGACCAGAAGGCATCTCATTAAGTATGTCTAATCATAACCGGAATTGTAGTTAACCACAGTAAGCTGTTTCAGCCAGGCTAACGTGGAGAGGGATTGGATAGGATATCGATCCTAATTTGAGGCAGTGGGTACCAGCCTGCACTGCTACTGACTATTATTTGTTTCAGATGTGCTAACAGAGGGCCATATTTGCTGTAAGCATTTTCAGCTGTTCTGAATTCCACTTCTTTAGGAAAAAAACTCTCTTTTTAAAATACTGTGAAATCACTCAGGACTTGGAAACAGGTCCTAGTATCCACCACTAGAGAGCACCATAATATTGTAAGCTTTCTTGTCTGGACTAACATTTGCTTATTTCTTTATAGAAAGTAAAACTAGTAGGATTTATTTATAATTACATTCCTAATAACAGTGAACTATATTGGATTACTGGATTATTCTGAAAAGTATAACTCTGTCTAAAAGCTGAAAACAGAGCTTGAGAGAGAGAATTGAGATTTGCCTCACAGCAATAGCCAGTATTCAAATTTGAAATGAGATTCCCCTCAGCACAGGGATTTTTTGTAATAAATATCAAATGAGCCTCAGCCAGTCTTTGCTCTTAGAAGACGAAACACTGATGAAATGTCAGAACTTCTAACTGGAGAACTTCAGATCCTGGAGAAAAGGTGATATTCCAGATGCAATTTATGTATTTTTAAAAAAGGCAAAAAGAAGCACCTGGAAAATTACAGTGCACCATACCTGGAAAGATGTTATCTCAAATCATAGAGAGGTTAATTCATATCCATTCTGAAAACAATGCTGTACAGTGATTTGCAAGAAGCCAGGATGGATTTATCAAAGCTGCATCCAGGCGTAGTTTGTTCAAACCACTAAATCTGGATATTCTAGAATACCCATGCATTATTCTGGAATATGCAAATATGGCAGCATAAATAAGCAACATCTGGATGCAGCCCACAATTGATCCTTCCTTCCTTCCTATAATTAAACTTTTTCAGTTGTGGGAACATGACAAACATATTGACCCACAATTTTGCAAAGTACTCAGTAGTGACCTCCCACTTCCCTTCTGGGTATGGGGCAGAATACAAATAAACAGAAGTTAAAAATAGAAAACACAAATCCTGCTCAGAAAGCTCCTTGGCACTTGCTGGTATTCCATACCAGTGAGTGCAGTAAGGGCTTCCCTTCTGTACATTAGTGGTTAATACAGAAGAGCCCTGTGTACTACTGATGCATTCCATCCACACAAGACAGAATGTTATCCAGACAAGGGGCCTTTGAGCTGGATCACTGGTAGACTTCAGTATTGAGGTCTACTGGGGTGCTTCCGCACATGCCCTTAAACACCCATTAAGGACACATGTGGAAGCACGCATCCACACGGCGGCAGCTTTTTAAGCCACTTTTAGCATGGAGCGTCCTCACAGTAACACCCATTAAGCACACATGGGGGAAACCGCGTCCACACAGCAGCACCCATTAAGAACAGAATGGGCGGACCACGTCCGCACAGCGGTACCCATTAGAGACAGATAGGGGCGGCTGCGGCCGCACCTATCTGTCTCTAATGTGTGCTTAATGGGTGTTAAAAAACACCACATATCATTCATTCATTCATTCATTCATTCATTCATTCATTTACATTTCTATCCCGCCCATACCCGAAGGTCTCTGTGCGGGTTACAACAAGTAAAAATAAATTAAAACAAGATACAAATTGAGAGCAATACCACCCATATCATGTGGCCATAAAGGGTGTTTCACTGTGAAAACGCATCGGTTTAGTGAAACTGTGCCTACCCAGGGCCCTCCCCTGGCCCGCCATGATTGGCTCCTTGGAGCCAAGCATTGCAAGCCGGGGGACTCCGCTGTCGGGGCTTGCCCTCGCCCCAAGAAGCGGCAGATCACCGCTTCTGGAGCCGGGGGGGAGCTTCTCCAAACCCCTCCCTAGCCCCCCCAGGGGACAGCCCAATCGATCCCCTCCTTACCTCTTAAGCATCGCCCTGATTCTGGTCGCGGGGACCCAGGAGGCTGCGTGCTTGCATGCTGCGCGCCTCCTGACTGGTCAGGGCTGCTTCTGGCAGCTCCTGCCGTCAGGAGGCTCTCTGCGCAGGAAGGGAGGGAGGCATTTACACAAGAGCCAACACACTTCACAACTCCAGGAAGGAAGCCACTAAAGTCTTTTATGCCAGAGAATCCTTGTAAAATCGGACACTTTGACCCACTTCCCTCTATGTGGTCTGATCTCTTGTTACATTGTTAGGTATTGCAGGCTCTGTTCATTCTTCACCTCCTTTCCCCCCACCCTCCTTTCAGCCAGTCTGATCTCCTTAGCATGCAATGGTGGAGAACCTGGGGAAGGGGGGATTATGGTAGAGGAAATCACAGCTTACCATTGGATCAGGGGAAACTGAGGAGAACACCCCTAAAGTATTGTTCCCTGTCCCCCCCAAAAAAACTGCTTGTGTTTGTATTTTGCTAAATAGAGTATTTCTAAATCCAGCAGGAACAGTTTTTTTGGATCCAAATACAGATAATCCATGTTTCGGGACCTTTAGTCCTCAGAAACTGTGGATTCTTTAAAAACTTTGGGAACGGTGAACACTCAAAAATTTTTCAAAGCTCATTATATTCTGTTTAGAAACGCACCCTGAGAGAGATTGACTAACTGAAAAATATATTGCCTTGACAATGAAGAGCCTGAGATGAGATATAACCTTTTCCAACTATCTGTCAAGATGTCACAGTAAAGTGATTCATAACCTGTTCTGTATGATCCCATGATGCAGGACATACAATAATGGAGTTAAGTTGGTTGAATAGAGAGAGGAAAACTATATAGTAAAAAGCTGTCCATCCACAGAGCTTAATACCTATAGAGACAATGACCTCTTCATTACAGAATGTGCTGAAGCAGATGCTGGATGAGAACATGAAGAGAATGCTTTGGTTCTGGATGGAGCTAAGGACTGGATTCAGTGGCGTAACTGATCATTTTCAATTCTATGGGCCTTTCTGTCAAAGGCTGGGCCAGATCACTCTGAGCTAGAGCATAGCCATGGCTATTCCAGCCCAACCCCTGTGCCTGGCTTGAAGTTTGCATGACAGACAGAAATGAAAGTCTCAGAGGGACCCATTTCACTGAGACAATGCTTCCCCTTGCTAAACTGGCCCTTCCACATGCTTCTCTGGGTGATACTAGTGGTCTCTGGACCACTAGTAGATCTTTTAAAACAGGTCTACTGATATCCCAGTCCAGCAGCCATTTTGTCCACCTAGATCTGGTTATGCTGCATCCAATGCAGATGTAGCATGCTAACAGGAAGTGTGGCCTCCCTCTTCCACTCCAGAGTGCAGAAGAGAGAGGCCTAAAAGTGTGCTAGGCCTTCTGTTATAATATTTTGAAGTAAGCTCAGGCAAGAGGGAACCGGGGAAGGCACCCCATGGCCTCCTGATGCCTGGCTCCAAGCGAGCCAATCTGGGAGACCCAGGGGAGGGCCTAGCTGTCAAAGAGGGAAAGCCTGGCTTTCCCTCTCTGATATCTGGGAATGCGCTGCCGCCGCCAACTCCAGGAGGAAGGGAAATTTAGCGGAGGCAAGCAATCTCCTGCCCCTGGAGGAGGAGGTGGTGGTGGTGGCAGTGTGTGTGTGGGGGGGGGACAGAGGCAGCTGCCATCCACCTCCCCTCCTCTCCAGCAATCAGGGATCCCTGCCAGTCGAAGGCAGAAGTTTGTCTTGTACACTGAAATGCAGACATGGCTTTCTCAAAGGGTCCCTAATTGGGTCCCCATGTGGAAGCCATGTCTTAATCCTTCCCACATCTGGCTCTAAATGTGTTTTTAGAGCCAGTGCGGAAAGGGCCTCTGTCTGTCTATTTAGAACAGGGTCTTCAACCAAGGTCCACGAGACCACTTCAGTTCTTGAAGAATCTTTCTATCTTATTCAAAAAATAAGCACTGCTCATCAACTGATTAATTTGAATCAAATAAATTCAATCTCATATATCAATATTAACACATAAGTATAATTGGACCAGATTTTTTCAAATGTACTATTCTTGAATCAAGATTGTTTACATTTTCTTCAAATATGCTACAGTATTAGGAAACCCGGAATGGAAGACAATAGGGATTTTCGCACTGGAACGCGTTCCAAACGGAACGCGTGCAGGCGGGCAGCTTAAGACACTTCCGGGCGCTTTCACCGTTCACACACAGGCACGCCGGAACGCGTTCTGGCGCGCCTGTGTGTGAACGGTAAAAGCGCCCGGAACTGTCTTGGCCCGGCAAAGGCCAGCCAGGGGCGGGGATTCGGCCGGCAGCGCTGCCGCCCATTGGGTGACAGCACCCAAGGGGCGGGCAGCGCTGTCAAGCCACCCGCCCCGTGCTTCGTGCCAGTCTACGGGCCCGGATCGGGCCCGCGAGACCTGGCACGAAGATGCCCGGGCACCCGGGCACCCATCATGGGGCCCGGGGCAAGGCCCCTATGGGGCAGGACCCCTTTAAAGATCAGAGCCCCTGGCTCTGATCTCCAAGGGCTCGCCCCGCGCCCCGATGTCGCCCATCTAAGGGCTGCAGGCGCCTGGATCTAGGCGTCTCCAGCCCGCAGATCAGCCACCCCCCCCAGTCCCCAAAACCCCCACCCCCAACCACCCTCCGGCCCGGATCGGGCCCATCTTCGCTCTGTGGGTGCCTACTTCCAGACACCCACAGAGCGAAGATGTTTCCCCCCCTCCCCCAGGGCCCTGGGAGGACGCGCGCGCGAGCGATCACTTACCTCGTGGCCGTCCAGCGTCCAACTGAGGGTGGCATTGTGGGATCGCGCAAGACGCAGCCCACCTAGGCCCCCTATTGGACAAGCAGTTCACGTGAACTGCTTGTCCAATAGGGGGGCTAGGGGGGCTGCGTCTTGCGCGATCCCACAATGCCACCCTCAGTTGGACGCTGGACGGCCACGAGGTAAGAGATTCCTCGCGCGCGCGTCCTCCCAGGGCCCTGGGGGAGGGGGGGGAAACATCTTCGTGGTGAAGGTGCCCCGCTGTGGGCACCTTCACCGCGATGATCGGCCCGATCCGGGCCGGAGGGTGGTTGGGGGTGGGGGTTTTGGGGACTGGGGGGGGTGGTGGCTGATCTGCGGGGCACTCGCGCCCCGCAGATGGCCGCGATGGGGGCGGGGGGGACCCTTGGGGGACCGGAGCGATGCGCTCCGGCTGCCCAAGGCGTTCCTCGCCCTCAGCCAGCCCAACATCGACCTCCTGCCACCCCAGAAAGGGGCGACAGGACGCCGATGCTGGTGGCTCCTTCCCGGGTCCGGCAGCCCCATTGGGGCTGCCGGACCCGGGAAGGAGCCACGTCCCGGCGGCCGTCAGAGGCGACAGACGGGACGCACTGAATCGGGGTTCCCCTGTCCCATCTGCCAGGGTCACTGACCCTGGCAGACGGGAAAGGAGAACCCCGATTCGGTGGGTCCTGTCTACCGGCTTCGCCGCGCCGGCGCAATCGCCGGCCAGGCAAGTCGGGCCGTGGGGGCGTGCCAACGGCTGTCAGGGAGAGAAGCATGCGAACGCTTCTCTCCCGGAACGCGCCGGGGCGGCTCGTCCGCGTTCGAACGGATGCAGAGCACTTTAAAGTGCTCTGCATCCGGAACGCGTGGAGGACAGCTCTGGACACGCCGGGACGGAAACCCGGCCGCAGCAATGCGTATGCTGCGTCCGGAGCTGTCCTCCACGCGTTCCGGAAAGGCCAATGCGAAAAGGCCTCATGCTTTCACTTTACCAGAACAATAAATGTGGGCTTAATAGAGAAGATGGGGAAGGTCTCTTCCATCTCCAACTTTCTGAAATGTATTATTTAAAACTTCTCTGCCTTTGAAATAATTATTTACTGATGCACAATTGGTCTCAGAGTGATTTCCCATCAGTGCCTCCATCCAACCAATTTAGTGGTGTACATTCAGCTCAATTTCTGTTTAATTATGGCATAAGAACAACATGAGCTGCAGGTTTCATGGTGATTGAACACAAAACGAAGGCACTTTTACTGTGGATAGCACAATTGCTGTATCATTCACATGATTTTCATTAGAAGCTTCATCTTTTGCTGCTGCCTCCAGTTTATAATCAGTGATGTAACCCTCCTTGCCACCCCTCCCCCCGTAATATAGTTTTAAGGGAGCCAAAGCTAAGAAAGGAAGACTACTGCTTTCTCTCGTTTCATGTTATCCAAGCCCCCTTCCCAAACCAAATATATCTCTTGGCAGTGTCTTCTTAATGCTTCACATCTGTGGCAATAAATATCAAACACATGGAGAAAAATAGTGAAGGAAACTCCATTGTGGTAATGAGATTACTCTGGAAATAAAGCGCTGGATTACTGAAATCTAATTTGGAAGTGATAAAGTACACATGATTGCCAAGTAATTATTTCTGCAGAGTCTTTTGCCATGAGGGAAAGGCCTCTGATTAGACATTACACTATGTTAATGTCACTAGAGCTTGACCTTGCTGTGAATGGGCAAGAATATTTTGCAGCAATGCCAAATCAGATCTCAAGATGGTTTTATTAAGTCTGCAAACTCAGGGCCCATTGTTATATTGGTCCCACAAATCAGAGACGCAAAGTATCTCCAGGTAATGCATTTAATTGAATCAGCTCTATTTGTCCAAAACAGGGACCCCATTTCCAATGCAAATTTATTTTATTCAGCCAGTTTTCAGCTTTTCAAATCCTGACTAAACCATTCAGTAATCTGTTTTCTGTGCAGGGAATTTGACTGCATCCATTTCAAAAGTGCATGAAATCTTCCTTGTTGGGAGAAACTTAGCAGCAGGTATCCACCATCAGGGTAGTTGCATTCTATAGCAATGAAATTTTATTTCTTTGACCAGAAATAGAATGTAATTGTATTTAGACTGGAGACTGTGATGTCTCTGTTTGCCTACAAATGCGGCTGTTTTGCTTCCTAGAATATTACAGGCAAGAACCTGGTCAGAGGGAAAGAATGATGTAATGCCATGAATAGTCTAGGTATAGAACCTGTTTACATATAATGTGAATAATTAACATTTGACAGATGACAATCTTAAGCGAAAATTGAAGACTTGGGAATCCAGCCAGGAATGTTGCTTGTCATCCTCTTTACAAAATTAGTCTGCAATGTCTGGGCCTTTTCAGCCTTGAAAATCAGCATTTAAGAGGTGATCTGACTGAACCATATAAAATCATGCACAGTGTGGAAAAGGTGGATACAGAAAAAAATCTTTCTTTATCACACAGCACTGGAACTAGGAGGGACACTCTGTGAAGCTGATAGGCAGGAGAGTTAGAACTGACAAGGGAAAATATTTTTTCACTAAGTGGATCATTGGTCTATGTAATTTACTACCAGAGGAGACGGTAACTGCAACCAGCTTAGATAGGTTTTTTTGCACTATACCTATGTGGGGCATTTTCTCATACTAGTGATAACTGTAATGGCTGAGATCACACCTAAGGTTTAATTCAGCTTCAGTCCACCTTCAGAGTGAGAGAACACACCAGCAAAGTGACCAGTAATTTTCTTTCCACATTATCTATTCCAAAGGTGAATTTTCTGAGTTATTTAACACTGAGCTTGTCACTTTGCTGATGTATTCTCTCACTCTGAAAGTGGACTGAATCTGGATTAAACCTTAAGTGTGACCACAGCCAATGTCATTTTTCAGTCGAATTATATAGCACAAGAAAATCACATCACGTCGGATGCACATCACGCTGGTTTTAAAAGAATGCACTGGCTGCCAATTCACTACCAAGCCCAATTCAAGATTTTGACTCTGACTTATAAGGCCCTAAATGACTTGGGCCCAAAATATCTAAAGGAATGCCTTCTCCCATATCGACCTGCCCGTGCCTTAAGATCAAGTGGTGAGGCCCTCCTGGTTGTCCCACCACCTTCAGTAGTAAGGCTGGTGGATACCTGGGAAAGAGCCTTTTCTGTGATGGCCCCTAGACTATGGAATAGCCTTTCCCTTGAGGTGCGTCTTGCCCCTTCCTTATATATATTTAGGAAAGCAGTGAAGACGCTTTTCCCTGGCCTTTGGCTGAGCTGATTATATTTCCCACCCAGGTCAGACACTATTATTTTAAGCATAATGTGTATTGTTTTAGAGTCTTTTAATGTATATTCTGTTTAAATCTGTTGTTTGAAGGTTGTAACCCACCCAGAGACCTTCGGGTATGGGGCGGGATATAAATGTAAATAATAAATAAATAAATAAATTTATGTTTTGGTTTTGATTCCAACCCCCCTTCCCCAACTAAATGACACCTGGAAGCAGCCTCAGTCAGGCAAGCACAGTGTCACCAGAACTACAAGGCTGATCTTTCAAAGAAAGGAGAGATAATTTAGCTCAAGAATATCAACCATCTCCCTCATGAATGATATTCTCATCGATTATATGAACCAAGAGAATGTGTCAAGTCAGATAACATCATTCCAAAAAGATACATGTGGAAGTCATAAGGAAACAGTCCGATTAGGAGTAAGTAAGAGAACGAGCATGTGCTAAGGAGGTATTTCTAAAGACCACAAGTTCATAAAGAAAAGAGGGTTTTTAAAGAATACAGCCATTTTTGGCACATTTTAAGGCCATTATATCTTATCTTTGAAATGGCTGCTGGTGCTCTTGCCATCTTCTTCCACCTGACTTTCCAGTTTTACCAGTGAATTCAACAAGAAGGGAAGCTATATCCTTAGAAAGCTGTCTAAAAAGTCCAGGAATACGGTAAAAATTCAAATTATTAGAACTACAATAATGTAGCTCAGATCTGATTTGTCACTTGTACTTAGACATCGTCATCTGAGGAGTAGCTGAAGAATGCACCCATGAACCACACACCTGTTAACCTGCAGCATTTGAATCATAGAATCATAGAATCATAGAATGGTAGAGTTGGAGGGGACCTCCTGGGTCATCGAGTCCAACCCCCTGCTCAAGGCAGGATCTCCTAAATCATCTCAGACAGATGGCTGTCCAGTCTCTGCTTGAAGACTTCCATCGAAGGGGAACCAACCACCTCCCGTGGCAGCCTGTTCCACTGGTTGATCACTCTTACTGTTAGAAATTTTTTCCTAACATCTAAACTAAATCTTTTCCCCTGCAGTTTCACCCCATTGTTTCTAGTCCTTCCTTGAGAGAGTGAGAACAGGGCTGATCCCTCTGCCTTGTGACAGCCCTTGAGGTATTTGTAGACAGCTATCATGTCTCCTCTCAGTCTTCTTTTTGGTAGACTAAACATTCCTAGTTCCTTAAGCCGTTCCTCATAGGACATGGTTTGCAGACCGTTCACCATCTTGGTAGCTCTCCTTTGAACCTGCTCCAGCTTGTCAGTGTCTTTTTTAAACTGGGGTGACCAGAACTGGACACAGTACTCCAGATGAGGTCTGACCAAGGTAGAGTAGAGGGGGATAATAACTTCACGTGATCTGGACTCTATGCTTCTCCTAATACACCCCAGGATTGCGTTTGCCTTTTTTGCAGCTGCCTCACACTGTTGACTCATGTTCAGTTGATGATCTACCAGGACACCCAAGTCTTTTTCACATGTGCTGCTGCTCAGCCGAATTCCTCCCATTGTATATGTGCTTTTTTCATTTTTCTTGCCCAGGTGCAGAACCTTGCATTTTTCTTTGTTAAATACCATTTTATTAGTTGCAGCCCATTGTTCGAGTTTCTCTAAATCTTTTTGGATCCTCTCTCTCTCTCTTCTCTGGTGTTTGCAATCCCCCCTAGCTTTGTGTCATCAGCAAATTTGATCAGTTTCCCTTCAACTCCCTCGTCCAGACCATTTATAAAAATATTAAACATAACTGGGCCCAGGAGAGCACCTTGTGGTACTCCACTTGACACATCCTTCCATTTGAATGTGCAGCCATTTAAAGCCACTCTTTGAGTACGATTACTTAAGCCAGTTTTGAACCGACCTTATAGTTGCCTTGTCAAACCCATATTTGATCAATTTTTCAATGAGGATCGCATGAGATACTTTGTCAAATGCTTTGCTGAAATCAAGAAATACTATGTCTACTGCATTTCCTTGATCAACCCATTCAGTGATTTTGTCATAAAATGAAATCAAGTTGGTCTGACACGACTTGTTTGATACAAACCCATGTTGACTACTGTTAATTATTGAATTCCTATCCAAATGCTGACATAGGTGTTGTTTAATAATTTGTTCGAGAATCTTTCCTGGTATTGAAGTCAGGCTAACAGGCCTGTTGTTCCCTGGGTCTACCTTCTTCCCTTTTTTGAAGATAGGAACAACGTTTGCCCTTCTCCAATCGTCTGGGACTTCTCCTGTTCTCCATGACTTCTCAAAGATTACAGCAAGTGGTTCAGCAATTACCTCTGCTAATTCCTTCAGTACCCTAGGATGTAATCCATCTGGAACCGGGGACTTAAATTCATTTAAGTTAGCTAAGTGTTCGCTTACTCTCTCAGTGTTGATTTTGTGTCTTGATTCTCCTAGTCCTTCATCAGTACAGTGAAGGACTGTTGCATGTACATTATCCCTCTTGGAAAAAACAGATGCAAAATAGGAGTTCAGAATCTCTGTCTTCTCAAGATCACTTTCGATCACTTCTCCATTCTCTCCCTGCAGACTTCCCAAAACCTCTTTGACTTTTCTTTTGCTGTTGACATATCCCCAAAACCCTTTTTTATTGTTTTTAGTCCCTCTTGCAAGCCTCAGTTCATTTTTAGCTTTAGCTTTTCTGATACTTGCCCTGCAGATTGTACTGATTTCATTATATTCCTCCTTAGATATGTATCCCTCCTTCCATTTCTTAAACATTTCTTTTTTCTTTTTTATCAAGTTTTTAAGTTCTAGGTTTATCCACCCTGGTCTCTTTAGATGTTTTCCATTCTTCCTTCTTTGAGGAATTGTTAATGATTGCGCTTCTAATATTGCATTTCTCAAAATATCCCATCCTTCTTGGACATTTCTATCCTTTAGTACATTTAACCATTTGATCCCTCCTAACCTCCTCCGGAGTCCATCAAAATCTGTCCTTCTGAAGTCCAACTTTGAAGTCTGAGTCCTCTCATGCTTTCCTTCCCTTATTATCCAGAATTCAAGGATAACATGATCGCTGCCTCCCAATGCCCCAGAAACTCTGATATCCTCAACCATTTCCTCTCTGTTGGTAAGAATTAGATCAAGGATAGCCAATCCTCTTGTTTCTTCCACCACCTTTTGGTACATGAAATTGTCAGCGAGAGAGGATAAGAACTTATTAGACTTGTGACTTTTTCCTGAGCGAGATTCCCAACAAATGTTTGGGTAGTTAAAGTCTCCCATAATCACTATGTCATGCTTTCGTGAAAGTTTAGCCATCTGGTCTAGGAAGAGGTCATCCATATCTTCTGTTTGTCCAGGGGGCCTGTAATACACTCCTACAATGGTATCCTTTCTGTTTCTCTCTCCTTGAATTCTTACCCATACCGATTCTACTGAGCTTCCACTCTCTGAAACTTGAACCTCTGAGGAGACAATTTCTTTTTTAACATACAGCGCAACACCCCCTCCTCTTTTGTTAAGTCTGTTTCGCAGAAACAAGTTGTAGCCTTCAATGTTTGTGTTCCATTCATGTGTGATATCCCACCAGGTTTCCGTAATACCTATGACATCATATTTATCTACCTGGGTCAGGATCTCCAGCTCCCCTTTTTTATTTCTCATGCTTTGGGCATTGGTGTAGAGACATTTTAGTTTGTAATTGATATCTATTGCGAGCTTGCCTCCTCTGTTTTCCTTACAAAATTTATGCATTTGTTCATTGGTACTATTTCTGGGAGTAAGACTATCGCCTGGTTTGATTGAGTATTTTTGCTTGACTTTTTGTTACCCTTCCCCTTTTGTTTTAGTTTAAAGCTCTCCTAATAACCGAAGCAAGGCGCTTCCCGAATACATTCTTTCCTGTCCCTGTAAGGTGCAACCCATCTCTTGCAAGGAGTCCGTCATATAGGTAGTTTTCTCCATGGTTCAGAAATCCAAATCCTTGATGCCGGCACCACCGACGTAGCCACTTGTTCACCTCAAGAATCCTATCCCTTCTACTTTTATCGTGACCATCCACCGGAAGGATAGATGAAAAGACTACTTGTGCTCCCAGTTCCTTTACTTTTCTGCCAAGGTCTCCAAAGTCTCTGTAGATGTTTTCAAAGTGCTTTTTTGCCGTATCATTTGTGCCTACATGTATGAGTAATAATGGGTAGTAGTCTGTAGGTCTGAATAGCCTCGATATGCTATCAGTTACATCTTTGATTCTGGCCCCTGGGAGACAGCACAGCTCTCGTGAGTTTCTGTCAGGTCTGCAGATAGTTGCCTCTGTTCCTCTTAAAAGTGAATCTCCCATGACCACTACTCTCCTCTTTTTCTTTGCATTACCATTTCTTCCTCTCCATTCCAGAGATTTCTCAGTGCCTATTTGAGTAATATTTGTGGACCTTGTCATCGACTCTTCAGATGTGTTGTTCTCCTGACTGAGTATCTGGAACTGGTTGTTTAATTGCAAGGGTGCCGAATGTCTCCTGTTCTTCCTGCTCCTTTGGGTCACATGTTTCCATAACTCAGTTTCCGCAACTACAGAAGGATGTTCTTCTATCCCTTCATTTTGAAGTGTTTCCTCCATGCTGTCGAGGAAGTTCTCTTCTTCTCTAATCTGCTTCAGTGTCTTGACTCTCTCTTCTAGACTTTTAACCCTTTCCTCCAGGAGAGCCACAAGCTTGCATTTGTGGCAGGTAAAACGTGGCATCTGTTGTGGTAGGGTCATAAACATGCCGCATACATTGCACGTGACAATACAGGTGTTCTCGCCTTCCATATTGCTTTTACGGTAAGGATTTTAAAGATGTGATGCTAAGGTATGAATGATTTTTTTTTTTTATCCCACTGTACCTTTTTTTTATTTTTTTTGTGTTTTTTGTTTTGTTTTGTTTTGTTTTTTGGTTTTTTTTTTAATTTCGCGCGCTGTTAGGCACGCGGGCCGTTTCTATTTAAGCCCTGCTGAGCAGAGTAACTCCTCCTCCCTGAGGTTGTGGCTAATTCCTATTGGTCCGCTGCTCTGTTTGGTCTGAGAAAGCTTCTACCTCACGCCGTGTGCTCTGAGAAAAACTTCCTGTTTCTATCTCTCGCCGTGTGCTCTAAGAAAAACTTCCTGTTTCTATCTCACGCCGTGTGGTCTGAGAAAAACTTCCTGTTTCTATCTCTCGCCGTGTGCTCTAATAAAAACTTCCTGTTTCTATCTCTCGCCGTGTGCTCTGAGAAAAGCTCCTGCTTTCACTTCACCCAAGCTGGAACTGACTAACTCCTCCCACTTGAGCTTCTATTTAAGCCCTGCTGAGCAGAGTAACTCCTCCTCCCTGAGGGTGTGGCTAATTTCTATTGGTCCGCTGCTCTGATTGGTCTGAGAAAGCTTCTACCTCACGCCGTGTGCTCTAAGAAAAACTTCCTGTTTCTATCTCTCGCCGTGTGCTCTAAGAAAAACTTCCTGTTTCTATCTCACGCCGTGTGCTCTAAGAAAAAACTTCCTGTTTCTATCTCACGCCATGTGCTCTGAGAAAAGCTCCTGCTTTCACTTCACCCAAGCTGGAACTGAAGTAATGGCTACTTGGACATATTGATATTAATGAGGCTAGACTGGGTTAAATTCAAGCACTATGGCTGCATCCTCATATGGGCGGAATGCAGCTTAGTGATGAGGAAACTTAGCACATAAACCAACTCTGCGGCAACAGGTGCACAGGGGGCGCTTTTGCACTGAATTGGTATTTGCCCAGGAAGTCAACCAGTTTTGGTTCAATATGTCCCTCTACAGGGAGAATGAGGAAGCACCTACAGGGCAGCCATCTTTGCAGGTAAGTCAACTGCTGAGGCAAATGCAGGTACGTCAACTGCCGTGGCATGTAGAATAGCGCGAGGGCCATTTGGGGGTAGGTACATGTAAATTCACTCCTCTGTCAGCTGAGTGGTGCCACATGATAAATTTGTGAGGATGAGCAAGCTGAATGTTTAATATACGAAACCAAGATGACATCTGCGATGAACAGATTTTAAAACATTGTAATAAATGTGTACATATGTTATGATTATAAAGGTTCATGCATATATTATTTAAACTATTTATGGCCTCTGTTGAATCCACAGAAAATTATTCAGGTGCTAAATAACACATTAAAAAATAACTGCAACTTATAATCATAAGCAAATTATTAAAATCAATAAGGCAGAGTAAACATAACACAAGGACAAGACAAGGTAGTAGCAACCAAACATTTACTTTCACTTGAAACTCAAATGTCATGACTTGCCTTGAGGCACTAGAAGCATAATAGTTTTAGGGCCCAGCTAGACATAATAGCCCTGTCCCCAAGCACTTTTGGTACAGTTCTGAGCACCCAATTGTCACTGTGTGTCCCCATGGGCTTTGGATTTGGCACGCAAAAAGCACCCAAACAGCACCAGAAGGGTGCTAAATTTGATACCTGAAAAAAGAAGTCTCGGTGCTGTTTGGGGAGCCGTCACGCATTGCTCAGCAAGCCGGTAATGCACATGGGGACGCTTGCGGGCTAACGAGGAGATTTGCCTTCACATCATTGGAAGGTGGGGTGTGCTTGCTGTCCCTGTCCTGTCTATTAAAGATCACAGCCACAGGAGTTTTTAAAATGCCGATTGCAAAGGCAGGCTGGAGAATGGCTTTAAAAAAAAAAAAAAATTGCCGCTTCAACAGAAGTAATTCCAGCCTCATTTCAGAATGCCAAGGCAGGCTGCATTATGGCTTGATTTTTGTTGCACTTTCAACCCCCATTTTCCTGATCATGAAGGCAATAATAAATAGAGTCTTGATTTTAAAATTGACAGGCACTCCTGTGGTCCCCAGTGGAGCGAAGGTGTGCAAAAGTGTTCAAGCGCCTACTGCCGCTAGCGGCTTTCATCAATGTTTTATGAATGAGGCTTTATTTTATGAATGGAGCTTTATTTTATGAATGAAACTATAGTTATTTTTATGAATGAAGCTTGTTTCCATGCCTCCCACCCCAGTCCTGGCTGTCCATGCTGCTAAGGGAGGAAGTGATGCAGCGCACGGGTGGGCTGACAACAATCTGGCTGCCAATGAGGAGAGAGGTGCAGAGAGGAGGTGGGGCGGCTCCCCCTTACCAGGGTTCGGCAAGCTTTGCATGGGGACACCACTTTCCCCCATGTTCCTTTCTGCCATTTTGGCAGGGGTGTTGTGAAGACACAGTGGCTTTGATGCATCCCTAAGAATCCTGACTTTATTTGGCTCATCTACCTTATTCATGAATAGAACTGCAAAGTGGGGAATTACTTGATTTATCCACTCCTGGGGCATTTTCAATGTTGAACGAGTAAACAACATTGACTAGCAATCCTCCCTAACCCCCCCCCCCCCCCAGTGTGATCAAATACTTCCCTGATTCAATTGTGGGGCCGGTCCTCTTCTGGGTGCCACCATTTTGGCTGTGGTGCCCTCTGCGACTGCACATGCATCAACACTGTCACCTTGATGATGCCGATGTACTGTGCACTCAGTCACATCTATGGTTGTCCGAGGTGCCAGTGCGCTTGCACCAATTGCTTCTGGGCATTCTCAAGCAGAAGACCAGGGTAAAACCGCCACCTGCTCTCAAATCATGGCAAACGGCCTTTACATCTCTGAAACAAGTCTTGTGGTCCTCTATTACATTTGTAGTAAAGAATCTGATGAAATCATTACAACAGCCCTTGCTAGACTAACACGGTAAGTGTGCTAAGACCCCCTTGGGCCTAGCAACTACACTTCATCTCCTCCACTGGTCCCACAGCTAGTTTCTGTGGCAGGAAATCCATCCTCGGATGTGACCACCTGGCAAATCACAGTAACCAGTGGGTGCCTTTTGTCCTATTGAACCTCTCCAGTGTCTAGAGAAATGGTTGTAGCAGGGACAATATACCTATGGTGATTTCCAACCAAAGCAATTTATCAGCAGATAGAAAATGGCTAACTTCTGTCTGTTGCTACATTGCAAAACTTCAAAGCTACAGAACCTTTGTTCTGCATCTGAGGCACTTCTCATCCCAGCAGAAAGGTCTATGCAGCCTGGCACAAAAACAGGCTTTTATTTTCTTTTTTTTTTCTTTTGGCTGTGAAGATGCTGCTTGATCTGGAAAGCAAAAGTGTTAGACTGAAATATAGTTTAAATCCAGAGTTAGTCCTCTATTCCTTTCAAACTGCATTCCAAATGGGCCAATCCTCTTTAGGCCATGTGACTGCTGAAAATCAGGCTTGTGTGATTTTCCCAGAGTTTACAGTATAAGACTCTGCAGCGATCCCAAAAAAAGCACCACTCAAAAGACTAGTGAAATAAAAGTTAACTTTACTTAAAACACAACAGGAACAATATGGTACAGACTGATCTGTTCTCAGCCAGCTTAATGGAAGCAGTAAACAAACCTAACTGACGTCCAAGCTCTGCCTCCCCCCTTTAGCAGGTTAGGCTGACTTCTCTCTCTCTCTCTCTCTCTCTCTCTCACACACACACACACACATGAAATGCTGTATTTCCAACAGTGACAGGGGTGTCATGAGGTCATCCTGTGGTCTTGCATGCTTACAGTATACAGGACCACAATATACAATGCAAATCAGTGAAGGAGGATCATCATTTGCCAGTTCCCTCTCAGAAAATGATCAGTCTGGTATCTTTGCTGGACTAGATGGGTTGTGGCCCCATCTAGCAGGACTCCTCCTTTTATATTCTTATGAATTGAAAGTTAACTACTTCTTGAAGTGATTTGTCCTCACTCATGGACAAGGAGAAAAATGCATGCTGTTCATTGTTTTACTGGCATTAATAAGCTCTCCAGAAGTGACTTCTGGGCTGCATCCCTAAAAGACTTATTTGCCTCTCTGGGTTCCCTCTGCCATCACTCTATTCAAGCCGTGCACTTCCGGAATAAGCATCTGCATGAGGCTCAGCAAAATGCACATTTTTAATGCAACCTCCATCCCCACGGAAGCGTGTTTTCTTTGTGTTTTCTTTTTCTCCCCGCCCCCTCCCTGGTTGATAGGCTGCCAGCGGGAATGGGAGGGACTGCGCTCTGTGTGGCCACAACCAGGAAGACAAGCCCTGACAAGTCCAAAGGAAAAATAGCCATCGGTTCTCTGCTCATCTCCCAGATCTCTGCCCCCCGAAATGGCTTCCCACCCCAGCAAAGGCAGTGATCGCTCCCTCATTCACTCTCAGCATTTCAAAATCCACCTCGGCAAAGGCAGCAGCTGCAGCCATGCAATCTCTCTGAAGACTTCACTCTCAGCACTTTCCCTCTGACTGTCAAAATCCACTCTGTATAATAATCCACCCACTTCACACCTGATAGCAATTGCAACAATGTTGCAATTCTGCACTTTTCTGGCTCTTTGAAAGTTCTGAGCTTTAGAAAGGGAAGGGAAGCTGCTGTGTGTGTAGGCGGCAATCCCCACCCCTTTTGCCACAGAGCGTCCCCATGGTAAATGCTGTGAGGAAAACCCACGACTTCCAAAAAGAGCACGGAAACTCTTCTTTAAATGGCACGTATTTTGTTGCGGGTTTTCCTCCTTTTGTAGCGCTGGAAGCTCGTTGAAAACCCTGACATGGGTGGTGCTCAGAGGCAAAAGAAGATTTTTAGAGGTCTTTAAATTGCTTGGGGACAGGCCCCTGGTGTTATAAACTGGTTATGTGAGGTTAGCCAACGATAGACCAGGTTGGAATTGAGTTCTGAAGCTAATGAAGAACATTATTAATTTAAGAAAACTTTGTGCAGTCCCTGAAGCAAGAGAGAACTACAGCCTGTGTGATTCTGTGAACTGAACAAGACTGATGTGGGGATGGATTTATTTTTGTTCCAGCTTTTAAATGATGTGCTCTTAAAAAATGTAATGGCAAGCCTACATCTCTGTGTCTCAGCTGTACGAATTTATTAATGGTTTTATAGAATTCAGTCTGCTGGCCAAGGATATATACAAAATACTTTCTCAAAGCAGCTATGAGACTGTAATGGGTTAAATTAACCAGGCAGTATGAATCTCAGCTGAACATATGGTCCAGGCCCTTGGAGAATTTCTGAAAGAAAGCGTCTGGTAAAGCAAGTAGAGTCCATCCTTGGAGAGCATTGTGCCAGTATGAAAAAGCCCTCACCCTTTGAAATACACACATACTCAGAAAAAAAGATCAGGTCATCTACCATTATTTCAGCTCTTTGCCCATTCAATGAAGCAAAAGTGAGGGCGGGATTAAGGAGGAAAGAAACTGAAACCCTACTTTAATAGAGACGGAGGAAGAAAGAAAGTGCCTATCTGGGGGAGATCCTGGAAAGATGCAGAGGTAGAAATCTTGCTTAATTCCTAAGTTCAAATGGAGACAAAAGAAAGAAACAAAATAAATCTGAATTCCTATGGACATCCTTTTTCTGTTTGTTTGTTTTTAATTGGAAGATTTCAGGTCTAATCAATGCGTTATATTTTGGAAATTCTACATTATTTGTGTGAAAATCCTTAATAGAAAAATCCTTAAAAGAAAAAAATAATAATCTGTTGAAACAGAGACTAGTAGGTCCTAGAACTCCTTAGGGTATCCTTTTTTTTACCATGATCTGCTGCTGGGAAAATTGTGTCTAGTAGCTTCCAAATACATTTTGTACATTCCTGTGCAGGAAAGGGAAATGCAAGCGGCCCACAACATTAGCAGAGATTCCATTGCCATAAACTCTCATGAATGTCAGATGTGTGAATAGTCAGCATCACCTTAAATTCCTTGAGCCCACTGTAAAAAAAAATATTTTCAGACAGGAGGAGGAGAGGAGGGAAGAAAATATGTCAGACCTCTTCATGAATAAAAGGAGACATTGGTAAGGTCACCTGTAATTTCAAGATGTGAGAAGGACAGTCTTATTTCTGTGCAGGACTCTACCCTCTGCAGTTCTACTCTTCTTGAAAAGGATTCTCAAGACAAGGATTCTCAATGCTTTATAACTGGTATGTGTATCCTGCAGTATTACCATGAGTGGAGACTGGATTTTGATATTTTTTAGTTCTGTTTCTAATAGTTTTTAAAAAAAACATTTTATAGAACCTTTCTTGAGACCTCTGAATGAAGAGTACAAATTTAAAGTAATGAATAGGCCAGGCTGGCATTGCATTGCTGCTCAGCCTCTAACCTGAAGGTATCTCCTGCAAATTGATTTCTCAGTGAAAGGGGAAAAATCCAAAAAACTTTGGAGTTTCAAGTCTAACTAAAACCAGGAAATGCCCACAGTAGAACAGGTAAGGGACAATACACCCCTATTGCTAGTAATTCTGACTAGTTAGTTCAGGAGGATACTGTTTTGATTTGCAGATAGGTCTACATGGTTTCCAAAAGTTTTATCATAACTGGCTAATTTGGTGCTCTGGTAGCTGCATCTCTGTTTTGTTTGATCTCAGACTGCTGTGTTACTGTACACAAGGCATCTCATCCATGGCTCTACCTTCCAGGCCTTACTATGTTGTCCGCCAGGCTGCCCTAAGCCTGTTTTTCAAAACTAGGCAAGGGAGCTGCCCTGAAAGAAGGTACCTTTTCTTGGAATAAACAAAACAAAACAAAACCTCTTTCTGATCAGTGCAAGTGGCCGATGTGGATGCTGCACTCTCATCCTGCATACGAAAGGTGTAATGGTCCCATAAAGGTCCCATGCAGACCCTCCCAAAGTCTCACCATTAGCTAACTCTGACATCACTTCCTTTTGCCTTCTTTGTTCTCTAGTCTAAAGGCCATCAATCACCACTGGCTTCCTTACTCATTACCTGGGGAAAAGAGCAACCAGAAGAGATGGTACACACATAATGTTCCTGGAATTCCAAATTCACTCATAGGCCCCCAAAGGCTGGTGGCTTATTAAGTGCAAGTAGCAGTCAGAGAGGTTTCAAAGCCCTTTTCTTACGTATGCCTAGTAGAAATTGCTGTTTATACAAATGTACACTAGTTAGGCACATTCCCTCACATTTTGTAGTTAACTAACTATTCCCAAATATAAAATAAATGACAAGAAATGGTCCCCAAAGGCATCTGAATGTAAAAACAGCTACACTTTGGAGAAAAATTTGTTGGCCCACAGCTAATGCTTTTGAGAGGTCTTAGAATTTTAACAGAGCATGCATCCACATAAGAAGTATTCTTAATACCCAAAAGAGACATTGGGAAAGTGCCAGAAGCTCTGAACATTCTGGTCTGCCAATTCTCTGTAAGCTTATTTACTATACTGTTTCTACTGTCAAAACTTTTAAACTTTGAAAAGAAAGAAATTCCATCCTCACAATTCCTCCATTAAAACCTGGAAACTGTGAAGTGGATTTATAAGTGGGATAATACCACTAGTTTGAATCTTAATTGCCAAGTGTTGGTGCCTGCTCTACAAAGAATGTTTCTTTTTGAGATCCAATGTGGGCTAGTGGTTAGAGAGTTAAGAGATTAGAGATTAGAGGTCAAAGCTTGTCTTGGCCTTGAAACTTGCTAGGAGACCTTGAGCTGCTAACGGCTCTCAGAGCCTTTTTGCATTTATCTGGGAGACAGTTCCAGCAGATTGAGGGAATGCTGTTTTTCCACCATGGACTGTTGCAACTATCCCTGAGATGCCTCAACCCATTCACAAGACTTACCTGCTGTAGACAGCTTAAGTACTATTTACTGTCTGTGCTGTGGCATCGAGAACTGTGCATCTGCACCACTTCCACTGTTGTGAGGCAAAAGGCCTTTAGGTTTAGACCTCCCAGGCCTGAAGATCCAAACCAAAAGGCTCAGCCTGCACTCACACAGCAGGGCCTGGTTCCCATTACAAGCTTAAAACGGTTTTCCTAAACCAAAATAATAGAACTGGATGCAGACGCGAATTTGCCTGTTCCCATTACTTTTAACTTAATCGCATTGGATCCGGATTCTGAGGATCGTACGTGGCATACGTGACTCAAGGGGGGACTCAAATGGCTACTTTTTAAAAGCCGCTTTTCGGGGCTGCCCTGCCCTCTTCCTCCTGGCATGGCCACGCCACCCATAAGGGACCCCTTCACGGAGCCCAGCTGGGTGGCTGGATGGCTGCTGCTTCCATGGATGGAGGAAAAATGGCAGCGGGCAGCCAGCAATTCTTTCCCCTCCTCTCCCCATTGCTCAGGGCACACAGCAGCAGGGGCAACTAAAGCCCCTTTGCTTTAACCATTCACACAGAACCTCAGCTGCTTTCCTCCCTCCCTTTCCCCTTCTAAAGGTCAGAACTTTTAGAATTGTGCAAAATTGCAACATTTTATCAGATGTGAAGTGGTTCGATCGCTACAGTGTAGCAATCTCTGTTAAGGGTGGATTTTTACACTGAAATCACTGTCTTTGGAAGCAAGCTATTGGGAGAGGGAAACCCTAAACATGGATTCTCATCCCTTAAAACGGTAGCGTCCCCACAGTAAAAAATGTAACACATATTAAGCGCAGGAACCAGAGTGAGACCTGTTGAAATGAGGGTTAACATTTACAACGTTTTGGGGCGATTTAACATGCGGAAAGCGTGTTAAGCCAAACTGACGTGGGATCTGCGAGGAGTGAAACCGTATTGAATTTGATATAAGCTTGCAATGGGGATGCGGCCTTAATGTGTTCATTTTATATGTTGCAACCCGCCCTGAGATCCTTTGGTATAGGGCAGGAAAAAATGCAAATAAATAAAATATCTCTGACTCCCATGTCTTTGGGGTTCATGCCATACACTTTCATGTCCCATTTCCAGACAAGCGCAGAAGTGGTTTGCTATTGTTTTCTTCGGAAGATATGCCAAAGACTCAACCTGAGACACTGACAGAATCAAAGGGCACTTTTATGGTGCCATAAGTGTTCCATAAGGGGGCAAAGTCCATATGACAAAACATTCTCATGGCCCACATTTGCTATGAGAACTCTCTTGTATGTGTGACTTTGCCACTGCAAAAACTCTTTGACTCCACTTTAAAACTTGTGTGTAGCAAGGCCCTCAGCTATCACCACTCCCATTACTATAAGAAACTGATGCCTTAAGCCCAGAGTATGGTTACAGTGAAACTCTACATTGCTTCCTTACAAGGTGCCCAGAGTTTAATAACTTCTGGCTATAAGCCCCAGGTTGTAGGTAATTCATATTTGAAAACGCAAGTAATGCATCTTTTTAAAATGAGTTTTCATAGTACATTTTAATTCACTGATTAGAATTTTTTTTAAAAAAAAATAATTAATTAGTTGTTTCCTTTCCCAGTATTTCTGCACTTTGATTGATCCTTAGCTGGTGGCTAAGCAACCAAACTGAGAGCCTTTGGAGCCAGTGGCAGACTTTAGAACAGCAGGGACTTGGGAGGGAAGAGGCTCTGGGATCAATTAAAATGCCATGCTTTTCCAGGCTGGTTTCCAGAGCATCTGCACATGATTCCACATAAATTTAGGGAATTAAAGATCAGACAAAGGTAAACAGTCATGTGCTATGGTTAGCATGGAATTAAAATGAAGGGATGAAATATGACAAGGCTATTCAGCCCAAGGCTAGACTTACACTATTTGTTTTAATTTTTAATTTTACATCCAATTTCTTTATTATTTTAAACACAGTCATAGCTTGTTTGTAAAACTCTTAGGTGACCAAGGATAGATTGAGTTTGACTTCTTGAAAAATGTGTATAAAAAGATACTTTCCAATAACTATGCCCGTGTGTGCACATCTTCATGTGTTTCAAATGCCATAAAATATTTCATAGGTAAAATCATATAAAGCCTTTGTTTTTATTTATATGCATAGTTCTGTAGATATAGGTGAAGTAGGAGTTAAACTCGCACAGCCTTGGGATGCTCATCTTAAATTGGACACCCCCAGGCTGTCTGCAAACTGTGTGGGCATACACATAGATGTTCTGTGCTCACAACTGCACTTTCAGACAGCCCACGTGGCACTGAGAAAACATGTGCTATTTCAAAATGGTGTATGGATATCAAGGGCATTTTCTTGAGAGCCTACGGTACTCAGGAACATCAAAACATGAGAGGACCCCTGTTGGGTCATGCTCATCTAGTGCAGCACCATGCCTCACACAGTGGCCCACCAATCCCTTCCAATCAGGGATTGTTTGAGCTAACTTCCTAAGAATGTATAATCTGCCTGGGCAGGATCTCAGGGCCATCCATTTATCATTTTCCACAAGCTTCATCCTTCCTGCATCCCACACATATTGCACAGAATTTCCAGATTGCTTAGCAGTATTCACCTGCTTTGAAATTTCCACCCAGATTGCAAAATATGCAACACAAGACTGCATCACATCATGTCTGTGCTTTAGAAACCAGTATGAAAAAGTCTGGAATAATATTAACTCATAATAGTTCATCATGTTGACAAAAATTCTTAGATATGTTATATTATTCTTTTTCACTTAGGAAAACCAAAACTAGTCAATATGGGCTCTTTCCTGCTCATTATACTTTATTAGTAAATGACAGAGAGCAAAAGAGAGTTACCTTGTATTGTAGAATTCCTAGTCAAGTACACAGAAATACATCTATGCCTGAAGAGGAAAGAGCAAGTTACATTTAAACCAACCCACCCACCCGTTATTATGCAACTCTTGTGGCATGAGTCTCTTTGTATCGCCAAGACAGGGATAAGAAATGTTCTATGGGTTGATCATTGGAGGACCAAGGGATTGTACACAAGCCATATAGCAGTTCTTCAGACAGCATACAGCTGGATGCAATTGCCATGAATTACTTGCATAAATGGAGAGTGAGTAGGCAGTAGGGGTGTGCATGATTTTTTTTTTTTGCATTCAAATTTGAGTCAAATCAAATGTCAAAACATTTGATTTGATTTGAATGTTTAAAATCTGAATGCAACAAAAACTTATTCAAATCCATTACATTTGAACCTATTCATTTGAATGTTGGATATGAATTTAAAGATATGAACGTCAACAATATTCATATGTGTTATGCATATCTGTACACATTTCATATGCATCCCATTTTATCCCATATGCATCCCGTTTTCATTTCGTATTATAAGCACAAATACGTACAGATACATATAATATTAATACAGATACGTATGTAATAATTGTTTGAATAATTTGAACCAATGTTCTGGAACATTCGAAATCCATTTCAATGTCTAAATTCAAATGTGAAGACGCATTTGAACAAATTCAATCAGATTTTGAAAGTTTAGAATATTCATGCACATCCCTAGTAGGCAGTATAGCAGTGATGGCCAACCTATGACACGTGTGTCACAGGTGACACGCCAAGCCCTTTTGGGTGACACACATGGTCACCCTGGCACCTGGGCATGCAGTGCTTGCTTGTTCTTGAAGTGTACGAAATACCAACTTTCAATTGAAGATTTAACAAATGTAAAGAATTATTTGTTTTTGCTTTTAATAAAATGCATATATGAAAAATATAACTTTTTTACTAGAGCTACAAATATCACAAAATTATGGGTATTCCTAGATGTGACATAGCACCCAAGTTAAGCTAGGTTTTCTTGCAAATTTTGACACACCGAGCTCAAAAGGTTCGCCATCACTGCAGTATAGAGTACAGTGTAATGTGCTTACTTTTTAGTCTTCCTTTCCCATAATCTAGAACACTTCTCTGGCATGGAGAGAGGGTCAGTTTGACAAGTGTCTAAGGGATTCCCCTGTTGATACCCCTGGAAAATGCAGGTGAAAAGAACTTGCATGGGAACAGGGGGCTAAAATCTGGGATGGATTCGGATTACTGGGGGATTTAATGGAAACCCTCAATGACGAATCCAAATCCATTCCGGATTCTAGCCCGTATGGGAACGCGCCCGTTGTCATGCCAACTGTTTGTGGATTTGGGGACTTTTTAAAGTTCGTTATGATCTGGATGGCAAATAAAGGAACATGCATCAGGAGATACCTGTTTGTGAGTGTACTGGTCAAGGTACACAGAAGCCTATTGTTTGCTGTGTGTCAACAATGAAAAGTCAACAGTGTCGGGTCAGCAAAAATCCTAATTCTGAAAGAGAGAAGGACTATTATAAAAGACGAATCTAAAGAGATGGTGGTCATCTTCAGGGTCTGCAGGCTTTGACATCCATGCCCGCCATTCCGGGAGTGATCAACCTGGATGGGGTGAGACTGTGTGTGTGAGTGAGAATGAATGATTTGATTGTATTTGTCATTTCTTCTATGTTATATTCTGTTTATAACAATAAAAGTTACATAAATTGTGATTAACTAAAACCAACATTGGTGAATTCCTTTCTTTCCTGCACTGGACCGGGACTGGACACTCTTCCAGTATGAAAGAACCAGATCACTTCTGGTTACACAAAACATAGAGAATAATTGTGGAAAATACAGAGCATGAATGAAGGAATTATCATGGAAATGCAACTGTTCTTTCCTATGTCAACCAATGACTTCATTTTGAAAAGCGCAATATTTTGCCTTGGGCCACATTCTGCCAATTCTTGTTGCAGCTTAATAAAATCAACTCTGACCTCAAATATGGATTTAATTATTCCTGGAAAACACATACTTCTCTCTTGTATTTTCCTTTCCTTTCCTGTCCAAGGGCACTGTGAAGAGTACAAGAAGAAAACAAAAACTGAGCTCTTTTAAAAAAAAACAAATTATATCCAAGTGTCCTTAAAAAGCTAAAACCACTCCTTAATCTTATCTTATTGGACAAAGAAAATGACTTGTGGATTGTTTCTTGTTTAATTGAGATCCAGAGGAATGTAAATTAAGCAGTATTAACATAGTCAAAAGAAAAGGCACCTGGCAGAACCCTAAGGGACAAGCCATCCACAGACCAGAGGGCTCCTGCCATTCATAACTTGCCTCTGAGAACAAAAACTCAGAAAAGACCCTTCCGTGGAGTTGGATAACCCACTGAAAGCACATGCTGCCTTTGTGAAGAATGATGGCTGAGGCACAGATGATTCTCTTGTCCATCTGTCACAATTAAACAACACAGAAAAAAACTGGCAAAATCTCTGGTGCCATTTTCTGCACATTGCTTAAGGGAGTCATTTGGAATCTTCCAATATTTGCATACAAAAGAGATAGGTGGGGGCATGGTGACATGCAAGGACAGGCCTCTGGGCTGGACACCTTCATTAGCACCCCTGAGACTTTGTTTCCCTCTGGGGACCTTTTCACACTTAACTTCTGTGTCCCATAGGAATTAAAATTAGGGCCAGCATTCACATTGCGAGTGCTGGCCCCATCCCAGATCTAATCCAGACTTACCTGGGAGCTTCTGAAGTGTGGATGGGGCCATCCCCATTGCCCTAGCAACAACAGTAATTGCCTATGTGGTGCATCACTGAACAACTGCAGCCATGATGCTGCACCCCCATGTACCATGGCAGTGTGAATGCTCCATTTGGGACTGTACTGAGAACACTCTAGGTGCCTTCAATTCAGTTGTGGTTTTTACTACTCCTCAGCTAGTGGCATCAGGATGGCTCTTGGCCCCCTGGGCAGAGGTGATGCTGTGGAGTACATATTGAATCAATATTGTAATGTTTCAGATTTGTTATTGATTCAGTACTGCAATGTTCCAGATTTGTTATTGAAGTCAATTATTATTTACGTAATGCCATTGCTTATCTTGTTTTCCCTCTTCCTTGTTTAATATTTCATTGTTATTGTTATGATTATAATTGTATTCTAAAGTTTCATTTTTTAAAAAAAAGACTTGTCTGGAAAATTAAGCTTTTTTAGCAATATTCAGGAGTAAAAATTACTCTGACATGATCACAGGTTGTCCAGACAGCTGGACAACAGTGCAAAGAAACTGCTTTCTTCTGTGCTGGTGTCATGCTCACATCTGGGTACTTCAGTAATATGCCAGCTCCTGAACATACACAGTGGACATTTTTGCATCTGATTCAGCTCTGCCCATGAACAGGGGTAGGCATTTTATTCAGCAAGGATCATGCTGTCAAGCTTACAGACAGGTAGGTTTTCCTGGAATAGGAAAAAATGTGATCTTACTCCTATATCACAGATCTATGTCAGGATTGCCACAGATATGTGTAGCAATCCCAGTATAGCCACACTTTAATTTCACTGTTAAACTCCTGTTTGTCACAGCTACAGGCAAAATAAGGAAACTGTATAAAATAGCCACCAGCACATGTAAGCATGAGCAGAGGCTCCTTATTCTCCTTTGGCTAGGAGTAAGTTCATGGCTATAATCTGAAGTTCACGTGGAGCCTTTCCATACTTGGCCTTGCAGTCACCATGGGGGGAGGTTTTGGATATAGCATATGCACTTGAAGGAGCCAGTTCTGAACCAGAAATGGCTTATTCCATCCAGAAGTCCACCTTGTATGTGTGGGACACAGTTAAAGTGTTCCACACATACACCTACCTTGACCTCTGCCAGGGCTGGTAATTCTCCGGACAGGCCCATTCACACTTCTATGGTGCAGGAGGAGCATGCAACACACCATGCAAATGGGCACTGGTATCATTGGGAACAGAAGATGGCAACACCTGGACACTACTAACACTGCAGGTAAGTGTCCAGATGTGTGGGGCGAGGGATAGCGTGTACTATCATTCATGAATGCAAAAGTACACATGTGGCCAAGTTAATTTTTCCCATCTCCCAGATGGAAGGGAAGTGCAAATTTGCCCATGGTGTCAGCAAATTGTCAGAAGCCCATGCAGACACAGAAATATCTTCCTTTGGCTGAAGGAAGATTTGCGAGTTCACATGGAATTCGAACAAATCCTGCAAACGGGCACTGGGCAGGAGAAGCAACTTGCACCTCTGCTTACCCATGCCGGGCACTACTGCATGTACACCAGCTTGACCCTCTTAAAATATGGTTTCGCATACAGATTTTATAGTTGTAGAACATTACTTACACCACTTATCAAATAATGCATGAGAAATGACAATGCCATTTTTCCCCCGGGTAATAAATCCTGGTTTATTTATTTTATTTTATTTTGCATTTTATTTTACCATATAATTTGCCCATAAAATTAATAATCTTTTACTGTCCAAAAAACTCCCAAAGTTTATTTTTGTATTTACTTATAACTGTATTTGCATAGCTTTCCAATAAGTAGGTTCCCTGATTGACTTATACGCAAAAATATAAAATATAATCAAATTTTAAAACATTAAAATGTATCAATAGCTTTAGGAACAATAAGTCATAAAACAGATTTTAAAAGACCAATGACATTATGATATATTTTCCTAAAATATCTGTGCAGATGGAAAGGTCTTAACCTGACATCTACAAACAGGGAATGATGACCACAGGGAAATTTTTTCCAGAGCTTGGTGGCCACCCACTTTACTTTATTTTTGGGGACACATGTAGCAAATGAGAAGGAAACCCTAAGTGATGGAAACCCCCCCAACTCAAAAATACAAATTTCTTTTAAAGTGCAGCTGAATATGATTGAAATGCATCAGAAACTTGGAAGTGTAGCATGTCTGTTAACAGAGCAAAGATAGTTATAACTAAGTGCTCACATATGTAATAGATATAGCTAAACCTTGGTTTCCTAGAGAGAATTGCAATTTCCCCCGGCCCATGGATTATTTTAAGTGTGCTGACCTCAAGGTTATTAATATACTTGGTCGGCAGCTCAATACAAGTGCTCTGGTTTCCTACAGTTATACTGTTCTTATGAACCGACCAGTAAGGCATCCAATTCTTTTTTACTTTTGCCTCTGGCAACATTGCACATATGTTTTCATACTCTGCTAGACAATGGTAAAATTTTCTGAAGTTTCTCCAAGCTATGCTCCAGCATACTCAGGGTTTGACTCCACTCTCTGCTGCTTAGTTTTTTGTTTGTTTGTTTTTTGTGATATATATAAAAAATGCCTGGCTTGTTTGTGATCCTGACTGTGGCCTTTTCCTTCAGATCCTACCCACATATAGCACTGTGGCAAGATTTGTATGGAAGACAGGTGGAGTTCTGTTTCCCCTTATAAACAAAGAGATGGCATGCCCCCTATACACCATCCATTGCCCTCTACCATCAAGATCATAACTGGGGAATCTTCATTTCCTGGCTTTGATCTTGATGGTGGAGGGCAATGGATGGTATGTAGGTGGCATGCCAGCACTTAAAAGAGGGATGCTACAAGATTGCAGCTGGGGAATCTTGATGACCAGGGTATTCATCAAACACAGGAAATGAGCCCATGGGCTGATGAGGAGACAGTTATATCTCCTCAGGTGGTGGCAGTGGTGAGGTGGAAGTGGCAGAGGCAGAGGCACTGAGTCAAGTGATAGGAAGTGTCCTCAGAATTCTTCTTCATGTATGGCAGACAATAGTGGTAGGATGAGCCTAAGTCCATACAAACCCTGAACTCCCAATGTGCTATAGAGGAGCAGGTTTATGTGGAAGACACCCCCTTACAGTGCATTCATAGTACCATAAAAGCACCAGGCAGATCCTGCTTGTGTTGCATCCAATAGTGTTGTATTTATCTCCTTAATTTATTTATCACCATGAAAAGTATTTTCCCCACTGCTTTTCAGCATCGAAATGGCATCAAAAGTCTCTCTTTGTTAAGCCTTGACTGTGTTGTAGAAGGGTTAAGGTTATTTTCACTGGAACCTGATTGAAGTATATCAAATCATGCATGGTACAGAAAAGGTGGATCGAGAGAAATTATTTTCTCTATCACACAACACTAGAACCAGGGGGGCACTCTATGAAATTGATGAGTAGGAGAGTCAGATCAGACAAAGAGAAGTATTTCTTCACCTAGAGTGTCATTGGTCTATGGAACTAGTTGCCAGAAGAGGTGGTAATAGCAACCAGCCTAGATGAGTTTAAGAAAGGGTTAGACCAATTTATGGATGACAGATGTATCAGTGGCTACTAAAATGGATGCCTACGTACCTCTTCCAGGCTGAGGGGATGGGCAGGATGCCTCTAAGGCCATTTCCTGGAATTCAAGAGCAGGTGAAGCTTTGCTCTTTTCTTCTGCTTGAGATGCCATGGTGGGGGGCACTGTTTGGGACAGGATGATGGACTAGATGGTCTGTGGCCTGATCCAGAAGGGCTCCTCTTATATTCTTATGTTTTTAAAATGCAATGAAAGGAGTACACCTTCTTTATGCACCCTTTGTTTCCAATGTCTATAACTTGATCTTATGCCTATACTTAAATAAAGAAACCCACAAGTGTGAGCTTTATGCTGTTTATTGTTGTAACCTGTAATATAAGATAAATGTGTTCCCTTATTCAGAACAGTGGCAATGCTACTAAATGAAGATTGCTCACAGAATGATCTGTGTTTGTGGTACAAGTCATTGGTCATCCATCAAGCCAAAAACTGCCAGCGTCAGTTTTGAAGAAGACTGGGGCTCATGAGGAAGGAAGAGAACAGCCTTGAGGCAGCATCAATTGAGGCAATGGAGGGCCTCGACATGTTAGACTGCTATTGCCTGGTTCCCTGTATACCCTTCTTGAGCAAAGTGCTGGAGAGGGTTATGGTGCTTTAACTTCAGCTATGCTTACAGAAAGGAGACTATTTTGACTCACTTCAGTCTGGCTCTAGACCTAGCTAAAGTACTGAGACTGTGAGCACAGTCCTGTTTTCATGCACACAGGACATGCGTGATTTCCATGGCAACTTCCTGGATCTTTGAAAACAATCCTGGGTGGAAAGGCCCTAATTAGTGCTGCTGCTGAGAGATAGGTGGGAGCACACATTCCACTTCAACTTCTGGAACAAGTGCTCTGGCCCTAAAAGTGGCAGAATAAATTGTCATGTGCTACCACCAGTGATCCATAAATGTCTGCAGACTGTGCAGTTAATAGTCAAGTAAGAATAAAGAAGTATGCAAGGGGGTGAGTACTTCTTGTCTTGTGGCAAATGGGTATGTGGCTTCCTCAAGCAGACTTCTGCAGTGCTGCATATCATCATGAGCAGCAATAAATCTGGAGGCTGTATTCATGAAGAATATGTCAAATGATCCTGTTAGCTACAATTAGTAGGCTGCCTGGGACAGGAAAAGTTGCTGTCAAGAACCATGATGGGTTGCAGTCAATTACCTAGCAGGTTATCACAGATCATTAGCACTTACACATTTAGGTAAACATGACAAAATAAGAATCAAGTTGGGTGATGATAACCACATTTTGCAGTGACTCACCAAGAGCTGATTGTGAGCAATTAGTAAAGCATCAATTCACCTTAAAATTAAGAGTTTTCAAGCCCGACACATAACAAAAAAAAATTCATTCTATCCTGACCTATATATCCTTCCAGTTGTGCGTCTTCCTAGAATTATGTTGCTGTTTGACATTTCCTTTAATTCCTTGACAGAAACTATCAAGTTTATAGCTTCCTATAAACTAAATATAAGTTTAGTTGTTTTTTTCCTACTAGACCTAATCATCCTCTGAGTTCACATGCATTCATATCTATGTGCCATCCTTTTCCTTCCAAGCAATTTCAGTTCTGAATGCTGCAGAAGTTTCACATCTGCTCAGTTTTGTGTAGTTTAGTTGGGGTACATGCTGATCAGAATTTGAAATGTGGTAGGTTCTTGGATGGCTCCAGCAGAATACAGTAGGTAGTCATCCTTGCAGTAAGCCACAATGGCCGATAGAGGGTGAAAATCAAAGTCTATGAAATTATTTCCACATGTTTGCACTGATTAGCGTATATGAGTATTTGTGTGTATGAACAAATAATAGATGCAGATATTCATATACAGTGGTACCTTGACATACAAGTGCCCTGACATACAAGTGTTTTGAGATACAAGCCGCCGAGCGAGTGATATTTTGCTTTGAGATGAGAGCAAGATTTGAGATACGAGTATGTAAATACAGCACAGTACATAACAAAAACAACTGAGGTGGTGTTTTGGGAGCTGGAATGGATTAATGGGAAAATTGCTTTGAGATACGAGCGATTTGACATAAGAGCAAGGTTACGGAATGAATTAAACTCGTTTGTCAAGGTACCACTGTACAAGAAAATGGATATATTTGTCTGAATCCACAAAAGCACCAATATGCCCCCCGTCCCCATGCAACATTGGTGTGGATCCGAGCATGGGATCGGCAAGGTCCGTCCCCATGGGTTTTGGATTTGGTCTGCAAAAAGTGTACCAAATCCCCTCGAACTGTGCCAGAAGGGTGCCAAATTTGATACCTGAAAAAAGAAGTCTCAGCACAGTTTGGGAGACTGGTACGCATTGCTCAGCAAGCCAGGAACGCTCATGGGGATCCTTGTGGGCTAACGGGGAGGAGATTTCCGCTCACATCATTGGGAGGTGGGGTGTACTTACTGTCCCTGCCTTGTCCATTGAAGATCACAGCCGCTGACTTTTTAAAATGCCAATCACAAAAGCAGGCTGGAGAATGGCATGGTTTTTTAAAATTTTCTGTCATTTCCACAGAGGTAATTCGAACCCTGTTTCAAGAATGCCAAGGCAGGCTGCATAATGGCTTGATTTCTGTTCCATTTGCAACCCTGTTTCCCCAGTCTGCAAGGTGATCATGAATAACGGCTTGATTTTAAGTTTATGGCCATTCTCGCAGTTCCCGGTGGAGCGGAGGTACGCAAAACTGCTCAAGCACCTTCTACCCCTAAACCTTGTAGCTTTCAGCATTTAAAATTTTTTTGAAAGTTATTTTTATGAATGGAGCTTTATTTTTACTTGTTTTCATACTTCCCACCACAATCCTGGTTGTCAGTGGTGCTAAGGGAGGGGGGGGGGAATCTGGCTGACAGCAATCCAGCTTCCAATGAGGAGAGAGGGGGCAGAGAGGAGGTGGCGCTGCTCCCCCATACCAGGGTTTGGCATGCTTCAAATGGAGACACCATCATAGAGACGCCCAAAATTCATGCCCGGTCCCATGCCCAGCACATGCGTGCCCAAACAGTCCCCGAACTGTGCCAGACGGCCAACATGGGGACGCAGCCATGGTGTAACTTTAATTCTTCTATAAGGAGGATATCACTCCAGGGGAACTTCTCTTGATCTCATGACCAGGATGGATTTATGGTTTGTTTATCAAATCTGTAAGACTGGCAAGGAGGAGGAGGAGGAGGACCCTTCTGATCTCAGAAAAGCTGGACCTTTAAAAAGGGCTATCTCTGATCACCATTTGGTGCTTTCTTTCTTTATCTTGGTTATGGTGAATAGGTTTGTCATTATTATTGTTAGTGTGTTTTTCCTCCCTGTAAAACATTCTGTGCAGGCATGGGTAGCTGGCCAATCAGAGCTGGCAGCACGCGCAGATGTACAACGCTGCTGGCGGGCCAGGCCACACCACTTCAAACCCAGTGACAAAGAGGTAAGTGGCATGCACACACATCCCTGGGTAGGCTGTGGCCTGGGGGCATATGTCTGGGGGGGGGGAGGGTCCTGTGGACTCTAGAGTATGCAGAAACCCAGGGAAGAGATGAGACAGGCCTTCCCACCCCTGGGTCGAAACTGACCCAATGGTGGCAGCTGTGGGTGGGGTGTGCAAATGCTCTCCTTCCCAAACAGCTGTGGGATGTCCTGGGATGGCTGGAAATGGGTGTAGAGCATGATTTCATACTCTACACCCAGAACGCATGTAGGATGCCTTGGGATGGGCTACAGCAGTTCCAAATGGAACCGCCGGCCCAGTAGAGTGAATGCTCCATCCCAGGGCATCCTACACACATTCGAGTGGCCCTCGTGCGAATAGGCCTCTTTGTCTGAGGTGGGAAACATACTTGGCTCAAGTTATCATGTTCTACATCTTCCTTGCACCTGCTTGTGAAGACAACAATAACAGAGAATATGTCCAACTAAGGTAAAATTAAACAAAAAGGTAGAGTTTTCTTTGGCTGTGGTTACACCCTTACTTTAATTCTCCTTCAGCCCAAATTCCAGCCTGTTTGGTTACATCCTTAAAAGCCAAGCCAGATTTTTTCTGGATTTTCCTCCCTATATTTGGGTTTTCCTTCATTCAGGTCAACACAGCTTTAAAGTTTTAATCACCCTCCAGGAGGCCAACTTTCTGGCTCCCCTGCTGCCAAGAAAATGATACCTACACAAGCCTCTGCTCTGAGTCTCGCCCCTCCCCCTCCCCTTACCATGACAGTCCTTCCTCTGCCGTCCCCACCCCACCCCCCTTGCTGCAATTCCCTTTGCTCTATCATCAGATCTTCCTCCTCGACCCCCTTGCTGCAATTTTCTTTGACAGCAGCAGGAATGTATGACCAAACCATTCCAGGCCAAAAATGGCTTGGATTCAGCTGCCTTCCTGACATGGTTTAAGATGCTAAGGTGTAACTGCAACCTTTGGCAAGGTGCTAGGGTTATATCATATGTTTTTGTATTATTTGTTGCTTATGGGTGTGGCCTGCAGGTACACTTTTCTGGTTTTTCTTTCCAGGCATTTTCCCAATAGCAAAAAGAGTGAACTTCAGCAACTGGAAAGTTCTGAAAGAAGAAAAACCTGAGGGGCAGGACCAATGACCATAGAAGCAGATGTAGGTCTTCCTGCTGTCTCCCAGGAGCTGCATGCCAATTTTGGAGATTCTAGCTCAAACTTTGTAGAACTTTGGCCCTGCTGGCCTACCTCGCAGGGTGGTGTAGTCACTGCAGTTCGTTTTGAGTTACAGCCTCCAAAATTGGCATGTGGGTCCTGGATGGTGATGGCAGGTGAGCAGCATGATATTTGGAGGCTGCACTGAATTTTTAAGATTTATCCATTTATTTATTTAGAAATCAGCCCCCTGTTCCATAGGAACTAGTAGGAAGTAATAAAAGTAGTCATAAAAATTCAAGGCTGGATCCAATGGCTATGAGACTTGGCTTCCCATTGGCCTTCGGATCCACATTCCGATTTTGGGATCTTCGGATAGAACTCTGCACAGCTTTGGGCCTGCTGGTCCTCCTTCCACTCCACCATTGTTTTCTGTCTCAAACAGTCCTTTAAACATTCAAACCAAACTTTCCTAAGGGACATGTGAAGTAATTTTCAAACATGTTCAAAGTATATGGGGTTAAGTTTGTATTGAATTGAACCAGAAAAAAAAGTACGCACAAGACTTGTGCATCAACTTCAGATGGTAAGTGCACTGAAAGAGGCACTGGATCTTCAAGGGAATATCAGAAAATTACCGGCCAAGTTAGTATGGAGTTGAGAGTTACTATGGTAGCATCCAGGAGGTAACAAGAATAATAAGAGCAGCAGCAGCAACAATAACACAAATCTAAATGTTTTCTAAATGTGAAACTGATGGACCAATTTCTCCAGATGTTATGTTTGTCACATTAAAGAAATGCAATTTCTTTTACCAGTTGTCAATAACAACAGAACCGTGGTCACACCTTCACTTTAAACCTTCTTCAGTCCATCTTGTGATCACAGTGCCCATACCTTTTTCAATTCTATTTGTAGACTTTCCACCCTGGAATAATCTATACCTGTGAGGACAGATAGATAAAAAAACAAAAAAAATACATCGGCTTTTGTGCAAGAGGAGGTAACACACATCATAATAGAAATCCTCATTCGAAGCCTGGCATTTTAAAAAGCTGATTCTTAGGCAGACATCTGATGATAAATACAGCACCATCTGGTCCCCCCTGAAATGGTGTGGATTAGTCATCTTCACACCTTCAAATAATACTCCAGAAGTGAGGCAGAAAGATGCTAACAAGCTGAATAATCATTCCAATTGCATGGCTGCATGCACAGACATTGTACGCTCTGGAAAGAGAGTTCCTTCTTTGCCTCACAAATTGCTAATTAATCCTGTAGGGATTTTAAACACGCAAGCTGAACCCTGAGGGAGTGGCTGGGAGGAAATCTCCTTTTGATAAATGAATCTGCAGGAGGATTTTGTGTTCACACATAGGAAAGGAAAATCCATTGACTGGGCAGAAAGAAAAATACCTCTGTACTCAAAATTCTTCCACTTTGCAGAGTACTGATCATGGTCAACGATTCCTCTTCAATGAGTAGCCAGAGGGGCAGGAAGCGCAAAATTGCCCCTACATACTATTTCTGGGTTGAAGAGATAGACATGAGATACCTCTAAAGAAGAAGAAGAGTTGGCTTTTCTACCACACTTTTCTCACACATTTAAAAGGGACTCAAAGCAGCTGACAAAGCTTTCTATTTTTCTCCCCACAACAGATACCCTGTGAGGTAGGTGGAGCTGTGGTAGCTCAGAAGAGAGCTGTGGCTAGCTCAAGGTCACCCACCTGGCTTCATGGAGGAGTGTGGAATCAAACCCAGTATTCCATTATAAGAATTTGACTTCCTAACCACTAGACCAGTTGAAGAGAGCTGAGAACAGGTAAGGGTTTCATTTTCATCTTCTGCTTGTGTCTATCCAAAAGCAATTGGTTGGCCACTGACAGTGATAAACAGGATGCTGGACTAGATAGGCTATGGCTTGACCCAACAGGGCTTGTCTTATGTTCTTATAGCAATAGGTATGTAATGGCTGCCACCAGTTGTAAAGGCCGGTTGTTACCACGTTTCAGGTTAAGTTACTTTATTGTTTGAGTAGCGTGTATCTATATCCTAAACAAGGATATAATTTCAGAACTTCCCTTTTAAAATGTCTCTCCTACTTCTGTCTCTAAGTCTTGATATTATGGTAACAATAATGCTCCTCCCCCAACTCTCCCTAGCCAGCAGTGGGTTACAGTATCTGTTTAGAACTCCGGCCTAACTTGGCTCACTTTGAAAACAGACTACTCAGTTGAAGCTTCTTTAAAATAACAAGAAAACAAGTTTATTGTGTACAGCTTTCTTAATAATAAACAGGTAAGTTCACTATGTCAATCACAGTCCATTCACCCTTCTGACTGAACTGTCCCCAGCTTCCTCACTCAGCCCAAGGACTCCAATCCTACTCAGATTAATGCCAGCAGCATAAGTAACATATCCATTTCAATTCTTTTACTTTCTAAACACTGTATATTCACTATTGACTCAGGACTCTATTCCCAGCTTCCCTCAGGACAGCTTAGAGCCCCTTTCCCTCCTAGTTAAACACCCTCCAGGTTTAACGATCAAAGGCAGAGAACCCTAACAATTCTCTCAGGCTCCCTTAAATATGGGCCTGGCTGGCTAGCTTCACCCTGATTCGTTGAGACTCTGCCAGGAGTTTATTTCACACCCCCTCCTGGAGAGCTTGACTAGCCCCTCCCTTAAGCTACTTACCATTTCAAATAATACACTGTGGTGACACTTAACAGTGTAGACAATGCATTCTCATCACACTTTGTATTTAAACCAAAATAACTTAATTTTGGGGTTGAGGGGTCCTAGCGGGCACCACAAGGTAATACCAGGTAAAGCTTCCTTTGCTGTTATTGCCTTTATTTGGTAAAAACATTCACAGCAAATTGCTTTCCCAATTTGATCTCTAGTCAGTACAACATGTACAAAGGAAAGAAATTCATGAACTGCAGCAATGAGTCAGGGAGGACAGTGTCAGAATGAAGAAAAATGGAGCTCTTCCACCATAGTCCCTCCATCACTGCCCCGAGCACTCAGGGCAGCGGCTCTAACTGGTGGCATACACAACCATCCCAGGAGTAAAAATAGAGTTGTGGATGTTAGTCATAAATTTCTGATATTGCTGAAGGTGAAGAGATATTTCACTAGAGTCATTGTTGCAGGGACTATGTGAAATGACTTGTGGGCTCGACGTGACCACAGTAAAGCTGCATTTCTATGAGAATAAATGTCTACAGCTTCAGTGAAATGAAGTTGAGGTTCTATTATTAATCACACTCTCATCTCCATTCACATCTCCAACAGGCAACATTGTTGTTGTTGTTGTTGTTGCTTCTTGGGACAAGTACCTTTAAATTGATGTGAACACCCCCTGCCACAAAAACTCATAATTTTTCCCTCGCAACACAAAAACTCTCCAGAAATTGGCTATTCTCAGATAGCCAAATATATTGTGAGTTCCGGAACTATCTGTTAAGCATTCACTAAAGGAATGCTTTCTCCCATACCAACCTACCCGTGCCTTAAGATCCAGTGGTGAGGCCCTCCTGGTTGTCCACCACCTTCAGTAGTGAGGCTGGTGGGCACCCAGGAGAGGGCCTTTTCGGCGATGGCCCCCAGACTATGGAATAGTCTCCCCCTCGAGGTGTGTCATGCCCCTTCCTTTTATATATTTAGGAAGGCAGTAAAGACACAACTCTTTGCCCTGGCCTTTGGCTGAGTGATTGTGCTCTTCCCCCAGCCCAGTTACAGTCATTGTTAATGCAGTGTACTGTTTTAAATATGTTGAAGTGAAAAGGTGTGAGCAGTCAGGTCCGAAGATGGACTGAAGAAGGTTTGAAGTGAAAATGTGGCCATGGCCTTTGAGGCCACATATAGCAGAGAAAAGGGGACAATTATTTGTGCAGTGAAGCTAAAGAGCCTAGAGGGTCAGGAGTAAAAAGGACACAGTCATCAGTATAAAGATTAAATTTAACAGAAGAACCAGATTGATATGCCTTGACATCAGGAGAATTAAGAAATCTGGAAGGAGTCAAGGAGCAAAACAAATAAGAGTGGTGACAGGGCACATCCCTGTTTCATCCCTCTGCTAGTACTGAATGAAGAAGAGGTTAAACCATCGACAGCCACAGGAGCAGTAAATCTATTACAGCTAGAAGACATAGGTCACATCCCCATGCTCTAAAAGTAGCGAATCAAACGTGCATTCGCCGTGGAGCATCCTCAAACAAAGCCCCCAAACCGGTCTACATGCATCGCCAAAATGTGCAGTAAATTTACTCCTGTTAAAACTGTTCTCGCTGTGATTCAGGAGGCAAGCCTGGATTATTCTGGGAGCATGTGCTCTCTGTGTCCTGGGATCACAATTGTTTGGGCATTTCTTTTAAATATAAAATAATCGAAACCACCGAAATCCATGGCGATGAGGGGGATCATCTGGTCTTCCCGCAACCCTTATTCCCACCCTGCTCTCTTATTGCTGGCAAAGCCACTATATAAGCCAAGATACACACCTCTTTCTAAACTGCCTAGAAACACTGTAGTGGTTAGGGGATGGAATAAGCTACACACTTATAATCCAAACAAGATAAACCAAACACAAAGCAAACAAATACAAAACAGGTCTATCTGCAAAGGGAACAAGGTCCTGACTAATAGTAATAAACTTGAATCAAAATGTAGAAGATCAAACTGTCAAAATAACTCAATATTTACTAAAAAATAACATATAAAATTACTAGTTATGAAATAATCAATCAGAAAAAACAGTGTAGAGTAAAAAATGGAAGAATATCATACATATAACTAATAAAAAAACAGAATCCTTTACTAATCATTCCATGGGCTAATATCCTGGTGTACAAAGGTCCAATACAACTTTTTTTTTTTTTTTTTTGTAGGGAGCCAACAGTCATAGAATCATAGAATGGTAGAGTTGGAGGGGATCTCCTGGGTCATCGAGTCCAACCCCCTGCTCAAGGCAGGATCTCCTAAACCATCTCAGACAGATGGCCTTCCAGTCTCTGCTTGAAGACCTCCATCGAAGGGGAACCAACCACCTCCCGTGGCAGCCTGTTCCACTGGTTGATCATTCGTACTGTTAGAAATTTTTTCCTAACATCTAAACTAAATCTTTTCCCCTGCAGTTTCACCCCATTGTTTCTAGTCCTCCCTTGAGAGAGTGAGAACAGGGCTGATCCCTCCGCCTTGTGACAACCCTTGAGGAATTTGTAGACAGCTATCATGTCTCCTCTCAGTCTTCTTTTTGATAGACTAAACATTCCTAGTTCCTTAAGCCGTTCCTCATAGGACATGGTTTGCAGACCGTTCACCATCTTGGTAGCTCTCCTTTGAACCTGCTCCAGCTTGTCAGCGTCTTTTTTAAACTGGGGTGACCAGAACTGGACACAGTACTCCAGATGAGGTCTGACCAAGGTAGAGTAGAGGGGGATAATAACTTCACGTGATCTGGACTCTATGCTTCTCCTAATACACCCCAGGATTGCGTTTGCCTTTTTTGCAGCTGCCTTGCACTGTTGACTCATGTTCAGTTGATGATCTACCAGGACACCCAAGTCTTTTTCACATGTGCTGCTGCTCAGCCGAATTCCTCCCATTGTATATGTGCTTTTTTCATTTTTCTTGCCCAGGTGCAGAACCTTGCATTTTTCTTTGTTAAATACCATTTTATTAGTTGCAGCCCATTGTTCGAGTTTCTCTAAATCTTTTTGAATCCTCTCTCTCTCTTCTCTGGTGTTTGCAATCCCCCCTAGCTTTGTGTCATCAGCAAATTTGATCAGTTTCCCTTCAACTCCCTCGTCCAGATCGTTTATAAAAACATTAAACATAACTGGGCCCAGGACAGAACCTTGTGGTACTCCACTTGACACTTCCTTCCATTTGGATGTGCAGCCATTTAAAGCCACTTTGAGTACGATTACTAAGCCAGTTTTGAACCCACCTTATAGTTGCCTTGTCAAACCCATATTTGATCAATTTTTCAATGAGGATCGCATGAGACACTTTGTCAAATGCTTTGCTGAAATCAAGAAATACTATGTCTACTGCATTTCCTTGATCAACCCATTCAGTGATTTTGTCATAAAATGAAATCAAGTTAGTCTGACACGACTTGTTTGATACAAACCCATGTTGACTACTGTTAATTATTGAATTCCTATCCAAATGCTGACATATGTGTTGTTTAATAATTTGTTTGAGAATCTTTCCTGGTATTGAAGTCAGGCTAACAGGCCTGTAGTTCCCTGGGTCTACCTTCTTCCCTTTTTTGAAGAAAGGAACAACGTTTGCCCTTCTCCAATCATCTGGGACTTCTCCTGTTCTCCATGACTTCTCAAAGACTACAGCAAGTGGTTCAGCAATTACCTCTGCTAATTCCTTCAGTACCCTAGGATGTAATCCATCTGGACCCGGGGACTTAAATTCGTTTAAGGTAGCTAAGCGTTCCCTTACTCTCTCAGTGTTGATTTTGTGTCTTGATTCTCCTAGTCCTTCATCAGTACAGTGAAGGACTGTTGCATGCACATTATCCCTCTTGGAAAAAACAGATGCAAAATAGGAGTTCAGAATCTCTGCCTTCTCAAGATCACTTTCGATCACTTCTCCATTCTCTCCCTGCAGACTTCCCAAAACCTCTTTGACTTTTCTTTTGCTGTTGACATATCCCCAAAACCCTTTTTTATTGTTTTTACTCTCTCTTGCAAGCCTCAGTTCATTTTTAGCTTTAGCTTTTCTGATACTTGCCCTGCAGATTGTACTGATTTCATTATATTCCTCCTTAGATATGTATCCCTCCTTCCATTTCTTAAACGTTTCTTTATTCTTTTTTATCAAGTTTTTAAGTTCTAGGTTTATCCACCCTGGTCTCTTTAGATGTTTTCCATTCTTCCTTCTTTGAGGAATTGTTAATGATTGCGCTTCTAATATTGCATTTCTCAAAATATCCCATCCTTCTTGGACATTTCTATCCTTTAGTACATTTAACCATTTGATCCCTCCTAACCTCCTCCGGAGTCCATCAAAATCTGCCCGTCTGAAGTCCAACTTTGAAGTCTGAGTCCTCTCATGCTTTCCTTCCCTTATTATCCAGAATTCAAGGATAACATGATCGCTGCCTCCTAATGCCCCAGAAACTCTGATATCCTCAACCATTTCCTCTCTGTTGGTAAGAATTAGATCAAGGATAGCCAATCCTCTTGTTTCCTCCACCACCTTTTGGTACATGAAATTGTCAGCGAGAGAGGATAAGAACTTATTAGACTCGTGACTTTTTCCTGAGCGAGATTCCCAACAAATGTCTGGGTAGTTAAAGTCTCCCATAATCACTATGTCATGCTTTCGTGAAAGTTTAGCAATCTGGTCTAGGAAGAGGTCATCCATATCTTCTGTTTGTCCAGGGGGCCTGTAATACACTCCTACAATGGTATCCTTTCTGTTGCTCTCTCCTTGAATTCTTACCCATACCGATTCTACTGAGCTTCCACTCTCTGAAACTTGAACCTCTGAGGAGACAATTTCTTTTTTAACATACAGCGCAACACCCCCTCCTCTTTTGTTAAGTCTGTTTCGCAGAAACAAGTTGTAGCCTTCAATGTTTGTGTTCCATTCATGTGTGTTATCCCACCAGGTTTCCGTAATACCTATGACATCATATATATCTACCTGGGTCAGGATCTCCAGCTCCCCTTTTTTATTTCTCATGCTTTGGGCATTGGTGTAGAGGCATTTTAGTTTGTAATTGATATCTATTGCGAGCTTGCCTCCTCCGTTTTCCTTACAAAATTTATGCATTTGTTCATTGGTACTATTTCTGGGAGTAAGACTATCGCCTGGTTTGATTGACTGAGTATTTTTGCTTGACTTTTTGTTACCCTTCCCCTTTTGTTTTAGTTTAAAGCTCTCCTAATAACCGAAGCAAGGCGCTTCCCGAATACATTCTTTCCTGTCCCTGTAAGGTGCAACCCATCTCTTGCAAGGAGTCCGTCATATAGGTAGTTTTCTCCATGGTTCAGAAATCCAAATCCTTGCTGCCGGCACCACCGACGTAGCCACTTGTTCACCTCAAGAATCCTATCCCTTCTACTTTTATCGTGACCATCCACCGGAAGGATAGATGAAAACACTACTTGTGCTCCCAGTTCCTTTACTTTTCTGCCAAGGTCTTCAAAGTCTCTGTAGATGTTTTCAAAGTGCTTTTTGCCGTATCATTTGTGCCTACATGTATGAGTAATAATGGGTAGTAGTCTGTAGGTCTGAATAGCCTCGATATGCTATCAGTTACATCCTTGATTCAATCGTAGGCTACCAGAAGAAACCAAGAGTCAAACACGTTTTGACATGCGTCTTCATCAGTGGCTTTAAGAAATGGTGTTCTTCAAAGTTGGATAGTCATAAAACATTCCCCCAATATAGTAAAATATACACCGAATATAAATCCTCAAGGAGAACTAGAAAACAATAAAGTAAATGAGAACCTTGTAACAAAATACATCACAACTAAAAAGGTATATCATAAATAATGTGCAAAGTAAAATACTTACAGGACAAGATGTTCACTAGTACACAAAATAACACAGTTCACCATAGGCTGAAAACAATGAAACTATAAAAGAAAAACTGAAAGAGGTTAAATACGAGAGCAGGGTTGGATTAAGGCTTGCGGGAAGAGGCTTATTGGGCACTGACAACGGTTACAGCCGGTGGGACAGGGATGGCGACATCACCCTGGCTTTCTATCAGCAACAAGAAGGGGCACAGTGAAAAAGATGCAGTTTCCTAATGCCGGGTTAGCACGGTTTGGATGGGGACAGCCATATCCATATTGAATCTGCACTTGCCCCAATTGAATGGGGATGGGTCAATTCGAATTGAATCCCATAATGGGAAAACCCTGAATCCCTCCCTAAGTAAATGGCCAGTATGGGGACGTGCCCATATTGTTGTTAGTGAAACCTGCTGCACCATGATAGCCATGAAAAGTACTGTTTTTATAGTGGAATCCTCAGATTCACTGCTGTAGCTAGAGGTACACTGTGTACTTGGTCCCCCAGTAGTGAGCATATGGCCACTGAGATCCAAGTCAAGGAGACAAGCCCTGTCTCTTCTCAACCCAGCTTTGGGTGGATGGAGGTCCATCTGAATGCCCCATGCTGGGTGCTTCTCCTCCAAGATCTGAAGATATACTTGGGCATCTTGTTATGTCTCAATGCAATGTCTAGTGCCACTTCCAGATGTGTATCCTGGTGCACCATTAGTACACTGGTAGATCTGAAGGCTGCGTCCCCATGCAAGCCATTTGACACAGTTTGGGCACCGATTGAGCTTGCATGGGACTGGGTGCAGGACCAAGATTGAATCTTGGGCAACCCCATGCCTTTTGCCCTAACGTGGGCTGGTGGTGAATTCAGTCGTCCCCAAGTAAACCGTGTCGGGATTGTGATTTTGCTCCCTTTCCCAGGCAAGCCACTTGCTTGCCTGGAAAGGAGAGTAAAAGCAAGGGAGCAAAGGGGTGCAGAGGCTTGAGTTTTCTCTCTTTTCCAGGGAGGTAACCTTATTGCCCCCCTGGAAAAAAGAGAAATCTGAAGCTTCTGCATCTCCTCTTTCCAATCTGCTTACAGAAAGAGGCTTGGCTTTACTGCCAAAGTAAAGGATCACTTTGGCAGCAAAGCAAAGCCTCTTTATGTCAGCAGATTGGAAAGAGGAGGTGTAGAGGCTTCAGATTTCTCTCCTTTCCAGGGAGGCAACCTTATTGCCTCCCTGGAAAAGTGAGAAATCTCAAGTCTCTGCAACCCCTTCTTCCCATCTCGGCTGACAGTAAAGATGCTTCATTTCACTTCAGGAGTAATTTTCTCTCCCGAAGTGAAGTGAAGCATCTTTCCTGTCAGCCAAGATGGGAAGAGGGGGTTCAGAGGCTTGAGATTTCTCACTTTTCCACGGGGGCAATAAGGTTGCCCCCCTGGAAAAGTGAGAAATCTTCAAGCCCCTGCAACCCCTGTTCATGATCTTGGCTGACAGGACAGTGACTTGGCTTTAAAACTCAAACCTCCTGTCAGCTGTGATCGTGAAGTCCAGCACTGTTCCCATGCACAATCTCGGCTTGCTTGGCAATGCATGCCAAGACCCCAAACCATGCAGAGACTTGTTTTTTCAGGTACCAAATTTGGTCCTGGTCTGGCAAGGTTTGGGGCGATTTGGTCCGCTTTCCACAGACCAAATCTAAAACACATGGGGACACCCCTTGCCAAGATCGCATTCGGTACTGGACCAAACGTCCATGGGGACATGCCCAAAAATGCATGGGGACACCCCTTACTGAGACCGCATTCGGTACTGGACCAAACATGCATGGGAACACGTCCTAAGTCCATTAAAAACTGTACTTTCATGCCCACAGCTCTATTTATAAGGAAATAGAGTATATAGCAGTAGTTCAAAATTGGACAAGCCCTAGTCTGATACAAAGTGTACCTTGGGTTATTATCTGCAAATAAAGCTTAGTAATGAGATTTTTACATCTATTGGTTGAGTGCTGATAATAAATTCTCTACAGAATTGACTCCAACCTATTAAGCTCCTGCCTTTGTACTTGTTAATTTGACAGGACTGTGTCACATTAAGTAGAACAAACATGTTTTCACTCACTCAGCTATCCAGAACGGACATGGCTGTTACTCTAACAACTGGATATTGATTGGAATCACTCACCCTTTCTGACCCAGGGCTGGTCTATGAAAGCAGAATCAAGGCTGATTAAGAAATGGGCATGTGCCTCCTGTGCATGTGTGCACTTCGGATGTTGCCTATCAATCTCCAACCATTTGACTACCTGTCATGCTAATGCTTTAAAACATCAGGTCTGCCACTCACTTCCCAAAGGAGTAGGAAAGCCTCATTTATCTTGAATTATTTATTTATTGCAAATATTCATGCACCCATCTGGCCAGACAATGCTTGTGAAGGTTCACTGCCCTACAGATCCAATAAGCGACTTATGTTCAGCAGCTCTAATAAAATTTCTGTGTGATTGCTAGCATGGTCCCAACAGGAGCCTTTAATCAACTCATTAGAATGTATGAGAAATGTATTTCACAAGTTAATCAGGGAGGAAGGAAGGAAAACCAGCTGGTAGTAGAAATATATATATATATATAATTACAAGATATCAGTTAGGGAGGAGGTGGCAGAGTGACAGTGGCAGAAGCGACAATGTATTGGATATCAATCTCCAAAAGACAAAAAACCTAAGTGCACGTAGTCACAATATAAAAAGCAAAGGATACTTGTATAGAAAGGACCTGCCACAGTCTGCACCAGAATGTGCAGGTCCCTTTTGTGGGACATAATCCCAAATAAGGGCAAGTGCAGAAAGGGCCTAGATTTCCAACCTGTTTATTTGAGCACTGGACTTCCGTGGTCAATTGCAGGGGCCATTTAGTGTCCACAGTGCTGAACTGTTCCAGATGGAAACTTGAACGTTTCATTCTACCCCCTTGAAGCTTTGGAAGTTGGGAGACACCAGCCATGAAAACTTCACCCTTCCTTCCTCTGGGGCAATGCTACCTATCTGATGGCCTTTTTCGTGTTTATGTGGATCCAGCAATAGTTCTGATGAAACAGACCCCCAAAATGAGTCAAGTCTCCCTGTTTTGACAGTGCTGCTGATGCCTCTCACAAACTTGAAAACCAGCTGTTTCTTGGGGATTTTCCCTGGAGGGGGGCAGCAATCATTTCCAATGCCCTAAAGGGAAAATCCTTGACAAATAGTTGATTAGCAGGTGGGGGTCAGAAGAGCATTGGGGAGAAGGGAGAAATTCCTCTTTTTTAAAAAAGACAATCCTGGAGGCCATTCCCATTACAAGCTTAAAACGGTTTCAAAACGGTTTCAGTCCTCACAGTCCCCATGTCAGGATGGGCTAACACACTTTTCGCATGTTAAATCGCCCCAAAGCATTGTAAATAAAACACCCATTTCAACAGGTCTCGCTCCAGTTCTTGCATATGAAACAGTTTACATTTCTTACTGTGGGAACGGTACCCTGCTGTTCTCCACATAATCAACTGCTCAAAATTTGTCCCTCTTAGGCAATGATCTCAATCACTGCAAAACAGAGGGGAAAAAACCTATTTACGCCAACGGAAAGACAGAATAAAGAAAAGTCTATACTGGCTTGGTCGCCACCTAGGATCAAAAGGACAGTGGCAAGTGCTAAGGAATCTGGGCACCCGTCGACCAGTGGGCTACAGGAACAAAATGAACCAATGAGGCAGACATATTCAAGGTCAGAGAATCGCAAAGTAATGAAGTGCTATTTCAAGTCAGAACCCAAAAAATGTGGAGGCCAGAAAAGGAAGCACCAATGATGATGATGATGATGTAAAAACAGCAGTAACACACAGCTAATGAGATCACTATGCTGGATTTCGTATTATATCACTAGTCCAGCACTTCCCAAGCACCTAGGACTGTGTGATGTATCGGTGAATTATGCGAGCAGACCACAGTAAAGTGGCTTTTTGTAGTTGGAAGATGGATATTTTGTCAATGCCAATGGTTTTTAGGTGCCCGCTGAGATCTTTTGGTACCGCGCCCAGTGTGCCAAGGATGACTGGGACCACTTTCACTGGTTTTCTCCAGAGTCGCTGAAGTTCAGTTCTCAGGTCTTCATATCTGGTAAGCTTCTCCAACTGTTTCTCCTCAATTCTGCTGTCACCTGGAATAGCAACATCGACGATCCACACCTTTTCTTTCTCGATTGTAATATCAGGGGTGTTATGCTCCAATTTTCAGTCAGTCTGAAGCCTGAAGTTCCAAAGTAGTTTTGCCTGTTCATTTTCAACAACTTTTTCTGGCTTGTGATCCCACCAGTTCTTTGCCACTGGCAGATGATACATTTGGCACAAGTTCCAGTGATCATTTGTGCTACAGCATTGTGTCTCTGCTTGCAATCAGTTTGTGTGATCTTCTTGCAGCAGCTGAGTATATGGTCGATTGTTTCATCAACTTCTTTGCAGAGTTGGCACTTTGGATCTTCTACTGATTTTTCAATTCTGGCTCTGATGGCATTTGTTCTTATTGCTTGTTCTTGTGCAGCAAGAATCAGTCCTTCTGTTTCCTTTTTCAATTTTCCATTTGTAAGCCAAGACCAGGTTTTTCCATGTCCACTTTGCCTTCAATTTTCTCCAGGAACTGTCCATGCAGTGCTTTATTGTGCCAGCTGTCCATTCGCCATTGAATTGTAGTTTTCCGGTACTGATTCATGGTTTGCTGCACTTTGAGAAGCTTCTGGTTGTTGACTTCAGTCAAAGCTGATTCTTTGCTTTCTGCCACATAATCTGCTAATGCATGCTTCTCTTCTTCCACTGTTTGCTTCACTTGCAAAAGTCCTCTACTGCCTGCTTTCCTGGGCAAGTACAACCTGCCGACATCACTCCGAGGATGTAGTGCATGGTGGATCATCATCAGTTTTCTGTTTTTTCTGTCTAAGTTGTCCAATTCCAACTGAGTCCAATTCCCGCAGTCTATCTAATGACTGGTATTAAAGAGTACATCCAAAGGACTAGAAAAATCTTGAAAAGTAAATTGAATGGCGGTAACACCATTAAGGCCATAAACACCTGGGCCATACCAGTCATATACATATACATATACATATACATATACATATACATATACATATACATATACATATACATATACATATACATATATGAATGAATTTGGCCTTCACTCATGGTACCTCCCGTTTTGCAATCAATCAGCTTCAATAAGTTAGCCTGAAATTTTGCAACTATATTGTGTGTGTGTGTATGTATGTATATATATATATATACACACACACACACATATACACATATATATACATACACACACACACATATATACATATATATGAATGAATTTGGCCTTCACTCACTGTACCTCCCGTTTTGCAATCAATCAGCTTCAGTAAGTTAGCCTGAAATTTTGCAACTAGTCTCCCAAGATTTATGTGTGGGTGTTCTGATGAAAAGTGACTTTGGCATCACAGGGCTACAATGGAATTAAGGATTCATGAGAACTCCGCAGTGGGTGAAAGGGAGGAACCTGGCTGAATGCAGAATTAGTCACAAGGGAAACACAGACTGTGCTATGAATTTAAAACAAACAATGCCTTTTCCTCTGATGTTGCTGAGATATAAATAGAAAATACTTTATGGAAAAATCTGGGACCCTGTATGAACAAAAACATTGGGGCAGAAAAGCAATGCTGAGCTCTATAGAAATATTGTGCATATAATCTAAGTAGCCAGTTAAAACATTTAGCCTTTTCAAATACCGATATCTTTGTTTCCCTGGCTGCAGTTCCAATTGGTGCTAGGATTGTAATTATCAAGCCATGAGGCTATAAGTTCACCCAGAAAAGCACTAACATTTATGCAGCTGCTCATTTGCAGATTTAACTATTTTACTTGGAAGAGTGTCTCAAAATAGTCATTACCATTTTTCACTGCAATAAATTTTCACATTAACATGGTTCAACAGAAAGCATGGCTTAAAGAAAAATGAAGAGCATGTCAATTGAGTTTTGATATGTTTTTGCAACCAAATCATTGTTCTGCATTTTGTGATGGAACACAAGCTGACCATGCCCAAGATTTGAGGAAACTGGCATTCTCCCAGAAGCTATACAATGTATGTTAGAAATTTCATCATAAAATAAATGTTGCATTCACACCTATGTTTAATCCAGCTTCAGTCCACCATCAGAGTGGAAGAACAAATCAGCTAAGTGACTTGTCCTTTATTTCCACAATATCCAACCGAAAGGTGGATTTTCTCAGATAAAGCCAAAAGCAAACAGCTTTTGCCAATGTGAAATCCCAGTCTGAAAGAGAGAGACAGAGAGAGATTGAGAGAGAATTAAGAAAGGCAGTAAAGTTATGTTGCTTTGTTTTGTTTTTTCCAAAACAATGAGTGATGACAATGCACCTTGATAAGTGATAAAAGAATATATTTTTTTCTTTAAAAGGGATTTCATAAAGGGAAACAGTCCCAAGAATTTCTGCTTCATGTACATATGAACCCCATCAGCATGGTGCAGTGGTGGTGACTTAGGCCCTCTGCATTTACTTTTTTAATGGGTTGTGGTTCTCATTTGGGACTCAATGGCTGCGTCCCCATGCTGGCCATCTGGCATGCTTTGGGTGCTGTTTGGGCACACCTGGGCCGGACACGGGACGGGGAACACATTTTGGGTGTTCCTGGCAATGTGGGACAGGTACTGGTTGGGGCACGTATGGAGGCGTCCTCATGAGAACCATGCCAAACCCTGGTATGGCTGAGCAGCACCACCTTCTCTCTGCCTCCTCTCTCCTCATTGACAACCGGATTCATCAGTCCACCCCTGTGCCGCACCCCCCCCCCCTTAGCAGCACAGACAGCCAGGACTGGGGTGGGAGGCACAGATACAAGTTAAAATAAAGCTTCATAAAAATAACTTTAATTTTTTTAAAAAAAACATTGAAAGCCACTACGAGGTTTAGCGGCAGTAGGCGCTTGAGCAGTTTTGCACACCTCCGCTCCTCCGGGGACTGTGAGAATGGCCATAAATCACTGATGTTTTTAACTTTTCTTGTATTTTTAAAACTGCATTTTTAAATTTGTTTTGTTTTTGATACTGTTTTTATACATCTGTTTTTAAATGCTGTGAGCCACCCAGAGACCCTCGGGTATGGGGCGGCATATAAATTTAAATATAAATAAATATAAATATATAAATATAAATAGACTGAAAATCAAGCCTTTATTTATCATTACCTTGCATCTCCTCTCCCTTAGTGGCATGGACAGCCAGGACTGGGATGTGAGGCATGGAAACAAGTTAAAATAAAGCTTCATTCATAAAAATAACTTTTATTATTATTTTTTTAAAGGTCGAAAGCCGCTATGAGGTTTAGTGGCAGGAGGTGGTTGAGCAGTTTTGCGCACCTCTACTCCACCAGGGACCACGAGAACAGCCATAACCTGGAAATCAAGCCCTTATTTATGATTGCCTTGCAGATCGGGGAAACAAGGGTTGCAAATAGAACAGAAATCAAGCCATTATGCAGCCTGCCTTGGCATTCTTGAAACGGCGTTGGAATTACCTCTGTGGAAATGTCAGAAAATTTAAAAAGCAGGCCATTCTCCAGTCTGCCTTTGCGATCGGCATTTTAAAAAGTCAGCAACCATGATCTTCAATAGACAGGGCAGGGACAGCAAGCACACCCCACCTCCCAATGCCGTGAGCACAAATCTCCTCCCTGTTAGCCCACTAGTGTCCCCATGTGCGTTCGTGGCGTGCTGAGCAATGCATACCAGTCCCCAAAAGCGTGCTGAGACTTCTTTTTTCAGGTATCAAATTTGGCACCCTTCTGGCATGATTTGGGCGTTGTTGGCACGTTTTTCACGGACCAAATCCAAAACCCATGGGGACGGAGAGCGCCGATCCATACCAAAGTTGCATGGGGACAGGGCATTTGACTGCCTCAAGACACAGGTGAAAGCTTTGCAGCTCCTGTGGACCTGTCAGTCACATGATTGGTCACATCTTTATTTAGCAGCTTTTTAGTTCACACTTTCCCTTCCTAGAGGGAGGATACTGCAAAGTATTGCTTGTCCCATCTGAACAATGGGATGTGGCTCCTCAGGGATCCAAAATGGCCTCCTGGTCAGAGAAACTGGTAGACCTCAATAACAAGGTGTATTGGGACCATGGAGAACCTATTTCAGTGGCACATCTTGCTGTGCCACAAGAATAGGTCCTCTGGGAGCTTGGAATCCAGGAACTGTTCTTCCTGGCTGTTGGAGCCACCTCTGAAGCTTATATGAGCTTTGCGGCATTGCAGAGGTTCAGATTTGGACGAGGGCTGGCCAGATCAGAGCTACAGATCCAGAACTAGAAAGTAAGTGCAGAAAGGTCCTGAAAATCAATTCTTTTCATAACACTCTTGGCATGATCTCTAAATGATATGGAGCTACTCTAGTTTTCAGTGCTGCAGTGAAATAATTTCTGTATAAAAGAAGCATGGCCTGATTTTCACATAACAAGTTATAGAAATGAAAGCTAAGTAAAGCTGGCTGACTTGACTCATCTCTCTTAGCCCAATTAAGTCAAAGTCAAGCAGGGAATTATGCATCTGTCAATATCATCTGATTAAATTAGAACTATTTCCAAAAGGGGGGCAGGAACACAGCAATACATTTTTTTCTATATCATACCTTTGTTTCTAACTCCCCACCCCACCTTTTGATAATTTGTTTTCTGTGCAGTAATTTCACAATTTATACTGATTTGCTGCTTTCTTCTCCAGCTTACATCCATCAAGGAAGGGATGTATACATTTGCTGCATCTTCATAACTTAAAATAGATTTTTTTAGCTAGGTTATTCTTGGAAGTAGAAATTTAGTCTGACATGCATTAGAGTTAACTCTCTCAGGCCCTTTCTGCACTTACTTTGCTTAATCTCTGATAGCTAGATCTGTATTAGTGAAATATGTATGAGCTAGATACAGATTAAGTAGATACAGATCAACAGAAGGCCATAGCGGCTGCACTGTGGAGTCCAGATGGAGCAAATGTTTTCTAAAGAGCAATGCAATGCAGAAGACCAAATCCTGTTATGTGTCAATGGATGTGAACTTGTGCGATATGTACCAGAGACTCTGCGATGCAATTGGCCCACAGCACCTCCAATACCTAATGCCATTAGCCACACCAATATCAATCAAATGTTACAGCTTGGTAACGTGTGTGTGTGTGTGTGAGTGAGTGTGAGTGTGTGTGAGGTGCCGTCAAAGGCAACGAGGAGACACCTTCACTGTGGGGAGGACATATAAAGATGTTACCTGAGTCCTGGTCTTATGGAACTGAGAGACTCAATCTTAAAATACTTTGTCAACATGAACCCTTAGGCCTCAAAACCATCTCTGAGAGCTGTTGGCAGTCTACAGGACTTAGGATGACTGGGATTCAGGGTGCACATGTGCTGCTATTTATAGAAAAATTGTGTACCCTCTTTCAGTAATGTGGCAAACTACAAGACAAGGACTTACCCGTTGTATTCTGCTGCAGTCATTCGAGAACCAACTGATCGCACACATAAAATGTGACTCCCAGGGAGAATGAGATGGAGAAATAAGAGAACACAAAATATTTAATGTTGAAATTGTTATCGCTGGCAAGACAAACTACACTGTATGGGTGGAAAGATAAGGGAAATTGGACAAAGGAGAGACGGATTATGATGTTAAATCACAATACTATCTGAAAGAACATTCATGGGGATCATAGTTCAAACATTCCTGACTTGTTGAGTGGATCAACCTAAGGGACATAGGCCAATATATCCAGCCCACACTGTATGAGGAGGAGACATTTAAGCTAAAGCTAAAAATGAATTGAGGCTTGCAAGAGAGACTAAAAACAATAAAAAAAAGGGTTTTGGGGATATGTCAACAGCAAAAGAAAAGTCAAAGAGGTTTTGGGAAGTCTGCAGGGACAGAATGGAGAAGTGATCGAAAGTGATCTTGAGAAGACAGAGATTCTGAACTCCTATTTTGCATCTGTTTTTTCCAAGAGGGATAATGTGCATGCAACAGTCCTTCACTGTACTGATGAAGGACTAGGAGAATCAAGACACAAAATCAACACGGAGAGAGTAAGGGAACGCTTAGCTAACTTAAACGAATTTAAGTCCCCAGGTCCAGATGGATTACATCCTAGGGTACTGAAGGAATTAGCAGAGGTAATTGCTGAACCACTTGCTGTAGTCTTTGAGAAGTCATGGAGAACAGGAGAAGTCCCAGACGATTGGAGAAGGGCAAACATTGTTCCTATCTTCAAAAAAGGGATGAAGGTAGACCTAGGGAACTACAGGCCTGTTAGCCTGACTTCAATACCAGGAAAGATTCTCAAACAAATTATTAAACAACACATATGTCAGCATTTGGATAGGAATTCAATAATTAACAGTAGTCAACATGGGTTTGTATTAAACAAGTCGTGTCAGACTAACTTGATTTCATTTTATGACAAAATCACTGAATGGGTTGATCAAGGAAATGCAGTAGACATAGTATTTCTTGATTTCAGCAAAGCATTTGACAAAGTATCTCATGCGATCCTCATTGAAAAATTGATCAAATATGGGTTTGACAAGGCAACTATAAGGTGGGTTCAAAACTGGCTTAGTAATCGTACTCAAAGAGTGGCTTTAAATGGCTGCACATCCAAATGGAAGGAAGTGTCAAGTGGAGTACCACAAGGTTCTGTCCTGGGCCCAGTTATGTTTAATGTTTTTATAAACGATCTGGACGAGGGAGTTGAAGGGAAACTGATCAAATTTGCTGATGACACAAAGCTAGGGGGGATTGCAAACACCAGAGAAGAGAGAGAGAGGATTCAAAAAGATTTAGAGAAACTCGAACAATGGGCTGCAACTAATAAAATGGTATTTAACAAAGAAAAATGCAAGGTTCTGCACCTGGGCAAGAAAAATGAAAAAAGCACATATACAATGGGAGGAATTCGGCTGAACAGCAGCACATGTGAAAAAGACTTGGGTGTCCTGGTAGATCATCAACTGAACATGAGTCAACAGTGCGAGGCAGCTGCAAAAAAGGCAAACGCAATCCTGGGGTGTATTAGGAGAAGCATAGAGTCCAGATCACGTGAAGTTATTATCCCCCTCTACTCTACCTTGGTCAGACCTCATCTGGAGTACTGTGTCCAGTTCTGGTCACCCCAGTTTAAAAGAGACACTGACAAGCTGGAGCAGGTTCAAAGGAGAGCTACCAAGATGGTGAACGGTCTGCAAACCATGTCCTATGAGGAACGGCTTAAGGAACTAGGAATGTTTAGTCTATCAAAAAGAAGACTGAGAGGAGACATGATAGCTGTCTACAAATACCTCAAGGGTTGTCACAGGGCAGAGGGATCAGCCCTGTTCTCACTCTCTCAAGGAAGGACTAGAAACAATGGGGTGAAACTGCAGGGGAAAAGATTTAGTTTAGATGTTAGGAAAAAATTTCTAACAGTAAGAGTGATCAACCAGTGGAACAGGCTGCCACGGGAAGTGGTTGGTTCCCCTTCGATGGAGGTCTTCAAGCAGAGACTAGACGGCCATCTGTCTGAGATGGTTTAGGAGATCCTGCCTTGAGCAGGGGGTTGGACTCGATGACCCAGGAGGTCCCCTCCAACTCTACCATTCTATGATTCTATGATTCTATGATTCTATGGTACTATGTTTAGAGTGAAAGAATTATATTTCTCGCCCTATTCAGTTCACGTCAAAGATCTGGATAAGTTTCCTTTTGTGTCTTCTTGATCTCATCACTGGCTCTCTCAGATGCTAGTGGCTGTCCTGCCACCGAGGAATGACTGATATGCAGGGCCTATGGTACTGGTATTTATAGATTTTGATTAGTGCCCTCTATCAGTCATGTGGCTAACTGCAAGGAGGATTACCCAATGTATTCTGCTGGAGCTGTCCAGGAAGGAAATATTATGTATTATAATGTTTATATTTGATATGATAAGAGATAAAAGAATAAAAATAGAAGGAAAGAAGAAGGATCTTTGGTTAGTTTGGATGGCTTGGTTATTAATTAATACTGAGACCACAAAGGCTGCGTCCCCATGGCGGCCAGTTAGCACCATTTGGGTGCTCTACTGGTGCACAGGGGCCAGGCAATGCACGCCCAATTTGGGGATCGGCATGGATGGAGGCATCCCCAAGCAAGCTGTACCAAGCTCCGGCACAGGGAGGAGCTCCACTCCCTCTCTCTTCAGCCCACCTCTCTGTCTCTCATCTCTCTCTCTCTCTCACACACACACACACACAGAGACAGGGTGGAATCCCAGTCAGACCCTGTTAAAATGATTAAGAGCAGCAAAAGTGCTGCTCTCATTTTAACAAGCCTCTGAATGTGCACATATTTCACTGCTCTTAATCATTTTAATGGGGTCTGACTGGGATACCACGCTGTCTCTTTCTCTGTATGTGTGTGTGAGAGACAGACAGACAGACAGGAGGAGGGCTCGGGCTGGAGGAGGGAGGGAGAGAGAGAGAGAAGGTGGAATCCCAGTCAGACCCTGTTAAAATGATACAGCGGGGGGGGGGGGGTTAAGCTAAAGTTATAAAAAATGACCCTAAAAAATAACTTTAGCTTAAAAAAAAATTAACAGTGAAAGCCACAATTGTCAAGCGCAGGAGTAGGCGCTTGACAATTGACAACAGCTGCTTGACTTTTGTGCACCTGTGATCCAGCAAAAAACCACAGGGTATACCGTAAACTTAAAATCAAGCCTGCCTCATATCAGCTAGCAGATTGGGGGTACAAACGAAGCCAAAAAACACACCCCGACCCATGACGTGAGCTGGAAACTCCTCCCCATTAGTTCGCAAGCATCCACATGTGGGTTCCTGGCTCGCTAAGGACCATGAAACTGCTGCAGATCCCTTAGCTTAAACTTGTACAGCACAAGCATAGTCCAACAAATCTTATTTTCTTTCTTCACTGAGATGCTTTTTGTGATATTTGCTTTTAGATTCTACTTTTTCTGGCTGTGCTAACAGATGCAATGTCTTTATACAGTATTATATTCAGCATCTTCCAATAAGCTAGCCCTGAATATGGTAACTTGAGCTCTATTTCTATAATCAAAAGAGCAGCAGTCCTAATGTTCTCAATTATGATGGCAGCCCTTCCCTGCTGTGAAAATAAGCATGGGATCAAAATCTTGTTTGGAATGAGTTGCTACCAATTTAAACACATTTATTTTTGCCCTGTTATTTACCAGGCACATGTCTGTCATCTTCATTGCAGGCAACCTCTGCTCAAAAGAGGCTTGGATCTTATAGATTCCTGGCTGCCACAAGGTCACCAATCACTCCTGATACACTCTTGGTACCCAGTTATTATTATGGGCAATGACTGCCAGAAGCAGTTAAAGGACAATAGGACTATGGTTTACAGCCACTGCAAATGGCATTTGTTCATTAGCAGCACTGACATCTTTCTGGTGGGCCCAAATCAAGGAATGTAATGTTCTTCAGTCATGTGAATCTGGAGAAGGGTTGCATCTTCATCACCATAGAAATAAAAATTATAATAAGCTACATATGTCAAACAACTATTCACTGCAGACTGCACGGGACTTTCTAATCAGGGCATTGTTCCGTGATAAGTAGGGGCCTAGAAGCAACCCCTCCACATCCTAGTAGGGATTACAGGAGACCTCACTCTTTCTAGTATGCTCCTTTCATGCAGGATGGAGTATAGACTGGGATAGGACACCCAAAATAATATTCTAGCCCAATTTACCAGTAGGCCTCAACACTGAGATCAACCAGTGTGTTGAGGCATGCAAATGGCACATCTCCATGGCCTAGTATATCACAGGGGACCTTTTTGGGTGGTGCAAAAGGGTGTGCCTTTGAAAAAAACCCTCTCCCAAGCTCTGAAATCCAGCAACGTTCATTCCTGGCATTTGGACCATTCAGATATCCCAGTGCTCGCTCCAAAGCTGGGGCATTTTTGCACTTCGCTTCCCATCCACTGTATAGGAAAGGAGCATGATTAACAACATTGACTAGTGCTAGCACTTGGAGCTAGGGATGTGCACAGATATTTGAAAATTAAAAATCCGAGTCAAATTTGACCAATATTGATATTCGAATTCAAATCGGATTTTCAAAAATCTGAATTTCTGAATTTGGTCAAATTTTGGATTTCTGAAAATCCAAAATAGATTTTTGAATAATTTGACTGAACAGAATGTTGTATATCACATCCGAATATTGGGTCTATTTGTGTTTATAACATGGGATGTCAACGGGATGCAAATGGGATGCGTGCAAATTCAAAAATGGGATACAAATGTTTCTGACATTCGTATCATTTCATTTGAATCAGATTTTCAAAAATACGGATCCAGATAATCAGAATTTTTGAAAATTCAGATTTTTGAATTTCAAATTGAATATTTGAATATTCTAATTGACTTGAGTTTGAATGCAAAAAATGCATTCATGTACATTCCTACTTGGAGCGCTACTCAACTTCTCTTTCCCCAGGACTGAATACTTCCCTTATTTACTCTGGGGCCTGGTCCTCCTCTGGGTGATGCAATTTTGGCTGTAGTGCCCTCTGAGACTGCTCATGTGTCAGGCTGTTGCCTTGACAATGTGGACAGTTTGCGCACACACAGTTGCATCTATGGTTGTTTGAGGTGCCAGCAGGCTTGCGCAGCACCTCAGATGACCCTGGAGCATGAACAGCTAATTGTCGCTGCCCCAAATGCTTGAAGTAAGCTTTTGAGTGAGGTTGGTACACTAAAGAGAAGAGTGTTTAAATGTGTAGTCTCAACTTGAGGAGGAGCCTGAGTTCCAGAGGCCAACTGATATTCAACAAGGAAAGCTGATTATACCGGAGATGACATTCCAAGGGAAAAAACTGGACCTTACTTTTAAGCAACAAGGATATTGCTTTGGATCATCTGGAAGGAGGCACAACTTCACATCAAAGGGAGGAAGAGTACTGGGATGAAAAAGAAAGGTGCAACCAACTGATCTTCTGAATCTCCAAAACCTGAAACCAAAAAGAAGACTGAACTTTGTAGTAGGCAACACATAAAAATCGGGGTGTGTGTGTGAATGGAATACAGAATGTATAATTATAAATCTTTATGTTGTCAAAAAACTTTTAATAGAGAGTGTAATAATAATAAAAATAACAATTAGTGCACTTCTGATTAAGGGTGTGCACGGAGCCATTTTTCCACATTCTATTTGAGTTGAATAGAATGTGGAAAAAATCGGCTGAATCTTCCCCCCTCCCCTCAGATGTGGGCGTATTTGTATCTGAGCACAGATATTCTATAGAATATCCATGCCCAGAATGAATAAACCCTCCCCGGCACCCCTCCTTTCCCACCCCACCCCTCCTTTCCCACTCCTCCCTCACCCCCTCTCCACTTACCCTACCTTCTCGCCATTGCCATCTGCAGTGTCTTTGCATTGCCGCCATCGCTACTGCAACAGCCAACCCAGGTCTCTTCCAGGGCCATGCATCACTGGATCATGCCCTCCAGGTAAGTGGGCCCCAGGAAGGTGGGCGTATGGACTTTGGTGGTAATGCAGGCCTTTTCCAGGGCCCTCTGGAACTGCAAAAGGGTTCTGAGGGCTAAATCCAGACCTTTAGCTCTCAGAACCCTTTCGCAGTTCCAGAGCATTCTGGAAAAGGCCCACACTACCACTGAAGCACATACACACCCAGATAAGTGGGTTCTGGGGAGGCGGGCGCTCACACTCTGGTGACAGCGTGGGCCTTTTCCAGGGCCTTCTGGAACTGCAAAAAAGGTTCCCAGGGCTAAATACAGGCCTGTATTTAGCCCTTAGAACCCTTTTGCAGTTCCAGAGGGCCCTGGAAAAGGCCCACACCACCAGCGGAGCAGGTAAGGGCCCCCTGCAGTGGCTGCAGGGGGGAGGTTTGGGGAGAGGGTGGTTGGGTGGTGGCTGGGGTAGGAATGCCCAGGAGCATCCAGTATCCTTAGAAGCTTCTACCGAAGCGTCTACTGATACTGGATAATCTGATTCGTGGATGGATACACCCCTTCGAATAGGGCCCTATTTGATCCATCCATGAATCTCAGAAGCCAGATGTATTTGTCCAGATTCTGAATGCACAGATAATCTGTGCACATCCCTACTTCTGATGAGAGCAGGCATGCTTGGAGGCTGTAACAACCTACTCCACGTGCATATGCTCAGGTCTGGGCTTTGGAGTTAGCTTAGGGACTGGAGTAGGGTAGGCTGTCTCATTGCATATCCCAGGCCCAGGCAGCCTACCCTGGCCCAGCATTGAAAACATTTGTTGCAAGTATGAGCTGTATGACATACAAACATCCACCCAGTGCAATGACACTAGCATGATGATCTAATGGCAATGAAAACTTCGTCAACACATGGCTTCAGCATATCACACAGCCTAGGGGGGGGGGGGAATCATATTTGAGGTGGCCTTGCATAAGGTTTATACCAAGAGGATTATTAGGCTCTTTAAGAGCTGGAGGGCAAGTCTTCTGCTTGGAAGATGACTGACAGAGAGTTGAGACCTTTTGACTGATAGCTTGTTAATGAGGCTTGCGTTTGCCCTTCCTTTTGGTGAATAATTCATGAACTTTTGCCATGTCACAGTGCTATCAGGAATGAATCCTATGTAGAACACATTTCAGTATGTCACCACATTTACTTGGTGGCTGGTATTGACTAAGCAATAAATCCATTGCGACTGCATGTGGTTATGAAAAGAACAGAATCAACTAAGTCAACTAAAATATTTTGTAGATGGAAACTTTCCTCCTGACAGTATTTTCTGCATTTTGTTGTTGTTGTTGTTCAAAGATTCTCATTTATCTAAACAAAATTATCAAAATAATTCATTGAGCTGAATAATTGACTGGTCTATATTGGTTAATATTCTCTAATTCACAAGTTGTGAGTTCTAGTTAGTGGATAATGCTACTGACTTACACAGAAAAATACTTGTTTTATGCTTCCTTATAAGCAGGCTGGACAATACTAACAGTGAGCAATTGATATGTATGGTTGCACATTATGCTTTAATTGTGTGGATTTGGTATAAGAACAAAAGTGTGGGAAGGCAGATACGTTACCTAAGGGATGGAATTGTTGACATTTGGATTACCATTTTTTCCCCAAAATATGGAATGTTATGAACCTCATAAACAAAACAGAAATCTAAGGTGTTAGCAGATGATGGCTAAAATAGCCTTCTTTAAAACAATAACATCAATAGCAGCAACGACAAAGCAGAACCCATATAATAAAATTTCATTTTGAACCATACACTAAAACAACAACAACAGGATTATCTTGTTCGGCATCATAAGTGTTTTTGTTTTGCTTGGAGCTTTTTGTTTCTAGACACTGATTGATTGAAACGTCAGTTGAACTCCATTGGGATGCCTACAAGGAATGAATATACATTGTAAATTGAATGATACTGCTGAAAAGATTTATCAATAAAAGACTTTCAGAGAAAAATCAGATTTGTTATATTTTGCCTGGTCTGGGAGCTTAGTTTGTGTTGTTTGCTATAAAATGATCCAGTGTATGAAACCAGCAACTTACTTGTGCTGATTATGATATTATATTTAAGGGGGGGGGGTACTTCATCAGAGGGGAGAACTTGTATGTTCATCATCATAATTTTTTAAATAAGAAAATGGTTCCTTAAAAAGCAATTTGTGACCTCAGAGTGAAACCCACTGTACTCTTTTGTTTGTATGTACAAGTGAAAATGAGATTTCCACAGTTTTCCTCTCACTCTTTAAAAAGTAAAATAAAATTGATGAACTGTAATTAAGATATAAATTATTTAAAGCCCGTCTGCCAGTATAAAACCTGGCAGGCAGTTCAATGCAGACTCCAGGGACTGTTCATGGAAAGCACTGTAAGCAAGAATTTTACAGGACCTGAAAGCAAGCTTGAGGGTTTGTGGAAGAGTAGTGCCTAGATGGGGAAAAGGCAATTTTCAGCCTAATCAACTGAACAAGAAATCATGTCACACAGCTGTGCTCTTCTGTTTTGGGTTAGAGGTGAATCCTCTCTTGATATTAAAGTTACAGACAATAAAAAGTCACCTTCACAAAAGCGTGTAGTTATTTCATATGGACTGCAGAACAGAGCCCTGCACCCGTTTCTGAAAGAACGAGAAAGATTGAAAGGATTCCGATAGGTCAGTTCTTCGCTAATCATCTCATGCATCTTCTGCCAATGTGAGGAATGAAAACACTGATGGGCCTACACAAACCCATTCTCATCAGAGAAATAAAAAATGGGAGAGAGTTAACCAAGAATGGAAAAACTGTGTCCAGAAGATGTTGGTAGACAACAGCTTTCGTCATTCTTAGGCAAATTAACCAAGGGTTAATGCTGATGGAAAATGCAGTCCAGCAATCTCTAGAGGACCAGGTATTAACATCTCTAAAGAGAATCATAGGCCTTCCTTGCATTTACCTGCTTTTAGTCAGAATCAGTGGGTCTGGAATAGCCAGGGCCACTGATCCTGACCACAGGAAGGTGTGGGTGGGATCAACATCATATGCACCAATGATGCTGATCCAGATCAGTCCACACTGTGGCTTCAAAGCTTCTGTAGCTTTCTAGGTGCATCCCCATGCCTCCAAGGGCTTGGAGCAAAAGTTTCTAATCTCAGAGCCTCTGTAGGGGGTGTTGTTTAGTGGTGTGCCCCTGAAATGCACCCCCTACAACTCCCAAACCCAGGAGATGTACCATCTGGGTGCCTCCCATGTTTTAGATCAGGACTCAGTTAGACAGGTCCATCAGTGATCCAGATTAAGGACTCCTTAAATTGGACCAGACTCCATCTAAAACAGAAGGAACTGTACCAGCAGAGAGCAGATCTGGAAGCTTAGCTAGCTCTGTACTACAAAAACTTTAGTCTGTTCAGAAAGGGGCATAAGTCATGTATAAGGGGTGCTTTTTGCAATGGTATACATACTTGGAACCAGGGTCCAAGTTAATGCGTGTCTATCAGTAGTGGTGGCAAAGATGATTTACCTGTGTGGCTGTCCATCAGGAGCCATTAAGCAATGCACAGAAAAATGGCTGACTTCCATAGCCAACTACTGCACTTTGCTAAATGAATTTAGCTGAAAACTTCAAATGAGGAACATTCATTTCCTAGCTTCCATGTTTGCAAGGGCAAGTGGCGGAGGATGTGCAAATAATGCTCCCACCTCTCAAGAGTCTATTTCCTTCTTCCATGTTGTGTCTACCTTAGTCTGCACCTTCCCTAACAACTTCATAAAATCCATTTGAACATTGGGATGTGCGCAATGTAATTAAAGCTATTCCTGTTTTTAATGGAACAAGTGATCGGGTTAATGAAAGTGATATATATTAAATCTGGGAAAACCTTTGAACTATGGGCACTCTTGTAATTTGTAATTCAAATTTTCCCCTTAAAATCAATATGTGGTATAAATTGCATCTTTAGGAGAATACAACCTTTGGAAGAGGAATGCATATAAAAATATATCCATGCCAATAGATGAATCCACAAAATTGACCTTAACCTCAGAAACTGTTTTCAATGCATATTTCTGTAATCACTGTAGTTTTTTAATAAAGAAAGCAGGTATAGATTTTAGTTCCATCCTAAATCTGAGATGACAGAGTTCCTGTATGCTGAGCTAAATAGTTTATATAGGTTACAGGTTGAAAGTTGTTTTAGAGGATCTGTGTCTATTATTTCAGCCCAAGGTAAGTGTGGCTTAAATTAGTAAGAATGAACCTGTGTATTTGCGATTTTAGAAAATAACTGCTGGATCTTGTTATCTAGTGATATTAGTGATATTAGTTTACATAAGCAGAGAGATTCTTTAAGTAAGACGCATATTAGACTACGGAAACATCTGGATTATATGTATCACACAAAGACATTTTAAGAAAATGTGCAGAGAAATGAGACATTTACTACTATGTTTTATAATAATTTATGGAAGGCTTGGGCATTAATGACCTTCCTAAAGTAAACGTTCATCCACATTATCTTGCATTCTCTTATGTTTTTCCTCTCTTTTGTGCTATTTTAATTGATGTTGGTAGAAAATGAAAGGGAGGGGGGAAAGCAAATGTTTAATAGTTTGATAGATAAAACATTTTTATATAAATACACAGAGGAACAGGAAGAGAGGAAGGTTTATTTGGGCAAATGATGAGCTTCTCACAACATTCCTCCTCCCTCCCATTGCTTCCCTTTGAACTGCAGCTGCTTTAAGCTACAGCATTTCATTCAAGGATCTAGAGAACCTGGGAAGGAAGAACTGGGTCTGATGCACACTCCATTCACTAAATGAAGAGGGTCCTTGAACTGCTGAATGCCATTAGCAAACTGCAACTTGAAACTGCATTATCTCAAGAGAACATCATACAGAGGAGCTTGAATTCCATATCTCTGAGTGATGCAGAAGGGGATAGTGAATCAGCCTCCTTGCAAAAGGGTTACACCTGGTGAAACATGAGTGGAGAAGAGTAAAAAGTGACATCAAGATAACTTTTAGGGCAATTTTGCACTGGCTGTTATCTCAGACCAGCAAGTGTACTAGGACCCTCCTGGTACAGATCTTCCAAACTGTGAGCCAGTTTGGTCTAGTGGTTAGGGAGTCACACTCTTATCTGGGAATATCGGGTTCGATTCCACCTTCCCCTATGAAGCCAGCTAGGTGACCTTGGGCTAGACCCAGCTCTCTTCTGAGCTCTCACAGCCCCACCTGCCTCACAGGGTGTTCTGTTGCGGGGAGAAGAATAGAAAGCTTTGTCAGCCGCTTTGAGTCCCCTTAAATGGGTGATAAAAGCGGGGTAGAAAAGCCAACTCTTCTTCTTCTCCTCCTCCCGCATGCTGGTGTGGACTAAGGGGAAAATTTTCTGTAGTATATTGTCAGAAGTTTGGTGTACTGTTGTGGTTTTTCTAGCTTATCAATTATACATGATACTAGACAGTTCTTTAGAGATTACTCCTTTGATGAATAAACCTTCTGCATCAAGATCACGATTCACAGGCCCAGATATAAGCAGCATGTAGCAGTTTGCCAGGATTTACTGATAAACAATTTTGCAGAAAATAGCACCACATATTCCCCTCAGCACTTTTCCACCCATGTGGCCACAGGCATCCAGTGCATAAAACATTCTTGTTAATCCCCCATTTTCTCACAGTCTCCAACTGACCTTGTGGGAACAAGATTGGAGTAATGAGAATTTGCATGGTGTTTCTATGACCTTAAGTTCTTATTATCAATCCAGACCTTGAATGACTGTTGGGCCCCCTCCAAATATTTCTTCAAGCAGGAAAAGTAATAGCTGGCTGTCAACCTTCATATCAAATAAGTTCGTTCCACATGAATTACATGTTAGGAGACAAAGGCACAGGGATGGAGTCCTCCAGTTTCTGGATCAATGATTGATTGATTGATTGATTGATTGATTGATTGATTGATTGATTGATTGATTGATCGATCGATTGATTGATTGATTGATTGATTGATTGATTGATTTGTATTTCTATCCTGCCCTATACCCGAAGGTCTCAGGGTGGGTTACAATATTATATTAATCTTAGACAAGTCCCTGCCCTCAGGCTTACACTCTAAAGAGACAAGATACAAAAGGAAAATGGTGTGGGAGGGAAAAGGAAACAGCAAAAAGCAAGCACGTGAGGTCTTCAGTTCCAATTCTTCTGTTCGTTTCTTATTGTTTCTTATGATCTCTCCTCCTCCCCGCCCTTCCTACATTGCTGGTATCACATTGGACCAAAAAGGGTTGGGTAGGATTTGGGTGTTTCAAAATTGTCTCATGCACAAATAGATCTCAAAAGATGCCTGACAATACATGGTCCAATTAAATTTGAGGAAATGCATCAGTTTGTGTTTGACAGATTTAGGTACTTTCTCACCTTTGCAAACTCACCTTTCTCAAATTGCAAACCCAATCCAGGATGGTGGCTACTTTATTGGGGTCCATCTCAATGCCATGGGGCAGAGATATGGCATCCTAAGAAGTCAAGTTTCCTGAGATGGAATTCTCTTTCAGCACTGAGAGGAATTGGGTTATAATTGATCACATCTTCCAGGATATGATGTGCTACTGAAATGGAGACTCCTGAACCAGTTCTGAAGCTGGTACAGCAGTTGGAGCTGGTGCTGGTGTGTGTGTGTATGTGTGTGTCTGTGTGCATGCGTGACAGGTTGTTCCAGTGCAGACAGCCCTGTCCTGCACCAGCACTGGTGTGGCCCACCCACAGAGAGATGAATAATGGTGATGACTGTGTTTCATCTTTTACCTGCTCCAAAGTTAGACTGCAGGTGCCATAGAGAGCCCAGGGTTGTTGACTGAAGCATCTGGCCATCCTGGCCTATCTAAGAAGAATTGGCTTTTCTCACCTGTTTAAGGGGACTCAAAGTGGCTGCAAAAGCTCTCTATTCTTTTCCCCACAACAGAACACCCTGTGAGGTAGGTGGGGCTGTGAGAGCTCAGAAGAGAGCTGTGACTAACCCAAGGTCATCCAGCTGGCTTCATGGAAGAGGGTGAAATCAAACCTGTTTTGTTGTTGTTGTTTTATTTTATTTATGAACAGCAATTTGGTACAAGCCTATGATTTTAAAAGGAATGGGAAGAATTGTCAACAGAGCTCCAGTTGTAACTATCAATATTGTTTCCTTCAAGCATTATTTATTGCCCTTTGAGACTACATCGGCACAGCAAGACTATGCAAGGTATGGTTAAAGCTCCATTCTGGGAAATATCTATAACTTGTTCTCTGAATTTAAACAGTACTGCTGCAAAGGATGTTCTATGAATCCATGAGTGCTCCTAGTGAACCAAGAATAGCACAATATTCTATATTTTATACATAGAAAAAAATATATTTTGGAACAGATTTCTTTAAAACTGCTGCAGTTTGAAAATCAATATATTAATGATATAGCCTGTAAACCAGTCTGCTTTTAATCTCTTTGATCAGTCACTGAAATTTATGCAATCTCATAAAGACAGAAATAATGCTGTGCCCTTAGAGATAGATTTTTGCCTTAAGGTTTTGCTTATGTTTTCCTCTGCTTCTGGCTGTATTGAATTTACAGAATGAAAAATGTTGAAAGAAGTAATTACTGCACTGGGTTCTTAATGGCAAAAGAAGAAATGAAAAATCATGGTGTTTTCCCTAATGTATGGAGAATGCAGATGAGGCTGCCAAATTCCCACAGGGCAACCTCAAAGCTATTTTATGTGGCATTGGGGGGCGGGGGGGGGGGCGGGGAATCAAAAGCCAGAATGTCTTGAAAAGCCACAATGTCTTGAAAAGCCCCATGATCTCTGACATAAAGGAAATAAGTCAAAGGTCAATCTTTTAATTCTGTGCTATACAGTAGGAGCCATATGGACAATTCCACATTTCAGTTCTTACAATGGGGAACTTTGCTAACCATTATCACCATGATGAAGTACTAAATATCAGTGTATTCCAGCTATTGAAGACCAACAATCATAAATGTTTTCTAATGTCACCTGACTAGACTAAAGAAGAATTTAGTGACCTCATGTTCTCATCCCATCTCTAGTTCATCTTTTTTATCCAAGAAAGTTCATAAGAGGGGACTGGAAGGATAGAGTGGTGGCCATTGTGCCATCTGCAAACCATCTTCAAGATGTCTTTAAGCCACCTCAGTGGTGGCTTTTGTCACTGCACATGAATTCAGCCTTTAATAGCAAATGCATTTCAGATCTGTTTTTTGAGGTGTGCCATCCCTATGAAATTTCAAACTGATTTCAGTTTGATGGAAATTCCTGCTTTATCTTGCCCTGTATGTTTTAACAGCTGCCTAGTTCTGGTTGGTAGCATGCCACAAAGTCTGCATTTAAATTTGCCCCTTAAAGAAAAGTGTCAATTCTGGCTGCTGCTGCTGCTGCTGCTGTTGCTGCATTTCTGGTGCCTTCTCTGGTCATTGGCAGCTACTGGTTTTACCATGATCTCAGTAACTAAGCAGAATTGGGCTTGGGTAGACTGTCCAGGAAGGCAGAGCAGGGCAGGGCAGGTTGTCCAAGTACACACAAAACATGTTGTTCAAGTGCACATGGCCTTTTTCCAGGCTAGCAGGTGCTCCAGCATGGCAAAGAGAGATTCCATCTGGACTGCTCCACAACCTGCTAGTGTGGAAACAGTGGCCCCTTCCAGACTGGCAGAATAAATCAGCAATGAAGGGGGAAATTATGGCTTACCTGCTGTGAAATGGCAACCAGGCATCTGGACAAGAGCAGCCTCCCGTAGCTTCCTCATTGGAAGCTGAGAAAGCTGAGACCGGCACCCATGGTCACATTGGATGAGGCAGCCAATCGGAGTTGAGCTGCCCTCTCTGTGCTTGTCGGCTCTTCTCCCTGTTCTGTCCAGACTGGTGGGAAGATTTGAATTTTCCTAATACTGCACAGGGAGTGCTGTTAAATCAGCATTAAGTAAATTCACAGTAGTGTTGGTATAATGTGTTGCCACTACGATTGAGCGATCATCATGTGTGATACCTCAAACATTACTGTGCATTCCGCTGTGCAGTATTAATAAGTCTAGATGCACCCAGTGTCTGTGATGACTTGGTTCATGTCCAATAGGACTTGCCAGTATCTCATCAGCTTCACAGCTCACCAGCTGCTGCAGCAGCTCTTAAATAATTTCTCCATTCTCTGTAATTAATCTTGAATAAAAAATCTCATTTCTTTCTGTCCCCTGTTCTCTGTGAGCCAGTTTGACAAATATATCAATTAGCAAGATAACTGCCTCTAAGAAAACTAAAATCTGAAACAGGAAAGAGTCAATGAGACAGGCAAACAGGAGCTTTTCAAAATGGCCCAAGCATGAAGTTCACTGTCAGCACACCAGCTCTGGTTGAAACAGATTTGGTTTGGATTGCAGCCAAGCAACATTTTTTTTTCTTTTGTTTTGATCTTTCCCAGTTCAGTCTGCATGAATCCATCCAAACCAAGGTGGCTTGGAGCCTACCCATCCACAGCTAACTGTTTTGTGTGCATCCTCAGTTTAATATGATGGGAACTATAGTTTAAGAAAATAGCTGGAAGACTATGTTTTTGTCATCTTTTATCTTGGTAGAGAAAGGAAGGGAATGCCAAATTATGTGAAACCTTAAAAATTTATAGAAGAGTACATTTCATAGTTTTAACAATTTAACATCCTTGGCGAAAATGGAGGAGTAGCATGAGTAAAACAATGGTGTCCCTTCATACAGACCTGTCTATTCTGGAATTGCCATAGCAACCATAGGCAGGTGGTGTTCTCAGTCTTCATGACAAAGCAATAAGAATCAACTATATGACTCTACTGCATACAAGTTACAGAAAACTCCCAAAAGTTCATTTTTCTAATGTTGTTGTTGCTTAAATAACACCATTCAGTATACATCTGTAAATCTGTGAAAGGAAAATTAAACTTTTCCTTTAGGATTATTCCATCTGTGTTTCCTTCCATCTATGTAGAAAAAGAAGAAAAGGAACTGCAGATCTAACACATATGCAAATGCATAAGGCGGTGAAACCTGCATAATAATTGTGTGCTTGTGCAAAATTTTGACTATTTCCTTTAAATTACACATGGCAACAAATACAGTCTTGCCAGCATGAGGAAATGCAGACAGGTGAATCTCAGTTTCCCCATATGGATGTACCCTATGGTGATAGAACATTTGGAACATCAATACCATCAACGTGTTCCCACAGTACATGTAGACAGTGCAGGATGGAATGGAGGGGAGTGAGACCTCAAAGCCACCAGCGCAATCAGCTGAACTGACTAAAAGTGCAGAAGGTTGGCATAAGCTTTACATTGATGTATTTGTGAGTGAAAATGGTGGCAGTTCAGGGATAATTTGTCATTCATTCAAAATACACACAGCTCTAAGGGGTTGTGCCCTGAATCATTTATTCTGATCAAATAGAGAATAATAGAGCTGTAGCTCAAATAAAAACATGAAGCATTTTCTTTAAACAATAGGGAATATTACTTTTCTGTCCTTCAGCTGGGCTTCCTCAGGGATTTGACAATTAATAATACATACTGTTGTATCCCTCTTTACCCTCAAGGACTCTGTTCATGGGAAACCTAATGAATGTATAAACTTAAGAATATAAAGGAAGATTGAAACTGGGCGGTTTTAGCCCCCAAAGTAAAACAAAAACAAAAAACCCATAATACCAATTAAGACATTTTTTGTAATAATTTAATTTAAAAATTAAAATAAAAACAAGTGAAAAGTTTGATTTTTGCATGTACTATTAACTTGTGAATAGGTGAATTTGTTGTTTACAAAAAAGGGAGCTAATGATTCTAAATTATTCAGGGTAGTAAAAACGCAATGAGAAAGAAAAGAGCTCCAAAGGGATCTCTTGGCATTGGGTGAGTGGGAAACAAAGTACAAAATGATGCACACTGGGACAAAAGAATCCCAGTTGCACCTATAAACCAATGGGGGCCACGCTTTCTGTGACAGACCATGAGTACTTAATGGGTACTTAATGGGTACTTCTAGTGAGAGTGGAAAAACACCCCAGGAAAAGGATCCTGGTGTTCTGGTGGACAGGTCAATGAAGGCATCAAACCAATGTGCAGCAGCAATGAGAAAAAATAAACCAAATTCAGTGCTAGGAAGGAACTAGAAAATAAGTCAGCAAACATAATTGTGTCTCATTATAAATATATGGTGAGGTCATATTTAAAATATTGTGTACAATTCTGGTTAACTGGAACTGGAAGATGTACAGAAAAGGGCAACCAGAAAGATCAAGGGTCTGGAACACCTTCCTTATAAAATTAGACTGCAATGTTAAGGCCTCTTCTACCTTGAAAGATTGCATTTGAAAGGTGATGCGACTGAAGTATATAAAATATTGCACAGTGTGGAAACACTGGAACCAGGGAGCACTCTATGAATCTGATGGGCAGGAAAGTTAGGACTGACAAGGGGATTTTCTTTTATTTTCTTTTTCTTTTTAACCAAAGAGTCATCTCTCTGTGGAATTTACTACCAGAAGAGCTGGTAACAGCAACCAGCTTGGACAGATTTAATAGTTAAAGAAACTCATGGAGAACAGGTGTATCAATGGCTACTAGAATGGCTGCCTAAATACTACCTCCAGGTCCAAGAAACAGGCAGGATGCTGTAAAAGCCATTTGCAGCAATTCAAGACCAGGTGAAAATTGTGCCTTTTTCTTCTGCTTGAGGACCTCCAGAAGAAATTGATGGGGCACTGTATGAGACAGGTCGCTGGACTAGATTGATTGTGGCCTGATCCAGCAGGGCTCATCTTACGTTCACTTATGTTCACCACAAAGCTCCAGTCACAAATCTTTCAAGTAACAGATTCATAAGTTAACAAAGTATTAATGGTTTAAAACTTGTACAGTTCACCAGAAGACACATATGATGGTCTGTATTACGTGCAGATGTCATTCTGAAATTCCTCCACTTAATGACAACAGATGAATATGTCTAATTTTCCAGATGCAAGGCACTATTCTGTGATGCAATTGAAGCCATGATTTTCAGCCAGACATATGAAAGTGCTAAGGCAATTCATAGAAAATTATAATGTTTCAATCATAGGAAAAGGACAGTGGCTTTTAAAAATACTCCCCAATTTAAGTACTGAGAGCTGTTTGACATTAGTCTAACTAATTTGTAGTGGTATATTAGCCTAGAGCTCACTCAGGCCGCATCCCCACGACATCATTATCTCGAATTCAAAACGTTTTGAGTTCGCGCAGTTTAGGCGGCACTTCAGCTTAATACGGTATTTCCGTGTTAAACAACGTTATCCCGATTTGAAATAAATCCTGATCTCAACAGGTCTCACTCTGGAACATGCCCTTGATACGTGTTTAATTTTTTACTGTGTGGACAGTATTGTTTCCGTGATGAGATTCCGTGTTAAGGCTGTCCCGCCCCCAATGGCACTGTAACCAATGGGCTCTCCGTATTGTAGGCACATCATGTTTAGAATTCCCTTCCCCAATAGCTTGCTTTCAAATGATTTCATTGAAAGAATCCACCCACTACCTCCAAAGATACACTGTAGCAATGTAGATTAATAACAATGTTTCACTTTTGTGCAGTTCTGAACTTTCAAAAGGAAAGGAAAGGGGAGTCCCCGGGGAACTTTCCCAGCCCACTCTCCCCGCTCTCCGAGTTCCCTCCTGGCCACGGGGGGAAGAGCGAGCGAGGAGCCCCCTTCGCCCTCCCGGCGGTGGGCACGCTGAGCCCGCCTGCCCTCTTGTCCACCCCTTGGCTCTCCTCCTCTTCCAGCCAGCGGCGGCTGCGGCTCTGCGGGGCAAAGTGGCGGCAAAGCGGGGGAAAGCAGCGGCGGAGCCCCAGGGCGAAGCCGCCCTTGCCGCAGCGCCTGGATGGATGGATGGATGGATGGATGGATGGATGGATGGATGGATGGATGGATGGATGGATGGATGGATGGATGGATGGATGGATGGATGGATGGATGGATGGATGGCGCGGTGGGCGCCGGAGCCACCGGCGGGGGAGGCAGGGGTGGCCCGGGCTGCAAGCGCACTCTGGCAGGCCGGGCGAAAGGCGCCGAGAACGCGGCAGCGGCGGCGGAGCAGCTCTGCCACCGGGCAACGAGGAGCCCCAGGGCGAAGCCGCCCGCGCCGCAGCGCCAGGATGGATGGATGGATGCTGATGCTGATGCTGCTGGGAAGGGGGAGGGTGGATTGGGCAGGGAATCCCTGGCGGAGCATGACGCAAAGGGAAGGGAGGGTGGGATCCTGGCAGGGAAAACCAATCACAGAGCGAGGGTGGGCAATGGGTGGGAGGACAATGCTGCCATGTGAACTCCGAGTATTGATTCCGCATTAAGGCTGCAGTCAGAATGCTCTGGGAACTGGATCAATTTGCAAGTCGTGTAGACAGCTTCGTTCCGTTTCATTTATTTCGAATTATTTAAACCGAAATAACGCATGCCATGAAGACGCAGCCTCACAGACATGCAGCATCATACAAAGTCTTGATTAAGTGAATTTTGTAGAGCTAATGGGTAGAATTAGGGGCAACATTTGGCATCTTCTGTGCATTTTGTAAACCTCTGCCATTTGTTGTAGTTTTCTCTCCCTCACACAGGCAATACCATATTCCTTTCACTAGTCTGTGTATCTCGATCAAATAATGATCTATTTATTTCATAATTTTTCTCTGTTCTTGCCAGTGGTTATATTGCCAAAAATCATTTGATATTAACCCAAGAACCTCTGGCCTGTCTGTCAGAAAAGTATTATGAGAAGCGTATCTCAGCTTTTACATAATGCACAGCACCGGTAGATATTGCTCATCTGCTTGTGCAATCAGTTTCCATGAGGTGATTTGGACACAGTAGCAGCAGGAAGAAAGAGACCCGTATTCAGATTTTGGCTTGGAGTGATCTCCTTAGAGACACGTGAAGGCCACATCTCCATTTACCATTGGAGGCATTCAAAAACAGCATATTTGCCACTATGTTTTAACTTATGGTGTCAACAGGTGCTTCCTGGCAAGCATACCACACCATTTGTGACCACCATTGCTGTTTAAAGTTCTAGCTGTATAGACCTGCTTTAATTGTGCATCTGTGTTCCAGGATGGACATAGAGAGGTGTCTTTTGGAGCCTCCTCCCATGCACTCCCAAAAAACTGGCTCCTTTGACAAGTGGACACCCGGTCGAAATCTCTAGCCTGCAAGTACTTCTAAATTTCTCTAATGGAATGCTAGATTTACCCACAATGTTTGTGCAGAGAACTGCCTACTCTGCAGAAATAAATGAGAACAACTGCACATACATATTTATGACTGTGACTCATGACATGAAGTGCTTTGGATATGTGAATACTGAATCAGTTGTAGCTTAGATAATTCTGTTAGTAAGTTGGGTAATTCCACTTCCATGTATTATGTATCAAAAAGAACAATGAAAACACATTTCCCGATAGATGCCTGAATCTAGAAATGCTTCCTTCACTTTCCCTCCCAGGGACAGTCTGCCTGTGTGAATTGCATGCATCTTGAACCTTTGGAGCTATCAGTTGTGCTGTTCTTCTTATTTCTTAGAAATAGGGCCATAAAGGCTTCTTCTGATACATCACTTCATATCAACCCACTACAAAAGGTTAATGGCAATTCATTAATGAAAAGGAAACTGTGGTGATGTCTCTCCTTTTCTCTCCCCTAATGTTTTCTTAAGCTTAAATCAGCAATATATATAGAAGAATGTGCTGCTGGGTTGGGGGTGGCGTGCTTGAACCTTTCTTCAAGTGGAACATCCCCCATAAAGACATATTTCCTGGCCTTGAAACTGAAATTCTCCTGGAAATCAGGTTGTGCACAGAATACATGGCCCACAAGTTAGGTTGTTGAGTTGGCAGTGGGATACAGTGTCATCTCAACATCAATTTCCACTCAGAATGGGTGGCTCATGGTTGTTTATCCCACAATTGTGTTCTTTTGGAAGGAAAAGGCGGTCACATTTTGGAACAGGGGTGTGCAGCTGCCGCCCATCCCTAGTGGCCACAGAGGTGTGGGACAGCTGCATGTAAATGCAGCCATTGATATACGTGGTGCAGAAAGCCAAAGTTGTTCTGAATGATCCCATCAATGAGAGGAAACAGGAAGAAGATACTATTTTAAAAAATTGCCCTTTTATGAGAAGGACTAAATTTCTATTTCCTAGGAGGTTCTCTATCACTTTACGATGCCAGAAGATGTTTAGCACTGCTCCACAGCTTAACTGAGAGCATCTAGGGGTGATGCGGCACAGCTGCACCTGCGTAGTCCTTGGAAACTCCTTCAAACAAGTGTTTATTTTCCTTTTAAGCTTCATGACTACTTAACTCTTTGAAAGAAATTAAACTCTTTCCTGACTATTTGGGCATGTTCTTAGAAAATAAAATGTTTTTATCAAAAAGTTAAGGGTTAAAATTAGCTAAAGCTTAATGTATTTCCATCTGGGTTAGTTTGCAGAGAATAATCTAGTGCAAACACTAAAGAAAAAAAAGGAGAATACAAAACTTCCCAAGCCTGATTTTATGTTGATCTTCAAAGACTTGTAATTTTGAGGTATGTTTCTGCCCCCAGCATATGAAGCTACATGCCAATATATGAATATTGATAAAGGTCAGTGAAAGTACAGTTGCATAAAAAATGATATCAGACCACGGCATCTTTAAGCATTTAATTCTAATGCTGCAATGTTATATGAAATTCTGAACTGAAGCACAATTGGTAAGATTGTATTTTAATGCATCAGATTCAAATGTTGTTTTGTGAAACCAATTCTATCACAAGAAACAGGATAAAAAAAGTTCTAACAATAGCTTAGCTTTAAAACAGTATTCTGTGATACAGCTGTGTTACCATGTGTATTTGTAAATCTGGAAAAAGAATAAAAGAGATGTATGATACCCATAATTCATGTATTAATCTACTGGATTAAACTATGGTAAATTTTATGTTGTTCATATATTCTATTTCATATATTCTATTTTATATATTCTATTTTATTTTCTTATAGATCTGTCTAATATATATATAAAATATATATAAGAATTTATATCCTACCCTCACCAAAAGGTCCCAGGTTATATGTGTGCATGTGAGTATGTATAATAATTTGATTGTTTCTCTAGTAGGAAATAGAAATAGAAAACTTTGTCACCTCATTCATTAATAACTATTTTATTAAATATTATTGATTCTGAACATGTTTATAACAATTAATTATAAACACAAAGGATATATTAAACATCAGTGAAATGTTAATAACATTTTAATTGCCTGTAAGGGTATTTTTTAAAAAATCAGGAGAATGTTAGGCTGTTGTTATTTTCAAGATGAACTGCAGATTTATTCCAATCAGTGCCCCAAGTACAAATCAATAATTCACCCATTTGCATCTTCTTACACTTTGCTTGCAACCCCTGACTAAATTAATGACCATACATGACAGAATGACAGCACCAGGATCTCTCAGGAGAATTGCCTGAATTTCTGTACAAATGATATAAGGTCACAATGATAGGTTACGAAACAGGAGGAAATTTATTCTTAACGGGGCTGTCAAAGACATTGAACAGTATTTCTCAAGTATCCCAAGGCAAAGGCTGCCTTATCCTAAATCATACTGTTGGTCTATCTAGTTCAGTTGTAGCTTCCTAGGGCTTAAACAAGTCTTCTTGGATCTTGTGGGGTTGAATCTGGAGTCCCTTGTGTACAAACATGAGCATTACAATTTCAGAATTACTCTGGCCATCATGGAAACCAGGCATTTGCTGGACTAGATGGGCTGTGGCCTGATCCAGCAGGACTCCTCTTCATATGTTCATAAGAGGACTTTACATGCACTGGATTCTTGACAAATGTGCACTGATGACTGTGCCAATGATGTATATTCATTTTTCAGAGAGTGGTCATATACTATGTTGTTGTTTTAATCCATGTTTTTCTTATCCACTACTTTCTAATTAAAAGCTATTGCAATCTAGAGACCTGAGATGTTCTGGTACAAGCTGGGATAAAAATGCAAATGAACAAACAAACAAACGAATAGCTTCATTTTCCATATGTTAAGGTTTGTTTGAATGAATTAATGATTCAAAATGGTTTAATTTTTTTCCTAAATAAAGAACACAGGGAAGACACAGAATCTGTTGGAAAGTGTTGATGGCTGAGAGTTGTCCTTGCAAACAACTCTAATAAGTTCTAAGAAGTTAGAACTTAGATAACATTCTAAGAAGTTATCTTTAGCTCCCCCCCCCACCATTTTTTAAAGTAAAAAGCAGTTAATTTTTTAAAGATGTGTTACACATATTTACTGTATATATGTGTTACAGATATCAATTGTATATAAAATAAAAATATTATTTTTATATTTTAATTTCCATCTCTTTGGGATAAGATCATTCTCTGAAAATGATTGTTCAAATGGATACATAACATTATTGACTGTTCTCAAGATCAATAATCACAACTCAGTGGTAAACAGGATGAATCTGTGATTTTTAAATGCCCAGCTTTATTCTGAGGGTCAGCAAGCATGCTTCAGTGGAGAAGCTAGCCCAATGTGGTCCCAGTTTAGGCAGAACTCATTCACTAAATGAGAGTAAACCTTTGCTAAAAAGTCACTAATGTTGTCACTCATCTATGAGAACAAGAATAATTACTATATAATTATTGGCTAACATTGTCCAACTATGAGTAAATCCAAGGAAAGAATAGGCTACGGTGACCAGAAAGTTATAAAGAAAGTCACATGGAACAGATTTCTGCTTTTCAATTTTTCAACTTTTTATCTTCATATATTCCTGATCACATCCACACTGCAGCTTGTTAAGGTATTCCCTGAAGTGAAGGGGTGATGCACTGTGAAAAGGAACCTTAATTACACCATCATTATTTCCTCATTGGTCAGTCACCCAGTAAACAAAAAATTTTAACTACCAGCTTTGTAGATGGTCTGTTGTAGGACTGATACCTGAGAACATGGTGGCAGGTAAGACATGCTTCCACAGTTTTGCATTGGAGTGGGTGGTGGGTGGGGAGAGATACAATGCTGCCTGTCCCATCAGCCTTTAAAATAATTTTTCTTATCCTGTGGGAAAAGTTACTCCAGGAAAGGTTTGGTTGGGATCCAGATTGTATGTAGGCCCTTTTGTTTATTCTTCATCAACTGATCCCTGATTACCTGTGTGAATGTAGCCCCCATGTATTCTAATTGCAATTATGGTAATGTCACTATTTCTAGTACTAAATCAAATTTTGAAAATCTAAATTTATTCCTGTCAAAATATTCTCTAGGTTCAGGTTCTCAGCAAATAAACTATTAAATTAAACCCTCCTTCAAAACCCTACTCAAACTAGAGCACTCATGTAGACATTTAGAAAGGAGGAGCATAAGAGAGGACATCATCATGTGTAAAAAGCAACGGATATTGTTTATAAAGTAGATAAGTTAAAATGACTAGAATCAGGGGCTCTTCAACAACATTTAAATACTGAAATAACCAAAACTTCTGAATCCTATTTACGAGCCCTTCACAGAACCAGAAATATTAATATCAAAAAGGGACAAACTATTACAAACATCAGCTGTCTTATCAGCTCTAGACACTAGATAACATCTGCACAGCTCTTCTTGGGGTTTTCCCCACTAGCACTAAGTACCCATTAAGTACCCATTAGGCTCAGAGCTGGAACACTCAATTTCCACTGCAGACCCCATTAGAGCCACCAGTTCTAGGGAAATATGTATTGAATGGGTGCTTCAGGACCTATAATCCAGATTTCCTGTAGACCCTTCTACAATGGGGTCTTCAGGCATCAAATCCAGATTATACAGAGAGCATTTCCACCACAATCAGGCAATGGGGTCTAGGGGGAGGGTCTGGGGGGGGCGCACCCATGGGGGGGGGTGTCCCGAAACCCAAAGCTTTGAAGCCTGTGCATGATCTCCAAAGCTGGCTCCAAAGCCAGCTCTGAAGTATGGCACAGGCTCCGGTGAGGACCCCACACAAGAGCAATGCCAATCCTATGGACCTTTGTCAAAGGCTATGTAGCATCTTCGAAGTTTGTGGCAGATCGCTCTGAAGAATCTTCAAAGAATCTCCGGGGTGTCTCTGGAGATTGCACACCCTGTCCCCCAAAAACCTGGGATGATGGGTGGGCCCCACGTAGGTCAATCTGGATTCGCCACATAGGTGCTCTGGCATTTCCACTGTGGGCAGCCTAGCACCCATTGCTATTGGGTGCTGCACTGCCTGTGGGGACTGTGAAATTCGTGGGACTGGAGAATCGACATCCACCAAGCAGCATGACGAACTGCTTAAGAGTTGAGAGTTAAGCTTGCTTTATTTTTCTTGATTAGTGTAACAATAAACCTTGGAAGTTTATTCATTATAAAGGTGTCAGTCTGTTGCTTTGAGACAATCATAGCTAATAAGAAGCTAAAGGTGGAAGCCAGGGGGAAAGCTTTATAGTTGAAAGCTGTAGGAAACTGACAGGGTCTGGGTGCTTGACTGCTTGCTTCCTGCCTGTGTTGCTCTGAGAAGAACAAGGAGGAGAGGGGCAGACAGGTCGCCCCAGAAACACATCGAGTACCTCTGTTAATCCGGATCTACGAGATCCGGATTAGTTGAAGGACCCATTCCTTAGATCCGGGTCATCTTAGATCCGGATTAAGGGAGGTCAGTGGAAAAAAACCCTTATTTATTTATTTATTTATTTATTTATTTATTTATTTATTTATTTATTTATTTATTTATTTATTTATTTATTTATTTATTTATTTATTTATTTATTTATTTATTTATTTATTGCCTTATTCCAAAGGTCTTAGTGCAAGTAACAACTATGGGGAGATTGTTCCATAGCCTGGGGCCTTTTTTGAGAAGGCCCTCTCCCTGGTGCCCACATGCCTCACTGCTGAAGGTGGTAGGACAACCAGGAGGGCCTCCCCTCCAGATCTTAAGGCACAGGCAGGTCGATATGGGAGAAGGTGTTCCTTTAGATATTTGGGACCCAAGTCATTTAGGGCCTAGTAAGTCAGAGTGAACACCTTGAATTGGGCTCAGTAGTGAATTGGCAGCTAGTGTAACTCTTTTAGGACTGGTGTGATGTGCATCCGGCTAGCTGTCATGGTCAGCACCCTAGTGGCTGCATTTTGCACTAGCTTGACCCCAGCAGAAGTGAACTACTTCAGAGGTGGACAAAAGTAAGGGTTATTCAGAATTCATAGATCAGTCCGGAACAAAAGCACCTCTTGAGGCACCTTAGAGAAGGTTTTGAGATGGGATTGTCCAAACGCCAACCTGCTCTCTTGAAAATTATGTGCTAGAGAAAATTGATTAGACAAGAGTTAGGAACATGAGGGCCACACTGTCTCTCTGAAGCACCTCTGAGGTGCCCCTTTTGTCATGTCTGAATACAGACTAAATTTTGACAGGGAGTTGCTGACACCGTACTTATATATAGTCCTCTTCTCTTCAGAATGACATATAATTTCATCTGTACATCTTCAGCACTTTCCCTCTAACTTGCAGCTGTTGGCAGACTTTCTTTGTTTTCCCATTCTCTCACTACTTTTTCCTGCCTGAAACGTTTAATTGGTCGACTTTTCCTTTCCCTCAGCCTTTATGCCAGACATACCATGCCTGCAAATCTCCTGGACCACAGTAGACCAGTACAGTGGGATAAAAAAAAAACATTCATACCTTAGCATCACATCTTTAAAATCCTTACCCTAAAAGCAATATGGAAGGCGAGAACACCTGCATTGTCACATGCAATGTATGCGGCATGTTTATGACCCTACCACAACAGATGCCACATTTTACCTGCCACAAATGCAAGCTTGTGGCTCTCCTGGAGGAAAGAGTTAAAAGTCTAGAAGAGAGAGTCAAAACACTGAAGCAGATTAGAGAAGAAGAGAACTTCCTCGACAGCATGGAGGAAACACTTCAAAATGAAGGGATAGAAGAACATCCTTCTGTAGTTGCAGAAACTGAGTTATGGAAGCATGTGACCCAAAGGAGCAGGAAGAACAGGAGACATTCGGAACCCTTGCAATTAAACAACCAGTTCCAGATACTCAGTCAGGAGAACAACACATCTGAAGAGTCGACGACAAGGTCCACAAATATTACTCCAATAGGCACTGAGAAACCTCTGGAATGGAGAGGAAGAAATGGTACTGCAAAGAAAAAGAGGAGAGTAGTGGTCCTGGGAGATTCACTTTTAAGAGGAACAGAGGCAACTATCTGCAGACCTGACAGTAACTCACGAGAGGTGTGCTGTCTCCCAGGGGCCCGAATCAAAGATGTAACTGATAGCATATCGAGGCTATTCAGACCTACAGACTACTACCCATTATTACTCATACATGTAGGCACAAATGATACGGCAAAAAAGCACTTTGAAAACATCTACAGAGACTTTGAAGATCTTGGCAGAAAAGTAAAGGAACTGGGAGCACAAGTAGTCTTTTCATCTATCCTTCTGGTGGATGGTCACGATAAAAGTAGAAGGGATAGGATTCTTGAGGTGAACAAGTGGCTATGTCGGTGGTGCCGGCATCAAGGATTTGGATTTCTGAACCATGGAGAAAACTACCTATATGACGGACTCCTTGCAAGAGATGGGTTGCACCTTACAGGGACAGGAAAGAATGTATTCGGGAAGCGCCTTGCTTCGGTTATTAGGAGAGCTTTAAACTAAAACAAAAGGGGAAGGGTAACAAAAAGTCAAGCAAAAATACTCAGTCAATCAAACCAGGCAATATTCTTACTCCCAGAAATAGTACCAATGAATTTTGTAAGGAAAACAGAGGAGGCAAGCTCGCAATAGATATCAATTACAAACTAAAATGCCTCTACACCAATGCCCAAAGCATGAGAAATAAAAAAGGGGAGCTGGAGATCCTGACCCAGGTAGATAAATATGATGTCATAGGTATTACGGAAACCTGGTGGGATAACACACATGAATGGAACACAAACATCGAAGGCTACAACTTGTTTCTGCGAAACAGACTTAACAAAAGAGGAGGGGGTGTTGCGCTGTATGTTAAAAAAGAAATTGTCTCCTCAGAGGTTCAAGTTTCAGAGAGTGGAAGCTCAGTAGAATCGGTATGGGTAAGAATTCAAGGAGAGAGCAACAGAAAGGATACCATTGTAGGAGTGTATTACAGGCCCCCTGGACAAACAGAAGATATGGATGACCTCTTCCTAGACCAGATTGCTAAACTTTCACGAAAGCATGACATAGTGATTATCGGAGACTTTAACTACCCAGACATTTGTTGGGAATCTCGCTCAGGAAAAAGTCACAAGTCTAATAAGTTCTTATCCTCTCTCGCTGACAATTTCATGTACCAAAAGGTGGTGGAGGAAACAAGAGGATTGGCTATCCTTGATCTAATTCTTACCAACAGAGAGGAAATGGTTGAGGATATCAGAGTTTCTGGGGCATTAGGAGGCAGCGATCATGTTATCCTTGAATTCTGGATAATAAGGGAAGGAAAGCATGAGAGGACTCAGACTTCAAAGTTGGACTTCAGAAGGGCGGATTTTGATGGACTCCGGAGGAGGTTAGGAGGGATCAAATGGTTAAATGTACTAAAGGATAGAAATGTCCAAGAAGGATGGGATATTTTGAGAAATGCAATATTAGAAGCGCAATCATTAACAATTCCTCAAAGAAGGAAGAATGGAAAACATCTAAAGAGACCAGGGTGGATAAACCTAGAACTTAAAAACTTGATAAAAAAGAAAAAAGAAATGTTTAAGAAATGGAAGGAGGGATACATATCTAAGGAGGAATATAATGAAATCAGTACAATCTGCAGGGCAAGTATCAGAAAAGCTAAAGCTAAAAATGAACTGAGGCTTGCAAGAGAGACTAAAAACAATAAAAAAGGGTTTTGGGGATATGTCAACAGCAAAAGAAAAGTCAAAGAGGTTTTGGGAAGTCTGCAGGGAGAGAATGGAGAAGTGATCGAAAGTGATCTTGAGAAGGCAGAGATTCTGAACTCCTATTTTGCATCTGTTTTTTTCCAAGAGGGATAATGTACATGCAACAGTCCTTCACTGTACTGATGAAGGACTAGGGGAATCAAGACACAAAATCAACACTGAGAGAGTAAGGGAACGCTTAGCTACCTTAAACGAATTTAAGTCCCCGGGTCCAGATGGATTACATCCTAGGGTACTGAAGGAATTAGCAGAGGTAATTGCTGAACCACTTGCTGTAATCTTTGAGAAGTCATGGAGAACAGGAGAAGTCCCAGACGATTGGAGAAGGGCAAACGTTGTTCCTATCTTCAAAAAAGGGAAGAAGGTAGACCCAGGGAACTACAGGCCTGTTAGCCTGACTTCAATACCAGGAAAGATTCTCGAACAAATTATTAAACAACACATATGTCAGCATTTGGATAGGAATTCAATAATTAACAGTAGTCAACATGGGTTTGTATCAAACAAGTCGTGTCAGACTAACTTGATTTCATTTTATGACAAAATCACTGAATGGGTTGATCAAGGAAATGCAGTAGACATAGTATTTCTTGATTTCAGCAAAGCATTTGACAAAGTATCTCATGCGATCCTCATTGAAAAATTGATCAAATATGGGTTTGACAAGGCAACTATAAGGTGGGTTCAAAACTGGCTTAGTAATCGTACTCAAAGAGTGGCTTTAAATGGCTGCACATCCAAATGGAAGGAAGTGTCAAGTGGAGTACCACAAGGTTCTGTCCTGGGCCCAGTTATGTTTAATGTTTTTATAAATGATCTGGACGAGGGAGTTGAAGGGAAACTGATCAAATTTGCTGATGACACAAAGCTAGGGGGGATTGCAAACACCAGAGAAGAGAGAGAGAGGATTCAAAAAGATTTAGAGAAACTCGAACAATGGGCTGCAACTAATAAAATGGTATTTAACAAAGAAAAATGCAAGGTTCTGCACCTGGGCAAGAAAAGTGAAAAAAGCACATATACAATGGGAGGAATTCGGCTGAGCAGCAGCACATGTGAAAAAGACTTGGGTGTCCTGGTAGATCATCAACTGAACATGAGTCAACAGTGCGAGGCAGCTGCAAAAAAGGCAAACGCAATCCTGGGGTGTATTAGGAGAAGCATAGAGTCCAGATCACGTGAAGTTATTATCCCCCTCTACTCTACCTTGGTCAGACCTCATCTGGAGTACTGTGTCCAGTTCTGGTCACCCCAGTTTAAAAAAGACACTGACAAGCTGGAGCAGGTTCAAAGGAGAGCTACCAAGATGGTGAACGGTCTGCAAACCATGTCCTATGAGGAACGGCTTAAGGAACTAGGAATGTTTAGTCTAACAAAAAGAAGACTGAGAGGAGACATGATAGCTGTCTACAAATACCTCAAGGGTTGTCACAAGGCAGAGGGATCAGCCCTGTTCTCACTCTCTCAAGGAAGGACTAGAAACAATGGGGTGAAACTGCAGGGGAAAAGATTTAGTTTAGATGTTAGGAAAAAATTTCTAACAGTAAGAGTGATCAACCAGTGGAACAGGCTGCCACGGGAGGTGGTTGGTTCCCCTTCGTTGGAGGTCTTCAAGCAGAGACTGGACGGCCATCTGTCTGAGATGGTTTAGGAGATCCTGCCTTGAGCAGGGGGTTGGACTCGATGACCCAGGAGGTCCCCTCCAACTCTACCATTCTATGATTCTATGATTCTATGATTCTAGACATATGCTCAGACAATGAGCTCTACATAGCAGCATGTTTCCTAAGAAGCTATGCTTCTTGTGACATGTGTTCACATTGCTATTCCAGTCCACAGTTATATTCTTTGATTACAGCCCAGAGTTGTGAAATGATTCATCAATAAAATGTACCGAGCTTATAAAGCCATAAGAATTGGTGCTGTTTAGATATGTGTTTGCAGCTTCTTAATATACTGATGCAAAGCAAACAAAATTGGAGAATAATACAAAACATCTGTTAGTAGCAGTTCATAGTTTCTAATTCTGAAGTCTCTTCATGAAATACCCCAAAAGGAACAAAACCTTTTTATCTCTCTGTGACAGTGACTTCAAATGAAGGTTTGATCTTTCAAATATTGCTACTTTTAACTGTGACATTTCTTCCACACCGAGCATTTGTTCCTTTATCATTGAAAGAGAAGTTCTTTTGTGGCTGGTATTCACTACCACCACTAGGGAGATTTAAAAGGGAAAGATTTTTCCCCTTGGAATTTACTGTATTTTTGCCATTCATGTATACTTGAAAATGCAAAAAAAGTGTCAATATCCATGTTCATTATACAGTAGGTATTTTGGGTTTCTGGATTAATTGCAAAATAATGTGCTTTAGTTATTGTCTATGTAAGAAATCCCCATGGAACCGAGTCAAAGTCTCTCTATTTTTATGGTTTCTACTGAAGTGCTATATAAAGGGAGTCCAACAGCATCAGATCAAAAAGGCAGATAGAGGTATCTGTCACCTTTCTTTCTACAAAGTCGGTGTAAGACCAGCAAAGGAAGAAAATATGTTATTCTGTAAGCCCAGTGTCACCTTGAATTCAGATGCATATCATTAGTTTATTTATGAAACAGTAATATATCAAATTAGTTCTGTGACTTGGTCTTACCAAGAATTTAAAAATAATCATCAAACAAAAATCACCCACAGAAAAGGTTTTGGTAAGAGAATATTTCTGATACTTTAAAAAATTCATCAACAGAATGAGGAACTATTCTAATAATATTGTCTCGAGACGTGTACCAGAAGCAAAAGAGAGAGAGATTGCATTAAAAATAACAATAAATAAACACCCACAAGCTTAAAATAGACATTTTTCATCTTTATCCAGATCTGACATTTTATGACAACTGTACAAAACTTACCAAGGAAATATGGGGAACTGTATCAGATTAATGGTAATTAATATAAAATTCATCTCCATAACTTTGTCTATACACAGAATAGGTGTCGAGTATCTATATTAAAATAACATCAAAGAAAAGCCTTGTCTCCACTTGAAGATGGTGGTTGCATCCTAGGTAGGTGTGGAGGCTGCTATGATTTCAGCCCAATAGGGCACCTTCTCATCTCCATTTCAGAGCAAGAAGGCATTCTCTGGAACAGAGTAGGGATGTACACAAGAAGTAATAATAGCACATCCAGTATGCTTGACTGTCAGTCACACAGGCAAGAAATTCATTTGGGAAACTGATTTCCCACTAAAACAGTGATTGATCCATGTAATCTGTCAAGCAGATATGATTTCTCAGTTGTTTTTTTTAGTCCTGTGCTTAAGTACACAAATGTAATGAAGAAAATGGCCAATGGAGCACAATCAATCAATCAATCAATCAATCAATCAATCAATCGTCCTTCCTTCCTTATTTACTTATTTACTTACCTTACTTACGTACTTGGTGACAGATACCCAGTAATATGCTTCCGGAACTCTACTAACTGTCTATTGCAGTTATAATTGCTGTAATCACAATACCGAGTGGATTGAAATCACTGTGTTTATTTCAGAACCATTTCAGACTTGGTCAGCCTGGGTGATGAACTTTCTGAGGCAAAAGATGGATAAAGGGCCATTTTGATAGTTCTTGATTTTTATGTGTTTCACTTTTGATACCTTTGATCATAGTTTGTTTTTGTGTTTTTTTTCCTGGAAAGGATTTGGGGACTGGAAGTTTAAAGCACAGTATCATCATTCCAAGGAAAATACAAGATACAAGAGACTAGTCATGGGGTGTTTTTCCACTGTCACTAGAAGTACCCATTAACTACCCATTAATGGGTACAAAAATGCCATTACGTACCCATTAATGGGTACTTAATGGGTACTTTTAGTGACAGTGGGAAAACACCCATTGGGAAATTTGGTTCATCTCCATGTAAATTATCTTGTGAGGTAGCTTATCCTCTATGCTTTCTAACATCTACACAAAACTGTTGGCAGAGGTCATAAGAAAATACAGAACAAGTAAGCTGATGATACCCATCTCTCTACCTCTTTTCCATCTGTATCACAAAAGGCAGTTCAGGTGCTTAAGCATTATCTGGAGACAGTAATTGGCTATGTATGTACCAATAAATTGAAGCTGAATCCAGACAAGATTGAGCTACTATGTATCAAGTGGGGGAAATCCTGCACTTGAGGGATTTGTACTAATGACATGTACATAGCTTGGTAACATTCCTCCCTTTTACTGGAGAATTAGGCGGCAGCTGCAGTTAGGAATACCTACTTTGATTCAGGCTATTCACAAATAGTGGGGGTGGGGAAGAGCAAGCTGAGAAGTGCTAGCCCTTGCTTCAGTTGTCATCAAGTGAGCCACCTTGCTTGAGAGAAAAAAGAGCTGGGAGGAGCAGAGAAGATCCTCCATTAGTCCCCAGTGGTGGCCTTGCTTCAAGCAGGGTAAGTATGCTTTTATGTGTAATATCCATAATGATCTTTGCTTATTTTCATTGTATAAACCACTCTGGGACCTCAGAATGAAGAGCAGTATAGAAAGATAAATGAATAAAGAATGAAAATGAATAAATAGGCAAGTAAACAAGCAAGTTACACCCCTTTTTGACTGGGATAGCCTGGCCACAGTGATCCTGAGTATGGCAAACTCTAGACTGGACTAGTGCATTGCATTCTATGTTGGGCTGTCCATGAAGAAGGTTTGGAAGCTGAACCTAGAGCAGCACCCTGCAGCAAAGCGATGGATGGGCATTCCTTTGCAGGACACTTATCAGGTTGGTCTTAAAGGAACTGTACTGGTTACATTTGGCCAACAAGCTCAATTCAAGTTTCTAACATAGGCTTAAATGTACTGGTATGTGTGGCCCCCAATCATAACCTTGGAACTTTGACCAGAAGATGCCAGAGACTACTGTCAGCAGTGGGACTCATATCTAGATCAGGCTCCCACTTCAGGAGATAGGAGTCTGTGTAAGTTGTCCTCCCAGGGCAACTTACCCCTAAATCTTTTATTCCATTTTGCTTGTTTGTATGTTAAAAAGCTTGTCAGCCAGGTGTAGGAAAGTGACACTTGGCTATTAAGGATTCACACCTTAGTCAATTCTGTAGGGCTGCCATCGTCTGCATGAGCATGCACATGACAGGGCCCTATTCTGGAATATAATCAAGAATAAGGACCAGTGGAGAAAGGGCAGGGATTCAGCCCTCTAATTTAATGCGGCAAACAAGTAAATTACTTACACATTGTGCCAGAAAAACCACAAGCACATTTTTTCTTTTTATATAAAAGGATAAATAGAGCATTTATTAACACTTTTTGAAGCAACAAAAGTGACACAGTCCACATCTTTTCACAGCAAAAGCTATGGCCACGTTTTACATCACTTTGAGGCACAAAGCAAAATATATAATTGTTTTTCTCTCTCTCCAGATTGAAGTATGGTTCACTTATTTTCATTTAATACAAAAACAAAATAAAGAGAAGGAGAATAAAAGAAAAGCAGTCCTCGAGTTGAATATTGCAGTAGCAGGGCTTTTAAAATACTAGCACAATACAAGGAGCAGATCAAAAAAATTCAGAATGGCTTTTTAAACATACAATGATAGTTTAATTATTAGAGTTGGGAAATGGATTCTTCTTAGAGCATTAAGTGGTCTGGCATTGTAATGAAGCTCGTCACTGGTTTGGTCAGTTTTTTTGTTTAAATTTGTTATCCCAACTGCCTCAAGGATCTACAACAAGCTCAATAGTGACAGTAACAAAGAGATTAAAAGAGCATGCACTTCATAATGCATGGCACTTATTGCTTGGTACACTAACATTACATTTCTTGTTTGAGTAACGTTTAAAAAACACATGACTTTGATCCATAACTCCATATTCACAGCGCACATACAGAGCAGCCATTTGCTTGGGTTTCCTTGTTTGCTTCAGTGTGGGAGGCATGATTTTACACCACACAAAAGATGCTTGCACTCTGGGCTACCCCTCTACTGTAGCAAATGGATTTATGCAGGGTCTCATCTACCCCTTGGAACTCTGCACACTTTGGATCAAGACAAAGAGATGCAGTCCTCAGCCCACTGAAGCCAATGGCAAATCTTCCATTGATCTTGACAGATCTGAATTGCGCTTGAGCACTGCGAAATAAGTTACACTCTTCCTAAACCCAGCCTCAGTTATAGACCACTTTCAGCTCGCCATGAAGTTTCTTGCTCATATACATCATCCATTATAATTCTATTTATTTGACAAATACATTTTTTCTAAAATTCAGAAATCTTTAAAATAGTACTATTTTCTATAATTATACAGCATCTTCAATAAACTATGACTTTATTTATATAATTGTGGCACAGCATCTGAAAATATGAAAAAGCTATCCAGGAGTAAACAAACAGTTTATTTTTTCCCCTCCCTTTCTTGCATTTCCCATCCCTCCCCCAATCCCCAAATATGCTTCAAAAGAAATACATCCAGTTTGTTCTAGGACTGCTTAATCTGCAGTTTGTTCTTCTTTGGGTTCATTTGGGCCAGTCTCTTGGTATACTGAGACCACTAATTTACTGCCGACAATGAGTATACCAAATACTCCCTTGCCTTGCTTTAGTTACACAACATTCTGCATGGAAGGTAAGACTAAATCTGAGTTTATACTGCTTGGTAAACATAAGGAAGAACATGACACATACAAGAACTGTATGAGTCTATACATAATAGAAATTTGTGCCTAAACATTCAGTAAAAACAACCAAATAGATCTTTATCACAGAGGATTCTGCAGCATATTACCACAATAAATAGACATTTTATCTAAGACCATTCTATAGAGTCCCAATTCAAGTCTCCTATTATAATCTAAAACAGAAGCCTTATTCTCTAAGAAGTTATTGTCTTCAAACAATCGTACATTTCTTACATTGTACCAAGTAAACATGTGATTAACTTCACACAATCAACTTTAGGATATCTTTCAAGACAGTGTAACAAATATGTAAGTGCATTTTTAAAACAATCAAGTAGTTTTGGCTTTCTAGACAGAAGAGTTGATGGCCCAACATGGTTGGCAGTTGTGCTTTAATCCTTAAATAATATGAGCTTTTCACTCATGTTACTGCAAGTATCTAGTTTCCTTATATTTTTGACCAGAGAACCCTTAAAACTCTATAGAATGAAGACACCCAAATGGAGGTGATGAGATGTTACAAACCCATACAGATTGCACTTGAATGGTATTCTCCCCCCCTTTTAACAGTTAAGACCTTTCTGTCTGATATGTGCTTACATGTCTATACCACATTTGTGTATGTGTGTGTGTCATGTGCGTGTATGTGCAAACAATCACAATGAATAAAATCACGAACACTACAAAATATATCCAATATAGGTCTGTTATGAATAATCTTCTCCTTCCTTATAGCTATATGAGTCTTGTGCTTCTTGTACAAACTCTTCTTTCTTCTCCCACCCATTAGGCCAACCACCATTGACTTGGGTTGTAGCACCATAAGATTTTGTGGTACCATAATTTACATAATTCTGAGTAATGTCCCCTGTTTCTTCATCAAGTTCATCTTCATGAATGAAGCCACATTTTTCTTCACTCGTTTGCTCTGGGTCTGCCCATGGCTGTTTTTCTCCTGAGGCAAATATGCCATAGAATATAACTCCCCCGTAATGGACCAAAGCAGCTATAAGAAAGACATATTGCCACTCCTCACGTGTCTATGACAAACAAAAAAGAGATTAGATATAGGTGGCTCTTATGAACTGAAATTATTATTTATATAAAGTTGGTCAGAAGATGTCTTACAGATAGGCTTCAATTAAACTGCTACACCAGTTAAAACAATTTGGCATTTTAGGACATTAAATGTAGATGGGTTACAGTGCATTCTTTATTCAGAGGTAAATCCTATGGTTATCAGTGGAGTAAAGTTAGGACTTTGATGGTGCTTACATAGACTCAACACTGGCACGTCGCAAGACTGGGGGTGGGGGCTTCAGTTGAAGCTTCACCACTAGTCTCTCTAAACTGTATTTGGATCAAGATCTAGTCAGGTCATGGTCACACCTTCATTATAACCTTCTCCAGTCCATCTCCAGGTCTGACTGCTCACACCTTTTCATTTCTATCTCTTTTCTATCTATCCTGAATGGAAAGTCCACAAATAAGATTGATAGAAACGAAAAGGACAAGATCATGGGTAGAAAAATAAGAAGAATAAAGTAAACTTTAAGATTTCATGGCTAAAAGCTGAGAATGAAGAAATTCAGAGATAATAGTTGGACAATTCAATTTTTGTATACCTATGTGGATCATAGAACTCTGGGAGGAAATGGCTATATGGTCACTTGCAAGACATCTTCTAATACTATGTTCAGAAGATTTCACTGGTTTTAAGCCAATGGTTATATCATGGCACAAGTTTTTTTGCCATTTAGATGCAGACAGTAGTGATCCATGGACTGGGATTTATGTGGATGAGGTTAGTTGAAGCCTGTCTTATCTACATTTTAATTTATGACAGATTAAAACATAGTTTGGTAGGATCAAAGAATGCTTCCAATCTTGACTTCCTGTCTTCTCGGAAGCACTCTGCAAACCTTTCTCAGATGCAGACCCACTCAGTTGACACTGAATACATATCTCCACATACCTTGGTGGGCACCCAAGGGCATGGCTTCAGGTTATCATGTCTCCATTTTAGATAGCATGATACACCTAGGGGGCAAAATCATGCTCTCCTAAAAACAATGTTGTTTGTTGTGTATTGAACCAATGGAGCATCTGTACTTAATTGAGGAAATGACATGTGTGGGAGTTGTATATATAGAGAGAGCATTTGTATGAGTTTGGGCATTGTTGCTACCGGAGTGGAGCTGTATACTTTGCAAAAGTATCTGAATAAAGAGGACTGTGAGTTATTATCTTCGGCTTGTTTGATGTGTTTGCAAGAACCCATTAGTTTATTGGGCACTGTTCTAATTTTCCTCCGATGTAGATGTGGCAAAGAAAGTCAAACTGCTGCCTGGCCTCAGTAATGGATGGGATAGGGCTAATAGACTGTGATGTTTAATCCATACAACCCAGGCTTTGAAAGTCACGTGGATCGCTTACCAACAACTTCACTTGCCAGCCTGGATATCATCCTATTTCAAAGCTCTTAACCTGGCCTTGCTAATGCATGCCCTTGGAATGTCTTACTTAACATTTCAAACTGCTTTAATATATAGGAAGATAAACTATAATGACACTTACTTTGTTCTTTGTCATTGCTCCAACAATTATAGGGCATACCATTCCAGACAATGTCCCAACTCCATTTGAAATCCCCATTAGTATACTTGCATATCTTGGGGCAATATCTAAATGGTTAACATTGAATCCTGTAACATAAAAATATTGTTATGAAATGGACTGCAAAGAAGACACTACACCAGAGGTGAGCACGAATGCAACTTTTGACATTCAATTCAATTCAAATCAAATATTTGAATGTCCAAATTCATATGAATAGATAAAATGAATGTATTCAAATTTGAACCAATTCAAATACATTCATATCTATTCATACAAATATTGTATTTGTATATGATAATACGAATGTCAACAACATTCATAAGTATCCATACGCATCTGTACACATCCATACACATACCATTTTCATCCTGTATGTATCCGTACACATTTGTTGGGACACAAATAAGATGCGTACGAGTGCATATATAATGTGTAAACATACGAATGTCCGAATAATTTGTACTGATTCAAAACATTCAGATTTGTTAAAAATGAATGTATAGACATTCAATTCAAATTCGAATGTCTGAATTTGAATGAATTCAACTGAATTTTGAATGTTTCAAATATTCTTGCACATCCCTGCACTACACCAAGCTGGTTTTGACTTGATGTACTGATTGCTGACATTACCATTGTGGTGCCTATGCCAAATTCCAGTGTTGGTTGATGTAATTCAACTGTAATGAAAGTGTATTCAATGCAGGATCAGTATGGAAGCTCAATAGGATAGGAGGGGGCAAAACCTCCCTTATTAGAATAAAGGGAGGGGGAAGAGAATGCCCAGAGAACCTCAACCAATCAGGCATCAAGTTACGCCTGGCTGGGGGGTGGGTATAAAACCCGCCTGCCAGGAGAGAGGAGGAGGCTATGATCTGGGGTTCTGGGAGGAAGGCTGGTTAAACTGTCGAGTTCTCTCAGGGGGGTTGATCCCAACATAGTTTCAGACCTTCTAGGCTGGGGACATAGCCAGAAGGGGCAGGAGAGGAAGGATTATTTAGTTAGGGTATTATCTTGAGGTGCTTGTGTACTGAAACATTTGTATTTTTCCTCAGAACGCTTATTTTGTTTCCACACCTGTTACAGTTGTATGAATAAACCTTCCTCTTTTGTTTTACTAAAGAAACTTGGCCAGCTTCACTATATTTTAAGCCAGGAGAACGTTACTGTTGCAAAGCGCTCTCTCCTCAGGAACCAGGGAAGCAGAGGCAAGGGACAATAAGCAGCAAGAGGGCTGGTTACAGGAGCTTTAAGTAACAGGCAAGGGAAGAGGAGAGCTTTGCTGATGTATGCTTGCTGGTGCGAGGCTTGGACAGACAACAAAAGTAAACACGCTACCAAGAACATAAAATTTTAAAAGCCTCTACAGATAAGGGGAGGGGAAAGCGTGGAAGTCGGCTCGCGCTGGGGGATGGGTGCCACAACCATATTCACAAAAATTCCTTGTCTTTATTCTAGAAGATGCTTTCACTTATCCTGATCAAATAACTTCTACCTAATAAAGAAATTGATTTACCAGATATAGCAAATCCACTGAAGCCCACAGCAAGCACTAAGAAGGAAATTGCCACACCTCGGCTATGTGAATATCCAACCACCAAGAGAAGAGTTGCTTCCATTCCAAAACCTTCAAAAGATTAGGGAGGGGGGATTAATGCTAGAGTCTATTAAAGTCACGCAATAGACAGACAGATGTCACAGATATTGAAGACAGATAAATACTGAATATCACATTTATAAGAATACTATGGGCCTTTTTGCACTTTGATGATGGGAACAGCTTTAGATTGCTCCAGCTTGTGTCCAAACACGGTGGACATTCCATTCTGTGCCTGAATGTCCCATCTTTTTTATAGGTTTTTATGTGGGCAGAACTGTTTCATTTTAGCTTGGAGATCAGCCAGCTCAAAGCTAAGCTATTCATAAGTCTTCACAAGACACAGAAGCAGATGCCTGTACCTATTTCCAACTCTGGATGTGACATGAAGATGCTACATATCATTGATGGTACAGTTCTAATATTTGTCTCCCACTAAGTATCTGAGATGTGCCTCTGCTCTATAAATCAGGACGACTAACAGCTAAATGAGCAAAGAAACAAAAAAACAAAAAAACACCATCCGAATATAGCTGTTTTAGATATGCAGCTCTATCAGATTGACTCTTATTCATATGCTCAAGGCATTTTAATTTAATGGCTTACCTCCGCAATTCATGATCTTCCTGACAGTGGTGGTTGAAAGAATTTGCCTACTTCTTAGGAAGTCTGCAATTTGTCCTCCAATAGGCACAATAATTGTCATCACTAAATGTGGCACAGCAGACAAAATTCCCACCTAAGGTTAAATTTCAAAAATATAGTCTTTGATGGGGTTAAAGGGGATTATTCCAAGTTCAACAAAATTGTAAAACAAATAATATTTTGACAGTGACCTTATCTCCATATCTTTTTCCATCTATGTTTATATTAAATTTTAATGCTGTTTTTATCCTGCTGGTTAACCACCCTGAATACCAACAATGTAGGGCATCACCATAATATCTGAGTCCACCAGCATTCAGCTGGTTACAAGCACACAAGCAGCAGATTTCCCTCTTGTAAGTTTTCAGATAAAGCTGATCAGTTAGAGTCCCTAGTCTTGGAAGATTCTGGCTGTGTCCTGGAATACCATTTACCACTACCAACCAAAAATGCCATTCTTCAGTCTGCAGAAGAATTCCATGTGACCTCAACAAATTACCAGAATTCTTTAAGTCTGCAGAAATATGCTGTAACAGGGGCTGGATGCCTTAAGACTGTTGTAAGAAGTACTTTATGACTGACTGTAGTGGGAGACTGTCTCTGTGTATTCTCTGCAGTGAGCATGACCATCTAAGGATGCAGGCCATGAACCCCTGCCTTCTCACTCCCACAGCTGAGCAGTTTGACTGGCAGGTGAAAAACACCACCAGATGTACTTTAGCAACAAGGAGATGTGCTGTAACTCCATAAAATCTGAAGTTAATTTCTATTTCATTGTACTGTAAGTATATAAACATTATCCTTTAGAATGTATAAATCATGTGCAAATTAGAACAAGTCTACAACTTACCATGATCTGACATGGCAATCGACTGTCAGCATATGAAGCAAATACATGCGCAGGCCAGGTGCCTAGAGACACCCATGCCTGGATGCCTGTGGGCATGGTCATGTTGTGCATGGATTATCAGTCACCATGATGCTCTGATAACAAAGCATCAATTGTTCCCCACACCCAATTTTCTTGTTGTTGTTTTTCTGTGATACATATCAAACCATCCTTGTTTGATTTCTTATTCTTTGTAATAGCATTAGTTTTGGATTTTTGTTGGTTGCTGTTAGGAAGGCTGATTTGCCAATGATTTGTAAATTACAGACATTAACAACAGTCATGCCTAATCATGTGTACTGAGGAGCCTCACTCATATGAAGGTTTTTATTTTATTAATTATTATTATTTTAAATTATCAGGTAAGGTTTTTGAAGGTTAAAATAAAAGACATTTCTCTAACAATGCTTCCTAAGGCCTTTTTGCTCATTTCTGAAATTTAGGATCTACATGGCTATAGTGCTTCTTTTGAAATAAGAGGAGCAAATATGGAAGTCAGGAGAAAAATGAAGTCCCCTCCAACTGCAAGTAGCATTTATGCTTTTGGCTTCCAGGAGACTTTTGCTTGTGCATTCTGTAAGCCAAATCTGTAAGACTGGGTTTTCTTAGAAAATTACAAGCATCTTCCACTTTCAATATGCATTCTGTATTCAAGCTGTGTAGGCATGTGTGTTCTTGGTAATTTGCAATTTGGGAGCTTGGGCTATCCCACTATAATGTTATAAAGTGAGCCAATTAGAAGTGAAGAATAGAAATACCTTGCTAATTTCAAAACCAAACACCTCTTCAAAGTAAGCAGGCTGACTAATAAGCAGTAGGTAAAATGTCCAACTTCTACAGAAGTTTGCAACAATGATTGCATAGACAGGCATAGAAGTAAAAAATTTTCGCCAGGGAGTCTTGAATTTCTGTAAGAAAAAAAAGTTATAGATTTCATTTTTGTACTCTTTTGATCCTTTATTATGCATGTCAGGTCCTGTATTGAGGCTTTTAACAGTTTTGACCCTGAATACTTCATAATTGTGTTTTGAATTGTGCATGTAAAAATAAGTATTTGGAAGATGACAGATTTAACAGAAGACATGCAAAGTATGGCAAAATTATTTATGACAGATAGTGTAACTATGTTCACAAATCTCTATTTTTTATTGTTGTAGTTTATGGAATGTGGCTGCATAACCCACAAAAGGCTGCACAGAAATAGCTTGAGGAGTATAATGACCAAACATCACTATATGCATCAGGCTTACATCCCTCTCCTAAAGCAACAAGCACCTCAGAAGCAGCCTTTTTGCAGAGGAGAAACCTATTCTGAGAGTGCTTGTTGTCCTCATTGGCTTCTGCCACCACTGTGTGGAGAGATCCAAGTGGCAGAAATGAATTACCTGCTTCAACTAAGAGATGTGCAATTTCCAATTCCTCTGCCCCCAAGTGGGACCAAATGGAACTTTAAGGCACTTGCACATTTAAAGAGGCTAGACTGCTCCAGCTGGAAGCACTGCTACTGAAGCGAATCCTAGCTATAGCAGTCCAACTATCCCAGGCGAAGGCCATCTGCACTTGGACAACCTGTTTCAGGACAGGCCTCACACTGCTCTGAAGCTTGTGTGAGCTTCAGAGCCTGCAGCAAGGACTCCAAGGGCCAGAGACAAACATAACTGGCTTTTGGATCCCAGGGAAACCTATTTCATCAGCATAATTTGATACACCATCAAAGTGGATCCCCTGCTATAAACATGAGAGATATAATAGTTTTACTGTTACTCTAGTTTTACCAGTCTGGTCCTAGTTTAATCCCAGGCATAAATCAAAGTCTGGATGGATCCACATGATGAAGGAACGTGCTTCCCTTTTCCATTCAAGTGGTGCCTGGACTGCCAGTAAGCCTCACACTGAAGTGTTTCAAAGGTAAGCATGCAAAAGCCCTTCAAAGCCATGGAACCTTTGATCTCCAGCTTCAGACTTTATGAGGCCAGAGTGTAAAGCTGTCTGTATGCCTTACCTCCTGCTTCAGGGGCTCAGAAGAGACCTTCTCTAGCCCAGAAGAGACCTTTTCCATGCAAATCCTGCCATAAGGACTATTAAATTTTCAATATTTGACTGTGCTTAGGGCAGCCCAATGAGCACTTCCATAAAGATGTGATTGGAAGACTTCATTTGAATCCCCCCAATTCATTTATTGATCCACAACAGATCAAAATCCAGTTTGAAATGATTAGGGGTGAGCTTTCAACTGAAACCTTATCCAACCCCAATTCCCTCTAAATTCCATTCTATGGGCTGCTACTGGACTGCACTGGCTTTTCCATTTTCCAGTGAGCCACCAGAAGCCTATGCTAATCTTCTGATGGAGATCTCCTGACAGGAGAAGCTAGTGGCGATTGCACCACATCCAAAATCTGCTTGGCTAAAGCTGACACCACTGCAAATTTACTTTTTTTCCCATTTTTCAACATTACCTCTTAAGCCAATACAATTCTTAGAACAGCAGCCTGAACAGGGTTTGAATTGGGGACATTTTTGTTCCCATCAACTCCAAAGCTCCATAACTGAAACCATAATTGAAACCACAGTTCTAGAACTGCAGGAGATCTGTGACTACCAGGGAAGCAGATTCCATGTTTCATAGATTCCACCAAGGTATCTCAGGTGGAACAGGGGGAAAGGCCTACTCTGTCTTGCAGCTAAGATGATGTTATGAGAGTCAGAAGTATATTTTCAAATATCCTCTTCCAAAATGATTTCTGGTATAACTCCAGGTAATTTGTAATAACATTGCATCTGAATATCAAGATAGAAACATACATGGTAGTAGAGTCCTTACTTCCATTGCCCCTAAAAGATTGGCACTCTCTCCAATACTCTCTTCTATGTATCTGCGTTCTTCATCAGTAATTGTGGGGTGCTTTGCAGGACTCTCATAGGAAACAAGCAGCCAAAACATGTACCAAACAATGCCAAAACTTCCTGTTGAACAGATAAGGAAAAATGGATTTTAACAAAAACACTGTGAACAGTGCTGTTTGAATAGTGAAAAGACATATGCTTGTTCCTTGGTATTTGATCTTGCAATCTTAAAATCATATATTTTTATGTGCTAGTTTTGATTGATCAATTGATCGATTGATCGATTGATTGTATTTCTATCCTGCCCTATAGCCAATGGTCTCAGGGCGGGTAAGTACAATTCAAAGCAAGCATATATTAAAACAATGGCAGTATATATTAAAGTAGTAACAGTGTCTTAAAAGTGGGAAGAGAAAATATACTTCCATTCAAACAAAGTCCAGGGCAAAGAGGTGTGTCTTCACTGCCTTCCCTGAACATATATAGTGAAGGTACCTGATGCACCTCAAGGGGGAGAATATTCCATAGCCTAGGATCCATCACTGAGAAAGTCCTCTCCCAGGTGCCCACCCCTCTTTCTGCTGAGGGTGGTGGGACAGCCAGGAGGACCTCCCCTCCAGATCTTAAGGCATGGGCATATTGTTATGGAAGAAGATGTTCCTTTACATGTTTGGGGGCCAAGTCATTCAGAGCCTTATAAATTAAAGTTAAGGTCCTGAATTGGGCTCGACCAATGCAACTGTTTTAAGACCACTGTGGCCCAGTTCCCATTGGCATTTTAAAACGGTTTTGAAATGGTTTGAATCCTCTTCATCCCCATTCCCAATTAGTTTCAGGGGTATTTTGAGGATTATTTGGAGAAAAGTGAAAAAGCACCAGTACTGAGTTTACGTGTGTGTGCATATACCAGCTGGTGCTGCTGGCGATGGGGAGAGGAGGAGAGCAAAGGGGAGGAAGACGTGTGTGTGTTTGTGCGTGCGTATGCACAGCACTGGCAGAATGTTTTTTGCAAAAGCATGAGGGGAGGGGAGAGGAGAGGGGGGAGCTGCAATTCCCCACCCTCTGCCATGTCATTGTGGGATTCAATCGGCAGGCAGGGAGTGGGGCCCAGGCTGGCAAGAGGGGGGAAGAAAAGATTCCCTTTTCCTAATGCAATTCTGAACCATTTTGGGTTGGGACAGCAGAGGGGTTAATAGCAATTTAGAGCAATTTAAAGCCACTGAAGTGGGGACTGCCAGAATCCACGTTTGAATTGCTTTTTTCGTTTCATTTTTAAACCGTTTTAAGAGGCCTGAGTGGAAACAGTGCCTGAGATATGCATCTGGCCAGCTGTCCCAGTCAGCAATCTTGCAGCTGCATTCTGCACTAGCTGCAGCTTCCAAACCGTCTTCAAAGCCAGCGCATTAAAATAGTCCAATCTAGAGACTACCAGAGCATGGATAACTGTGGATAATTGTTGCAATTGTTTAAATGATTGGAAGAATACATTCAGATATGGCAAGTTCAGAACATGCTCTTTGGTCAGCAGGAGTTCGACTACAGCAAAATTTCATGCTTAGCAGATGTACCAACTTCCTATAATATGTGGCGGTTACCTTAATATGAGCTGACTGATGCCTGGACTGGAGGCCTTCATTGTGCTTGTCCCTCCTTACAGAGAATCTGCAATTCTTTCATCCTTTCTTAGAGACTGGTCACACTTCCTGTGTTTGTCAGTTGCAAATGCAATTGCAATGTGAGATTGCCTGGTCACTTTTTATAGGCAATGTCAGAATTTGGGGGTGGGGGTGGATTGTACTCATGATTTGGACACATGAAAAGGACACAATACCCCAATATGCCTTGAGTGATAGAATCATAGAATTCTTGGACTACAACCATCAGATGGCTGCTCAAAGTGCAGGATCTGGGCTACTAAGTGCAAATTATGGCCCAGAGGCAGAAATAGAGGCAAGAAATGCCATTTGCCTCATGGTGGCTCCTGATCATTGCTGCAAGTAGAAGCTCTGCTTAGAGGAGTAATATTTCCATCTGGGCCTGCTCTGGAGGACTGGAAATGTTGCCAGAAGTTACACACCTTCACTTTAATCCGGCTTCAGTCAATCTTTGGACCCTACTGCTCACATCTTTTTAGTCCAATCAGTTTTATTTGTGAACTTTCCTCCCTTTAATCATACTTTCCTGAGTTCTGATTTTTACAGGTCTCAAGCCATTATGTTAATCTGTTTTCTTTTTTTTTGGGGGGGGGGATGATCAAGGAAGAGAACTAAAGGGGGCTGAACCATACTTTAGTGAGTGGATATTGTATGAATTTGCCTTCCCTTTCAATCAAATGTGTGATTACACACTGTTGAGTGACAGAATTTTTATCCTATCAGAGTTCAGTGGATGTTGTGATGATGAAGAGGGGTGGAGATTTAAACAAGCCTTATAAAGGACCCTCAGGATGGGAACAGAAACATGTAAGCAGTTATTGGGTGTAATCAGAGTTAATGTGTGTTTAGTCCTGTTTCTTAATAAGATGAACTAATTCAGTAAGGTATGACCAAGGCCCTGAAAAAAACTGCCCTCAGTTAATTCCTCCCCCCCCCCCCAATGCATCCACACAGGGAGAAAGGAGAGAGTGATTTGACACTGCAACCACCAAAAGTGGTTTCTTGAAGCTTACATTTAGGCCTCTCTCATGCATGTGTGTGGGTTGACAAATGTGGACGCCGTGGCCTTTCAGATGCATCGGATAGTTGTGTGGACACAGCCTTGGTTAATTTTTTTTGCAGGGAAGCGAGAAAGGTCCTTTCTGCACTGGAACCTATTTCAAATTATATCCCAAAATAGGGACTTGCCGTCTTTATGTTGGGACAGACTATGAAAGGCTCCAGGTGGGGCCAGCATGAAGATAGCAGGTCCCTATTCCCTGATATAATCTAGAAAAAGGCTAAGTGCAGAAAGGGCCAAAGATTGCCTTTAAACAAATACAGGGTATAAGTAGTGTTAGCCAGTGGTCAGAGGGTACAGTAGAAGAGCTTCATGAGTTCTTTGTTATTTTTTGATGTCCTTAACAAACCTCAAATCCAACACAGGGGAGTGTGTTTCAGTGTCAGGTCAAAATACTTTTTCACATAACGTATAGAGAAAGTCAATCTAGAAAATTTATTACCCCAATTGGGTTTCAGTTTAGATGATTTTCAAAGAAGACCAAACAGATAAACAAGACTATTAGTAGCTAACAGCCATGATGGTTACAATCCAGTTCTAGGAACAACAGCTGCAATGTCTTGAACGTAATACTGCAGCTGAGGAAGAAAGCAGTTCTCCTCATGTCCTGCCTCTGGATTTTCAATAAGCATCTGGTTGCTACTGAATTTGATAGGCCTTTGGTCTTATCCATCAGGTGTGATAATGTCCTCTAGTGAAGCTGAATTTCAGAGCACCACAGGAAACAAATCAGCTTTTCTAAGAATTACTTCTATTCTTGCAGTCTCAGCCTAGACTTTCCTCAGAGGATTTCTTAATCATTAACAGCTGCAGAGAATGCAAAAATTTCCAATGCAGCATTCCTTTTACTGCATCTGTAAAAAAGAGCCTCACCTGACTCATTCATGCCAGCTTGCTATTATAAAAAGATAAAGCATAAACTGCAAATGCAGAGAGTGGGTAGAAATGATAGATTCACACACACTGGTTTCTGTCTTCTCTTTCAAAATCTGTCTTAATGGATTGAAGACATAAAAAAGACACTGCAAAAAGGTTTCTTCGCACACATGCAGTCACCCAGACCTTTTGACATTGCCCAGCATAAATTGAATTCTTTTCATTAATGCTTTATTTTAGCTAAGGATCGAGTTCAGAGACTGTGGCTCAGCTTCTGCCATTTTACACTGAGGTAAATGCACTGTAACTGAGTCACAGTCCTCATTTAGGCCTAATTTGACACTTTGAAGAATTCTGCATCTCTAGAGATTATAAAGCATCTTCATGTGACCTAATTTTTTGCTCTGCTTAAAAGCCATTTTAGACACTCTTCTCTGAATTCCCCTCAGAGCTTTTCATAGAGCTGGGAATAGAAATACAAAAAGCAGCGGAAGCCATATTCTGAACCATGCATACACTACTGTGAGCTAAAAACTCTTTGTTCCTTAAGAAATATCTCTCCCTAATCTGTACAGGTAATGAAACTGAAAAAGGAATATCCTGCTAGAAAAGAACAATATATTTAATTTTTTAATATATTTTTACATCCAAAAAGCTCAAAAATTCATTTAAGTTGTTGTTGGCACCCTTCTTTCTCAAGAGCCTCGATGTGGAAATTTTTTATTTATTTATTTATTTATTTATTTATTTATTTATTTATTTATTTATTTATTTATTTATTTATTTATTTATTTATTTATATCCTCCCCTATATCCGAGGGTCTCAGGATGGGTAACAACATTTAAAATCAAACATATATTAAAACAATGACAGCATACATGAATGAATTATTTTTATTTGTACAGTCACAGATGAGAGTATATATTAAAACAGGATGGCCGGGAATGCCCTGGGCCAGGTGTAGAGTCTGATTTTGTGCTCCACACCTGGAATGTGAGTGGGCACCCTGGGACAGGCCGGGATGGTTCCAAACGGAACCGCTGGCCCAGCTGTGTGTATGTGTGTACCGTTCCTCAGGCTCTTGTGCAAATAGGCCTTGTGTCTCATCCAATATATACCTGACTGGTTGCTCCAGCTGAAGTCTTCTTGGTTCTACCATCACCTTGCAACTATTAGTGCAGCTCATATTTGGCCGTATAGCTTGGCTTACTAACTGCCTCTCTGAAATAAGAAAGCACCAATTCTGTTGAACTTCCTGCAATAAATATTTTTGTGCACTAAGAGTTCTACTGAGCCTTGATATCTAGCTAGAGATTACTACTTGGACTTTGTGGTTTTTAATTGTTTTTATTGTGCATTACATTTAATGGTTTGCTATGGTCTATCAGCCATTTTATTGTTATTTTTAAAAGATGATCTTGCAGTGAGATATTGAATTATCTCAGTGATTAAGGCTGCGGCACAACGCAATGTTGGTTGCAACACGCAGAAAAAATGCTTCATTGCTCATGGCAAATCCAGCAGTGACCCTGAATGTACTGTAATAACATGGTTTACCTGCACATCTGGTGAGGTGCATACCAGATCATCTTGCTGGAGATTCTGAGAGCCAGCCAAGTGAGTGAAAACAAAACAAAGACTGCAGGCAATTGGCTGATTTCCAGAATTTCCCGGTAAGGCAATCTGAAACGCATCTCACCAAATTTGCAGGTAAGCCAGAGTTCGCAAGCAGCTTCCACTTCTGCATGTTGTCATAGAAAACAGAATGTTAGGCAGTCTTTCTGGCCTGACTCAAGTGACTCAAGTCAGGAAGGTAGATCTGGCATTCAGTACAGCCTCCCAGGACCTCTCTAGCACTGTGCAGAACTGTGCACAAGCTGCAATAAGTTTATTTTACTAGAAGCTACAATGCATCATTAAGAGAGAGTATCATACCATATACATAGAATACAGAAGACCATCCAGTATATTGCACTAAAATCCCAGCTAATGGCATAGCAATGACTGCTCCTGCATAGGAACCTGGAAAGAAAGAAGTAATTGATAAAATGGAAATGCTTATTCAAGAGTAAGATGCCTGACATGAATACTGATAAAAAACAAATTTTGATACAATATTCAGTATCTACCAATACAAAGTATCAATGTATCTCAGTTTTATTAGTGTTCAATTTTTTTTTCAGGGGGGGAGTAAATTTACCAGATAATATAAAATAAATGGGCAATTGTAGTTGCTATGCAAACACCATTCAGCTAGGAAGGAGCATTTTTTTTCCATACTTCCAGTAAGCTGACTCTTTCAGTTGGTGGGAAGTCCACTGAAATTTATGTTCCAGGACATTAAACAAAGCTATGGATTTCTTATCCTACCTGCTCCCATAAATAGCAGCAGGAGTTTAGTGTAAGATGTACTCTTGCTGATGAGCCAGGTTCTCAGTGTAATTTCTACTGGAACACAACCAAGTGCTTCAACAATGGTCCAACACATTTAGATTTTCATTAGCAGCCTGCTCCCAGGGTTTAGAATTCAGCAAGGAACTAACAAATAAAGCATTTGTATGGATATTGGGAGGTGTTTTTATTTTATTTGATTGTCTTTATTTTTATCAACTTGGAATACATCTGACGAAATAAAGGGTCATCTGAAAGCACCAACCTAGATTTAGATGGTTGATTTAAAGCCATGTTTTAAATGACTTACAATGCCATTTATTGTGCCATTGAAATCTGTTCTGTGGGTAACTAAGAAAAGATAAATTATTGCTTCACCATTTTTGGCTGCACTTTGCACACAATAAAAAAGGGAGGTCAAAAGCAGGTTAGAAGTGGAGCTAGTGCCTTGATTCATATTCAAGGCCAGGAAAAATGCATTCTCTGGCCTTAGATATGGATTACAGATGTAATGGGAACACTAGCATTTGCATGTTATGACTTCCGAGCAGTTTTTGAGCTTTTTAAAAACATATGTAGAAGAGGCATTTGATGCTTAACATAGCCTGAAAAATCTAAATGAACTCGTGTGAGTCAGGCCTCCAAGGCTCTGAGAGAAATTTTCAAGTTTTCAACTGTCGCTCGCAGATAGAAAAGTGTAAGCTTGCTATTCTGAGTTCTCTTCAGTTTAATGCAAATCACACTGCAGTTGTTGATGAATTCAGGGGGAAACACACATTTATTGCAGAGGATGCTACAGAAAGGGCAGAAGACTGTATATGGCCGTGTCTTCATGGCAACCTTATTTCGCTTTCCCTAAACCGAGATAACAGAACCGGATGCAAACGCGAATTTGCCTGTTCCCATTACTTTCAGCTTAATTGCGTTCAATCCAGATTCTGAGGACATACATGACTCAAGGGGGGACTCCAGTGGCTACCTTTTAAAAGCTGCTTTTCGGGGCTGCCCTGTCCTCTTCCTCCTGGCATGAACGTACCAACCATAACAGATCCCTTCACGGAGCCTAGCTGGGTGGCTGCCTTGCCTGGATGGATGAAAAACAGGCACCAGCAGCCAGTGATTCTTTGCCCTCCTCTCCCCATTTCCCAGGGCACACAGCAGCAGCAGCAGCAGCAACTCAAACCCCCTTCACAGCCACAGCCTTTAAAACAGAAACTCCAGGGCTTTCCTTTCCTTTCCCTTTTTTAAAGGTCAGAGCTTTCAAAGAGCTAGAATTGCGCAAAACTGCAACACTGTTATTAAGGTGCGAAGAGGCTAGATCGCTACAGTGTAGCTTTAAGGACTGGATTTTTATAGTGGCTGTTTTGAGGGTGGATTTTTTCAATGAAATCACTATCTTTGGAAGCAAGCTATTGGGGGAGGGAAACCCTAAACATGGATTCTCATCCCTTAACACGGTAGGGTGTCCACAGTAAAAAATGTAAAACGTTTCAAGCACAGGATCCGGAGTGAGACCTGTTGAAATCAGCATTGAGATTCACCACACTTTGGGGTGGTTTAACACGGAGAAAGTGTGTTAAGCCAAACTGCCGTGCGGACTCTGAGGATTGAAAACATTTTGAATCTGACATAAGGTTGCCGTGAAGACACGGCCTATGAGATATCAAGATGCTACTCACCACAGAAAGAAGTTGTTGCTAATCTACTTCTCTCTAAAGGAGGTGCCCATTTGCTCCATATTCCGTGGCAAGCTGGATATGTTACACCCTGTGGAATAGGCTACTTTAGTACATCTACCACCACAAACATAAGAAACTGATCAGCAGCCTGATGCAATTCTGATTGACACAAAATCTGAATATATTCACAAGAGCACTGTGAACCAAGGATGCGAGAACTACTTGCATATTCTTGTGACAAATGATATTACTTGACTTACACAAAGTTAAATATTCTCCATTTTTTTTGTCCATGGGCACAGTCACACCACAAGAAATTTGTTTTAGAGCAAAATGGAGATTTAGGCTGTTAATTGGGGGGGGGGTGTTATCACACTCATCTAATTTAGTGCTCATTCAGTCCACACTTTTCAGTCTTCATAGCCTTAGTCCAGTGATAGGATATTTTCCCCTCTCCAACCCTCCCAAACTTCTCTTCCCAAGCTCCTCTGTGATTGGGTGCACTTCCGTCAGTTACATTTTGGCTTCTCAGGAGAGAGTAAAGCTCCATCCCTCTGCCCTTACTCCTGACTCTTCCCCCACTTTTTTTTTTAGAACCAAGAAGGAGGTGGAGAAAGAGGGATTTATCTCTATATATATTTTTATGGTTCCCTCTTCACTCCTTGTTCAGATTGAACTGGTCCAACTAAGGAAGGAAAAGAAAGGTGACATTCAGGGAAGAAAATGAGGCAGGATGGAAGAGGCGAAGAAAGGGGAAGAAAAAGAGGGGATCACTACTGCCTCCAGTAAGCTCAAGCCGCACAGCAACTGGAGGCCTTCCAGTTAGCAGGAACTGATTGTGGCAATGGGGAAGGTGCTGAGTTTCTGCAGCTCTTTCAGTCCTGTTTGCCTGCTGCCTGGATGGGCCCACTAGAGCCTCCCTGCTACTCCAAGATCTAAACACTTTGGAGAGAAAGAGAAATACCACCTTAAGTCACTGCCCTGTAATTTTGGCATTTCCCTTCCACTTCCACTTCACTTCAACTCAGTGGTGTGGATCTTCCTCTTCCCTCCATGTCCCAAGGTGAACTTTAGCATCACCCCAGAGGGCTTCAGACAAGGAAGGGAAGACACCATGGCAGACACCATGGCAGAAATATGTGAAAGTGCTCAGTTGGCTTTTATTGAAAAATGGAAGGTTAGAGGTCAAACAGGGGAAGCTCTCAGATGAGCATGGAAGATTATTTACACTGGACCAGTGTGTGTCTGTGTACCCAAAGTTAAGTTTTTCATCCATACAGGACCCAGTCCAAGGAAAGTCAACCCACGGAACAGAGAAACATTCTTCTTTACTTACTTTTCTTCTGCCACCAGAGTAGCAGGGGTTGGGATGGAGTTAAGAATTAGTTGTGTTGGGGAAGTAGCCAACATATGGGGCAATTCTCATTCTCCACCAACAAAAGGAAACAAATTGCAGAGGGAAAGGGTCTAGTGACATTATTTGGCATATTCTCTCTGGCCCAAAATCCTTCTTCCCTCACCACTTCCCTGTGGCAATTACTATAAAGTTAGTTTCTCTTTAATTATGTAGCTTATTTTTGTTCCTTGGCAAGACCAAAGGCAGAATATATATATTGAATTTCTAATCCAGGTGCTGACTAGCTCTAAATTTGCTTGTTGATTTCCATGGGGAACTTTCCTCAGCAGCCCCTTAACATTTTCCTAAACCCTTTTCTCTCAAATGTTAGCTCTCCAACTAATCCCATACAGCTGTTTTTGTGCCTTCTCCCTGATTCTTGGAGTCCCTCCTATGGAAAAGAAGCAAATGCTTCTTTTCATCCACCTCAGCATTGCTTTCCCCATCTATACCTGCATTATCTGCCTTATTCACCAGCTCTTTTAGAGCTTCGGGATTATTTTCCACTAATACATTGGCATGCAGCCATTGTGCAGGCTCCTTGAAGCAGCTATGGTAGGTCATTTGTGGGAAACAAGGGCAGTGCCAAAGCAGATGTTGCAACAGAAAAAATATGTCATGTCGCAGGACATCACAAAGAACAACCCTGCTTCTATTCAGGTTGACAAAGGTGATGGAGAGGCATACATGTTAAAGAGTTTTATTTCTTTATCCATACCTCAACAAGACCTTGCAGGATTCTAACAAAGATAACACATCCATAATGCACGCGAGCTGCTGACGGTATTAGCATATTGAGAGTGGACGTCAGTAGTATAGCCGCTCCAAACACCCTGTAAGTAAAAGGAAAGGGGGTTACGTGGAACTGTTTAAAACTAAACCAAAATCAAGCATACAAATTATATACAGGGTCCGCAAGACTATATTGCAATATTTTTTGCTCATATCAGGATTTCACAAAAAGAATATCACTTTCAACTCATTCCATCCACAGGTGCATCTCAAATAGAAACAAACATCTTCACAGTAAATAAATCTTTTACTGGGAAAATGCACATGGGATTACTGGAAGTGTACCAATAATATTCCAATGTTTAGTTGTCAGTGAATGAGAATGCACTGGTGATTTGGGTGCCTTTCTAATGTTGGTGTGTCTCATTTTTACCAGGCTGAATCAGTAACCAAAGCATTGTGGTCCAGCAGTGTATAAGAGTAAGCTAAAATGAGATATGTGGTCACACATTGTCACCCTTCTACTATATATTAGTATATACATCTAGGATACAGGCATTACTAAATATATTTGTGCAAAGTCTATTAGGAACAAGAACATTTCTAACATAGAACATTCAGAACAGGACAGCTGAAGGTGTTTGTCTTCATTACCTTCTAGCTCTTCCTAGATTTTAAATGCAGGGCTTCCATTTATTCTTTCAGACAGAGGGTGTTTCTGCACTGGCCACAGAAACAGATTCTACACAAGATTTAAGACACATAGAAGACCCCTTGGTACTTGCCTTCCACACTGGAGACCTCTTTAGGGATCCTTCCTGGTGGCTGCTTCCACATTTTGGCAGGCAGGATCCGTCTCTAAATTGGATCTCACCACCAAAAAGCGGATCTAAATGAAGACCTCAAAAATGAGGTCTTCGATCCATCCCTTCACCTGGATCCACGTGGAAGCAGAATGCTTCTGCACATGGACAGGTGAAGGGATGGATGTCCCTGCAGCCGCCATCTTGGGGAGGGCAGAAGCAGAATGGTTTGCCTCCTTCTGCCCTCTCCCACATGCCATGTGCCACCGGAAATCTGCAGTGACTGGCAGCTGACTGCCCCAGTCCCATGGCTCTGCGGGCAGCGTCAGCGGGGCAGAAATCCAGCTGCCTTTTGGAATGGGTGTTGTGGCTTCTGCACAGCACCCAGACCATCCATCCTGCCTTATCTGGCCTCCCTGCACATGTGCAGACGCGTGAGGTTCCTTTGGATCCATCCCTATTTGGGACGGATCCTCGGGAGGTTTGATCCGTTTTCCAGCAGCAAATGTGGAAACACCCAGAAACTTTACAGAAAACTCTTTTCGGACTCAGTCTCCACCACAGTGCAGATGCCAAATGGTTGGAACCATGGGGTAGCATGCATTTACTTATTCAAACAAAACGTTTTCATGTGCAGCACATCAGGCTCTAGCTTACTGGCTGAGTTGCTATCAGCAAAATTCCAAACATTTGGACAATTACAATGCTACTGCCTCAATATATTTTCACTGATTACCAAATGGAATGGATGCCTAGGTACTGCCTCTGGGTTGGAGGGACAGTCAGGATACTCTTAAAGGTCATTTGTGGGGATTCAAGAGCAGGTGAATGTTTTCCCTTTCTCTTATGCATGGGAATGCCCAGAACCAATTGTTGGGCCACTGTGTGAGACAAGAGGCATTTCCGCACTGAATCGCGTTCGAAACGGAACGCGTTCAGGCGGAAAGCTTAAGCCAGCTTCGGGCGCTTTCCCCGTTCACACACAGACGCGCCAGAACGCGTGTAAACGCGTTCCGGAGCGTCTGGGTGCGAATGCTCAAAGCGCCCGAAGCTGGCTTAGCCGGCAAACGCCGGCAAGGGGCGCGATGACAGCCGCGGAGGCAGATCGACAATCAGCTGTTTGACAAACAGCTGATTGTCAAAGCCACGCGGCGTCGGAGGCGCGCCGGCAGCCGTTCGGGAGACAGAAGAAGCGCGAACGCTTCTTCTCCCGAACGGCTGCGGGCGGCTCGTCCGCGTTGGAACGCGTGTAGAGCACTTCGAAGTGCTCTACATTTCGAACGCGGAAAAGACAGCTGCGGACACGTCGGAACGCAAGCCGCGCGCGGCCAATGCGGATGACGTGTCCTCAGCTGTCTTTTCCGCGTTCCGTTCAGCCCCGTGCGAAAACGTCTAAGATGCTGCACTAGATGGGTTGTGGGCTGATCTAGCAGGGCTTCTCTTAGGTTTTTATGTCCTTAAGAGTTGTTATTTAAGGGTTAGTTAGCTAGTGCCTATCGAAGGCACTATTAAGGATGAGCAGAATATATTTGTCACTTCAAGTTTGCATGTGAATTTGAAGCTTTGACAATTCACATGCAGATTGAAGAGGGCCTACATTTGTAGTTCCCCCCTTTGCATCAAACTAAATATATTCAACCAGAGGGCTGGGGAAACATTTACCTACCCCCACCTCAAAGCTCCTATGGTTATCCATTCCCTAGACCCCCACTCACCTTCTTCTGCTGCCACCATGCCCTACCTCAGAGCTCCAAGAACTAACTGGAGCCTAATCCCTGGGAATCACGGGAACACTTGGGCAATCTCCAAGATGTTGTAAGATTTCCCAGGATTCCTGGCCAATTGGGCCACCATTTCATCTGTACGCATGCCTTCAGCGGGGCTTGGTAGTGGCAGCACTCATGCACGCACAGCAGTGGGCAATGGCAGCAGAAGGTGAGAAGAAATGAGAGAGGGGATAGGGACGTTAATGGGCAGAATGTGCTTTGTGCACACTCCTAGGAACTAAGTATTTAATTTGATAATATAAAAGTTTTGCCTATAGTTCTTGATCATTTGCACTGGATTCACACAGGCTTATTACACGTAGAATGTATTTGACAATAAGTAAGGAAAAGTAATGTCTGAGAAGTGCTAGAGAAAAGTAATGTCAACTTTGATCCTAGGTAGACTCCTGTAAAGTCGATCATTTTTGGTAACCAAAAAGATCTATGCCTGTGGTTGGCTCCTTACTAAGAACTACCTAGGTGACCTCAAAGTTTCTGTTAAAACTAAATGAATTGAGGGTGGGGGGGTTGGGGGGAGAGAGTTGCTGCTTTCAATAAGAAAGAATATTTACTTGTTACTCATCAGCAGAACATTTCACATTCACCATGACGAATTGCGCCTGCCTTCAATTCATAAAGGAGGATAGGAAATAAGGGCTATATGACAGAGCATTGTGCACACTTCTAATAAATGATCCATGCATCTACGTATACAGAAAACAAGAGAGAGAGGTTTGAGATGGGATTTTGTTTGAAAAGACAGATAACTTAAGGCAGATGTGAAGGAAAAGGTCATTTGGTCCATGGAGGACGCTTCACTACGATGGGCCTCCACTTTGCTCCCTTATTATTAATACATTGCCTCAAACCTCTTTCTGTATAAACAATATCTTACTCCTGAGGACAGAGAGAATGTGTGTGCTTGAATGTGCGACAGAGCACACATATCTTTGTTTGATGGCTTTCCTCGTTTCCTGATTACCCCCTCCCCCTTAGATTTACTTTCCTGATCTGAATTCAGTGTTTACTTTAAGATAGAGACTGGATTTCTTGCATAATGAACTATATCAAAAATATAAGTCACTCTTTCCCTTTGCCTTTTTGAGGTGGGAAAGGGGGAAATTCTAATCACTCCACTGCATTTAACCTGGACAGTTAGTAAACAACTGTATATATACAGTCTAGAGGCATTTTCGCACTACACGCGTTCCATTTGGTACGCGTGTAGAGCGGGAAGCTTAAGACACTTCCGGACGCTTTTACCATTCACACACAGGAGTGCCGGAACGCATGTAAACGCGTTCCGGCGCGCCTGTGTGTGAATGGTCAAAGCATCCGGAAGTGTCTTAGCCGGCAAAGGCCGGCCAGGGGCGGGGATACGGCTGGCAACGCTGCCTGCCATTGGGTGAGACCACCCAAGGGGCGGGCAGCGCTGTCAAGCGGCTGCTCCACGTCTTGCCGGCTGCTCGGGGCCGGATTGGGGCCCGTGCACCTGGCAGGAAGATGCCCGGGCACCCGGTGCCCATCGGAGGGGGGCCTCGGTGGACTGCATGCTGCACGCTCCTGGCATGCTCCCCTCATTCAGAGGCCGGACAGCGAGCAGGTAGGTCCTGCGCGCACGCGTCCTCCCGGGGCCTGGGGGGGGAGAATCATCTTCGCGGTGTAGGCGCCTCACTGTAGGCGCCTACACACCAAAGATGGGCACGATCAGGCTCGGAGGGTGGTTGGGGGTGGGGGCTTTGGGGAGTGGGGGTTGGGGGACTGATCTGCAGGGCGCCCGCGCCCCGCAGACCGTCGCGATGGGGGCGGGGGGACCCTTGGGTGACCGGAGTGACGTGCTCCGGTCGCCCAAGGGGTTCCTCGACCCCAGCCAGCCAGGAATTGGCCTCCTGCCGCCCCGGAAAGGGGCTACAGGAAGCCGATGCTCCCAGGTCCCCGACTCCGGCAGCCGCAATGGGGCCGCCGGGGTCGGGAAGGGCCTAGCTCACCCCCCGCGGAGGGCGATCTCCTTCGCTGCCGGGCTGCGGGAGTGATCGGGCAGCGGCGGCGAGGCTGGAGATGGCAAGGGGCCCTACGATTCGAATCGTGGGCCCCCTCGCTGCCAACCAGCCTCGCCGCCGCTGCGTGATCACTTCCATAGCCCGGCAATGAAGGAGATCAGCCCGACTGCCATCAGCTCCTGGGCCGATTTTCGGCCCATGGTGACGGCGGAGGCGTGGCCACGGCTGTCAGGGAGAAAAGCGTGCGTGAACGCTTCTCTCCCCAAACGTGCCGGGACGCCTCGTACGCACCGGAACGGATGCAGAGCACTTTAAAGCATCTGGAACGCGCGGAAGACAGCTCCGGACATGCCGGGACGCGAACCCGGCCGCGGCAATGCGAATGCCGCGCCCGGAGCTGTCTTCCATGCGTTCTAAAATGGCGTGTGCAAAAAGGCCTTAGATCAAAACACAATTCTTGTATATAAACAGTAATACCTTAATTTTTAAAAAGGGATGAAATGGCAGTCAGTCCTATCTTGTATTTGCAAACGGAACTTGTTTCAACACTCCAGGGAGGATTCTTCACTACCCAGTATATGAGACCAGCGAGCATACTGGGTCCCTCTCCTCCACACTGTGTGGTCTAAGGGAGACCACAGGCAGATAAAGCATTCTAGGAGAGGGTGGGACCTCCCTTAGACTGCACCAGCATGTGGAAGGGAAGCTCCTAGAACACTCACTGGTCTAGTGTACTGAATCACCTTAAGTGCAGAATCAGGCTATGTTGTCGATGGGTGCAACACGCAGCAACTCATGCTGACTCCAGAGGGTGGCCCGATATACCACTAGAAAGCAATTTTTTGCTTCCTCAGGGTATTGCTTCCCCAGGTATTGCTTCCCCATTAATATTGCTTTCTATCCGACAGCGTTGACCCCAGAACTGTCTTTTGTGGGCCTTTGGTCACATGCAATCCAGGTAATTCAGTGGCTATAGAATTCCTGAATGTGCACATAACCACCTCAATGCATGAGTAGTTGGCTGTATCAGTCTCCATGCATGCGTGCTAGATGGCGCTCCAATTGCTCTTCTATCCAGAAAGGTAAGTCTGTCCCTAAAAAGTGCTACTGCTCAAAAATCTGCTCCCAGTGCTGGATTTTCCAGCAATAATTTTGAGTGCTTTTTAAGGATGAGGCAACAGCAACAGGCTGGAGGCCCAAGGACTCACTACTAGGCACATGCAAGAATATTCAAAACATTCAACATTCAATCGAATTCGTTCAAATTTGGACATTTGAATTCAAATTGAATGTCTATACATTCATTTTTTAACATTTGAACAAATTCAAATGTTTGGATTATTTGTACAAATTATTTGGACATTCATATGTGTATGAATACATACACATTACATATTGTACGTATCTGTATGCATCTTATTCGTATCTTTACACATTTGTACGGATACGTACAAGATGAAAACAGGATGCATATGGGATAAAAATAGGGTGTGTATGCCTGCGTACAGATGGGTATGGACACGTGCAAATGTTGTTGACATTCATATCACCAAATATGAATTGAATATTCATATGAATAGATATGAATATATTAAAATCAGTTTGAATTTGAATTCATTCATTTTTTTATTTGTATGAATGTGGGTATTTGAATATTCAATTTGAATCTAATGTCAAAAATTGGATTCTTGCACACTTCTACTCACTACCATGGTAAATAGTGTGGTGAACAAAAACCATTCACCCCAACATGAAACCTGTACCCTTTTTCTGATTTCAGCTGGGTTTCTCACCCACCCACCCACCCCCAGATTTCTGCAGGGATTTCTACAGAAAATCTGGAGGGAAAGAACAGGCATGGGGACCAGGCTTCCGGGATTTGGACTACTGGCCAGTTTAATGAGAATCCTGAATGCCAAGTCTGAATTCATTCTGGATTTTACTATGGGAACTCACCAAGAGAAGATGCAGGCTATGCTTTAGGTACTGTATATTTGTGTGGGCAGCCCAAAGTTGGATAAGAAGCCTTCCTTTGCCTGTGCAATCTACTTGAAAGTGTCATTTTCATGCAGTGGTTTTCTTGAGTCTTTTTGGTACCGCTTAGGTGTGGAGTATGTTTATTGCTCTTTGTCAAATGTCAAGAGGAGTGAGGAAGGGACAGAGTATACAGCAAAGGGATAAAAAGAGTAGGAGGGAAAATACATGCATTTGACACAAGTTCGCTTCCTTTCTAAAATAATCATAAATCATATGCCCTGGGTTTTAATTTCTCATGCAGCAACATCTTTCTCTCCCCCCTTTAAGCTATTGCATTGAAAGAGTAGGGAGAGGAGGGTTTCAAAATAAATGAAGAACTCAGAGAGAGCATTTCACAAAGCCTTCAGATTATTTGGGAGGGCAGATATATTTTTAGCAACAAACATTTCTTTTGTTTAAAAGGAACCAATTTATCTACCTTGAAGCAACAGGGAGGGAGGGAGGAAAGGAAGGGTGGAAGGGATTGTCAACTCCCCACTTCTCTTTGATGATTCTTGGCACTCCTGGGATTGCATTAAACTATGGCATGAAAATCATACTAGTATAGAATTCACAGACTTCTCCTGGGTTGATCACTACCAACACACATTTCTGTCTCCCTACTGCCTCAGGGAGACACCTTTCAGTTCTACTCCTAAGTAATGAAAAAAGAAGGGGAAAAGAAGCAGATGGTGATATGGGGAACAATGGAACGACCTCTCTAGAATGCTCACAAGGTCAGACATTGGTAAAGAGGAAAAGAGAAATCCTTCTTCTGCCCATCCAGGAAAGTATGGTTGCAGCCTGTGATCATCCCTTTGTGCAATCACACCTTGCAAATCTAAATATAGACTAATGAGCAGAAATGGTTTCAGTGCTGGGATAGTTCCAGTTGGAGGCAGACAGTCCAGAGAAAAAATGGGAATGCATGTTTAGGTGTGATCTCTCTAAATAAAAGACAGACTAAAAACTGATTAAACATAGGTGTGACTGCTGCCTTTGATCCTTATCTCTTTTTTTATGGCATTATTTTGATTCTGAACACAAGTGTGTAACATTTGCTGCTGTTTCTATCACTTCAGGGCTGCTATCCAGTATTTTATTTGTGTCCCCCCCCTACTGTTCTGCCACTGTATGTCTTTGTACAACAGACATGAAAACAGAATGATATACAGTGTCCTTTAAATGTAGCTTTAAATGTTGGGTCAGGATCTCTGTTTTGCAAAAGCTCAGGTTTACAAGATGCCTTCTGTTAACAGGCACTGGCACCAGCTTCTCAACGTTTCTATGAATACAAATGAATACATTTGCCCAAATCACTAGCTTCATTTTTGTACTTGCAGGGAGTGGTTTCCAGTTCACAGAAGTCTAAAAAGCATGCCAGCCTGGATTTTTTTGTCCTCATTCCAAAAGATCTGTACATAGTGGAATTTTCATTATGGTGAAAAGAATCTATTTTTCCCTCCATTCTTCCTTGCAATATGTGTGCTGTGATCACATGTATCCACAGCTTCAAGCATTATTTAACAAGTAGACCTGCATCTACAGACTATTCTACTCGTTTGCTCAGGGGTAGTTCCCAGAAATATGTAACTAGGACTTCAGCTTTCAAAGGAACTTAAAAGTATCTGTTTTATCTATGAAAATAAATGTAGGGAAAGAGAAAGAATCAACAGTCAGCATCCGTAATGACATTAAAGAACACTGTGTGTGATTATCTGTCAGCAGATGGAGCAATTGCTTCACTAAATTGTGATTCAAGAGGAGAAAAATCTTAACCTAAGTAAATCACATTTTAAATTGGGCTATCTGGTAATTATAAATAGAATTTCCAAATCCCAGTGGGAAGATCAACCCTCTTTCCGTTAGGGTAGCACAGTGACAGTACTAGCAGAAAAACACTGTGAGCAGCAACATAACATTAAGAGTGATAGAAATTGCTGTTTTTACCTAAACACTCTAGTGCTCTTTTAGCTTCTTTGCTTCTACAATTTAGCCATCTGCTGAAGCTGTTTTGGTTTGGATTCCTTCATGGAGCAGGAGTATGGCATCAATGCCCTCTTTAAGGTCTAGGTTGATTTAATTCTACCCTTCTTCCAGAAACACATATTTTAGCTTATGAGGGCTAAACGTAACACAACATTCCTCACATTGTATAGCCCTGTGCATGTCTGTGTGGGTGTTTCTTCCAAAAATAGTGAGAGGAAGGGAAGAAGACTCTAGGTGGACATCAGGTAAAGGCAAGAACTATTTTGTCTGTCTGGTTCTGATCCAAAGACATTGTCATCTACCTGGATTTGAAAACCTCCTCAATAGAAGGCCTCCCCTATTTTGAAACTGCTGGCTTTGATGTCCTCTTGAGTACTACTGTAGCTGGTCTCTCTCAGCTACATCTAATCTGTATCCTGATCCTCAGTTACTTGTCTCTCCAATTTCCAGTTCCCAAAGTGGAATCCTAGCTTTGACCTTTCTCACAGGATTGTTGTGAGGGTGACCAAGGCTTCACATGAGTGTTACTATTTTTTAAGCAAGCCATTATAGTCATTGGAAAGCAGGGGGTTAGGTCAAGTGCTGCACACCTCACCACTGCTTACATTGGCCATTGACTTGTTTTGACTTTACCAATCTACTGGACAATTTCATTAACTTTAATGAAGAAGTGTCGTCTCAATGCAAGTCAACAGAGGAAAGGATCCTGCATTAGAATAAGCATAGCAAAGCCACCACAACCCTAAGAGTTTGTGGGACAAACCTGTGGCAACACATTAACCCTTTTCTCAGCACTTATCAGTTCCTCTTTGCTTGCCTCCTTAATCTTCCAATGGATCAGAGAGCAAAAAGGTGAGAACAGCTGGAGATGGGGGGGGAGCAGCTCTGGGTGCAGCAGAGACTCACTAAAAGAAGAGTTCCTCCTCCCTCCCTGCTCCTGAAATATTCATGGTCACAATCAGTGGGCTTGCAACCAGCTCCATTGTCTCTGGCAACAACATGCCATAGAGAAGTGCTGGTATGTGTACAGTGGGGGAGATCACTAATAAACAGACATACCACTATGGAATCTACACAGACAGAATCCACATTATATGAAGGACCACTATGCTAGACATTTCAAGTGATTTGTCATACACTGCTATGATGATTATTTATTTTCCATTTCCTGAAGTTTTATACCCCTACCACATTCTATGTTATTTCCCTTCCCAGTGCTGGCTTCAATATTGTTGCCAAGTGCATGAATATTCCTCAAAGAAAGATAGAACAGAGCTTACCAAAGATTGTCTACAGCTGTTAGCTGTCACAAAGAAATAAATACTTTTAATAAATGAAGGTTCTGATTCTTACTAGTTGCATTATGTAAACCTCCATATATAGATTATAAACACCTATTTCCATTGCCTTTTTCCTATTAAAACTGCAGAAAAGCCCTTGAGGGAACTTAAGAGCCTTCAACTGGAATTTGTAATTCTTCTTCTGCTGCATTTTAATTTGATTATTTGGGTCTAGTTCTGTTAGCCAGACCAGAATTCAAAAATTTGAATCAAGAGGCTTTCCAAAAATGAATGACCAATGGATTCACTAGAGGCACCAAGTAAAGGCACATAGTGATTTCAAGATTATAATCAGTTTTTCCAAACTACAATGCCACTTCCATTTTCTAGCTTGATACACAAGGAATCCTGAAAACAGTTTATGGATGTCCATCACAAAATAGCTTCTGTGAAACATGGGAAAGAACACAGCAATTGGACATGGAAAAGAACTCAGCACTTGGATAAAAAATGAAGAGGGTTGCCTCCATTTTCTGGGAAGCATTGAGAAGGGAAGGAAGAATGTTCAGAAAAACAGGGGGACCCTAATTAAGCTGTTTTAATGGATTAGGCTCTTGTTCCGACTTTAAGGAAGAAGTTATTGAGCACATCAAAAATCTGGGTGGAAATGACAGGGAGCCACAGCTTGAGACAGCAAATGAGATGAAAGACCATTTTGAATTAAAACCTTGTTGTTGTTTTGCTTCCCCAATCACCTGCCTCTTTTCTTCTCAAGCAATCTGTCAATTTCCTAAAAGTACCTGTTATTGAGAAAAACAGGTAATTTTAATCAGGGTGGAGTTTCTTTGGAGAGGGGAATATTCCACCATGATAGAAGATAGGTGATAGACTCTAGCTCTTGAGCTTATCAGGATGGCTAGGATGGCGGGCATTTAAAGGTTACCTGCTTCCTATAGTGTAAAGAGGCACATCTGAGCTCCTATTTATATAATATGAAGTTGTTGAAAAAGAGTATCTTTCTCTGCGGGAACTAGAAGAACAGGCACTAACAGGGATCCATGACCCAGTTGCTGCAGGATAAAAATACCTTTCAATTGCCAGGTTTTCCTTTTCTGAAAAAACTGGAGGCAGGTGATTCTTAAACTACATTTTGACAACCCACCCACTGTTGGAGGCTATGTGCATTGACAGGGAATACAGCCTTTAATTTCCTCAAGCGGACATCAAGGAAGAGCAAAGAGCTGCAAAAGACCCTTTCCTTCTTGTCTGATATTATTGTATTGACATTCTGCAAACATAACCCCAATTGTGAACTTGAACACTGTTGTAAGCCACCCTGAGTAATGCATTTATTTTAGTGTAGGTCAGATTGAAAGTAAATACAAAAGGCATTTGTTATACTGCATGAACATAGACAGATATCTCAGGTAGCAGTTTTCTTTTTTATACTGAACCTGTGCTAAAGCAGGAAATCTTAATTCATCTGACAATGTATACTCCTTCTTTCCACTGGGCGTGAGGCATCTGTGTGTGTTTAATTACTAAACCCTATTTTAAGCCTTCATGGAGGGTTTAATATGCATAAGCTGATTATCTGCCACCTCCTCTAATCTAATAAAGCTCTGAATATATTTTTAATTTTTGGAACACATCTGAGGCCCAGGTTTTGTCGAACAAATCCCCCAGCTCCCTCCATGAATCCCTTAGCGCATCATTAAATTGTAAGCACGGTTTCATCACCTATGAAAGACAAAGAGAAGACCCTCGAGCCATATGGCACAGGGAACTCACTTGATATTTCCTCAGAACTCTCTTCCTCCACAATGTAGGGGAACCATTGTTTTTTTGTTTTTTTAAGGAAGCTTTGTGGGGTGTTAGGAAATTAGAATTTCTCGGTTTGGCTTTTATAGTGCAAGGTAACCTGTGTGGAAAACAAAGAATCATATGCTGCTCAGCGAGATCATATTACCAGTCAACACTGGGTGGATACTGCAAGAGTAAAATAGTGTGTACAGCTCTATATCATGTATCTGCATCTATATCATTTATGCTCAGAAAAGCAGCAACTTTTAATTACACCAAGTGAATTTTGTCAAGCTTTCCTTCATTCTTCCTGCTGTTGAATATACTGCTATAGGGATATATGTGAACATGAAATAAAGAATGTTTAATTTTTGACTTTTTAATTTAGGACCTTTCTACACTGAGACTTATTCATGATTATATCCCAGAATAGAGCCTACCATTCAAATGCTAGTGCAGACTACAGCAGGAGCAGTCCCTATTCTGGGGTGTAAGCAGAAATAAGGCCTTTTGCGTAAAGGGTCTCAGATAAAGCTGAATTAAAACAAAAAGGGTTATTCCCATTAAGTATAGTTCTGAAAGCCTTCCTAAAAATCTAATAGGTAACAGAAATTGGATAAGACAAAAGGTGAAGTATTAATGGGGTGGACTTGTTCAGCCTGTATGTTCGCAACCACAGCAAATTCTAGAAAAAAAATCCTAAATTTTCTGTCACTATTCTGCAAAATTAACTTATTAGAATTTCTCCCTCAGTAGGAAGAATTTAACATAAAAATATAATTATGTATCCAGGCAATCTACATTCTGAATCAAACATGAGAAATATACAGTATGTAGAGTTAGCTACTTTGTTATTATTGGGATATTTAAGTCAACAAAAAGAGGGGTTTTTTGTTTTTGTTTTTTACACAACTAATAATTGATATAAGGAATTTGCAGCTATAATTTAAAGCAAACAGTCCTGAAGGCTTCAACAGGAAACAAGAAGTCAATGACAAGGCTGTTACTGATTGATTTCCTATTTACATTCATTCTGTTACATTGTGGCACTCAAGACAGCTAACAGGAATTTCAACCATTGAGTTAAAATACAAAGGCACCATATACGCAGGGGCTTAATGCACCCATCCAGATGTGAAGAGGTCATAGAGTCAACATGTTCAACTCCTGAACCACTGTACCTGCAATGAAAACATTCTCACAGTGCTTTGGGTGAGAGCATATGCTTCCTACCCCCATGTGAATGAATGGGGAGGAAGAGGTGACTTGAGGACTAAGGGCCTTCTGGGACTCAAAGAACAGACTGAAAACAGCAATTTCCAATGACATTTCTAGTCCAATCCTATGAGTAATGCAACATCTCATAATGAATGAGAATGAAGAAACTAAGTTATTCTGTCTTTTTAACTTATACTCGTTTTCTGCTGCTTCTCTTAACTGTGTTAAATTGCAATCTAGTCTTTGGGATTTAAATAGGAGTCATTTTATACATGCTATCTTTTAGCAGTTTGATTTTTGGATCACCAATTGACTTTGTAAGTTCTTTTTAATATTTAATATTTATTGTTTAACATGCAAAAAAGAGATGAGAGAAGACAAAAGCCTCAATAATCCCAAAATATAAATCAACCAATACATATCCTGGGAACACAAAATATGGCAAAAGATATAATAATATGTCTAACATATTTTGTATCTCTTCAAAAGGATTGTATTATTTGGTATTTTACATGTTTCAAAACTGAAAATATATTATTGCTAAAGGAGTCATATTTTTCTAGAAAATGTGCCATCATCAGTTTACCTGTTTTTAATGTTTAATATTATGTGTATCTTGAGAAGTCCTATTATTTTGCCTACATATATTTTAGAATATGGGTTTTGAATGAGATAAACAGCATGAGAGACTGAGCATTAGAGAATGCTTTTAAATAATAAAAGAATCAATTGAAAAGAATCAATTTTGTGTGTATATATACAAAAGGAGCAAGGACCACATGGATGGTACCCAGAGAACTAAGTAACTTAAACTCACTGCTTATTAATATATCCTCTAGATTCTTAGTATGTCTGAAGGAAACACTAGGTTTCTCCTTAAACACCCTGGTAGATTTTTCACAATATGTCAATGTTTTAAAATTACTTGCTGCAAAAAAACTGCTCATATGATTGTATATCAGAGATCAGTGTATGAGATTTTGTGATTTCTTTGGATGAGACTCCAGGAGGAGTTGTGTTTTAACTACTACATTGTATGGATTTTGCACAGCCCCTGAAGAAGATTTCAGCACCAAACACGTTGAGCTGACAAAGGGTGTTTTTCCACTGTCACTAGAAGTACCCATTAAGTACCCATTTGTGCTGATTTAAAACACAAACATCAAAACAAATTTAAAGATACTATCTGTGGAAAAAACAACAAAAATAGGATGAATAGAAGTGGGGACACACATACACCTGGAAATACATAAGTAGAAGACTATACTACAGAGAAGGTCTGCTGAGAAACTCCTGCCTACACAACATCTTGGAATATTACCAATTGCTGGGAAAACATGATTGGGGGAATGCTATTAAACTCATGCCCTGCCTATGGGTTTTCCAGTAGCATATTCAGGAAGATCTTTAGAAAGACCTTCAGAGGATATGTCATAACTTAGTGGTAGAACCCCATATCTGTATATCAAAGCTAAGTAAAAAATGGGTAGGAAAATCCATAATATCCTGTCAATTCTACCATCGCCTACTGTCAGTTTATCATTGATCTTCTATGATACCACCATCATTCTTGATTCACAAAACAATTAGCTAATGCAAACAAAAAAGTAAAACAATCTTATGAGGTTGGCCAACCAAAATGAGTTTCTTTCTAGCAAACAATGCATCCACCAGGCAGACATGGGGAGTTTCATTTGTTTTTTGGATACTCTGGGCACTTCTGAAACCATTTCTTCATCAAAGTGGAGCAAAGTAATCACTTAAGCCAATTCTGTACCTGTTTGCTATAGGAAGTGTGAATAGTAGTTCTTGAGTCTTTGGAACAAGCAACATACATCTCAAGACTGCCACTGTAATAAAGACTAGTCTTCAATTGTTATGTGTATTTCTACAGGGCAAAATAATTTTCGCACTTAAGTAATGCTTTTGGCCTAGGGACGCTCTAACTCGGAACATCCACACATCATGGAGCTACTGCCATCTCAGAGTGGTTCCAAGTGTTCCTACAGCACTCCTAGTGCAGCCGCAGATGCAGCCTTTACACTTCCGTGCAAAGGCAATGTAGGAGCAGGGCATGCCACATTGCCTGATCACCATAGCAATGGCCTTTCACACAGGGCTGTTGCTGCAGTGAGGTGGATGTGGCCATGGCCCATGGTGGGCTGGGATATGGGCAAACCAACAAAAGGGCTTTCCTCATTGCAATCAGCCCATATTAACCCAGTTTGAAAGCCAGGACTGAAACAGTGCACTTCTGACACCACTTCTCTGTGCCCATCCAAGAAAGGATTGGGCCCAGTATATTTGTACTCAAGATGTGCTGTCCTCATACTAGTAAACCATCGGTAGTCTGCTCGTGGACTATGTTTAACAAGTTGGCCAGTGGAGGGGGAGGAGAGTTGGCTTTTCTACTCTGCTTTTCTTATCCATTTAAGGGAACTCCATTTTGGTGCCACATTTTGTTTCAAGGCCTTGACTGCTCTACTTTTCTGAGGGAGAGGAACCTCTGCTATTCCACACCACCATGTGAAAGACAGACCTCTGGCATGTTCTGCGGGTAAGTATATGGGCCTATGTGGAAAAGGCCTTTGACTCCTTTGTAACCGTTGATTCCTGAGGTATTTGATCTAACAACACCAGTTTTTTTTTATACAATATTATATATAAAAGTGTAGTAACGAAGCTCAGAATAGGATTCTGATTAAGGCCTGCTGTTCTCCTACTCCCCTCCCCCCAGTCACCTAGTTTTTCCCGTTGTGGTGGTGCTTCCACAATAAAGGCACTGGACCTACTCTGTCATTTTGTGAGGATGGGTGCATGAACACAGTTTCCACTTATAGGTTATTCAGCCTGTATTAATGCAACTAACTTAAATGAAAAAAAGTTTAAATTTTATAGATGCCATGATTTTAGAATTACAGTCTGGCTTTTGCAGCCTGAATTAGATCCTATTCCCACAGAAATGTTCCATGGAGTGCTGCTGTTGAGGTCGAAACTGTTGAGGTACTACTTGAAGAAAATTGGGCAGGGCAACCAAGCCAAACTCTGTAATCTGTGCTTCAGGGAGACAATGTTGAAAAAGATGCCTTGTGTCTTGTGTCTTTTTTCAAAGCAACACATCATGCCCTGCAAAAATTGCATCTGGAAATGGGCCCATGCAACTGCGGCAAAGCACTTTCTGCAACTGTGAGTGGAGATGCATCAGCAAAAATAATCCACCCACTTCCCACCTGATAGCAATTGCAACAATGTTGCAATTCTGTGCTATTCTGGCTCTTTGAAAGGTCTGAGCTTTAGAAAGGGGAGGGAAGGGAAGCTGCTGCAGTTCTGGAAGATGTGTGAATGTGTTACTGCTGTGTGTGCAGGCAGAAATCCCCGCCCCTTTTTGCCACGGAGCGTCCCCAAGGTAAATGCTGTGAGGAAAACCCGCAACTTCCAAAAAGAGCACTGAAACTCTTCTTTAAAGGGCACTCTTTTGTCACAGGTTTTCCTGCTTTTTGTAGCACTGGAAGCTCATTGAAAACCCTGGCATGGGGGCTCTCAGAGGCAAAAGAAGATTTTTAGCAGACTTTAAATTGCTTGGGGACAGAGCCTAGGGGTCCCCCCCCCCCTGTTTTTTAATTCCCTCAGAATGCAGTTTAACTGAATGATGCAGCCAGTCTGATGACTCCTTGTCTGAGGAAGAAGCAGAGGACTTCAGTTTCTACAGTCTTGCTGTCAACACTCCTGCTAAAGAAATGTCAACACCAACACATATCTTGCATCCCCAGCAACCAGCATTGCTTGATGAGAGTTCAGATGATGAGGTGCAACCCATCTCTTATTACCAGAGAGGAAAATTAAGACTTAAGCAGCTGCCTGGGCATTTAACTAAGAACACCAGCGAAGATGCTGATGAGTGAGGCTGATTGCCTCACTTGCTTCCTACCTCTATAATCCTTTTGCTCACCTGAAAACCCTTTTGACGTTTGGCAATCTTTGACTATTGCTTGCATATATTTTGTGAGACATTATATACAGATTGGATACTTACAGCAGGGATATATGTTGCTACCTTAGAGACTTTGGGTGCTTCTGCATTAGCCACTAAATACCCATTAAGCACCCATTAAGGACGGATTTAAAAACCTCATCCACACCATGACACCCATTAGAGACACATGCATCCGCATTGCTTGCACGAGATGTGTCTCTAATGGGTGTTAAGAGGCCCTTAATACAGATTAAGGGAAGACTACCTTGGAGGTAATCTTAATGGGTACTCAGTGGGTACTTGTGCAGTTAAGACATGTCCATTTAGGATGCACCTGCACAAGTGTCCTTAAGTGGGCCCTCTCCCCAGCCTCTGTGATTGGCTCCTCTGGATTTCCGAAATACGGATCTATTAGATCCGTATTTCAGAGAGCCAGTGCGGAACCAACCTTTGACTATTACACTGAGCTTGTGCATACATGCTCCCATTTACAGCCAGCAATTAATCCTGGTTAGACTTTTATTATCATGTGTGCATTCCTTCAGTGCTATTCTAACAGCAGACCCTGAGCCAGTACTCTGAATCTCACTGCATGGAGCAGAGATGGTTTATGACTCTTACTAATTATTTTTCTCCTGCATTACTTTTACTACTAGTATTAACATTTTTTCTTTACTTTGTCAAGTGCCTAGCCTCACATCAATCCTGCTGCTTTATAATTTATGTTATATTGTTAATTATGGTTTTTTAAACCTTATTGATAGTTTTTTTCCCCCACCGCTCTTCCAGAAGCATAAGCTGGTATACCTAGTTTGTCACTGTTAGGAACCATCTGAGAGGTAGTACTTGCACTAAAGTCACAGAGCTTTGTGTCTCAAATCTTATTTCCCACAGTCTCGACTTAATACTCTAACCACCATACTACTGTCTCTGCAGTTTCAAACATCTGTTTTTATCTACTTTGGACAACAAATATCTTAATGGAAAACCAGAGTATTAAGTGAACGCAGCCATCCATTACAATTTTTTTATAATTATGTTTTCTGAATCCATTACTGTAGAATTGTATATGATTTTGGTCCCTGTAAGTGAGCTACATAATTCATATATTTCCAAATTAGCACTAAAAATTAGCACTTGAAAGAAGCTGATTATCTAGACACATTTCAATCTGGCTTCAGGCCTGTTTATGGCACGGAAATCGCCTTGACCTCCTCCAGGAGAGAAATGGGGAATGCTACCTTGTTGGTTCTCCTGGATCTCTCAGCAGCTTTCAGTTGACCACAGTATCCTTTTGGAGAGGCTATGGAGTTTAGAGATCTGAGTCCCTGTGTGGTGTAGCCACCCCAGGGGTGTGGGCACATGTTCCACACCATGTGTCACCCCAGATTTCTGAAGGGAATGATGCTACAGTGGAATGCCACTTTCAACAGTTTAAAATATTCCTGGAGGTGCTGCCAGGGACTGAAGGTACAGGTGGACATCTGGAGCATTTTGGTTCTAGGCACCATTCTGGATATGTTTTTGGCTATACAGCTAGCTTTTTGACCACTGCACCCACACATCCAAATGATGAGCAGGAGCCCAGTCCCCTAGCAAGACAACTTGAGTACTTCAGATAAACTTAAGTCATCATTCTTGATGGTTGGGTCAGGCTGAGGGCCAAATGGGAATGGATAAGCTTGTCCATCCCATTTGAAGGCACCCAGAGGATTCTAAATAGATGGTGCCTTTGACTGCATTTTACATCAATCTTGTTCATCAATCTTGATACAAATGACTTCAGAAAAAGGCAACATTGCTAACACTAAAATAAAATTTATCTCTATCTTCCACGGGGGGGGGGGGGGGGGGAACAGTCTGAAAACAATCTTCCTTGAGTCTTATAAAAGATTCCTGTTTTTTCTTTAATTATCCCATTAGTTTCTATTTCCTATATTGTAAGAGCTAGAAATTCTTAAAACAAAACTATGATTATTGAATCTAAATATCAGCTGAGATAACAAAGGCATAATGTGCCCTGTGTTTAAATAGTACAAGGCTTTCATAAGACAACATGTGCAATTAACTTCTGCTTGCAAGAAATACATAATTATTTTCTTTATCCCACAGTGTTTTTCCACTCCATTGTTGGAATTTATTTACAGTCATAACTTGATTTACATATGGATTCCATTCTTAGAAAAAAAGCTGTGTAAATAGAAGCTGCACATAGATTAAGCAATTGGCTTCAGTAGAAATTTGGGTGTTAGGAAAACCACAGTCAGGAACTTCATTAACATAAATTGGGTTGACCAGCCCTACTGAAGACTACATTGACTTAAATGGAACATTGATCTCTCAATGCAAGACAATGAAAGAAAGGATCCTTCATTCAACAGGGTACAGCTCAGTCACTCCAGACAAGATTTGTCAAAACACATATATGCCATATCTGAATCACTGAGATGCCAGCCAAGATTCCTGGAGCAACTGTTACTCATACTGGTGACATGGGTTTCTCAGAGACTGCAGTGCTGCAATGCACTGATACAACCTCTTTAAACCAAAGGATAGGTTTCTCATGAGCTATAATGCTGAAACACACCGATGCCATGCAAGATGCTCATACCTTCTCTGCATTTCCCAGATAGGATTTCAGTAACCAAACACAGAAGGAATGATATTTTTATCTCCTACTTTTGATGACTTCTTAACAGGATAAAGATGATGTGAGTAGGATGAGATGGTAGAAAGACCATGAGACCCCAGAACAACTTTCCCAATAGCTCTTAATGCAGCAATGAACAATTGGCAAGACAAGCTGTTGGGAAGAGGGAAGAAGGCACCTAGCTGGGTTTTGCTATGGAGCTGAATGCTGGAGGAGAACCACAGTTGTGGAAAGAAGGACGCCAGTAACAGAGATGTGGGCACCTGGTGAACATTCATTGTGCTGCTCTATTCAAGAAAGCTGTTGACACCAGGAAAGAGGCACTCACAAGTGATTTCCCATTGGAATGTGAGTCTAGAAGCTCAATTACACCCAGTGGCTGAAGATATGGATACCCAGACAGGAAACACAACTCATACACAGAAACACAATTCTGGCTGAAAGGCTGTTGACATCAGAAAAGGAGGCACCCTGTGGGGATTTGCTGTGGTACTGAATGCAAGTGGAGAACCACATTTGTGACTGGAATGCTGTTGACAGCAGAGATATGGGCACTTGCCTGATATTCGCTATAGAACTCAGCACAAGAGACCACAAGTGTGACAGAAAGGCTATGGGCAGCAGGAAAGAAGCCAGCCAGTCAGGATTCCCCATGGAACTGAAGGAGAACTGCAATCATTGTTACAAGGTAGTTGGCAGATAGATGTAAGCAAGTTGGGATTTATCATGGAACTCAGTGCAGGAGAACTACAATTGTAGCTGGAAGGCTGCTAGCAGAATGGAAGCAAGCACCCAGTCAAGATTACCCATGGAGCTGAACACTAAAGTAGAATCACAGTCATGACAAGAAGGCTCTTAACAGGGAAGAAGATGCCCAGATGGGATTCCCCATGAAGCTGAAGGAGAAGAACCACAACTGATGCAGGAAGGTGGTGCTGCACCACCTTATAAAGTCTCTTCACAGAAGGAGAATCACAGTTATGGCAGGAGGCTCCTGGTAATAGAGAAGGAAGCACTTTGTTGAGATGGAGCTGAAGGAGGAGGAAACCAAGGCCGCATTCCCATTACAAGCTTAAAATGGTTTTGAAACAGTTTCAATCCTCGCAGTCCCCACGTCAGGTTGGCTTAACATGCTTTCTGCATGTTAAATTGCCCCAAAGCATTGTAAATGTTAACACTCATTTAAACAGGTCTCACTCTGGTTCATGCATTTGAAACATTTTACATTTCTCACTGTGGGAACGGTACCATTTTACTGGGATGAGAATGCATGTTTAGGGTTTCCCTCCTCCAATAGCTTGCTTCCAAAGATAGTGATTTCACTGTAAAAATCCACCCCTTACAGCAGCTGTTACACTGTAGCAATCTACCCACTTCACACCTAATAACAATGTTGCAATTTTGCGCAATTCTGGCTCTTTGGAGTTCTGACCTTTAGAAAGGGAAAGAAAGGAAAGCAGCTGCAGGTTCTGGGAGATGTGTGAATGTTTAAAGCTGTGGCTGTGGAGCTGAGCAGGTGAAGGGGGCTTCGAGTTGCCACTGCTGCTGTGTGCCTTGGGCAATGGGGAGAGGAGGGGAAAGAATTGCTGGCTGCCCGGTGCCGTTTTTCATCCATCCAGGCAAGCAGCAGCCACCTAGCCACCCAGCTAGTCTCCGTAAAGGGGTCCATTATGGGTGGCGCATTCATGGCAGGAGGAAGAGGGCAGGGCAGCCCTGAAAAGCGGCTTTTAGAAATTAGCCACTTGAGTCCCCCCTTGAGTCACGTACACCACATACGATCTTCAGAATCTGAATCAAACACAATTAAGTTAAAAGTAATGGGATCAGGCAAATTCGTGTTAGCATCTGGTTCTATTATTTTGGTTTAGGAAAACCATTTTAAGCTTGTAATGGGAACCGGGCCCAACAATAGCAGAGAAGCCAAACCTTCCTCACTGTGAAACACTAGTGAGAAAATGTCTCCTGAAACAGTAAGTAGGTCCTAGCTTGTCTCCTGAAACAGTAAGTAGGTCCTAGCATACTGCAGGGTCTGAAAAGCTATAGGGTGGTACATAAATCAAGGAAGGTCATAAGCGGTCAATTGCGAAATCAGACTGATAGACACATTGTAAATTAAGATATTTATCTCTGTGATGATTATGAAATGAATCTTTGAACTTTCAAAGAAAGGAAAAGTTATCAGCATTCAGGTAAATTACAGTGCTGAACTGAAAGTTCAGTAAAGTGGATTTTCAACTCAAACAAGCTATAGAAATATATTATTGTTGTTGCAGCTGATTGCTGTATTTGAGTCCTAGCGACTATATGGACAAATGTTCACCTTCTTTGCCTGCCTTCAGTAACAATCCAAGGATATTCTAGCAATGCTTTGAACATGCCCATCCATCTCGACCATTGTCTTAGTCTTCATGTGCTTTCTAAAGCTTTGCCAAGTATAGTCTTTTTTTCCTTTTCGCTTGTATCACATGGCCAAATCAAATACAATTGTTTACTACCTCCAGGTGTCATTACATCTGCCCTCTTCCTATTTATCATTAATCCAGATTTTGCAACTTAGTGGACCTTAGTCACTTTACTTTTATGAGTTTTTTCTACAATGGTATTTTCTGCAAGATTGAAGCCTGGTAATAGATTTTTTTTCCTGCTGTGTAGCTCGTTCAGTTTCACTATTCTTATGCTATATTTGCTACAGACGCTGAAAACACATGGACTTTTAATTGGTGCATATTGTTGGTTATTATTTGTACTCAGCTTAGTAATAAACCTCCTACAACATTACAATATTGTGGGGAATCAATCCCAGAATAAGGCTTTGTCATCTGCATACTAGTGTGGACTACAGCAGCCTAAACCCAATCACGCTTCATCCACACCTGCCAAAGCCTGACTTAGCAGAAGAGCTTAAAAATAAGGTCTAAAAATAACAGGGCCAGTATACGGGACCATGGAGGCATGCAGACAATACATTCCTATAGTCCAGTATACCACAGGGAACCATTTTGGGTGGTGTTCCAGGAAGTACCACCAGAAGTGGGTCTGCTTCCCATACAGCCTAGCCAGAAACTCTAGAACTTCCTGGTCATTGGATCCTTGGCCTGGAATGAATGGATCATCTGAATGTGGATGGCCCTGTCCCACTTCAGCAGCAACCCATTCCAGCATAGTATAGTTGCTTGTTCCAGGACAGAGCATCCTGTCCTAAGATACGAGGATATGGAATATGAAAATGATCTTAGACTCTTGAAATTTAATTTATCTAGAAATAATTTGTATATTTGTGAGCAAAGAGCCTGGGTAAAGGTAACAGAAAATTGGTTTAGTGCTGTGCTATGGAATTTTCAATCTGTCAATAGGCTGTAGATGAGTCCTAATTTTTGAGTTTAAAATTTCCTTGAGAGTATCCATACTAAATTATACCCTTGTGGCCATTACTCTGAGGGATCTTTTGTTCCTATTTTGCGATCTTATTGCTTTCTCCATGATGTCACAATTATATTCCTCCAATAGCACTTCAAGTCCTATCTCATGGAGAAAGAATGGTCTCTAGAATATGTAAGCAAAGGAAACCTAGTTCCATTTTTAGAACTTACATAGGGAGATGCTGTTTTTCACGTGTCCTGATCTTCAAAAGTCTTTGAACAAAGACTGCCTCACATACAATGATCTAAAGGTAGGAGACACCACTCTAAATATACCCTGCATATCATGTTTAAGATTAAGATCACTAGATATAAAATAAGACATTAATATGACTGTTTTATTGAAAAATTCCCTGGTTTTTGCTACCTTTGGGTTGGGCAGGAAAACCATGCTTGAAATCCATTGCAAGTCAAGTGCAGACAATGCTGGCTAGATTGACAAGAGGTCCAACTAACTTTCCTGGTTCCCTTTGGTCAAATAATTTAAGGGAATGAATTGAAGGTTCAACCATAATTTTTGAAAAGATTTTGATTGCTAACAATCAGAGATTTAAAGACACATTTAAGAACAACTTCTAACACATGTATTCTAGAGTACCTTTGGCAGATAATGCAGATATTAATATAGGAACTCTAATTCAGCATTAGGCAACTTATTATGTGCCTGCAAAACTATACAATATTCTACTGTTCATGGGAATTTCAGTTCTGGAATAGTTAAAAATACATGGAAATGGGACTAGTCTAACAAGGACTAGCAACTATTTAGTCTTTTCACAATTCCTATATTAGAATTTTGATGACAGAAATAGAAAATATGTGACAGTAAATCAGCATGAAAATTTAGCTACCAAAATTTCAGTTAGTTTTACAATATTACTCTCATAGGGTGTTTTTCCACTGGCAGGAAGTACCCATTTTAGCACCCACTAAGGACCCATTTGGCTGAGAGCCAGATGACCCCATTTCCACCACAGACCCCATTAAGGACACATCTGTTTCCACCACAGCTCGGGAAATCCAAATCATATGGGTCCTTCAGGACCTATAATCTGAATTTCCTGTAGACTCCATTAAAGGGGTCTACAATGGGATCTTCAGCCATAAAATCTGGGTTATAGAGAGCCTGTTTCCACTGCAATTGGGCAATGGGGTCTACAGGAGGCTTGGGGGAGGGGGCACCCATGGGGGGCACCCCAAAATCAAAACTCCGAAGTCCCTTCGAAGTCACTCCAAAGTCATTCTAAAGTTGCCTTTGGAGATTAGCAAAAGCTCTGAAGGGGTTTTTCTGCAGAGTCTGTGCTAATCTCCAAAGGCAACTTTGGAATGACTTTGGAGGGACTTTGGAGCCTTTGCTAATCTCCAAAGGCAACTCTGGAGATTGCACCCCCTGTCCCCCAAAACACCTGGGGTAGATCTGGATTTGCAAATGGGTGCTCCAGTGTTTCCACAGCAGGCAGGCTAGCACCCATTGCTATTGTGTGGTAGACCACCCATGGGAACACATTGGGTACTTCCCTTAATCTGGATCTACCATATCCAGATTAAGCGAAGTACCCATTCCTTAGATCCAGATCTTTTAGATCCAGATTAAGGGAGTGCGGTGGAAAAACACCAATAAAGACTATCGTGTACCAGGAAATCTGTTTTTAATGTCTCTTATGAAAATTAATTCACAACTCAACCACACAGGAAAATCTGAATGTAAAAGTTTGCATCTTGACTTAAATATTAATCATATATTTCAACAGTAACAGTACCAATTTGTGAAAATCTCAATATTACATATCACATCAATGCAAATTACACTCTCTGTTTTACAGCTAGACTGAAAGTGATTGTACTGCAAACAAAGAAGCCAAACTGGTGTAAAACCACATCTAATTTTCCTCGAATGAGACTCTGGATCATGGCCAAAAATAATTTTCACAAGAGATACATCAGATGAGTTTTGTATTTTCCATGGTTTCTAAATATTAAATTGGCAATTACCAAGAGTGCATGTTCAATCTGATAATTGTTTATATTATTTTCTGTTGATATGACAAATTGTGACGGGTGTTCATTTTTATTAGATCAGATTTGTAGTCAATTGAACCTTTCATGATAGCTCAAAGTAACTCGCAAGAGGACAATAAACAAAAAATATAATATTAAAACTTATAAAATACAAACATTAAATGCATAAAATAAAAATTCCAAGGGCTATCCAAAGGGAAATGCCAAGGTGAACCAAGCTATTTTCAGTTGTTTTCTAAAACAGCTGAAACCTGGCAACACATTTCTCAATGCAGTGGTTTCATGAACACACCATGTGTGTTCCCAGTCACATAGAATTTATGACATGGAGTAAATCCCCATACTTGTTTGCTCATAGTATACACAAGACTTCTTTTTTTCTTTAAAATGAATGGGAAAATACCCAAGAGAATAAAACCCTACAAATGTATGGCATTTAAAGCAAAAATTTGCAAAGACCCCTGGCCTCATGGTTTGGTTCCATTAATATGTTTAATGCATAGCAGATATTCATAATTATATTTACTCATAGAAGTATAGTTCAGCAATAGTACAACTGCCTAGAAAGCAAAAGGTCACATGCTCCTGGCACTTCACCCAAAGACATCTTGGCCAAACACTTCCATATCCTTGTCCAAACAAAAACAGACAAGCAAAACTCTGTGGATGTGTCTATGCAGTTAGCCAGAAATTGTTTTTCAGGTCAGTGGAAGTTTCCTGCCTCTGCCACCTAGAGATGTATTTAGAAATATGATCTGTTTTAACTACAGTGCCAGCTTAATTCAAAATATGGTCCGCTTCCTCTGGCACTCCAAGGGTCACATTTGCTAGAATTTATTTGTGAAGCCACTTATGTTATAATGCTCCTGACAGGAACTCATTAAATGCCGTGCTTCATTGATTCATCAGTTACAATGCAATGTTTGGATATTTTCACCACATAGACCAAGGAGGTGGATTTTGGGGGGTCCCCTTCCCCTAAAAGCAGAATCTGCCACAAGTTCTTGTAATCCTAAAACTGACACCAACCCTCACCCCAATTCTTTAGCAGCTAAGGAATCCTTGGCTAACAGATTGATTAATGACACTCCTACGAAGATGCGGCAATCGTCCGGAAGAGGCATTGGATAAAAATGTTACACATGCCTGGCCAGCACTTTGTAGCATAATTTGCCAAAAGACCCCACCCTCTTGGTAATTAACACCAGGAAAATACAGGTTCCATGGATCACATCACTCAGCTTGAGAAGAAACTAGAAAAGGGGGAGCTGTAACCACACTGCTGATTCTCGTCAGGCTCAATGAAACAACAAATAAAGCAAACAGCGGCGACAGGAAAGGCTGACTAGGTCAGAGGTGCCCTGAAAGGTTCCGCTAATCAGATTTTGGATCATTATTTTCTAGTTAATTGAATGGGCTTCTAAGAAGAGATCTCCGATGGGCGCCTAAATGCGTGTTAACCGGCCCTTTCTTGCCTCTTTTTGTGTTGCCTAAGTGGCTGCATTATAGGGAAATGGCTGTAATTAGGGTTGAGTCAGAAGAACCTGATCGCTATGTTTACCACCAAACCTTTCCAAGTAGCAATTTCTTGACAAAAAATTAGGTAGCTTGGGATTCTGCTGCTGCTGCTCCTCCCCTCCCATTTTAGGCCTCTTCCTAACGTTTTTACTAAACTGTAGCATAAGCACAGAGAGCAATTACAGGGGGTATCATGTGGCGAGGGACTGGCTGAAGCTCAGGTGTAGAGCAATTACTTGGAAAGCAAAGCGGATTTGGTTCAATCCCAGGCCCAGCCTCTTCCCAGAAGTTTGCAGTGGGAACCCTGCAAGAACCCTGCATGGAGATGGCCATGCAGACAACTAGGAGACAGCCACGACTTGGTGGTACCCAACAACTGGTTGAGACTCTGCCCTAAGAGAAATGAACATTCAAGGGGAAGAAGGGAAAATATCCTTTCACTAGCATTGAGCCTAACGAAGCTTAATGGGGAAGCAGACTGCCTGTCATAGTCCACACACTGTTGGTTAGAGATGGTGCCATCCATAGACTACTAGCACCTCTAATCTCATTCACATTAAAGGTGAGAAAATGCACTTCCACAATGTATTCTTGGGGCTTTAATGTGAATGAGAGGTGTTAGGGGAACCACAGTGTTTACTAAAAGCTTCATTTGATCTGTGTGCTGTAAACTGCTTTTACCAATCAAGATGTGTCTGTTTATATTTTAAATTTATATCAGCACCCAAAAGCCACAGGTTCACTAGTGGCTCACAATAAGAATACATTGAAAGGTACAAATCATACATATACATGAAAACAACAATACCTAAAAACAATGAAGTTTTAAAAAATATATTCATACTGAATAAACCAAGAACAGCTCAGCCAGCCAGACGCCTGAAATGCCCACATGAATGAAAAGTTCTTCACCTGAGACCAAAAGGCATACAAAGGTGGCACCAGGCTACCTCTTTGTGGAAGCTGTTCAAAGTCCTGGGTGCCACCACTAAGCAGGACAAATGGCACAAGCAAAACTCACAGAAAAGATCAATACCACCAACCACGATACTATTACTACTATTTCTTTCTTGTTTATAGCTCTCCTTTCTCCCAAAGAAAGGGGCATGGCAGGCAGGTTTCTTTTGCTGCACTCATTTCCATCTCACAACAATCCTGCAAGGTGGTGAATGGTCAAAGGTCACCCACTGGGCATCATGGCTGAGTACAGATTTGAACTTTAGTCTCTGATCCCTGAGCAATAGTTTAACTGCTAGACTATGCAACTGCACTGCGAGTGTGGTCTAAATGCATGTAGGGCCATAACCTAAACATAATGATCTGGCCATTGCCTAGATACGATACCACAAGGAAAACATGTATACTCTACTATTTTTTCTCCAGTGAAAAATAAATGCAAGATAAAAGGTAATAAAATAAAACAGTGCCTAACAATAATAATAAAAACTTTTAACTGACACTATATAGGAAAAACAGAGGGACCTACTGTGTTTCCCCAAAAATAAGACAGGGTCTTATATTAATTTTTGCTCCTAAAGACGCACTAGGGCTTATTTTCAAGGTAGGTCTCATTTTCAGGGAAACGAGGTACTATATTCTGAACTCCTGTTTTCCCTGAAGGTAAGTTTTTTTAAAAAAAGCAGGACTCTCCACAAAGACATACAAATCCCTTCTGTCGAGGTGGCCTCTCTGTTCAGTGCTTCCTCTTATCTGAGTGACCAGTGGATCTGACCAAAATGTGACAATCTTTCTGAAGAGACAGAGATATATGGCTGATTAGTGAAGCCCCATAGGGATGCCTGGAAAAATCCCTTGTTTTAGTTCATGCACCCAGTGCAGAATTCTGCCTTCCCCAATTGCTGTCATTTGTGGAAGAAACTGATGAGATATATTATGCTTTGTGAGACTAAGGCTGCATCCACACCAGGTGACTGGTGAGGGCCTGAGTGGGGAAGCATCTGCAACCTACAATGCCTTCAAGCCCTGAAACACCTCCCCCTTCAAATGGCAGCAATAGTCCTTTGTGCAGTGGGGTGGGGGTAAGGGAGGTTGGGTGCCCTTGAGCTGCAATGTATCTATTACCTTGTTCACGCAACACTGGGCCCCATTAAGGAGTGCACACAAAATGGCCACTTTTGGTAGCCAGTTCCTGTGCTTTCCTTTATTTGTCATGCCTCTCCTCTCTGGGGCTGGAACAAACACTCTGACCCACCAGGCACTTGTCTTACCCTGCTGTTGGGCTGAAGCCTTAATGTGAACTACATCTGATAAGATTGCAGTTTCTTTACCCCAGACTTCAGAAACACAATGTTTCTGGCAGTTGTGCAAAATGCCAGCAGGGAAACAGCTATACTGGCTAAGAACGTGGCACGGTGGAGGCTTTACGAGCCTTGACTATACATGGGGATCTCTTATCATACATGCCCCCAGGCGCACACACACATTGCCCAAGGTCATAAGCAAAAGGCCGTCCCATTTGGAGCAACAGGGTTGCATCCCATTATGTATGAGCATGTTTTGCACCTCCTTTTCTCTGCAGTTGCCTGTCTCTTCATCATTTCAGTTCATTTTGCCTATTTTTAAAAATCCGAAACCACTGACTCGAGTAAAGCAGAGATTTAAGGTTGAAGGATTTGCTCGCACTGATTTCAGGGTGACTCAGCGCTATCCTGAAGTGCTGGCCTCAGATTTATTTTTCTGTAATTATGTAAATACCTAACCTGCCTATCAAAACCAGTGTCATCAAATTTTGGAACGAGAAATGAATTAACATTGCAGCATTTTGCCTCAGCCACTGCTAAAACATTGGAGTTGAGCTTTTCTCCCGTTTCGGTACCCATATGTGGATGCCTCCATTCAGCTTGTGCTCCAAAAGGATACTGAAATGGTTTGTTGTTGCCTCCTTCCAGGCACATGCTGCATTTTATGCTCACACTCTTGATCTAATTACAGAGATGGCTAATGTGTGAGTCTCTAGATGTTGCTTCCAACGTTTCTTGGCCAAGATGAGTAGGGTGAGGAGAGCTGTCTTTGACCAGAGGCTGGAGGATCACATGCTTAGTGGTCTAGTGGTTAGGGAGCCAGGCTCTTATCTGGGAATACTGATTTTGATTCTGCCCTCCCCCATGAAGCTAGCTCTCTTCTGAGCTCTCACAGGCCCATCTACCTCACAGGGTTGCTGTTGTGGGGGGAAGAATAGAAAGCTTTATTCAGCTGCTTTGAGTCCCCTTATATGGGTGAGAAAAGTGGAGTAGAAAAGCCAACTGTTCTTCATCATCATATTTATGAAGCTGTCCACTGGAGACATCCTCTAGACTCCTGAATAGCCTTCCTAAATACAATAAGAAAGATGTAAGTCCCCTGCATACACTATGCTCACACTCAATAAACTGGTGCAGGATCAGAGCCTTAGAACCGTTTATTTTGTGCTCTTCTGAATTTGTATCCCATCCTTCAACCAAAGGTCCCAGAGTGGGTCACAGCAAGAGAAAGATAAAATATACAGAATAAGCTAAAATATATTTTAAACGTTCCTCTTCTTCCTTGGCAGCACAGGGACAGCTCCAGAGCTCTTCTAAGGTAAAGGCAGAATGGATCTGCAGAAAAAGACATTTTGCATTGATGACGCCAAGGAAAAACAGGCGCCATTTGTAGCTTGCCTTTTCCCCTCCTCCCTCTCCTTCAAGCCACTTTCTCCCCTTCTCTCTACACGACGCCGAACTGGTGTTTTTTTCCCCCTTCTGTTTATATACTGGAGAGACCAGCGAAAAGCATCCACAGCAACATCCCTGAAAGGGTGGGCTTTCTACCGGAGAGACAGTCAGGAGGTGACGACCAAATGGAATTGGATCGTACGCCGTTTTCTCACTGCGTGGCCCGTTCCCACGAGGATTCCAGGCTTCGGTGTGAATCTTAGCATCATATAGACTGCCCTGCGTGGCTGCCCGCGAGAACGTGGGCGAGAGAGGTGCGCTTTAGATGGATCAGTGACCGCTGGGCTGGGCTGGGCTGGGCACTCGCCTAGGCAAGCTGTATGGGACCCTCGTAGCATGCAGAGTGAGGCAAAAACACACGCAAAAACGACCGAGTTCGATCGTGAATAAACATTACATCACGCTTAGCAGCCAACTAAAGCAGACGCTCCTGAGCCGGCCAGGCAGCCGTACTGGTTGCCGAGCGCCATATGCTTGGCGGGGCCCCGGTCAAAAAGCCGCTCTCGCTCGCCCAGCGGTTACTACACGCCCCTGCTGCGGGCGACAGACGGATCCCGGGGAGGCTCTCGGGCCACGTTGTCTCTTTCACCACCGAATATGCTCCCGATTCGGGTCTAAGGGGTGGAAGCGAAGACCAGAGCGCACTCTCCCATGCGACTGGGAGGCGCGCGTGAAGCGCTTTAGCGCCGGAAGACGGGAGGCAACAGGTCGGATTGAGTCGCTTCGTCTCTTTGAACGTCGCTCTCCCGAGAGCTCCGAAGGGCCGGGCGGGCGAGGAGGAGACGCGATGTTCCGCATGCCGCGCAGGCCTCCCTCCCCCGCCCGCTCCGTCCCACCGCCCCTTGCAGCTCCCTCCATCACGACTCCCTCCCTCCCTCCCTCCCAGGCAAGCGCAGCGCGTCTCGCTCGTCGGCACTGCAAGGGCGGCGCTAGTTGGGGCTCTTCGCAACGCTGGCAAGCAGAGCAGAGCGGCGCGGCGCGAAGGTCGCCTCTGAGCGCCTCCCGCCTGCAGCCCATATCCTCCGAGGATCTAATTAACAGGTAGACTCGCCTCGCGGGTGCCTGCAGCCTCCCTGCCGGACGCCATAGAAACGAAGCCTTAAGACCCCGCGCCATCTGCCCTCCCTTTCCTTTGTGCGAAGCTCTCGGGAGCCACTTTCACTGCCCCCAGTTCCGTGCGGTGGGCGCCTCCATCAGTAATCCCCACCACTTGGAATCCGAGAGGCACGGAGTGTCTTTGTTTACAGAGAGGCTGCGCTGCGCTGCGCTGGGGCGGCTGAGGAGTCCGTGTGCGCTCTGCCCAACTTCCACCATGCCCTCCCCCCACAGGCAGAAAGCCTGGCAAGTCCAGCTGCCTTCCCAGCAAACCCAGACGAGAGGAAGACGGCAGCTTTGGACGGGGGCCGCCGCACATCTGTTTTAGAGAAAGTCTGGAAATGACAGCGGGAATGGCTGTTGATTAAGCAGTAGTAATTATTAAATCACTAATTTAATCAGTAATAATAATAATAATAATTAATAATAATAATAATAATAATAATAATAATAATAATAATAATAATAATAATAATCCACTAAAGTCAGCACACTGAAAAAGTTCGTTCTAACGGTACATTAGAGAAGTGATCGCCAACGGCGACTACGTTATTATTCGGTACAAGAGGCAACCTTCTGCATTTCCATCGGATTACTCCACGATCGAAATGCTTCCCGTTAAGTGAAAGCGGCTGGGCTTGTATGTCTGTTCCTCTTCTTGCGAGCCCCTTTGGTGGCTTAGAAGGAAGAGGAAAAAGCTCACGGTGCTCTTTTAAAAAACCGAGACTTGGCGCCCAATGCAGCCTACTTAGGCTTGCGGTCGTGCCCGTGTTTACTCCGCTTTGAGCCCCGCTGAAGGGAATGGGGTTTCGTGCCCAGTCCGCCCACTTCCCAGGGCCTTCTTGTGCCAGATCCAGGCCGGAGTACTACCAGGCACTGGCCTTCTGTGGGCTTCTTTTTTTAATCCCCTCCCTGTCGTGCAACCTGCCGAAAACTGGCTTGCAAAGGCAGATGTTACGGTCTGTCGGAGTGTGCCGCCCGCGTGTACTGGTGGTGCGGATAGGCAGCCCTTCGCCTCCCTGCGCCAACCCCATTTGCACGGCGGGGGGTTGCGCGCCGAAGAGCCTTTTCTCCTCCCCCCCCCCCGTGTTGTGTGTAGCAGGCAGCTGCCCCGGGGGGTAAAAGGAAGCCCTAAGCCGACAGGTTCAGCGCTCTGCCTCTTGTGACCGCTGCCTTTCCCTGCAGATTGTTGAGAAACACGAGCCGTAGCCAAAACACTGAAATGCGGAGCGAGCCGCTCGCCTCTCCAGTACTTACGTCGCCCACACGAGCAGCACAGAAATTCGATTCCGTTACCTGTTGGCTGCCAGCCGGGATGAAATGTATCCCCCTGGGATCTGCGTGATTATATATCCCCAGAAAAAAGAGCCGTGGATCAGGCCGACTGTTTCCGGGTCCCAGTTAAACTTTGCTTTCTTCCAAAGCGAGAGCAACAAGAAAAGAAGGGGGGGGGGGAGAACAAGAAAGAAGAGGGACTGGTGAGCACGTCGGACCTCAGCGTTTATTAAGAGCGGCTTCATTCGGTTTGCAGAAATTAACCACAAACCAAGAAGCTCTTTCCCCTCTGTTCTCAATTTCTGTCTGTCCCTCCTTTTTTTTTTTAACCGACCAAAAAAGACACGTGAAGACCTGAAGAATGTGCAAGGAAGGCTGCTAACTGCTTTTCGACCCAATACATTCATGTATTACTGATGTATATGATCAAGTTGTTATTTAGTGGAATAAATAAAACATACACCAACTTTGAGTATTTTGACGCAATCTCTCCCCCAAAAGGTTAAGCTATAGTCTCTTGGCTCAGCCTGCAGATTTTTATTTATTTATTTATTTATTTATTTATTTATTTATTTATTTATTTATTTATTTATTTATTTATTTATTAGAAAAATCTTCTGGATACATTGATTAAAACTGCATTCTCCTCCGAGGGGACCTTGGCCCAACCAGAAGACTGGTGAGAGCTAGCGCTCATGGGAATTGTAGTCAGAACAAGCTGGCCATTCTAGTCTTCGATAAACAAGTCTGGAATTTAGATTACTAAAGTAAAAAAACAAGTCCTTTGTTCCTGAGACTGGCTACTTCAGGAAAAATATTTATCAGATTCTAAATCCTCTGCACCAACTCCTATTGGTAAGGACTGGTCATTTCTTGCAGAGCTAGAGGCAAAGAACGGAATTTTTGTCCCCTCCTTTAACCCTCACGACAATCCTGTGAGGTAGGTTAAGTTGAAAGGATAGCCGGGGAGGTTCCTTTACCCCGGGGGAATAGACTGCAAGCTACATGGCGCTGACTTCTTACTCTCGATTTATTTAAAAATTCTCTTTCTCTTTCATTCTTCTTACTCGGCAATGGTGGGACTGAATAATAAGCACATTGTATTGCAGTCATTCTGGAGTTTCCCAAAGGACTTTTCCATTGCTTGCTGCCGTTTACTTATTTTGAGAATGTGAATAAGGGTTTAAATTACAGCTATTCGAGATACATTTGTCCTGCTCCTTTACTGAATTGTGGCACAGGGAATCAGACCTCAAGGGTTCCACACCTAAATTATAATTCAGGTTCGGTCCACCTTCAGTATGGAAGAACACATCAGCAAAGTGACTCATCATTTTCTCTTCGCATTGTCTAAGCCAAAGCTGGATTTTCCTGAGTTAGACAAATCCAAAACAAACCACTTGTCACTTTGCCAGTGTGTTATCTCCTTCTGAAAGTGAACTGAGGCTGGATTAAAATTTAGGTGTGAATGCAGATATTGCTTGAGGTGTGCTCTCACCTCATCTCTAATCCACTTTTTTTTAGCTTAGATTTTTCATGAGAGGACTGGCGTGGGAACGATCCCATATGCAAAACGTCTCTAAACTGCCTCAGAGGTTTTTTGTTTTACTTCATTTGAGCGTATTTGGTTGCCGTCCTGCTAAGCACACCTAACCAGCTGCAAGCCCCATTCGAGCGTATGTTTTAACTCCCTCCGTTCAGCGGAGAGGTTTCCAGAAGGGCTTACGAATCTTGCTAATAAGATGGGGTGGGGATCTGTGAAATGCGCAGTTTTCTTATGAGGCTGAAATAAAATACAACAAATGCAACAACGCTGCAAGTTGAGTCCTCCAGAATTCTTGCCCAGGTCCTATTAACAGCCTAAGAATTTGGTTTCCACCCCGCTATTTGAGGAAAGCGTGTTCGCATCTTCTGCATCGGGAGAAGACCCAGACGTAATGCCTCCTTGTGCTAGGAAAGTCACAGAGCGACCTTGGGGGCAGTTACATGCTTACAGCCCAGGTTACTTATAAGGAGTGGGGAAAAGAGAGGAAACAGACTGGAGTTTTAGGTGAGAGGTGGACGTGGAGGAGCAATGAATGAATATTTTTGGCCAACACCATTGAGTGTGGTGAGAGCACAAAAACACAGAGGGTTGGATAGAAATAGATACGAAGAAATGGGATAGGGAAAAGATGATAGACCAAGGCAGACCAATGCCTCCCAGGTCTACTGCTGCTTCATCGAGACAGGACTTAATTATTTTGCATTATTTGGATAATCCGCAGTAAAGCACATCTTATTCTGAATTATCCATGCTTCATTCTGGATTATCCAAATGTTCAAACTGAAGGGCAGCCTTTCCCTAAATATGACAAATCAGACAATAACAAACCCTTGGAAGCATGAATGGCGTTTGGAGGTGATTGTGCACTGTGGGTGAGGAGGGTTCTCTCTCTCTCACCTCTTTGATGATTTTTCCTCCTCTGTGAATGGTGCTGTTATTGACCATGTCTACAATAGCTACTCCGAGGTTACAGCGGATCCCAAAAGAGATGCAGAAGCCCAGTCCGCTCATGATGGCGATGATGTATCTCCGGGGTAGTCCAAAGCAGGTGCAGTCGCAGAGGGGTGCCTTTTTCTCAGGTACATCCAAGGGCTTCCCATCTTCCGTCAGCTCAATGTTGTCATCTGTCTTCTGTTTTTTCTCTAGGACTCTGCCCAAGCAAAGAGAATGATCAAGGTTTCCTAAGAATAAGACCCTCTGTCTCAATCATATATTGTGGCTTTCCTAACAATCCCCTTGCAGACAATCCGGTTCGTTTTTCAAGCAGTAGCTGATGGTACATTTAGGGCTTTCTTTGAACCAGAGCTCCACCTTGAAATCCGGGTTTTTTTAAATGCTAACCCTCTTTAGACTACGTGGAACAGCAAAAGAGGGGATTCCCTCGGGACACTGACGGAAAGCATTTCAGCATGATAAACAATTCTACTCACACACAAGCACTACACCTTGCAGCTCAAGAAAAAATGTGGTTAGACAGGGGCAAAGTCCCCGAATTCTCTTTTTAGAACTTGATTCCTGACTAGGATTCATGAATTAATTCAAGGAAATACATCACCCTGTCAATATGTTTCAACGTAGAGGAAGTGCCGAGATGTGTCATCATGTCATACTATGATGATAGAGGCGCCATGTTGAGCTAGTTCCAAAAAGAATAAACATTGGAAGCCAAAATCTTTTTTTAAAAAAATTCTTCAAGGAGGTTTTGCCGTCCACAGCAAAAAGTCCCCAAAGAGGAAGCATACAAGTCTGCGCATCCAAGGGAGTCATCCGGAGGAGGAAACATGTATTTTCAAAAATGGCCAGGTGCCTAGTAGTATGCCAGAAGATCTCAAAATGGCTGCCTCTCACTTTTCAGTAATGAAGCTGGCCCTGTTGGCTACATGGCTATTGCAAAATGGGGCCTTCCATTTCTGTGACTTTGATACTGAACAAGAGCCAGAGAACATCGGCCCAGATCCTTTTGTTTTAAAACAAGTACTGTAGTGAAATTGGAGGGTTTTTTTTTACAACTCTCTTGGTAATGGGTGGGGAAGAAAACAACCCAGACCTCTGTTAGTCTTCTCCTCTGGTTAACACTGAGACAAACATAGTTGCCACTCAGAGGTTCTTCTGCAATGTTGACATGGTGGATTGAACTGTTATTGATCAAAAGCACCCTGCTGGTTCTCTCGTTCATAGGATGCCCTTCAATTGTATGCCCTAGTTAATTTTAGCTGCTGTTCCATCAGGTTTGAAAAAAATTGAAACAAACAACAATCAATTTTTTTCCCATCACTTGTACGCCTGCGTCCCCCTGTTACATTAACCCTTTAAGGTAGGAGAAAACGGATGGGCTGTGTTCTGTGGAGACACAGGGAGGATTCATAACTAGGAATACAAACCAGCTATTTTCAGCTTTTGTATGCACCTCTTTAATATTTTCCCCATGCCAGCTGAGGTGACAGCTCAGTCCTACTTATTATCAACTCAGAAACAAAGCTCTTTTGAGTTCCGTGTTCGTTTTTCTTTCACTGAAATTTAACTAGGATAATAGACTGATTCTCACTTATTCATTTGCTGCCTAAACTCGAGATGTACAAGTATTTTCCCCCCTTTAGAATTGGCAACAAAATTTGCTCTCAACACGTGGGATAAGATTCACAAAAAAGCCTTCATTGTTTTCTTAGTTGTATAACACATCTTACATAGCATTAGCTAACCAATTCCACTTTCACACAGGTGATACTGGAAATAATAGACAAATCCAGATTCCTTTTGGAAACCCTTTACAAAATAAAGCAAAGAAAAATGAGTACTCCAAAAAAGTAACTTGAATGTAAAAAAAAAGGGGGGGATGGTTATTTAATTCAGGCTTGCTACACCTGTTCAAAATCAGCTCTTTCCAGAGTACATTCCAGAACACAATCTTTGAATTTTTTTTAAGGTTATAAAAATGTACCTTTCATGAAACTGTTGTTGGAGATAGATGTGGAAAGTCATTTGGGAAGAAAAAGTAGTATTCAACTGCAAATCAACAATTTGCTGTTTGTTGGGAAATGGGTATGATATTATGTGGGTTGGGGGTGGGAGTTAGACTTTATCAACACATAAATATTGTCGCATTTGCTTTGGATTATAGATCAGTTCAACCCCTGTTTTCTAGAAGTTAAAGAAAATTCTGTTCTACAGCATAGTTTCCGCAGCATTGCTCATGAATAACCAAAGGTGACCTTCCAGTAAAGGTATTCAATGCATGGGAATGGCAAAGAGGGAGCTGCTACTTGGGAGAAAAAATAAGGAACTACATTACATAGTTTCATTCTAAATTGGTATCATTTGGGCCACTTATGACTTTTGATCCATTTTTGTATTATCATCATCAAATTTTGGAGTAAAATTTGACCAAGTATTTTTTAGACTGTTGTTTTGTGGTCTTTCTCCATGTAGTCATACAAGCAGGAGCACAGATATTTAATTTAGAGTCTTTGTTTCCTATGGTGTCCTGTTCCAAGCAGACAGAGAAAACATCAGAATATCAATTATTTATGCATCTCCATGTTTCTCTTCATCAGAAGGGTGACTACACTGGGAGACAGTGGCTTCTAATTGAAAATGGTGCTTATTTCTCCTTCACAGAAAAGAAGGGGGGAGATTTGCTGAATATCGTAGATACAGAATATTATAGGTACATAAAGTTTTTCTTTCTCCCTTCCAAACAGAAAAAAGGCTTGTCTAGCTGCTTTGAATTTGTAGCTCCAAATGCACGGAACAACAACAACAAAATACTGGCTAGATAACTAAAACACGCTTGGAAGCCAATCTCCCTGAAATCATTTGTACCTGCTCCCAAAAGGCATTACAAATTGAAGTCAAATATACAAACTATTTTTATCATCCTGTTTTAAAATACCAGTATGCAAAATCTAAAGATTAACAGGAAAATCTTCATGCTGCTTTAATTTCTTAGCTAAATTTCTTGTTAGCTAAATTTTTCCGCAAGCCTCCTTCTACCTGAAAAGAAGTCAGGGCTTTCAGTTTGGAAAGCTTCACATTCATAAAAGTCTTGAGCATCACAGCTTACTACAACCCATTTCTTACCTGTAGAGTTGACCAAGCGATTTCCCAGCAAAATTTTTCAGCCCCTCCTTGCCAGGGGTCAGAATCTTTTGTTTTACTGATTCCATTCTTGCAAAAGGCTTCAACTGGCGTTCACTAGATGGTTAAGGGCACTCTTACAAACAGTGGTGGTGACTCATATTAGTTCCATGTGTAATTTTCTCCAGAAAAAGGTATGGCTATTGGTGTGCATCCATATAGAGTAAATGTGTGCAGGAGAGGTGGGGATGCGAGACTGTGTAAGTGTGTATGTGGGTGACTGTGGATGAGAAAGAAAGAGCAAGAGGCAAAGCCAGAAAAAATGAGACGACTCGGTGTCTACATACAGCCCACAGATTCCTTAATAGCAGAGAAGTTGTTAGACTAAAGAAGGTCTTCTTGGGTGTACAAGAGCCATTAGTTAAAATGTGCAGGAGGACCCATAGCCATTTGAAAGAGAGTCTTGATTGATAGTCCAGTTTGTAAATAAAATCCTGATCAGGTGCTGATTTTCCTACGTATGGGATGTGCAGAGAAGAACAGTCATCAGATGCAATGGATTTTCAAAGGGTGAAGCATATCGACCTTCCCTGTTCCCACTCGTAGCAATTTGGGTGAATCCCTGATGATTGCGTTACAAACTCTGGCACAGGAGCAGAGTTAGAACTTCATTACTTGTGTGCAGCACATCAGCCAGTTTCCAGAGCTGGGAAAGGTAGCTTAAAATACACTTGGGCTTGGGGAGAGCTATACGTAGCGAGAGTTGGCAGCTTTTGTCCACCTTTCTCTCACGCTCGCGCCTTCTGGAGAGATTTCAGGACCATAGACAGCATCTCATGCGCACAGGCTGCTCTGCTGTGTTTTCAGCACCATGGAGAGCACAATCGGAAGCTTTCCTTCATCAACAATGTTCTTGGGGAATTGGGCGGACTCATTACAATGAAGTCAATGAAGAGCGGATTCCATGGAAACCAAAGAGGAGCCGAGTCAAGGTCTTTCAGCCTCCAGGTTTTCCAGAGAACAGTGTACTTCTGAAAGAAAGCAGAGGTTTACGAGACGCTGACAATTAACTTTTGGATTCCCTTGTCTGACTCCCTTTCTTGATGCATGTAGGCTGACCCAGTTGCGCAGTGCGAGCTCTACGGCACAATTCAGCAGCATTTGCTGCAGTATAGGAAAAATTAACTGAACAATTATTTCCAAGAAAAGGGATACTTTTGAACAGTCAAACTGTGCATGAAGGCAAAAAAGCAGATTTTCAAAACATTAGTGAAAATTACAGTAGAGCCAGGAGTGGATCTGTATCCTGCATCAGATAATTGTGGTATAAATATATGACTGGATATTTAACATTGATGCTTGTTAACATGCTTGTTGTGTTACACATTCTATGACTTTTTCCCCATATGGTCCTGTGTTATGTTTATCTCTGGTGTTTACATGTGTGTGAGTTAACATAGTAATATCCTACAATTGATTCATTTTAATATTTGTTATGCTCGTAGACAGTATTCTCACATGGTCATGTTTATGTTTTGCTTCTTCTTTCCAAAATAAAAGCAATTAATTTGCAGCGTGGAATGAAAATTTTGGTAGCAGTTAACATGATAAAATGTAAAGCAGAGCAAACACAACATGAGAGGCATACTGAAGATTCTTACATCATTTCCCGCATATTCTATATGCTGAGGATACTGTTTTCATTTTTCTTTCTTCTAACTTGCATATTAAAACAAAGGAAAACAAGAATATGTCTAAATCTATTAGCATTCCAATTGTAGGTTAAGTCATTCTATACTATAATATGGCATCTACAAATACAGACTATGTCTCTACCACTACAATCAGAATGGTGTTCCTAGGATTAGAATGTTTTCTAATGATGCCCTCTGGTGGAAGGACAATGATGTCTGATATCTCTTGGATCAATTTGTTACAATATTTAGTTTTATTGATAATTACAAGCATTATCCCCTTTGCCCAAGTAAAATGCTACCTTTAATTACACTAAAAGATTATGATGATTAATATAGATTTTAAAACAGACTCATAAGACAGTGCATTTTTTCTTGATTTTTTCTGGGTACATGATTTTCAGCCAGTAGGTTTCCAAAAGACAAAAATAATATTAGAAAGAATATATTTTGAATTAATTTTGAATATATCACCAAATAAAAAATGTATTTCTTAGTGGTATTATATAATTGACAAAGTTACAGAGGATGAACTCTTTTCTCAGCAAAAAGAGGGGGGTTCTTTTCTAGCGTGTGCCACCTGCATTTCCACTTGTTTGTACTCCATCAGAAATTACTCAGCTCAGAGGAGAAGCACAGAAGTAGTGTGTCAGTAACAGGAGCCATCATTTTATGTTATCCCCTTCCTTTAGACATACTGAGGAATGAATTCCCAGTACCATTTCTAATTTATTTATTATTTATATTTACATTTCTATCCTGCCCCACGCCCAAAGGTCTCTGGGCCGGTAACAACCATTAAAACAACAGATTAAAAACAGAATATACATTAAAAGCACTTTTAAAAAATTCAGCAAATCTAAAACAATACACAGCATGTTTAAAATGATGGTATCTGTGCTGGGATGGGAAATATAATCATTTCAGCCAAAGGCCAGGGTAAAGAGGTGCATCTTCACTGCCTTCCTAAATATATGTAAGGAAGGGGCATGACACACCTTGAGGGAGAGACTATTCCATAGTCTGGGGGCCATCACTGAAAAGGCTCTCTCCTGGGTGCCCACCCACCTCACTACTGAAGTCAGTGGGCCTCACTTGATTTGTACACCTGTTGTAGCTTTAATTGCATATGTGTAAATATAATATAATGTGTTGAGGGTAAATGGCACTGACCAGGAGGGTTGGTAAACAGAGAAGGAGGGGCTAAGCCCAGCTCAATTAGCATATTGAAGAAAAGGGGGGGCAGCTCAGAAAGAAACAGCCAATCAGAAGGGATGGAACCCTGGCAGAGACTATAAAAAGGGCCTTCCTGTCAGAGCCGTTGTTCTGTAACTGGGGCTAGACTTAGGAAGAAGTGATGGCTAACCTTTTGAGCTTGGTGTGTCAAAATTCACAAGAAAACCTAGCTTAACTCAGGTGCTGTGTCACTTCCAAAAATATCCATAATTTTGTGATATTTGTAGCTCTAGTAAGAAAATTATATTTTTGATATATGTATTTTATTAAAAGCAAAAATGAATAATTCTTTACATTTGCTAAATCTTCAACTGAAAGTTGGTATTTCGTACACTTCAAGAACAAGCAAGCACTACATGCCCAGGTGCCAGGGTGACCAGGTGTGTCACCTAAAAGGGCTTGGTGTGTCACCTGTGACACGCGTGTCATAGGTTGGCCATCACCGAGTTAGACAGTGCAGATCCAGGTCCTGAGGAGTATCTAGATAGGGATTAGTGAGGGTCCTGAGTTAAGAAAATAAGTTAATGTGAACTGCTTGTGTTGAAGTTGAACTAACATAAGAGTTGTAAACAAATAAAAGTTACATTTGTTTTAAAGACACTCTGCTTGAGGCCTGATACTGGCTCAGATGCTCAAGGGAGGGGGGAAGTGTTGCCATAGTAACGTAACCGCAATAGTGTAACAAGAGTTAGAAGCTCCGTGCTGAAGAGAAAAAAGACTCAGAGGCCTACTTAAAAAGAGAACTTGAAGTCCATGGCTATAGTGGTTGGACTGGGGAGAGTTGGATGCCCGGCTGGGGCCTCACAACTGGTGGCCACCAGCTGCGGGCATCACAGGGCATGGCACACCTTGAGGGAGAGACTATTCCATAGTCTGTGGGCCATCACTGAAAAGGCTCTCTCCTGGCAGCCCACCCACCTCACTACTGAAGGCAGTGGGACGACCAGGAGGTCCTCACTGCTTGATCTTAATGCATGGGCAGGTCGGTATGGGAGAAGGCATTCCTTTCTTATCTTTGCAATGATTCCATGTATCTACTCAACCAGAAGAATTAGGAATCTAGGCAACCATACAGTTTAAGCATCTTCCTTCTTGGACATTCCACCACTGGTGCATAGAAAGAAAAGTTTTCCACCAACAGAACTTTTCATAGATGTTTTCAAACATCTCATTCCATGGTAAGTGGGTTGATAGAGAAGTACTTGAATTCAAAAATGCCTATACTTTTTAAAAGTTCGGTTTATTAATTTACTAAATTTATATAGCCACCCTGAATTGAAATGTTCTCTGGGTCACAATAGAAATGCAAAACAATGCCAAAAACGTTTCTCCATGTATATATACAGTAAAACAATATATATAAAAACAGTGTATTAAAAGTTTTAAAGGACAAAACAAAACCAAAAGAAGCAGGTAGACCTATAAAAGTGAATAAAAAGATTTTAACCTGGTGCCTAAAGTCATGGAAAGTTGTTGCCAGATTCACCACTTGGGGGATCTGAGGGCCACACTTGAGAAGCCTTTTCTCTTCTGGATACCAATTTTATCTCAGTTAGTGGGGGCACAGAGAGCAGGCCTTTGTTTCCCTAGCTGTGGTTTTGAGTATGGACCTATGGTTTAAAGTATTCCTAGTTTCAAGCCATTTAAGATTTTAAATATTAAAACTGCTGCTGTGAATTGTGCTCAGAAATGAACAAAGGATTGCCATGATATATCTTAAATGCCCACTCCCCATTAGCAGTCAGTTCCAGGCCAGTTGTATATTCCACCATCGATAGTCATGTTTTTTTATAGAGTACCATAAATCTAAGGTCCTTTCTGCATGGGACACTGTTTGATAATAGGAAGGGGCCTAGAAGGTTTCCTTCTGAATGCTAGTGCAGACCATGTGAGACCCCTCTTTCTCCTAACATTCTTTGTCACCTCAGAATGGAGCATAGTTTGAGGTAGGGTGCCCAAAATGACACTCTAGTTCAATTTAATAAACCTCATCCTCAAAGTCTCCTGGCCGCTATCCTGAATCTACTTCTCATTGAACAAGTCCCACTTATCAGAAAATTCTTGCCAGAATTTCAATTTATTTTCATTACAATCCGAACAGTAAGTACAAGTTGCCTTAGTTACATTGTATTCCAATATTTTTATGCACTTTCCCTTTGCCCCTTTCCCTCTCCTGCAGGTTCACCAAAGTTTAATAATATTAATATAGGATTTTGAAAGTTGTCGTTTTTATGGTGTAAGATATTAGTCATATATTGTTGTTTATTTTGCATTTTCCCATATGAAAGGAGAGGAAGAAAGATTATGATGCTTTAATAAAATGGTTGAGTATCTAAAGCATCTCTCCCTCTCTCCCCCTTTGCTCCAAGTCATGAGCAGACTTGAGAAACAATAACTTAGCCGTGCCTCCTGAAGCTGCAGTCTATTGTGCAGGAACTGCTAATTATGATATACCTGCTATTGTTTTCAGGTATTGCTTGAAAGCAGACAAACCTGCCTGGAGAGTAACCAATGGAGATGCAGTTCCCAAGGTAGCCCCAGAGTTACTGCAGAGCAATACAACAACGGAGAAACAATCACGATGCTGAAAACCACTGCAGTTTGTCCTGAGGGTGGCATCACTTTCCAGCTGAATATTCTGCATAACCATGATGGATTCTGACTACAGGATCAATAAGGATGTGGATTTCATCTTGTATGAGACACAGAGGAGCACGCTTATTTTGAGCCCACTCTAGTGCTTCTAGTTGGCCGTTCCTCTAGTGCTTTCTGAACAAAATAATTTTCTCTTTCTCTAAATTTTCTGAAGACTGGTCAAGGCAACCAATTTACAGAGGTTTGGATAGTAATTTTCCCCTGTGGTTGGTGAGTATTTGTGATTGCAACTTATCAGAATTTACACTATATCTTTTACAGCAAATATGTGTGAGTCTTCTATTTTTGTTGGCAAAGCTAAAAGTCTTCACTTGCTAAAATGTATGCAAGGCACATGTGCAGAGACAGGAGATACATGGCATATTAATGTCTTCAAATTAACCAAACTCTTCAGCCATAAATACCTATGTGATGAACGTCCCCCTTCTCCCATGTATATAGTCACACTTTAGAGGTCTGTAACTTAGGCTGTGTTCAGGATAACAAATGGGCACCTCAGAAGAAGTACTTCAGATGGGCAATATAAGCTTATACTGTGAGAAGCAGATGGAAGTATCCAGAAATGAAAATGTGGGACTGAAGGCTGGGAGAGCACAATGCTTGTTTAAATTACTCTATACATCTGAAGCCATGGTTTCCTGAAGTTTCTTGTGTCTTTGTGTTTCTTGTAACAGAGGCCTATAATGGTGGTTTTAACCCACTACTTCCATACCAAACTGTCAGTGCCTTAAGAGCTGTAGGAGAGGAGAGGTCCCTAGTTGTACCACTGCCTTATGGAATAATCAGACACCCTCATTTTACATGTTAAGGAGGGCAATGAAGGCTCACCTCTTTGACCTGGCCTTTTGCTAAATGGGGATATAGCTTTTCTCCCCACTTTTCAGACACTTGTATTGATTTAATATGTTTCTATATGGTTTAAATGTTGCTAACTCAACCTGGGACCTTCAGGTATAGGATGGGATAAAAGTGCAAATCATCATCATTGTAGCCCCTGGCCCTTAACTTGGCAGCTGTTAATATATAAGCAACAGGTAAGAGAGGAGGCAGCGGCAATAAGTAAGGGAGGAGGCAAGACCAAAAGTGGATTCAGGCTGGAAGCAGACAGGCCCAGCTGTATTCACTGAGGCACTCTGTTTATTGTACTGTTTATTTTTGGTTATTGAAGACAGTTCACATGTTGAACAGGCATGTAGACAGTTAACTATTAAGGTACGAACTGGTTCTTAGCCTCACTATGTGGGTATAGGAAAATTAACTGAAGAGGAAAATGTATGCTGTTTATACATATCTATCTATTGGAACTACATCTTCAGGTTTCATAAAGATTCTGTGCTGTTTACAGATGAAACATAGATCCAAAACAAACACACAAACTGATACTGGATGACAGGCAAAATGCTTTAAGGAAAGCATATCACTTTCCTTTAAGTTAAATTGTCTAGAAATGTGTAAATTCTGTTATACTTAGAACAGTTCAGAGCAAACCATTTGATTTTAATCAAAACAAATCAGCACCTGTTTGAAAGGGGCTGTTCAATTCAAACTCCATCAAAGGCATTTAGTAAAGCCAGGTTGAATAGAACTTGCCAACCTTCTAGCAAAAAATATATAATATTTCCCTAACATCAGGCTCTGTACCTGAGGACTGGAGGGTAGCAACTGTAACACCAATCTTGAAAATAGGATCCAGGGGTGATCCAGGCAATTACAGACCAGTTAGCTTAATGTCAGTTCCATGTAAGGTGATGGAGACCATCATTAAAGACAGAATTAGTGTGCACATGGAGGAGCAAGCATTGCTGAACAAAAGCCAGCATGACTTCTGCAAAGGTAAATCATGCCTCACAAACTTGTTGGAATTCTTTGAGCATGTCAATAAACACGTGGACAAAGGTGAACAAGTAGACATTGTCTATCTGGACTTCCAGAAGGCTTTTGACAAAGTTCCACATCAAAGGCTACTGAGTAAACTCATCAGCCATGGAATAAAAGGACAGGTTCTGTCCTGGATTTGTGACTGGCTTAAGGGCAGAAAGCAGAGAGTAGCAATAAATGGCAAATTCTCAGGGTGGAAAGAGGTAAAAATTAGGGTCCCTCAAGGTTCAGTGTTGGGACCAATGCTTTTTACTTTATTCATCAATGATCTAGAAGAAGGGGTACATAGAAAATAGCAAAGTTTGCTGATGGTACTAAACTCTTTAGAAGGATCTCTTAGTATTGGGTGAATGGGCAACCAAGTGGCAAATGTGCTTTAATCTTAAAAAGTGCAAAGTAATGCACATCGGAACCAAAAATCCAAATTATGTCTATAAACTGATGGGGTCTGAGCTTTTTGCAACACACCAGGAAAGGGATCTCGGGGTTTTGGTGGACAGTTCAATGAAGGTGTCAACCCAGTGTGCAGCAGCAGCGAAAAAAGCTAATTCAATGCTGGAAATAATTAGGAAGAGAATAGTAAATAGGACAGGAAGTGAGGCCACATTTGGAATATTGTGTACAATTCTGGTCACCACACCTTAAAAAGAATATTGTGGAGGTAGAGAAGGTGCAGAAAAGGGCAACCAGAATGATTAAGGGTCTGGAACACCTCCCTTACGAAATCAGGCTGCAACGTCTACACCTCTTCAGTCTGGAGAGACGACGTTTAAGAGGGGACCTGACTGAAGTATATAAAATTATGCATGGTATAGAAAAGGTAGATAGAGAAAATTTCTTTTCTCTATCGCACAACACTAGAACCAGGGGGCACTGTATGAAGCTGATGGGTAGGAGAGTCGGATTCAACAAGGGGAAGTATTTCTTCACCCAAAGGGTCATTGGTTTATGGAATGTGCTGCCAGAAGAGGTAGTGACAGATACCAGTCTAGATCGCTTCAAGGCAGGGTTAGACAAATTTATGGATGACAGATGTATCAATGGATATTAGAATGAATGTCTAGGACAGGTACATCTTTCAGGCTGAGGAGGGGCAGAAGCAGGATGCTTCTAAGGCCATGTGCTGGGATTCAAGAGCAGGAAAAGGTTTGTCCTTGTCTCTGTTTGAGATGCCCATGAGGTTTTGGCGGGCCACAGTATACAACAGGATGCTGGACTAGATGGGCTGTGGCCTGATCCAGCAGGCCCTCTCTTATGTTCTTATGTTCTTAAAAGCTGTTGGTCTTTTTTCCCTTTCTTTTTTGCAACATAATGGTTGTCTGTTGTTGTGTTACATAACTATCAGGAATACAGAATATTTATTCTCTCACACAGAGAAATATTTGAAAGGAACATTGTTAAGTGTGGACATAAGAAAGTCCTTTATTATAGGACATTACTAATGGATGAGTGTATGGACTAAGCCTTGTTTGAAAGATCAGGGTGTCAGATGTGTTTTAGTCCCAAGCTGAGATACAGCACAGCCTAAAACTTGAAATACCCGTGGTTTAAGGGATCCTTTTCTCTCTCTATTTTGGCTTAGAATTGTGGTTTCATATATAATGAGCAATGTACTATTAAATTACTGTACCCCACACTGTGCTGTGAATCTAATTTTTACTTCTTCTACTAGTGGGCACTTAAGTGATGTAAGGAAAAGATATTGTGCTTTCTAATTTATTAACAGTGTGATGACACCCAGGTATGGAACTTTCTCCACCAGCAAAAAAGTCCAATCCTGGAGAGCTTTTAGTAGACACTTCAAAGTTTCACCACTTCTCTCCATCCCTTGCTTTATCTTTGGGGCACAGTCTGCTGGGACTCCATTGTGCAGCAAAGGTAGTCTGAACCAAGATCTCAGGACCGGCAGTATCTAGTTAAAGCAAATGGAGACCAGCTGCTTTGGCTGTGGTCGTACTTAAAGTTTAATCCAGCTTCAGTCCACTTTCAGAGTGAGATAATACATCAGCAAAGTGACAAGCTGTTTTCTTTCAGTGTTAAATAATTTTTAAAAAATCACCTTTGGGATAGATAATGTGGAAAGAAAATTACTGGTTACTTTATCTTATGTCTGCCACCACATTGATGGACTACCCTACATTAAAAATATGAAACAATTACAGCTTTTGGAGCTTAAATGGATCCATCGTTTGAATTCAGAATCCCCTAAAGGTTTGAATGAAAATGTTAATTGGTTTATTTAATGTCCTTCTGTTTTACACCCTGATTCATCCCTGATGCCTGTTTGAGTCTTTGCAGGATTTTTCCCCTTTTAGAATTAGACTATATAAGAGGCTCTCTGGCAGCACCAGTTCATTACTGATATTGAATTTGAGAGAGACACTCACACACAGCTATTTGTATATATATTTTAATATTGGCCACTGAAGAAGACTTTTCTAGTCGAAACGCGTTTGGCCTATTTTTATCTATATTTTATCTATATTTTCTTTATTGCTTTGATTTTAATATACCTTTTGGCTGTGGCTTGTGGTTTACTTTTATTCCACAATTGTTTTTCTTACAGTGAGTTTTTTAATTTTGGTGCTTTATATTATATTATTTGATTTAGTTCATTTATTATTTGCATTATCAGTGCATTTATTATTTGCATTATCAGTGGGGTCATTGTAACCCTTTTAGTAAATATTACATATATTTTTTGGGGGGTATAGAACCCAATTGTTTGTTTGGTCACTTTTGGTGTGTTTGTTTGGGTTTCTTTTGGGATTTTTGGTTGTTCCTGCCACCCCCTTGTCTCCACCCTTGTTCTCTCATTTTGAAGGTCGCTTTGGCTTGAAGGAAAGATAATTCTTCGTTACAAGAATGTAATTTCCAGGACCATTTGCTTTTCTTAAAAATGCTGTTATCCATCAAATTTGATGGTTTGTTCAACTTTCGTGCACAGATTTTGACAGCAATGCAGTTTACTTTATGCCTGTGTAGCATGGCAACAATATTAATACATTTTTGCACTTGGCTGGTCACACTGTCAATGTATGTTGTTAATCTTACATACTTGCCTTCACATTAGATGCCAAGTAGTATCATTTCCCTGAGGACAAAAAGTGATTACTCAGTATTTTTTTAAAAAATAACTTTTGCTTGACTAGCTCTTCCCTTTTCTAGTAATGAACGTGTAGATTTCTAAAAATCACTGTCTATATTTTCAGTCCCTCCCAGCATAACTAACCCAGTTAAGTTTTTACCTGGTCACTGTGGGGAATATCAATAGAATTTACCTTTTGCTACTCTGTTTCTTGAATCAGTGGCTTATAGTGGCTTATAGAATATTTTATATGGTACAGAGATACAAATAGCATAAACTAAATTGATAGCTTTTTGAAACAAGTAGCAGTAGGGCATTTGGGGAAATGTTTCCTGTATAGCAGCAGAGAGAGAGCTAAAATAATTCAATCTATACTGTTACCTTGGAACACAAAATGCTTTGCAATTCTTCTGTAATTCTTAAAAGGACAAACTCTAGTGGGTAGGATAAGGTCACTGAACCTACGGAGGACAAAAATTTCATTCTAGTGTGTTTGAAAGGGAGATACAGGATGTTCTTACTTTGTAATTGAGAAATTACTTTTTTCCAGCAACACATAAAGGTACCTTCCCTTTAGGTGTTCACATCCCTTCATAAATTAGGGCTCAAAACTTTTCAGACCGTAGGGTGACCTAATAAAGATAACCACACCATATTTAAAATGTCTCACTCCTAATAATCATCCTGTGCTTTCAGTTTTCTGGCCATTAAGTCAGATTTGTAAGTGGGTCAAAGGAGTCAGAGATACAGTTAGGAAACAAAGCAAAGGCCTGTCTCCTTTTTCTTTACTTCACACTCCATATGGTCATTCTTGGCAGCCCTATAATCAAAGGTTACATGGGAAGACCTTCTTTAACAAAGGCCATTTCCATACTTGTGAGGGCCAGAACCAGGTCATTCACAATTGGACAGTCTTTCCCAGGACAGGCTCCACACTGCTTTGGGCTGCTCTGAAGCTCTCACAAGCTGTGGAGTCAACTGCAAATACTCAGATGGCTGGAAACAAAACTCTGCAGGAGATCCATTTTAGTGGCACAATTTCCTTTTTTCTTTCACAGCATGTGTGCGTCTGTCTCTTTCCCTCCCTTGTTTCACTGCCCCCGTAAACTTTACTTGTGTCTGTCTCTTTCCCTCCTTCCCTCTCTTCTGTTTCTCCCCCCTGTAAACTTCACTCGTGTGTGTGTCTCTCTCTTTTTCCCTCCTTCCCTCCCTTCTGTTCTCCTCCCTGTAAACTTCACTTGTGTCTGTGTCTGTCTCTCTCTCTTTCCCTCCCTTGTTTCTCTGCCCCTGTAAACTTCACTCCTTTTCTCCATGCGGTTTTCTCCCTTCCCCCAATGCCTGAGCCTGCAATCGCTCAGGCAAAGGCTTCCTTTAGCCCAAACAAGTGTCTGACAAGTCAGCTAAAAGCATTAAAAGTGGCTGCTTTCACTCTTCTCACCATTCTAGCATCTCTCTCTCTCTCACATTCTGAATGTGACAAACAGAAGTGTTTCATTTTTTTTCATTTCTTTTCCTGCCAAGTTTCTTAAGATACACTGGATTTTCTGTCATTTCAAAAGGGAGAATTTGTTTGAACAAAGCAAATTTTACCATTTTAAAACAAAATAATACAGATTGGCAGATATCCATCCTTGACTGCAAATCCAGGATATTTTGCTAACCCCACATGAGTAATTTCTGATTTGTAGCAATATGTGAATGATGAAATTCTATAAAACATGTTGAAAAGTGAGAGTGGACAACTTTTGATTGAATTCACCTGGAAATATTCAGTTATTCCTTTTGCTTAGAGTAATGAGGTGTATAAGATAGAATGCATCATTTATAATGTTAACATTACACTACAACAGACATGCCCCCATCATAATGCATTGCACTTAACTCTGAAAACACCCTGATTTTATTGTTAACTTAAGCATTCAAGGGCAATTTGATATATGTCAGTGAATCAAGCCTGAAATACAAGTGCCACTGTGTACATCCCACATCAGTCCAGAAATGCATGCATAAAAGACTTTCCCGGTCATTTCTATCCAGAGAATACACACACTTTTCTTTGCACACATGACTTTTCCAAGGAAAGGACAAAGGGCTTGATGATGGAGAAGTACCATGTGAGCAATGGACATACTTTGCCTTTGGAATGGAGATGGACAATTGCTAGCCTATAGTTTCTGTATGCACATACAAAGTAAATTTAATCACACCTGTTTGCTTGTTTACATTTTTATCCCACACTATACCCCGAGTTCTTGGGGTGGGTAACAACATCTAAAATGAAACATTATTAAAACAATAGCAGTATGTATTCAAACAATAGCATCTGCAAGTTTAGTCTGACAATTATCTGCTTCAATAGTTTTTTAGCTAATTTCTTGCTGCTGCAGTGGACCAATTCTTATCTTTTCAGGAAAGCTTGTGATCTTGAAGTGGTCCCATATGGGTGCAGGTTCGAGTAAGCTATCCCCAACTCCTTATTGCTGCATCCTTTTCAGTTATCACACTTGTACCCAGCCAAGAAGGTTGGTCAATGATCTCTAAAATGACCATGGATGCAAGTAGGAAAGTAGAATATGATGCAACATTACTCTTGGAAGACGAACACTGAAAGTTTTATTCAAGTGTTGCACATTGTTGTTGTATCTCAATAATGCTGTGTCAATCAGTGATTTCCTCCTCTTTTTGTTTGAATGAATGATCATGTTTTGACTGCTTCTGATTTATTCTCAAACAATGTGCTGGTCTATGACTGTAAAAATAATTCAGTTCAATACAATACATAGTATTTGCTTTGTGCTACCTGTACTAGAATAGAACAACTGAATGGACGAAGAGACTTGCATATTTGCTACCATTTGTACTACTAGGCATGATGCTCATGAATGATGCAATAAATTAACAATAACTAATTTACAAATACTCATTGTAAGGGATGGTTTATGTTGGGAATTCTTTGTCTTGAAGGTAATTTATATGGGAAAAACACATGCCAAATTCTGTTGATTTCTCCAGCGTTTGATAACACAAAGAGAGGACACCAATTGGCAGACCTCATCACGGAAGTCTGTCCCAGCCAAGAAACAGAAGAGAGGATTGATGCAAGTATTGAGGCTGCAGATGGCCATCTGCACAAGGAAAATGGAGTCAGCATACTGGATAGACTGAGCTGAGCTGGGCCACATTGCTCTCAAGAAGATGCAGGTATTCCTTGAGACGTGGTAAGGCAAATACAGAAAAGCAAAAGTTATTGATGCTGAATACATTAGCTTAGAAAGTTTCTTCCTTTTTTGAATCCATTGAAGGCTAGTACCTTGGAGTTTCTTAACAATGCTGCAGTAACAATAACAAATAATAATGAATGGCAGGAAGCACCCAGCAACTGAGCAACAGAGAGACAGAGGAAGAGTTATATTAGTATAGCTGGAAAAAATATACAAGGAACAAATAGTTTTGTTGTTTGTGCATGTCTGGGTGCATGCAATGTAAGTGACAGGCAGGCTAAGCAATCCTGTAACTGTCCAAATGCAACATGAAATCAACCAAGAGTGTTGTTTGTTTAATACCCACAGGGACTTTAGTGGGTGTACAATGGCCAAATACCTGTCCACACTCAGGCAGGTGACAAAGAAGATGCTGCAGTAATAGCACAGGTGGTAGACTGTCCGTATGATTTTGCACAAGCTCTCTCCAAAGATCCAGTGTAGCTGGTTGAGATGATAGTAGATCAGGAAAGGAAGGGTTAAGATCCATATGATGTCTGCAAACACCAAGTTGCAGAGAAAAACAGTACTCCTGTTCCAGCGCTTCATACGGAATATGAGTATCCAAATGATGGGAAAGTTCAGCCACAGCCCCACAAACATAATGAAAAGGAAAGTTGCAGGGATGAGTGTCTTTTGGATAGTGTCCAAAATGGTGTCAGCTATTCCACAAAAGTCTGCTTCTGCTTTCTGTCCAAGAAAAAAAAGAAAGGAAAATAGGGCTTCAATATTTTTTTCACACAGCCTTGTTAAGGGATGAAGGCCACAGTCCAATATAGCACTACGCATACATTCATACTCATCAATGCTGATGTGCTTATGAGTTTTCACAGGCCCACCTCACATCGCAACCTTGCTTTAATGGATTCTGAGCAGCCACCATATCAATTAGGTACCAAAAGGTGACAGGGGAGGGGTCCTCGGAGACTCCCCATTCCATTCACCTTGCCACAAAGGTTTTCCCTTCTTCACTGTTCCTTCCCAGTATCTGACTCCTCTTGCATCATGTATCTTTAAGATTAGAGCCTGAGGGCAGAGACCTGCCCAGTTCTACATTTAGTACACCATTCTGATGGACATAATGGCTGGATAAAAATGCATGAATCAAACAAATTCCAAATAAGTCAGTACTTCTAATTCAGTAACTCTTACACAGGATTATTTTACACATTCAAGCATGAGAACAACTAGAAGAATAAAGCAGTGGTCATGATTGAGCCTAAATATGAAAAAATAAGGTGCCAGTGAAACTGGAAAAAGATTGCAACCATGCCTTTGAAATAAATCTCATAAAATGCACCCCCATAGGAAATGGCATTAAAACTAACAATATGTGTCAGTTGTCTTCACTAATAACATTAGGTTAAAAATATTTTTAAAACATAGGTGGAATGACTAACTTAATAGGAAACCTCTAACAGTTGAAGTATTAAAAAGTAATAGATAGATAGATAGATAGATAGATAGATAGATAGATAGATAGATAGATAGATAGATAGATAACAAACATCAAACCTCAGTGGGAACTAAACTGGTATTAGCTGTCTACGTAAATACCTGAATTCTTACCTGCCCAGACAAGTGCTCCATAGTCCTTACATGCAGTGTGTGGACTTCATACTCTTGCCTCTACCAGCAATGATTCTACCTGTACCAAAAATGATTGGCTAGCTTCCTGGAATGACAGGTGTGTTAAGTAGCGTTTCTGTTATTATAGCTGTGTACCTGGCAGGGAGCATGGGAGGGGGGGAGATGTTTGATTATGCTCTGTGCACATTTAAAGCTGCTTTGGTTACCCAGAGGTAGCAATCAGTCCCAATTCTGGTTACATTTCTTAGCTGCTTAACTACCTGACAGAGGCAAAGAGCATACAGAAAAAGGAGAACAAGAAAGGAACTATTATAAACATGAAACCCACTCGTGCATTCAGGTTTAATCAGCTATGTCCTGGATCATTTGCTGATGCTATTATTTTCCAGGTGTAGACATGACAAAAGAAGAGTAGTAGTTGGTTTTTAAATCCTACTTTTCTTGCCCACTTAAGGGGACACAAAGCAGCTGCCAAACCTTATGTTCATCTCCCCACAACAGAACACCATGTGAGGTAGGTGGGGCTGCAAAAGCTCAGGAAGAGAGCTGTGCCTAGCCCAAGGTTACCCAACTGGCTGTGTGGAGGAGTGTGGAATCAAACCCAGTGACTACCGATAAGAATCTGGCACTCTAACCACAAGATCAAACAACAGATAATAAAGTAGGATAAAATGACATTTTTTAATATTAGGTGGTGATTTTTTTTTAGAGGTCTTATTTATTTATGGCATTCCATGTAGTTTGACTTGGCATACTGTATAGTTTTGTTTACATCTTATTCTCTGTATCTTTTACCCATCACAAACCTGCAAAGGGAAATCCTAGCAACTACAGTATGTTAGACTGGAGAGAGATTAATGTAGGGTGATCTTCGTGACTTTTCCGAATGGAGGTAGGAGTGCAGACTGGCCACATGGTTACCACCAACAGACCAATAAAAAGTGTGCTCAGCAAGCATGGGAATATGTCTTAGGATTAAATGAGGAAAAAGGAAACCACAGAGCACTTCCAGTGTGAAAAATACTCTCAGAGCTTAGGCAGGACTTTGGTCATGTTCTCACTGAGCACAGGGCTGCCTTGAGAGTGGGATACCTCTGCCCATGGAACAGCTTTACTCCCAACTAGACTGGAAGGACTGACACTGATGTCCAGGTGGAATGAAATGGCAATCTGATGTCTCAAGAAGAGAATCTTTACATGAGAAAGGTTCAGTAGCAGAAGTGATAGCAGAGAACTTGTTTCCAGCTGTCAGAACTCTCTGGAAAAGGAGAGGACATTGAAATCACCCACTTGTGCTTTGGAATGATGCTCTTTACGAGAGACTGCAGAGCCCTGTGGGTTAGCATGAGTAGAACAGCGAGAAGCCAAGGAATTGTTCAGTTACCCAATGTAAAATGGATTCCTGAAAGTTATTAGTTAAATACATTAACTAATCTATCTGTCAAGTCATAGGTGGCAAACAGAGGCACTATGTGCTCAGACCCTTAATTCACATCTAGGCTTTTGTAGGTTGGCATGTTAATGCAGATTACCCCCTGCCCCCCGGTCTGGGCCACTCTGTATTAGACAGAATGTGATCCTGATTAGGGAAGCCTTGATCAGGATCACTGGTAGACCCATGTAATAAATATAGTATACCAGCGGAACCAGTGTTCCTGATCCAGAACATGAGAGACATGAAGAAGGCCTCTTGTGTTCAGGACTATGTGGAGTGTGTTGGAATGATGTACCTTAGCGTGCTGCTGAAATGCAAACTCCCGGAGGTCTTGAGGCTGCAGTGTGAGCTGGTATGGATCACTTCCATCATGCAGACAGTGCTGATGCCACCCACACCCCTTCTACTCCCAAGTCCACTTTGACAAAGGATTCTTGATGACTATGCTTTGAACATGGCTCTCTAGCTAGCTGTGGCACCATCTAATAATGGCATCCCTATCCATGCTCATGGCCAGCATTACAGCTTGTGGTGATTAATTCTGTAGTTTATGTTTTGTGAAGACTTAGTCTTCTTTTGTGAAACTTCTAAGATAGCCCCAAAGTTCTGCTTCACTTGGTAATTGATGTTCTAGTATTTATCCACAGCATGGATGATTTTGATATCTAAATCATGTCTATTTCCTCTGCTAGGGTGGGCCTCTCCTCCTAATAGGATCAATTTCATACCTCTTTCAATGAGTATGATTTTCAATGGAACAAGATCTGTTTGAGCTTCTCCTCCTCTCTCATGTCCTGTTGTCCTTTTTTGAGCCCTATGGTGTAACAAAATAGTTTAATTGACACCAAGATATATAAAATCAATTTCAAAACATTTTATACGTGCATAAATGGAAAAAAATGTGTAACACAAATATATCTTTTGTTAGGAAAATGTAACAGCTTTTAATTAAGTGTGGCTTTGGCTGGCTAGGTTGCCTACACTTTATAATCTGCTGTATTATCCATGATGGAGAGCAACAAAAATATGTCATCAAGAGGAAATATTGCACCATGATTGAGAGTACATAGTGCCAGCTGGTTTTATGTCCCATCAAAAAGTGTGGTGTAACAATTACAGCTGCAGAACATTTACCTCTCTGCACAAAGTGAAGTTGCTGAAAGGAATCAATATCTCATAGCAAAACACCATCTGTTATGTAGACTGATCTACACAAGAAGTGAAAGGGCACTTGAATCGTACCACCTTTCTCCCTTCATTTTATGAAATGATATCACCCATCTTAAATCTGCAACATGCTGTCCATATGCTAAGGGGTGTTCTTGCCAATCAAATTGTGGTAAGAGAATATCCAGCCACCATCTGATACGTGGCAAGTCTTGCTCCACCCCATGGTAGGATCAGCTGTAATTTTCAGACTACAACTGATCCTGCCGTGGGGCAGGAGCAGACTTTCCCTGCCCAGCAAATGCCAATAACGGATTCCCTAACTGTTATTGGATGGTCAAGGAGGAAGGTATCTCATGCCCTCAGAAATGAACTGGGATTCCAAGCTTCAGATTTGAAGATGAGGTGGTTTCAAAACAGGGAATGGGCCACACTCACTATGCATTCATGATTGCTTAAAGATTTATCTTGCCTTATGCTTTGTTTAGAAGACATTTTTTGTGCTCACACATTGTGCCATCAAAATTCAGCATGTCTGTATTGAGTGCTCTTCATCTCGTTGTTGTCCAACTCTTTGTTACACCAATAGCCATATGGCTACCATCAGCTGAATCAAGGGCCTGGGGCTACTTCCACTCTTCAGAGCTGGGGAAATCCACTCTGAAGTGAATGAACCCCTTTGCTTCTTTGAAGATCTTCAAGAATCCCCAAGGTGGAAAAGCCTTTGTTCCAGGCATATTCACCTAGTTGACCCAAAGATTACTTTTACACACATATGTGTATGACCAAAGATTATTCAGATACAATTGCTGAGCATTTGAAAAGTCCAAGTAAATCACACCTAAAATATTAACAATAAACACTGAGTTTATTGCTGCAAAGAACTCCAAATAACAGGACATACCTTTGTAGAAACCATGCTGAATGGCTCAGAAATTCCTATTCTTCTTCAAGCTTGATAATTTTATCATGAAGAAAGATGTCCATTGGTTTTTCCAGAACAGGCATAAGATTAATAGATCATTAATTCTCTTGCCCTACCTCCATCCTTTATTTTAAAGAAAAAAAGTTGGCCTTACATTGGCCTCATCCCAGTCCTTAGTATGAAAATTAAACTTAATAAGAAGTTACTAGGGATGTGCACAAATATTTGTAACATTCGTTATTCATATGAATTCATTAAAAATTCAGATGTTCATACGCTAATCGAATGTTGCAATATTTGTACATTGACATATGTATGAATACAAATGTTTGCAGACATTTGTATGAATAGTTTGGACATTCATTACGCTGGGGAGGTGGGAAAGCAATGCACCAGTCATATCTGCAATAGATCTAGAGTGCATTTGACATTGACTGAGAACATATTAAAAGTGGGTTCAAGTCAGATTTGATGCTTTCAGAGTGGATTTGTTATGAGATATGTGTCAGATATGTATCTCAGATACGTATCAGATACATATTTGTTTGTATCCAATACATTTTTCTTCATATCCATTACATATTCATTCATATTGGCTATTTATTTATTTACATTTATATCCCGCCATATACCCTAGGGTCTCAGGGTGGGTAACAGTATATTTAAAAGACAAAAATATTTAAAATAAAACCATGTATATAAAACAGTATAAAACAATAATATCTGCAGTAGGGGAAAACTGTGCCACATTTAGCCAAAGCCAGAGCAAAGAGGTGCGTCTTCACCCGCTTCCTGAACATATACAGTGAAGGGGCCTGACGCACCTCGAGGGGGAGGCTATTCCACAGCCTGGGGGCCATTACTGAGAAGGCCCTCTCTCGAGTGCCCACCAGTCTTACTATAGAGGTTGGTGGAACAACGAGAAGGGCCTTCCCCCCAGATCTTAGGGCATGGGCAGGTTGATATGGGAAGAGGCGTTCCTTCAGATATTTGGGGCCCAAGTCATTTAGGGCCTTATATGTTAAAGTTAACACCTTGAATTGGGCTCAGTAACAAATCGGCAGCCAGTGCAGCTCTTTTAAGATTGGTGTGATGTACATCCAGCCAGATATCCCTGTAAGCAGTCTTGCAGCTGCATTCTGCACTAGCTGTAGTTTCCAAACCGTCTTCAAGGGCAGCCCCATGTAGAGTGCATTGCAATAGTCCAGTCTAGAGGTTACCAGAGCATGGATAACTGTGGCCAAGTTGTCTCTGTCGAAAAAAAGGCTTAAGCTGACGCATCAATCGTAGTTGGGAATAGGCACTCCTGGCCATGGCCTCCACCTGAGCTTCAAGCGTCAATGCTGAGTCCAGGAGTACCCCCAAGTTACACAAGTGTCCCTTCCAGGGCATTGCAACCCCATCAAGGACAGGGTATCTCCCAACTACACAGACCCAAGACCCTGTGACACACAGCACCTCTGTCTTGTCTGGATTCAGCTTCAATTTATTCACCCTCATCCAGCCCTGTCAAGCACTTCAACACCTGTCAAGCATTTCAGACACCTGTCAAGCACTTCAACCACCTCTCCTGATTCAGATGGTACAGAGAGATAGAGCTGGGTATCATCTGCATACTGATGACACTTCACTCCAAATCTTTGGATGGCCTCTCCCAACGACTTCATATAGATGTTAAATAGCACGGGAGATAAGATTGACCCCTGAGGAACCCCACAAGTGAGATCCCAGGGTGTCAAGTCAGTGTCTCCCACAGCCACTATCTGAGATGCGTTCTGGTGATAGGAGCAGAACCAGTGCCAAGCACTGCCTCCAACTCCTAAACTCTGTAGTCTCTCCAAAAGGATACCATGGTCAACGGTATCAAAAGCCGCTGCGAGGTCCAGGAGAACCAACAGGGAAGTGTTCCCCCTGTCTCTTTCCTGGATAAGGTCATCTACCAGGGTGACCAAGGCGGTTTCAATGCCATAACCGGGCCTGAAGCCAGATTGAAATGGGTCTAGATAATCAGGTTCTTCCAAGCATGCTTGCAGTTGAACAGTGACAGCCCTCTCCAGAACCTTGCCTAAGAAAGGCATGTTAGCCATCAGGCGATAGTTGTTTAGATCTTCCAGATCCAGGGAGGCCCTCTTCAGGAGGGGGCACACCACAGCCTGTTTCAGGGCCAGTGAAATCATCCCCTCCGTCAGAGAGGCATTCACTACCTCCTGGATCCACCCGGTCATACCTTGTCGGCTAGTCTTTATCAGGCATGAGGGGCAGGGATCCAGAGAGCATGTCATCGGTCGCACTCCTGCAAGCAGCTTGTCTATGTCCTCAGGCTGCAGCAATTGAAACTGATCCAACGAAACAGGACCAGACAGTTCTCTGGACAGGCATGTCCAATCTGGGCTGTGTCCAATTGTGACATCCAATCCCCTATGAATCTGGGGGACTTTGTCCTCAACGTGCTTTGCAAATTTCTCACAACAGATATTACTTGGCTCTGGCTCGTGCTTCTTTGAGCTTGGTTTTATGAGGCCATTTACTACTCTGAAAAGCTCTGCTGGACGGCTACTCAAGGACACAATGGTGGCGGAGAAAAAATTCTTTTTCACTGCTGCCACCGCCACATGGTAGTCACAATAGTGTGCTCTAACCTGTGTTCGGTCAGATTCACAGGCGGATTTATGCCACCTGCGCTCTAGCCATCAGCCTTCCTGTTTCATAGCCCATAGTTCCATGGAGTACCAAGGAGCTTTTCAGGCTCCACAAGCATGTCGAAGACACTTGGGAGTGATCATGTCAATAGCCCTGGTCATCTCCTGATTCCAGAGAGAAACTAGGGCTTCGACAGGTGCACCAGTCGAAAATCTCCCAGAGCATTCAGGAATCTGTCAGATTCCATAAGTCTCCTGGGGCGGACCATTTCAATTGGTCCCACCCCACAGATGGGAGCTGACATTGTAAGTTCAAAACTCACCAGTGAATGATCCATCCAAGACAACGGGTTGACAACGGATACTCACCAGTCCGCTCTGAGGCAAAAACCAAATCAAGGGTGTGACCTGCTTTATGAGTCGGGTCAGATACAAGTTGAGACAGCCCCATGGTTATCATGGAGGACATGAAGAACTGAGCTGGTCTACTGAGTGTAGCCTCAGCATGGACGTTGAAATCCCCCAACACCACCATGGCAGAGGCTTCCAACACCATGTCCGAGACCATCTCAGCCAGCTCAGATAGGGAGGATGCTGGGCAGTGGGGTGAACAGTACACCAGCAGCATCCCTATCCTGTCTCTCTGGCCCAACAGCATAAACAGGCCCTCAACCCCCGTTACAGTGCTAATTGGTCATCTGGGGAGGGGGGATGGACATCCGATGGACTACATCAACACCCCCTCCCCTCTCCTCTGGTCTGGAACAGTGCTGCATTGAGTATCCTGGGGGACAAAGCTGGGCAAGACTAGGCCCACCCAGTTCATCCACCCACGTCTCAGTAGTGCCTGTCAGATCAGCCCCTTGATCCAAAATCAAGTCATGTATGATAGATGTTTTATTCCGGACTGATCTGGCATTCAGGAGCAGCACAGCCAGAGTAGGAGGCTGGTTGGTAGACCTCCCCAAACTCTGTTGGTTGGGACGCAGAACAGATGGAGTGATAGCTTCAATACATCTACCACCCCTCCTCCTAATCTGTTCTGCTTCCCAACGCCCTGCCCACTACCACTGTGATAGTGGTCCCAACACCCTTCTTCCCCTCCTGCCTGGCCTTGGCACATGTTTCCCTACCCAAGATGCAACACCCACCCACACATGCACACATGCATACACACAGACACAGACACTAAGCTAAAATGGTATTAAACAGTAAACAACTAAAACAACGCTTATAAAACACACATTCCACACCACAATTTAAAGCTCCCCCACATGAGTGGGGCCAGGACAAATGCCCAGGAGTAGCAGCTTGTCAGTACTTATTCTTCCTCCCCTCAACCTGGTCTTTTATCTTGGAAGGTGAGTGGGGCCAAAAAACAAACCCCAGCCAACAGCCAACAATTTTTTCTCTCTTCAGCTTGGTGTTTTAGCTTGGAGGGTGGGTGTTGCTGAAACAAACACCCAAGGAGACAGCCAGCTGGTCTTCCTCTCCTCAGCGTGGTGTTTTAGCTTGGAGGGTGGGTGTGGCTGGAACAAGCACCCAAGGAGACAGCAAGCAGGTCTTCATCTCCTCAACCTGGTTTTGTAGCTTGGAGGGTGGGTGTGGCTGGAACAAACACCCAAGGAGAATTTTACTACATTCGAAAGAGTCTATTAGTACAGATACAAATTTTCTAACATTTGATATGTTATGAATTGAATGCCAAAAAACACATCCACGCACATCCCTAGAAGTTACATATTTTTATTAAGATAACAGCCAATTTTTATTTGAGAGGGTGGAAGTCATCTGGATTCAGTCATTGATTAGTATTTAATTTTTAAATAAGGTGGGGTCAGGTGTTTTCACAACATGAGGGAAGTTTTTTTTATGGACACATATGTGCCTTGAATACTTATTGGAACTGCTGGAGTAGGTGGTACAGAAATAATATACCAAAGCTCTGACTTTGTGTATACCAATAATGTCACTGGACTGAACTGCTGTGCTGAGTCTATGATCTCAAGCCCTGCGTTGTGGCTAGAGGGCGAGATCTGTCTTGTTTAGGGTTTCCCATGGACAGTTTTTAGGCTACTTTTCCCCATTGCAATACACAGACACAGACACAAGAACACAGTTTATATTTGCATTGCTCTTTGCCTTTTTCCTGTGCTGCAGCTGTCAGCAGCCAGCCCATTGTTGCCTTACTTTTACGTCATTGCAGTTTGAAACCTCTTGGTATGTAATCAATAAAGGTTTATTTTCATTTTTCAAGGAACCTTGATCTTCTGACTTTCTTGTTATCTTGCCACTCTTACTAATTCTCTGTTCTTAAAACTTAATTTGGCTAAATATGATCCCACTGGAGTCCTTGTGCCTGGGTTTGACCTAATTCTTCCCCAGATGAATTACTCCAGTGCATGGTTCCTACCACCAGATCCTGTTGTTCCTATGGAAAACAATGCTGACAGTCCTGGAAAGGGGGGGGGGGCTAAACAATGTTTTAGTCGGTCTGTTCTGCAAAAACTATCAGCGTGGTTTCACAAGTGAAGGGGCACAGGATCATATGAATGCTTTTGAAAAGCTCTTCATATTTATTTTTTTGATTTAAAAGCAATGAGTGGAGCTGCAATGTAGAATGTGCCCAAGATTTGATTGCTTTCCTCCTGCTGTTTGTGCTGTTTGCGGCTGACAGCACCTTAGGAAGCAAAGAACAGCTGTACATTTGGCTTTTCTCACTTGCTCCCTCTGCGCCAGAATCTGTGAGATCATATACAATGTCCTTTGAGTGCATTTGAAAATAAATGATCTCTTCCACTCTCCAGAAACGGAAAATATAATAGGCACATCATTGTAACTAGCACTGGCCCTGGCGGCTTAGTTTTAGGAGCTCAATCAACATTTGAACAGAATTTTAAAAATAATAATAATAGAGTGATATATAAAACTTCCAGTTCTGATTGATGACACATTAGAGCGTTACTGAACACGAATTCCACAGTGCCTGTTCATTGCTCTTTTGTTTGGTCTTTCTTGTTACATCATTGATAGAGAACCTGTACTGCAGATATTAACATTTGAAAACAGCACTATAGTGGTAGAGCAATTAGAATGTTTTTTGATCAATATCAAATAAAATGTTTACTCAAGAAAACTGATAAAAGCATAAAACTGAAAATACAACACAGGCCTATCTCTTATCCATACAACATTTTTAAATAGCCCCCTAATGGGGAATATTCATTCATTTCTAGCAAAAGTGTGTAAATATCATCAGTCTGTGTTTACATGACAAACTATCCATCCATTACATTTTTCTACATAGCACAGATTGTTCTGTTAATACTGAGACAAACAGGAAAACATTTTGAAAAATGCCTTTGTTCCCAACAGTTTCTTTTTGTATTCTTATTTTCCAAATATTTTTGAGCTGCCAAGAGAACTATAGTGATGGGCTGCTTAACAGCAAGGATATTTGGCCACACTGCAAGAATCTGGAGCAAAATTATAAGGACATGCAATTCTAAGAGTGCTTTGAATATTACAGACCAGGGCCCCAAAATCAATGAGGTACAAACGGCATTCCAACTGTTTGTGATGATGCATTCAGGTCTAGGAGAGACGTGAGAAACACTTTCCGATCAGAATGTTCTGAGCTTACACTCTTGAGTCTTCTGGAAATGGGACAAAATGCCTTGTAAAATTTGGACTTGTTCTGAATTCAGAACATGGCTTCATTCTATTGAAATATTCTGAATATTCTGAAAACCAATTAGGGTGCCTCCAAACAGAAATTAAAAAAAAAAAAAGGTGAAGCTTACCTTTTCTCCAGAGTAAAGATTTTGCAGGGGGAATTGATTGTCTTTGTGTTCTCCCAATGCTCTGAAACAGCAGCCAGAGTTCTTTAGACCACATGGTCACCCCTCCTTTCCCTCTCTGAGAAGCCTTCTGCTTCTCTAAGGTTGCATCCCCATGTGTGTTTGGGAGGGGCCCTCTCCATGCACTTTTTATTTGGGCCAATTTTCTCATACCAAATTGAAAGAAGTCTGGGCACGGTTTGGGCGATTTGGTCCGAGCCGAGCCTCCACATGGGGACAGTCCCCAAGAGGCCTGCTTTTTCCTGGCAAGTATGAACTCTCTCTCTCAAGGTCTGGCCTTATCTTACAACACAGTGAATAAAGGATAGGTTGAGAATGTCTGGTCACAAATTACCCATGAAATTATATTGACTTCATAGAAATATTGATTAGAAGAATCCAATTTCTAAGCATCCTGTCTTTCCAGATTAATGTCTCCTGGACTTTATTTACTACAGCAGTGGTGTTAAACTGGACCTGCTCCAATTTCTCTGTTACTTGAATGAGACTGGTTTCCAGGCAGCATATGGAATTAAGACAGAATGCCATATTGGAACAGAGTATTCAGTGAGGTGACAGGCCCTACAAGAGGTAGGTTAGCAGGACACTTTAGCTTGAGCCTTACCTTAAGGGGGGAGGTCACCTTTGCCATAGTGTAATACATTCTACAATTTATTTATGGCTAAGGAATCACACAATATGAAATGGTCTGGGCCTCATCTGAACCGTTGGGGGGGTCTGTATGGCAATGATACATTGTATTCACATAAGGCAGAAGCTCTTTGAAACTTTATTTTTTTCTGCTCGTGGGCAGAATGGGTCTCAGCACTTGAGTTACTTATTTATTGAAAAGTTATCTTACTCTTAAGCCTAAAGGTCTCCAAGAAAATACAGTATAAGATGAGACAAGTTCCTGGGTTGAGTTTCATATGTACCAATCACACATAGGTTACATTGTCTCTTTTCTTTTCTGATTTAAAAATACACAAAATATTGCAAGAAGGATGCAATCTAGATACATTTCTTAAATATGCACTTTGAATACTTTCCATTTTTCACACAATGTGAACAGCCTGGTATGCATTTATTTTCACAAAATATTGAATCAAGCACAGTTAAATGCTCTTCTCCAAGTAATCACTTCAGTTTCAGGTTGTTTCGGTTTAAAATGCAGATAGGGAACATTCTCTTCCAATCCAAATGCTTAGGTCAAGGCACATCTGGAAGGGCAGTACTAAATTAAAAGTCAAGTATTGAAACTATGTTCCAGGACCGAAGACTATTGGAAAGATTTATGTATTCACATTTTAGTAATTTATATTTATATCCCACCCTATACCCTAAGGTCTCAGGATGTGTACAGCATTTAAAAAAATACATGTTAAAATAGAGCCATATATATAAAAATAATGTCTGTGGTGGGAGGAAACTATACTAGATTTAGCTAAAGCCCAGTGCAAAGAAGTGCGTCTTCACCACCTTCTTGAATGTATACAATGAAGGAGCCTGGGCCTAGGGAAGCCCTCTTTAAGAGAGGGCATACCACCACCCCCTCATTCAGAGAGGCATTCACCACCTCCTAAATCCACCCAGTCACACCCTGTCGGCTAGTTTTTATCAGCCAAGAAGGGAGTGATCCAGAGAGCATGTTGTTGGCTGAACTCCTGCAAGTAGCTTGTGCACATCCTCAAGCCACAATAATTGGAACTGATTCAAGAAAACCGGACCAGACAGTTTTCTGGACACCTCCCCTGGACCACATCCAATTGTGACGTCAAATTCCCACCCCCCACCCCGAATCTGAGTGATTTTGCCCTCAAAGTGCTTTGCAAATTTGTCATAGCAGATATTATTTGGCCCTGGCTCATATTTCCTTGAGCTCAATTTTATAAGGCCATTAGCCACTCTGAAAAGCTCTGCAGCTACTTGAGGATGCAGTGGTGGCAGAGAAAAAAACTTTTTAACCATCATCACTGCCACATGGTAGGCTCAATAATGTGCTCTAATCCATGTTCGGTCAGACTCACAGCCAGATTGTTGCCACCTGCGCTCTAGTCATTGACCTTCCTGTTTCATTGTCTATAGCTCCATAGAATACCAAGGAGCTTTACAGGTTCTACAGGCATGTCGAGGACACTTGGGAGTGATCATGTCAATAGCCCTGCTCATCTCCTGGTTCCAGGGAGAGACCAGAGTTTCAACAGGAGCATGAGTCATGCCAACTGGGAAATCCCCAAGGGCATCCAGGAATCGCTCAGATTCCATTAAGTCTCGGGGGGGGGCACGCATCTCACATCCCCACAGAGGGGAACTGCCACTATAAGTCCAAACCTCACCAATCAATGATCTGTCCACAACGGGAGACTTCCATGGGAGGCAATGGCGGCAAGCAGTGCTAAGTGAATTGCTTAGCAAGCCCTCACTGCTTTTTTTCGCTGAAGATTGTGACATGTAAACATTCTTCAGCTGATTTATATTCTTTGAGTGACAAAGAATCGAAGGGAATCCCCTTGACGGGCTATTCTTTTATGGCTCGTCCCCGGCAGAGCAAGTTGCTGTGTTTGGACGGAGAAGGGAACTAAGTCATCAACCCCTAAGAGCTGACCTGCCTTGTTAAATTTTACAATCAACTAGAAGATCAACTTGCAGTCTGAAAAACATCTAAAGATAAACTGAGCTACTACAGAGGGTTGGCTAGCGGCCAAGAGAAATTCAAGATCAGAAAATAAAACTATAAGAAAGGAAAAAATAAGGTATTTGCAATCTGTTGATAAAAGTTTTGTTTTGTTTTAATGAACTGGGCAAGATAATACAAAATTTTCTGAAACAAACCTTATTGGTGAGATTTATCGAAGAAAACAGGAAAAGACCATAGACTTTTTTAAAAATACAAAGGGATAACTTACAGCTACTAAGGGGGGCCATACGGTGAGCTCAAAGGCTATCAAAAAGTTTACTTTGAGGTGGCAAACATGCAGCATAAGGCGAGAATAATTCAAAATCTGTTAAGATTAGAAGAAAAGATTGATGATTTCACCCAGATTACTAAAGAAAATTCATGGAAATCTGAGCAAAAGAAGAGTGAGCAAATCCAACAGAAAATACCTAAGCCGGAAAAGAGACTCAAGACTCAGCTAAAGAAATATAGCAGCTCCATGAAATTCCCAGAAAGGCAAAACAAGAAGAAAAGCCCTGTATTTTTTTTAATATTGTGGGAAAGAAGCAAGCTTGCAAGCAGCAGCACCACCACAAGGATGTGCAGGTGAAGAGGAAAGGAGACAATCCAGGAAAGAGGAGAATGCAACTGAATGTGAAGACACCTTTCCAAAACCAAAACTGGAGATGGAAATTTACAGCAGGCATCACAGAACAAAGGAAGGAAGACTTGGAAGGCATCCAGCTGGAGGAACTCCCCCTTCTTTCAGTGAAGAGGAGCTGGACTTTTACTGGGGCTATTACTTAGACAAAGGGATGATTGAAAAGTGTAACCTAAGGAGGCAGATTGACAGTTTGGAACTTTAGCAGGCGTGGAATTGCTATAAGTCTGAGAAATTTAGAAATAAAAATGAAGAATTATTTTGTAGCTGCATGAGGAAAATGTGACAGTTAAGAAATTGATGAAATAAGGGTAGTAGCAGTTGAGAAAGTATTACAATTTAAGAAACAATAACATTTTGAGTATAAAACAAATACAATGGTTAAAGATGGTAAAGATTAGTAAATGGCAATCATATAGGGGTATATAAGTAGAAATGGATATTTTTTTGCTTTCTTTTTAATACTTTTGGTAAATGTAAAAGGTAGAAGTATGGATAAGATTTGAAAAGAGGGGTAGTCTTTCAAAAACAAGACAATAGTAAGAGCAATAATGGTTGGAGATTAATGTAGTTGTGTGTTGTAAGAAGGCAGATTGACAGTTTGGAATTTTAGCAGGTGTGGAATTGTTACAAGTCATAAGTTTAGAATTAACAATGAAGAACTATTTTGTAGCTGTATGATGAAAATATGATAGTCTAGATATTAGGGAAATAAGAGTAGTCACAGTTTAGAAAGTATAATCTAATAAACAATAACATTTTGAGTGTATAAGTTACCAATAGAGTAAAGGGGGATAAAATAAGTACAACTGGTTAAGAATGTAAAGATTAGTAAATGGCAATATTATAGGGGTATATGTTGAAATGGATTTTTAAATTTTTTTTCTTTTTAACATTTTTGGTAATGTAATAGAAGTATAGATAAGATTTGAAAAGAGGTAATCTTTCAAAATCTTGCTGTAAAGACAGGTCAGCTGGCTAACATTTAGAAACTAAAAGGACTAGGCGAAGAGTGCAAAAGGAAGAGATGTTGGACGGACGAAGGAAGTCAAAAAACAAGACAACAGCAAGAGCAAGAAGAATATGGCTGGAGATTAATGTAGTTGTTGTGTGTTGTTAAAGAAAAACTTTTAATAAAGAATATTTTTTGTTAAAAAAAAAGATCTGTCCACAACAACGGGTTGACAGCCAGCCCCCCAATTGTACTATTCAATGAGACCCCAAGCACCAGAACTCTTGAGAGATGAAATAACAAGACTATTTCTCTGGTCCAACTAAAGTTGAAGAAAATGAGAACTATAAGATGTGGTCAACTGAGTGCACAATTTTAGAGGGACACATGTGTGTCTAGTCATTTCTGCACAATCACATTCTCTCCCCTCTGTATTTTTGTTAATTCTATATTGTTTTTATGGAAAATCTTTTTTTTTTTTTAAGGATCATCTAAAGGCCTTTCTGCACTTGCTCTGGTGGGACAGACAGAATCTGCTCTCACACAGAACATATGCACTGTATGGAGCCACTTCTATCACATAAGCAGCTCCATGCATACTAGAGTGTACCCTATGCATAGCTGTAGAGCACTGAAAATGCTCTATATCCAAACTAGCTGCCAGCTAGTATATGTCTGCATCTCCTCTGAGCAAATGGAGCCTAGGACGAGCTGGCACAGCCATGGTTGTGTGCCACGTCACCCAGTCACCATAGCAATGGCATGGTGTGTCTGTTGCTACACTAAGGCGATCATGCAAAGTGCGGATGCCTGATGCGTTCTAGAACTGAGACAGCCTTCACATCAGGAGAAGCTGCAAAAAGGCACTGTATGATAGTTACATAAATCTGCTGATCTTTAAAGGCATACTTAGGTGTGATGAATTTAGAAATTCAGAAATTTAGATACACGAGTCAAAGGGAAGCACTTCATGGTACCAACAAACCAACAGATTATCTCTTGCTCAGAAGCCCTCAAACATGGAAGTAGTAAGAGCAGGTCCAGGAGCAGGTTTGGTGTGGCTGGGTTCAGAAAGGATACGAGGACTTAATAGCAGATGGATTTAGGGTACAGAGCCAATAAAACTTCATGGCATTACGGAACTTTTCCCATCAGAGGGTGCAGCAGACAAAGATCAAGCAAACCTCATTTCCCCAGCTACTTCCTGCCAATAATTCAGTAAATGCTCTTTATACTAGTCTCAACCACTAAGAAGAAAATTATTATTGTTACTCATTGAAGGAGGTATTACGAGAGGTGCCCTTGCCCTTGTTATCATGGCTGTCTGCAGATATAAAATGGCAGAGCCTAGGTTAAAACTAGAACCATCAGGAAATATCAGTGAGCAAAAATTACAAACAATCTGTGTGGAATCCTGGCTGCATAGAAAGCAGGCTGAAAGAATGTGTAGTATAGAGAACAGGGGAGAGAAAGGCATATTGTGTGAATAGACTGCAACATGTAAAAATTTCATGATTTGTTGTACATTAGATTTATAGGTTTTCATTAAATGCTCTGCCTCTAATCTCTCCCTCAACTGGGGACCATTAATTTAATTTGCCTAATATTGATTTCAGCATCTTTTTAAAGTGCACCAAGCTCACCTGATTTAATTTCATTACCAAGCTTTCCAGTATCATCCGTGTTACACAATTTATTTTTCTCATGGGAAAAATTGAGGGTTTTTTTTTTGGGGGGGGATCTAAAAGTAAATTAAAATCCACCTTGTTCAAATTTTTGTTACATACCACTTTCCATCTTAAAAATGTATTAGTGTTACTTATTCCAGGTTTCTTCCTCATCCATGTAAGTTATGGCATTTTTATTTGCTGCCATTTCTCAAAGCTGATGTAGATCCATGTAGCAGTTTTTGCCAACTCTCTTGCCAATATGTTTTAAACAAATTAAAAAGACATGACACGATTCACTTCCTCTCCTAGCAACCCAGTATTTCACCCAGTTTTCTTGTGTAAGACTTTGAGAAGCAAAATAAGCCACACTTAATATATTTTTCTATCTTATTCTTTCTGGCAGCAACTGATGTGCCCTTGTTACCTACGAATCTGACACTGGAGACAAGGCGGGGTGGGGGGAGAGATAAAATATGTTGGAACAGCCTTTTTGAACTGGCATAAACTAATGTGAAGATATCCAAAAGCTCACAGTATTCCCCATTTCCTGAAGCTGACGGTGCTTCTGTGGAATATTTCTGGTCATTTTCCAATTCTTTATTCCTACACTGGGCACAGCTTGTGTGGGAAAGTTTATAGTTCCATGGGTTTCTAGAAACAGTACATTCTCTAGATTCATTGTAATCTGATTTTGTTTGCTTGATGAAAACAGCCTTGTTTGCCTTGATGGACACCCTAGACCAGAAACCAGACTGTATGTGTCACTGTTGATTCTGCTGGCTTTGTAGTAGCTTTGGGCATCTTAGCTGTGTTTTTGATATGATTACCACAGTTCTGGGGTGCTCTCTGGGCTCCATCTTATCACCCTTGCTATTTAACATCTACATGAAAACCCTGAGTAAGATTAAGAACATCATAGGAGCCTTGCTAGATCAGGCCACTTCCAACCAGTCCACCATCCCGTCTGACACAGTGGCCCATCAATTGCTTCTGGGCATTCACAAGCAGAAAGCAAAGGCAAAACCTTTACCTGTTCTTGACTCTCTGAAAATGGTTTTTAGAGACATCCTGGCTCTCTAATCTGGAGACAGTACCTAGACATCAATTCTATTAGCCATTGATACCTCTGACCTCCATGATTTTGTCTAACCCTTGTCTGAGGCTATGGTCTTCAGTATTTTCAATATACTTATTACACATAATTATAACTCTAATTTTCTAATAAATCCAAAAGAAGTGATCTGTTTTCTTGCTTGGTGCCTAGAGATGATAATAGATTAATGTTTTTTAAAAATTGAAATTTAATCTAGACATGAAGTTTCTAGTCAATAGAAAGCATATCAGGGACCTGGGATTTAACCTGTCTTAGATGAAGTTATATTCTTTAAGATCTAGTCTTAAAGTTTGTATAGACAATGGTCTAAATACTATTTTCAGTCCTCCATCCCCAATACATGTACTAGTTTCACCAGAATTCTCTCGAGCAACTACCCAGCACAAATAGCACCAGGCTTCAGATTTGGCATGCAAGTGCTAAATAACCCCACTCCTTGGTCTAGATTTCTTCCACTATTTGTATATTTAACTGGAGTACATTTTCATCCAGACTAGGAGGGAGGAGCAACGCATCACAGGTTACTTCCTGCCACTTCATCCCCCAAAACAAGTAGATAAATTGCCAATATATAAGACATTGTGTGGCAAAAGACTGTAGGCTTAAACAAAATATTTTACATTTCACAGGATCAGTTAAATAAACTTAGAATTGACAATGCTTTTTTTAAAAAAAAGTTTATTTGCTAACACATTTTGAATTTCATTATCAGTTAGTTGTATTCAACATTTAAAATAAAAAAACAGTATTGCACGCAGTATTATAATAAACAGTCTGAAGAGTTTCTTCATGTGACAAAACTTAAACATACACACGTTTTGCCTCTTTTTCTAGGATTCAAACCCTCACAATAGAAAAAAAGTTTGAAAATGGCAAGAAGTTTATTAAAAATAACCAAAGTCAGCAAATAAAGAATTGTGTCACTTAACTGCAGCATCTTAATTCTCCTATAACGTGGGAGTAGGCTGCCATTCGTGATTTCACACACATTTAAATTGGTCTCACTTTGTATATTAGTAATGGTAAAGATATAAAGTGAGTGGCAGCTTTAATTTCATTTGAGAACAGACAATTTGAGAAACAGACCTGTTATGAGGGGAAAAGAGATAAACCAACGTTCTGCAGGGGTAAAATACAAAAAAGGCTGGTAGCATTAATGACTAAAGCATAAATGGAAACCCCAATTCACTATATGAGTGTGTGTTGTCTATACTCTAGCATCAGAACTCCCCATATTTGTGGTTGGCATGTTCAGACTGCATTCTTAGTGTCAAAGGCCTTTTCTACTCTGGGCCTTACTTCTGATTATATCCTGGAATAGTGTGTAGACTACAGCAGACTCTGCCCAGAGCCTGCCACACCCTGCACTGGAACGTGGACAGCAGGGTACTATTCTAGGATATAATCAGAAATAAAGCCCAGGGCAAAAAAATCCAAAAACTCATTTAATATTTTAATCACCAAACTTCGATTTAGGAATGCAGAAGAACTAAATCTAATTGTTGCCCACTTCACACCTGGCTCCTAAAAGCACTCACTGTTGGCAGGTAATGTGCAGGAAGACAACCTGACACCAAATGACACCCTAGTCCATAATACTAGTGGACCCTAACACTGTGGATCTGTAGACCCTTGGGACAACCTTTATGATGCATTCCAGGAAGCCACACCAGAAGCAGTGCTGAAAGTAGTTTACCACTGAAAAGGGTCCTCCGGGAAGCTTCAAATATTTCTGTCCTTCAAAGGCTTCAACACTAATTCTAAGTGACGGTCCAACCTTCAGAGTTGGTGACTAGAGTTGGACGGGATGGACCATCAACAATGAAGACAGTCCTATCCTGCTCCAGCAGCATCCTGTCCCAGCACTGTCAAGGATAGAGGGAGGATGTGTAGAAATGCTTTTAGCTTCATTTCAGACCAGCTGCAGTGTACCTAGTCTACTGGGATCAATAAGATGCTCCCATCACCTGTTCTAGCTCTTTACTATTCATCTGTAACAACCAGCAGAAAGGAGCATCAAAATAGAAAAAAAATATTTATGAAGCTATCTCCAGGCCAACTGATTTTTTCAAAACCAGGGCATCAGAATGAAACAATAAGAAACTTGCTACAGTCCAATTCTTTCAAAATGTAAAAAAAATTTCTACAGAAGATGAAAACAAAACTCAACATATTTAAAGTCCAACACGGGGGGATTCTTTTCCCAAACAAAATTATTAAACATATTACAGGTCATGATTCACGGTTAGCTATCACCATTCTTGCAATATACAGGAAATGGATACAAGTACATTCTTCATTTATAAGATCAGTTGAAAGAAGCAGCAAAAAGTCTATCCTCCATTATGAGAGAACTCTTTTGGCTATATGTATATGTTTTGGTAATTACAATGAGTCTTTGGTATATCAATTACACACTAGATTATAATATTTATTATACCTGTCTGCATTTCTGAAACAAAATGATAAATATTTTTGCACACTGAGCTCATCTCAGATAGTAGGCAAAATTAAAGGTCAAGATGTCATAATCAGTGTCTGATTCAAAATCTGAGAATAATGCTAAAGTAAGTCTTCACTATGGTCCAGCACACTCTCTGTCACACTGCTTTTCAAACACTATTCATATATATTTTTGATTATGCATAGATATGTATGATATGTACACAAAGGAGTCAGCAGAGGACAATACATAGAGTGATCATGATGGCTTTAACAAGAATCAGAGCACTTGATAATGTTATAAAACTGTAAAATACAGATTATGAAATCTAAATTAGCTAATTGAGCGTTGAAGAGAATTAAGATGAGTTCCTGTAGTATTTTTGACTGATGAAAAGGTACTTTCTCGGCAGATCACCCTTTTTACTGCCAAGAAAGAATGATATTTGATTTGCTTCATGGAAAATTCAGCTAAAAAAATAAAAATAAAATTCTGCAGAATCATTTTTTCTGGTTGGATTTCCATGGTGAACAACTCTACTGAAACTGTTTCTTACATCTGTGTACCATCCATGGTTTTTATGATAATCTTTAAAACAAATGATATTAGGAGCAGAGAACTATGGGCCAAATCTGGGAATTTTGCTTAAGAATCTAGGATTCTTTTCTTCTCTCTCTACCACAAGAACTGCTCCTTTAAATGAAAAATTTCAAAGACTGGAGAACTTTTGAATAGCTCTTCAAAGTAGATTATACATACAGTATATTCTGGCGTATAAGACTACTTTTTAACCCAGGAAAATCTTCTCAAAAGTCGGGGGTCGTCTTATATGCTGGGTGTTGTCTTTTTTTACAGCGAGCATATCCCAAACTTTATATTTTAACTGGAAAAGTTGGGGGTCGTCTTATACACCAGAATATACGGGTACTTATGCACACAAGAAACAGAAATAACTAATTTAAAGCTATCTTAGGATTCAAAAAGAACATACCTTAGGAGTTTTGCTTCAGTACATAACAGTCCAATACAGGCATTCAATGTCAAGCACGCTTAAGTTTGAACAATGAAATTTAGCAAAGTGCTGTTCCCTAGTTAATAAACTGGCTTGTATAGATCACCTATTTCTTTCCATGATTCAAGTGTGAAAGATGGCACTTTCATTATATATTTTAATATACTTGCAAGATACCACATGCTACATAACCTACATGTTAACATTTTCACATATTTGTTTCTCCTTCCGAAGTGCATTTGGACAAGGCACTAAGCAGTAATGGACAGATAGATGCAATAACAATGTAGCAAAATCTCAGAAATATTTATAATTATATACAGTTATAAAAATGAATCAAAACCAGTGCCAGTGCACAGCTTTTAGTTGGGTTTGCCTGCATAGCCTATGCTGAGCAGATGTTTCTATGTAGATGTTTCAGGGCAGATAAAAATATCTAATCTTCTCAGAAACATTAAAAATCAATATTTCTTAGCTCTGAGGGCACAATGACAGTAATGTACCTTTCACTCATTACATACTAACACATATTATGTACAAACACAAATAGTTATAATATTAACGCAGATTCGTAACAATGGCTTTATATCTGTGCGGAACTGTTTCAAGGATTTTGGAGACGTGACTTTTATAACTGATTATCAAATATAACTACGTTCTTAATTGTAGTGGTCAAACTAAAAAAAATTCCAAAAGTTCTGGCTTTCACTAGATATGCATCTAATTCAACATGATGTTAATCTTAAGAATAATTCTGTCCTGCTGTTCATATCCATTGTTGCTCACATACTATAAAACTTTTTTTTCTGAAAAAAGTGATCTGTAAAATTAAAAACAGTGAAACATAGCCACAATACTAAAATTATATATATAAACATTCCTAATTTACTCCTTTTTAATGTTTACCTGATACAAATTATTACCTGTGAAAATAAATTATGAAAAAGCATTGAGTGAGTTTTTTAAGGCTTAGATTGTAAAAAAACAACTATATATAAGATGCTTGCATCTTAACAATAGCCTACAAAATTGCCTAGCTCATAAGCCATTGAAATGTGCAAGTCCATGTCTAAGAAACGCACAATTGTGATATATGTAATATATTGTAATACATATGTCGTGAATCAGGTGCTCAAGTCTACGATCAAGGCCTATGCTGCTGAATAGCAAGCAAGTGCAAATGAGAAATTCTTTAATACTAAGGCACTAAATTTTCTGAGATTAGATTTAGGGTGCTTTCATACAACATGAGATATCCTGTGCCAAACTAGACTGGGCTAGGGCTGTCCATCTGGCCTAAACTGGCCCAGCTGTGGTAGCTGGCTCCAAAAGCTAGGCAAGGCCTTGGAGAGAGTGCAGGAAGCTTTGAAGGCTGGTAACATTTGCTCCCAGTTGTTGAAATTTCCAGGGAGGGCTCTTTTCAGCAGCACACCACTTCTGGTAGTACTTTCTGAAGTGCCACCAAAAAGGATCTGTGATCCAAGTTACTGTCCCTGGCCAATGGTAGGCCCTGTTATTGAGGGCTACCAGTAAATTGGGCTAGGGCACAGTTTTGGGCACCATAGCCTGGTCTGTGCTCCATTTTATGTGGATGGAGTGTGCTAAGAGGAACGAGCTTCTCCCTTATCCCATGCCAACATCTGGAAGGGAGGCCACTAGACTCTTCCCTGTGTGGAAAGCCCCCTAGTTTTAAGCAAAGTTTATTCAAACAGTTTTACTTTTGCTATCTTAAGCCCTTTCTACCTTAATCAAAGTTAATGATGAGCACCGACCAGATTTTGGCAACTCTCTAAGTTTGAAAGTAGTTGAGTTAAAATGTGGCAGGATCATAGAGTCACAGAGCAACAAGGTATTTCAAGGGGCACTTAGTCTAATGCAGGAAATCCACTCCCAAAGTATGTCCAACAGAGTTTGCAGTGCACATTAAGATCATGAGTGGAATAGGTTAACATATGGACATTTGCTTTCAGCTCAGCACTATCATTTGATAATGCAATAATAGGAGACCTATTTATCAAAGCCTTGGCATTCTTACTCCACCACTCTACATACACATACACATCTTACTCCACCACTCTACATGCACATACACATAAAACCGTACCCACTCATATTCACTCAAACAAATAAAATAAAATGATGGAAGGCATATATTTCCTCCCTAGCATCTACCTGAGCTTCATTTGGGACACCCTCATCATACCTGTACACTGTGGCTTTGGAAAACAGTTGAAAATGTCAAACCTTTTAATCAGGGTCATTCTAATGTAAGATGATTCTAGTTCTAAAACTCATATACTGAAGTCAGAAAGGTAAAGTAGTGAAAAGACATTGCAGTGTCATGAGCTAAAGCCTGTTTTTTCAAGATTATACAGCAACAAGGATATGGAACTGAGAGAAGAAACCATCTGACTGCTCAGCAGCCAATTCTTATTCTCTCTTTCCATTTGCTTTAGTAAAATGTCTAAAGGCTAAAAGTAAAACAACTGGATAGCTTTCAAGGCATTGAGCAGCTCATCACAGATAATAAACAACCGAATTTCACAGGCTGCCAAAAACAAAAAAGAAAAAAGTTTACATAACTTCTGACAGTTCCACTCTGCCTTCAGAAGCAATTACTTCCTTTTCCATGCTGGCATAGTTCCTGCCCTCACACAACTTCTGCTTCAGTTTATTGAGCTCATACTCATGTAGGATTTTCTGTGTTAAGTACTTCTCACGCTTTATTTTGGCTTTCACCTCTGATGGGACATCAGGAATCATCCAGGCTACAAAGAACTTAACAAGGAAGACCACATGCTGCAAAGCAGAAGGACAACATATAAAAGTAAGTAAAAGGAGCAATGGCATATCTTCAAATATCCGTCTTGGAGATTTGCAAGCACATTTTCAGAACCTAGTGTGTTTGTCAAGATTTGTATTGTTCATATTGAACAACGCTGAACTTTTAAAAATTACCAAGACAGAAATCCAGTATTTTCCTCCAATTTCTATTACCGTATTTTCCGGCATATAACACGACTTTTTAACCCCAACAAATCTTCTGAAAAGTTGGGGGTCATCTTATACACCAGTAATACCCTCACCTGGGTCCTGCTGGCCACAGCTGCCAGCACAAAACTGAGGTGCAGCCTAAACCGAGCCTTGGACTTGGGAAGAGACAACAGCCTTACCTGCTAATCCCAATCATCTGGCTTGTAGCTTTCCTTCTGGCGCTGACACGGGGAAAAAAACCTTGCTAAACGGAGCAAAATATGAAGAATCCTGCCCTCATTTTCTCTTCTCTGCTTTAGAAGAGTCTGCCCCTCTAGCGCGAGATTCGTCTATGACCCAGTAGGGGAGGGGTTGAAAGCAGAGAGGCTTTTGAAGAGAAAATGATGGCAGGATTCTTCATATTTTGCTCGGTGGAACACCCCCTCCCCTACAGGATCATAGACGAATCGCGCTAGACAGGCAGACTCCAAAGCTGCATTGCAGCCACAGATCTTTATCAGAGCAAAGTTTTTCCCTGGCATCAGCGCCAGAAGGAAAGCTACAAGCACATTCGTGGGATTAGCAGGTAAGGCTGCCATCTTTCCCCAAGTCCGAGGCTCGGTTTAGGCTGCACCCCAGTTTTGCAAAATCTCCATTTTAAGTAGAAAAATTGGGGGTCGTCTTATACACCCAGTCGTGTTATACGCCAGAAAATACGGTACTTTATTTCTTGTTAGAAATAAAACTAAGGGTTCAGGAGGTACACATAGTATGCTCAGTTATGTAAGCAGTGGTTCCTGCAAAGTTATTTTCTATTATTGGATCATAGCAGAAAGCTACCACCTCCCAATTCAAAAAACCTGCTAATCTACTTATAGTGCACTAAATTATTTGAGTGCCAGCCTTTATTATGCAGCCAAATGGATTAAAAAGATTAATATTGGCAGGAGAAGATACAGAAGTGCTACTGCCTCCTTCTGGGAGAGGCTGGGAGGAGAATTCGCATCCCTCACATTTCCAGGCAGTTTTTTTCTACCTCTGAATGCTCCCACTCCCATTTCACAAATACTAAAGTTTGCAAATATTGAAAGAAGCCAAAAAGTAGTATTTTCGATGCATATTCACCTAGCACCCTGAATCTCCAGAAAAGTATTAGTCAAGAGAAATATGCACATGCTTTTAAGTGAAGCATATGAGAATTTGCAACTTTTTTTATAAGTTATGTGTGAAGAATAAATTAAATTTAATCTGGGCTTTCACATACAACTTTTGCACTTTAGTTGCTTTAAAAAACAAAACAAAACACCTGTTTTCTCTCTGCAGTAAAACAGCTTGTACCAGCAAGAGCTAAACTTGCCTTCATTAAAACTTTAGTAAATCTATGCTCATACTGTAGCCTTATTGATTTCAGTAGACAAGAGAGAGGCTTACCTCCATAATGATTATAAAAGCCATTTTGGCAGCCAGAATATGCCAGAATTGCATTGTGTGCGAGTATTTCTTTTCATGGTCTGGTGGATAGCGATAGTCCCTGTATCTGTTGAATGAAAGCATGGAAAGGATGAAGAGGCCATGTTCCAACAGAGACAGATTACAAGCTCTGTAGCATTTACATTCAAATACAGCAGTCACTTAAAAGGACATCTGACCTTGATTTTAATTTTTTTTATTTTGAAATGTTTACAGTAAATACAAGATTCTTGCAGCTGATTTGCCTCTCACATTTGCTTATTCACAGCAGAAGCGAATTGGGAAGGTCAAGGAATAGAGCAACATGCATACAGAGCTTACAGCTGTCATAAGGAAATGCGTGAGTAGGCAGATCACGAAGCAACATCAACAGAAACTGAAATAGAACTTGGATCAGGTATAAGAAATGGCTTCAAAACAAGCTACTAAGTGGTGAGTGCAAAACCCTATATTTAATGGGGGGAAACAGTACACTTTAAGGACATAGTCACACCTTCACTTTAAACCTTCTTCAGTCCATCTTCACGTCTGACTGCTCAAACCTTTTCATTTCTATCCGTTTTATATGTGGACTTTCCACCCTCCATTTGGACTTAGAATGTGAAACAATGCTGTTTGGATTATTTATTTTATATTTATTTATATTTACATTTATATCCCGCCCCATATCTGAGCGTCTCTGGGTGGCTCACAATATTTAAAAACGAACATATTAAAACTGCATCAGACTATACTAAAACCCGTGCAAGGTTTAAAATCCAACATAATAATAATAAGAATAAAAATGATACAAAAACAGTTTAAAAAACAGTGGTGTTTGCAAGGGGGGGAAGCGTAGAGAGCATTTAGCCAAAGGCCTCGTAGAAGAGGTGTGTCTTCACCGCCTTCCTGAACATAAACAGAGAAGGAGCTTGATGCACCTCCAAGGGGAGACCATTCCACAGCCTGGGGGCCACTACAGAGAAAGCCCTCTACCAGGTGCCCACCTGCCTAGCCGCTGAAGGCAGTGGGATAACCAAGAGGGCCTCTCCTGCAGATCTTAAGACAGATCTTGGATGTGGGAGGCTGGCATTCCATGTGGGTTCACCACTGCAGAATGTGCACTTTTTTGGATGTGAGAAGTAGACATTCCATGTGGCATCAGCACACTCAGCATTGCAGAATATGTAACACTCTCATGTGTATGTGGGAGGATGGTATTTTATGTGGCATTGGGTTCAGCACTGAAGACTCTGAAAACCCCTTGCCTGGGTAAGTGGGGGATCTCGATAGTTGCAATTTGTAAAAGACTTTGTCTGGGCAGAGACATTTGGATTGGCATCTGTATGGTGAAGATTTCAGGCACTGGATTTGCCCCTTGGACTATGGAATGCAGGTTCATCTCCACCACTGACTTGCATTGGGAATACTCCATTTAAGTCAATGTACTTATGAACAAGGCCAATAATAGGTCAACAGAGGATTTTGTGTTGGTTCCCCTAACCCCTGAATTTCCACTGAAGTCTTTTGAAGATGTCCCAGAACTTAAGAGGAGATACTACTGTATACATTGGTGGCAATAAGGCAAGGAAAATCTGGAATCTGTGTTAATATTTTTGTTTGATATACTAAAGCAATAATGTTGACTGTTGCATTTCTATCACACTAACATTTCTTCCTCACTAAAAAGTCAAGATACCATATTATGTGTATTAAACTAACAATAAGACAAAGTCTTTGTTTTGAAATTCGAAGTGGAAGATTCCATAGATTATGGTGAATATCCACTTTCAGTAAAGAGGTCTATTGGCACCAAGGATGCAGAAATCCCATTTCTGACCCTGTCAGAACTTAACTCTCAACTGTAACCGTGCTGCCGGGGGTAACCATAGAAACAAGGCATGATGAAGGAAGGTTTATTACCTGATCGGCAGTAATCCCAGTCTATCAGATCTGATAGGGGCTGCCAATGAATCTGAACCTATTTTTTGTTATCAGAGACACCTCAGGAAAAAAATAGCAGGTCTCCCCTGGTGAGAGGAAAATGTAGGATGCTGTTTAGATCTCACTATTGCCTCTTGCCCATCCCTGCCAGATGGCAGGGCGAAACACCGAGGCAGGCCTGGGCCCTTACTGTTATGTCCCTTGCTCCTGGGATGCTTCTCACTGTGAAAAACCCAGAACTGCACAAGTGCTGCCCCTGCTGTGCAACTGCACACTGGGTATATTCATCAGGAAAAAGAAAGCAAGGAAGCAAAGGAATAATCAGGTTAGTTATATTCCTATGCAAGAAAACCTGGGTTTGGAACCCTTTTTCTGACATAGCAATACCCTGTGATTTAGTCTTCATATCCTGGGACTACACTGGAGTTGTCATGGATACATGTCACAATCCAAATATATATGCCTGAGATGCTCCTATATTAGTATTATTCCTAAATAGTATTAGGAATAATATTATTATTACTATGAAATCCTGTATATTTGGCATAAAAGGAATTAACTAGAACTGACCTGCAAGTTGAAAAATTGCCTGGGTTCTCATCCGGTCTGGTTCTATTAGAAAAATCAGAGATATTGAATATAGAGAGGCTGCTATTAATGTATCCAGTCATTGGAGAACTGGAGTCTGAAAAGTAGGCATAGTAATACACCAGTCTTGGAATCATATCAGATGTGAAGGCTACAATAAATGCCTGTAGAGAGAAGAAAAATAAGTATTTTACCATTGGCCTTTCTTTGTATTTCTTGTTAATTCAACTTCCCATGACCTTTTTTAAATACTCTGGAAACTCTGTAAGACCATGAAGAGTGTTTGCCACCAAAAGCTTGAAGGGTTTAGGTTTTTTTGGTCTCTCCCCGCCCAAACTAAATTTTCAGCAAATAACTACAACTAAAATGACATCTTTGTCAGATAAAAAGTTGTGTGAGAAGCTCTGTGGCTGATAACCTCTGTACAGGCTAAGCCACATCTATTCAAAAGCAAAAATCAGGGGGCTGAATGAGACTTGTTCAAGGTAGATGTACTAGTAGGGACTGCCATTGAGGGACATAAAGGGAAGCTTCTCCCCAAGGCCACATTTATTAAATCCACACTGTTAAAATTAATTTTCTCTTTGAAATAGCCACCAACAAATGCAACACAAGGGAGGATCTTCTATTTGGCCCTCCCCCTCGCTGGCTTCCACTGTGCAGTAGGATGGGATCCTTAGTATACTGCAGACACATGTGGAAGTGAACAGAAACTTACTGTTCTCAAACTGAAGCAAGACACAAATAAAGAGCAGTGGGACCTGATTTGGACACTAGCAACTTATTTTTCCAAAGTGAACCTAGTGATGGTTCACTTTAATAAGAGGCAAGATATGAATATTAGGGTTTATCCACACTTATCATGATCTAGTATGGTGCACCTTGTAGTGCTCTTCAGGTTTTTTTTTCTTCCACATGCTGGTGCAGACAGGAGGGGCCACACCCACTGTTACTGTGCTTCATCTGCATTGGATGGAGCACAGACTGGACTATTGGCAGTGGGTGCTCAACCGGGCCCTGGAATCATGTGGAAACAGTATACACCTTCTGGTTTAGCAGGAGACACATTTTGTGGCGCAAACAAAGTACGCTACCAAAATGGCTCCCCAGGGACTCTGAAGCCAGGAACTTTTATTCCTGGCTGTCAGAAATGTGTGAGGCTGGCTCTAAGCCTGTGTGTTGTTGTTCAGGGACACATCTACCCGTTCAGGTGATCCAATCCCACTGGATTAGTCTACCAAATGGTAAGTTTAGAAATGAATAGTTCATGGAGCAGCTGTCAACCTGCCATCAGGTTTTACAATGTCAGCAGTCCCTTCAAAGTACAGGCCAATGCGCTGAAATAAAAGAACAATATTTCCATGAGCATTGGCCTCAGAGTTTTGATTTTCTCGAGTGTTTGGGAGAACTGCATGAGATCTCATGAGAATCTGTCCTCACCTGAGACGCAGGAGACCTATCAGAGAGGGACTCCCTGCTGCTTCAAAATATTGGAGAACATGGGGACTGTGAAGTAAAGGTGAGCTCCACATTTTAAACTTGTGTGTGGAGGCACCCACAGTCCTTTCAACTAACCTTTCAAAGTGGAGAAGGCAAGTTTAGTTTACTTACATTCGTGACAACCGATAAAACAGCCATTCCATTTAGAATTTCCTGCCACACTCCAATACTGTGGGCTTTAGCTGCCACTGGCCTTCTAAACTGAGTTGTAAGCTTCCATGCATCAACTCGAATTTCGAGAATATTGTTCATCAGAGCAAGCAGTGGGGCCAAGGGAAATGATGCCACAAACAGAGTAATGAATCCAAACTGAATAACTACACAAAAAGGGACAGAGAGAAAGTAGCAACAACAATCATAAAAGAAATGTAAGAGAAAATCAACTGCACTAGCTCATGATGCAAATTCAAATATAGGGTACATATTTTCTCCTAGGTAAAAAAAGGATTTGTTTAAAGGAAAGTTTTGTTTTGGGAGTAGAAAAATGAAGACACAGAATAAATACACAACATGGAAAGAGTAGTAACAGCTTTGTTTCCATACAAATTATTTTTCTTTAGCAACCTGGTTTACTGTATTATCTCAGTGAACATCAATGTTCAGTATCACAGCTAGTTCAACAGTTCTTGAACTATGGATATAATAAGGACAAACCCAGGTTTTCAGATGTATAAAAGTTTTCCATGAAATCGTGAAATTTTGTGGTTTCTGCTATTAGCTTCCTAACAGACAGCACAGAAAAAAAAAACACTATGTACTGGCCATGTAAAAAGAATTTGTTAACTTGACATTCTTATTAGCTATCACATGCCACCTGCTGGCTGCTTGGTTAAGCTGCAATAGCTTCTTGGCTTTATATCTTCTTTGTTTTATACCTACTGCCATGTATATTCTACTTTAATACTGTGACCCCATACTTTCATCTTTTGCAGCACAGCAAGGCAGAAACTGCAGCAAGGATTGAGGCAACATGCACTGTCACGCAGTTTGAGGCAGCCAATCAAATTTTGAGCTGCCCTTCCTGGTTAGGCAACAGCTCATCGCCGTTTCTCACCATCCTATCCTGCCTGCATTAATAATTCTATCTTAACACATACTGCGCAGCAAGAGTCATTCATCCTCCACTAAGGAAAATGAGCAGTCCTGATCATATAATGCGGCACCCTGATGATAGATCGATCGTTGTGTGTGATGACTCAATTCAGACTATGCATTCCATGCACAGTATTAAATGTGTCTGGACGCTGCCCTGGTGCATACAGCACTCACTGCAGATGCTGATAGATTACTGGAATGACAATGGAAGTTCTATAGGTTTTTAATGCTGATAGAATAAGATGTCAATTATTCTTCCACACAGTTAGGAGTCAAACTGTAAGATTCAACTGCATTCAACAACTTACCCATTTCAAGGTATTCATAAAATAGGCCTAAGGGTCCAAATGTCATCAAATCAAAGTCCTGTTCCCATCGACTGTATAAGTTCTCAGGATTGCTCCTGGCTTTCCGACGGCCCCACCAATTCCAGATCCAACTGTGGATTGGGAAGAAAAAGAAATAAGTTGACCAAGTTACAGGATTAGACCCAAAACTGCAGAAGAGAAGTGTGTTTGATAAGATCTTTCATGTCATGTTGAAATGGACCAAGTCAGCTGTGCCTTTGTTTGATCCTGCTCTCTGAAACTTACAGTTTACTCTATGCCTGCAAACTCTCCTGTGACTTGAGGACTCATTATGCAAGTTTTCAGACTAAAGCAGAGATTTTGCACATAGAACAAGTTTCTTTCTTTGGCTCGACTGGGTTACATGCTTAGGCAACTGCTTTAAAGCCACCTCTCTGTTGAAGAACTGTCTAGAATTGGTTTTGTACCAGGCAACAGTCCAAGGATAAGGCCTGAATGGCTACAACATTTCCTGGGAGGTAGGTTTTCCTGTGGAGTGCTCTACTGAGTGGATCCTGCATTCTAGTTCTTAAAATGGGAGTTGCCTTCATGGCTGTGCCAAAAATGGTAAATCTGGAGAGAAGTCTAGTAGTAATTCAGTATTACTAACACTAGCAGTTTCTGGGAAGCCTAACAGAAATTTGGGGCAGTTTGTTCACCTGCACTTATATATACACACATATATATGTGACATGAATTGTTTACTTACGGTACAATAGCTTCCTGAATATTACCCCAGATTTGTTTGCCAGCCATGACTATGGTAAGTTGTGTTGTCAGTTCTATCAAGCAACCTGCAGGATCACACTGAGAAACAAACAAATAAATCTTGTGACTTAGGGATGTTGAAGAACTTTGAAAGAAATAAAACACCTGATTCAGATTACAGAACACCAAAAGAACCTAGACGGGCTGTGGCCCGATCCAGTAGGGATCCTCTTATGTTCTTTATACACCTTTTAACAATGAGTTAAGATGTACCCCAAAAATTTTAGCTAAAGTCCAACAGCTCACCTTTCTTATGCACTGTTCTGCAATTGTAAGAATGCTGATTGTTTTAAATAAATAATCTTAATTATTTAGACTCACTTTATTGATTACTAAAATAGACAATTTAACAATGTTTTAACTTACTGGATACAAGTAAGACTTAAAAGAACCTAAATAGACTTAATATTGGCTAAAATCCTGGGTGCAAGTGTGCAATCTTACACTTAGGGAGAAAGTGACTCAGGAAAGGAAGATCTGGGCTTTTTCTGTGCTGGGCCTTATTCCAGGATGTATCCTGGAATAGGGGCCTCCAGCCACATGCTAGTGCAAGCTACTGCAGACTCCAGGTGGGTCCTGCTATACTCTGCATCATCTTCCTATTCCAGGGTATAATCCAGAATAAGGCTCAGAGCAGAAAGGGCCATAGTTTTGCAAGTAAACATGAGAAAGATCTAGGCATTTTAATGAACCATTGATGGACCAAAAACCAGGGCAAAATTCTGCAGCATTAACAAGCTGCACTACAACTAAACCATAGAGGGTAACAATTTTATTGCATTCAACATTTGGGATACTGTCTTCAGCTCTAAGCATTCTAGGCAGGATGCTGAGAAACTGGATTAGATTCAGAAGAATTTCCCAGGACGGTAAGAGGTCTGAAAACCAGGACCTGTGGGTAACAGTACCAAGAATGGAGTCTTCAGTGTGAGGAAGGAAAGGGTGAGAAGAGATATGTTAGTAATCCACAAACATCCATGGAGTTCTCATTTGTAACAGGAAGGAAGATTGTGCTACCAAGCTCAAGATGCAATATTGGACTGAATGATGGCCAGCAACAATGATATGTCTAGGAGCATTCCCAAAGTTATGTACCTGTTCATTCTGAGGGATTATGAATTCATTTAGAACAGACAAATCCCCAAGCTCCTAAGTATAAGAACCAATAGATGTTGCCTGCAACAGTATCATCACAGGGTACAGGCACCATAAAATTGAGCAAGATTTCTAGCTATATTGATGATGCTAGAAAACAGCATCAGAACAAAAAATAAGTTACCTTGTGCTAAAAGAAAAAATCAGGATATGATTTGGTTACAGAGCTGAACTGGCATGTAAAACTGAATTATGTTGTTTCTCTACAGTATTGATAGTACCATCTGCTCTAACTATTAAAAGTCAGCAACCCAATTGTTTTTTCTGAGCTAAGTTTTCTGATGTTTATTTCTTCCATTAATTTTTCTTCCTGACTTTTAATTCTTGCTCTTACACCACTGGACAGCCTGACTCAGAAAACTAACCTTAATTTCCACGGCATCCATTGGGCTGCTGTCTTCTTAATCCTCCCATTCCTACTTTTCTTGGTCTATGGACCTTTTTGCATTTAACTTCTGTGGAATAGTGTCCTACCTGGGTCTGGGTGATGTAGCAATGGCTATGTATGTCAGGTTGTTGCTACCACAATGGGTGATGTAGCATGCTATGGAGGAGGCTTTACTGTTCCACATCTTCTGAAGACTGGGGAAAGCTGCGCACGCTGGGAGCCATTCCAAGATGGAAGCAGCTACACAGAGTGCATACACTCCATGGTGGAGTGTCCCTGGGAGTTCCTAAGGGCCAAACGCAAAAAAAAATCCCTACTTTACTACACCATCTCTTCTTCTAGACACTTTACCCTGTTCCCTCCCAATCCACTGTAACTCAGTCAAAGTTATTAGCCTTTTATCGGCACTTCTGGGTCATCAAAGCAGTCAAGCCAATTGCTGCAAAATATTAGGATAACGATCTTTGTTAGCACATAGGAGATTCCAGCACAGTGTATTCATTATTTCTCTTCCTGTATGTTTATAATACATTAATGACAATGCTCTACCAAGAAAAGTGTGGATTTTTATTTAGAGTATGATGCATATTTCCTGGACCATCCGGATAAAAATCAGAATGCCCTCCCTAATGTTTTAAACAAACAAACAAACAAACACCCTCACTCCTTACCTCTTCATTTCTCCAGCGACCAAACATGTAAGTGTAAGAACTGGGATATCCCACAAATTTCCCCTTGAAGAAAGCCACATAGAAACATGAAGAATAGTAGTTAACAAACTGAAATAGAAACATCTTCATTGTGAGTCGATTCTCATACTCAAGATGCGTTCTTGGGATTTCTGCAAGATTAACAAAATAAACAGATATTAAATTTCTTTTGTTCTGTATGCAACTTCATCCAAACTCCAGAAAATAATGGCAATTTCAAATTTGGCTTAAGTATGAAAGAAGGCTAGGGGTGCATTCACATACAGTAAATTAAAATGTGGCTCTAAAGCATCAAGATGGCAGCATCAGAATACTAGGGTCTTTAATTTGATTAAAGGCAAAAAATGCACATGCCTGACCTTTAATGCAGATTAGAGTTGACATACAAACATATGTTTTGGTAGAACTGCTTTTTGAAATGTGTGTGGATGCTGCCTAGATAATTGTGATCAACATTCTTACAGTAACAGGGGCAACAACTAAAAAAAATACTGAAATGGGTGCCACAATTAGTACAGAATAATTCCTGCAACATACTACAGACATATTATTATAGTAAACTCGCCCAGTGGCCATTTTCACACTTGATTTAGCTATTCTAAGCCAGGGTTAGATGCCCTGGCCCGGGACAGGCAACCAATGCCAGTGGTTTGCCAGTGGTTTACAGTAAGGCCACCCTCCTCCTGAAGGCTGGCAATGGAAAGTCCTTGATCTTCAGCATTTCCAGCTGGGGGTGTTTCACCTCGAACCAACTTCTGGTATCACTTCCAACAGGGCTTCCTTATGCATTGCCAAAATTACCTCTGCACATATTCTGACCTATAGGGGTGTGCCCTTTTGTAATCTTGAATAGAGTTACCATTGCAGGACTGGGACAGGGCACCATTTTTTCCCAGCCCATGGCCTAACCGAACGGAGTCATAACATTTCAAAGCAGGGACTTCTGCATTTCTGTAGTCCATGTGGAAGGTAGCTCCTGGGATCACTCCATGGACCACACTACAAGTAACTGGTTTGTAGTGGGTAGAACACTGGACTGGAACCAGGGTTCAAATTCCCATGCAGCCATGAAACACACTGAGTGACCTTTAGCCAGGTGCTGCCTCTCAGTTTAACTTATCTCACAGAATGCTGTAAATATCAAATGTAAGGGAAGAAAATAAATACCTTCTGGTCTTTAGAAAGAAGGCATTAGGGAAATGCAAAATATATAACTAACTAACTGGTGGAAATGACTATAAATATTTAATTTTTTTCTGTTACTGTATAAAAAAATCTAACTGCTTTTTTATTCCATTATTTTCTGATAAATGAATACCCTTGACCAATAAAAAATTATTCTGGTAAGATGATTAAAAGAACAAATGGATTCCGCAGTTCCAAAGGTAATACAAACACTGATTACTGGCTCACCAACCTATAGTAAAACACCAGGGGTCTACTCATGTGATCTGAGAGCAGACTGATGAAAGATTTCTCAGTCAAAAGAACTGCATGGTATGGACGGTGCATTGGTGCAAAAAAGGAGAAGTAATTTTCAAGGTGCCTTCTGTATTGCATTTCATTGTTAATCAGCAGACACCCATATGGCTAAGCCAGCTGCAGTAATGTATATACAAGTTCTTAGTCATAAGGTCAGAAAGATGGAATACAGCTGTGCATAATCTAGGAGTAAAGCCACATGATACAGAGGAAGGATCCAAAATCCTTTTTTCCCAGGGATGCAAGCCAACCTGGCCAGATGGAAAACTAAAAGCATATGCTTCTTCTGCGTGCCAACGAATTCAACAGGTCCATCATAGGAGTAGAAATGTATCTCAGTGAATTCTGCCTTTATGCAACATACCTACCCATATCAGTGATCCAGATAGCTATCCTCTCATATAAGAAATTCAGAATCATAATGATGATAAAATTCAGGCACGACGCAGTGACCGATGTTGCCAGTTGTGGTGTCAGTAAACCTTGAATGGGCTGAAAGGTCCGTGTGTTCTCCATGATACTGGCAAAAGCAGCATAGACTGCAAGGCGGTAAACTATTACAGCTATCATACTCGCTATGATCAAAGAGATCTGAGAGAAACCACAGAGACTTAAATCACTTCAGAACGTAAGAGAGAAAGGATGGATTGTTTGTATGTATCTAAATTGTAAGTGGAACACTTCACTGAAGGAAAAATTTGGCCAGACCTTTCTCTCCCAATTGGCTATCTCTGAAATGGATGGTCTCTGTTTTGCACAGGGAAATATTTAACCATGCCTTGTGATGCTTCAGGAGGAATGGAGTAAATACAGCAGTTAAGTGGATCTGCTTCTATCTTCACAACTGATTCTAGAAAGGAACATTGGGGATTGTGTTTGGGCTGCTACGAGGTTTCCTGTGGCATACACAGACACATAAGAGTTTATTATCTGTACAACGGTGCTTGAGAGGTCATCTAACCAGTCAAAATGGAAGGACGATGAGCAATAATTCTCACCATCATGCAGTCTAGTAGACATTTATGACTACCTTGGTGCTCTGAAGATCAGACCCTTCCCAAAGGCCAAGGATAAAGAGAGGTACTGGTGCAGAATGCTTGCTGGTGAGAGCAGCGCTGTTTTTGTAGCTAATGGACAGTGATACTATCAATATCTGAAGTGTTAAGATTTTGTTCCAGTTCTTTTTGAACTGCACCAAGGGCAGTAGGAACTATTGGTGCTCAAGTTCTTTTTAAAAAATTATTACTGTTGATCTGTTGTTCACTCACTTCTGACTGGAATTTAACTTCCTCTGAAAGAGCAAGTACACATACTGAAGATGGTTGTTACTTAATGCCCAGATAACATTGGGATATAGGTGCAGTCTTAAAATTCTGGTTTTAAGAGAATTTAATAGTCTGAAGGAGAGGCTTGTAACTTTCTTCTTCTCATATAACACTCATGCTAAATGATTGGAAGCAGAAGAGTGTTGTAGGGAAAAAGATTTTATTTCCCCATCTATTACAGCATTTTGTAGATCTGGACACAGATCTGCAGGCTATCAGGGGTCCAGGACAATTTGCTTAACAGTTTATAGCTACCACTTCGTCTATCAGTCTGCCAATTTTAATCTTTAGTTGGGGACCTTCACTGAGAAAACTTTAATGAAGCAGCTTTATACGTGTGCAGTGACACAGAACAGATGTGGGGCACATTTAAAGGGAGCTTTAAACATCAAGACTGCGAAAGGACATTTCATGTTAGTTTCTGGCATAGCACAAGAGGGAGGCAATACCAGAGAATGGAGGCCACCACAAAAAAAAGCCCTTTCACATGTTATTAAACTTTGACCAACTGAGAAGACAAACTATAAGAAGGGCCAGTCCTTCAGATCTTACTATTGGGTTTAATGATGATTTATGATCTATTAACATAAAAATATTTTCTGTGCCTGTTTACAGCTTTATCTGGTTAGGCATGGCTCCTTTTCTGTTGGGTACCATCATGTTGTGGCCACCTCATGGCTGACTGCAATGGCACCTCCAAGGGCAGTTTCTTGCGGAATTATTCAAGTGGGTTTGTCATTGCCTACTTCTGGAACAGGTCTGTATGTCAAACTAACAACCCTCTGTTTTCTAGGTTCCACTGAGCTACAGCCCCTCCCACGGCTCCTTTAAGTTGCTATAACTTTTGTTGCTTTTCAATTATGCAGAGTTTTTGTACACTGTTCTGATACAATGCAGGGGTGATGCAAATTAATAAACAGGCCCTTGATTTCAGTCCAAAATTGTATTGTTTTAACCAATTCTGAAAAGTTAGTTAGACAGTGGTCTGTGCCAATTCATGTAAGGCACACCAGTGGAATGCTATTAAAAATGCAGAATAATCTTGGTATCCTTACTTATTTTCCAGATACCAAAATACTACAGTTTCTCTTTCTTCATATATAAGGGAGTGTCAGAAAGTTGTACGGTCTCATAACACAAACAATTAATTCCACATTTTAGCTCTTCAAGAGACTCTTTTAGGACTTTAGTGGTGTACTATGTATAATGCCTAGGAATTGTATCGGAAGATTTTATAATTAGGCTTTTGAGCAACTCAGAATCTTTTAGCAAAATATTTTCAACTTCACTACATAGGTACAGTTACAAATGCTCATTTTAAAACTTCCCATTCTTAAATGTGCAGAACTATTTCTCATCAATTAGCGATAAGAAATTATCAGCAAATAACAAACTACTTTATCCATTTATTTACCGGAGGGAAAGGTCTGGCAATTTAGTAGGTTTTGTTACACTCAGTGGAATATACTCAGTGGAATATATTCTTAGAAAAGCATCCTAAGTAAATCAGCAATCATGCATTATATTCAGGATAATATTCAAAACAAAAAAGGCATCCAAAGGAGGGGTCTGTTGGAAATGGGATATATTCCATGTTCAAATCTGTCACACCTTCACTTTAAACCTTCTTCGGTCCATCTTAAGGTCTGACTGCTCACACCTTTTCATTTCTGTCTGTTTTATTTGTGGATTTTCCACCCTCCATTTGGACTTTTCTGAATGGAAAGGCCACAAATAGACTAGATAGAAATGAAAAGGTGTGAACACTCATACCTGAAAACGGACTGAAGAAGGTTTAAAGTGAAGGTGTGACCACAGACTGGATATCAGGATGGAGATGCAAAAGGCTTGTTAGTTCCTGCAGCAGACAAAGAAGAGCTAAAGCACAAGCATTAAGATGGTTAAACTTCAAGCTTAATAAGGGACAGTTAATAGATGTGTTAAAAGTGAGGATTCAAAAGGATGCTCACCCAGAACAACACTGTAGTTCCCGATATGCAGAATCGTACAGCTTGACTAGTTAGAGGCAAATAAGGCTCCAACTCCTGAAACAATTAAGCAAGCACACCACATTTCACCGCCCACAGTCAAATTCTTATAGTAAGCATTGCAGAAAGCAACCTAAAACCACAGTAAGAAAGCAAACACACCCAAGGAAACAATACTTTAAAATTATGCATTCTGTTGCCCATTTCCTCTCATGGGAAAAAGATTTGAATGGATGAATTAATGAATGAAATATATAGATAAAAGTTCACTATTATTGGATTTCTAAGTTCGTCCATTTAGAAAGCTGTCCTCCACGGTGATCATGTTCTCCACACTACTGAGCTTTAAAACAAAAACAAAAACAGAAGAAGCAAATCACCTTTCCCACTTGAGGAAATGGTCCATTTCATTAGTTGTGTCACTCTGAACTGCAAAGATTGTGCAGCCCTCTCTTACCCAGAACAATATTCCAAAGTACAACAAGCTCAGCTTCCCATAGTCATGTATGCTCTTTCTCCTAACCAGTTCTAATTCCTAAAATATGAGACCAAACAATTTAGAAACAGAATAAAGGGAGCAATTCATACACAAACATTATTTGACATTAGCATACCGTATTTTGTCTAAAGATAACATTTTTAAAAATGCCTATGCAGGACACTCCTTCACTCCTTCCTTTTTGGCATACCTATGCTCCATTTAAGATTGTGAAAGATGTAGTCCAAGAAAATACTTCTCTAAACTTTGGGCACACCAAAATGAAAACAGGAAGTCTAATTATTGCTTTCTGTTTCCTTCATAACAGGAAAATAAGATTTTAAACCAATTTTATATTGTGGCCTAAGACTACTGGGGCTTGCTAGAAAAGATATAATCAAGCTTTCCTTATCTATCATGGAAACTATGGTTAAATGTAGACTTCATATTATGATTGCTATATGCAGTACAATGAAACAAGGTTCTTGTCCAGACAAGTCTGCGCATACCTCTGCTTAATAACTTGAGATGTCGTTTGAGTGTACCTTTTGAACTGCTTACTGTTTTGTACCCTAACTCTAATCTTAGCTGCAAGTTTAAGCAATTTGTTTATTCAGGCTCAAGAAGAAATGCCCTGAAATTACTATGATGAAAGAATCCTGCTAAGGCTTTTGTCGCCACCTCCCTGCAATTATCAGCTGGTTGCTTCTTTAGGTGCTCTCTCAGGTGACAAAACAGAGATAGAAAGCCTGATGCATTACAGACAGTCCACCCAGGTCCAATTTTAAAGGTTCCTTTGAAATTGCCAGCTGCAGTATCTTTCACTGGGCCTTCACAAGTGGTGCCCTTCCAGTGCAACTTCTAGACGCTCGGCCAAAATGGCACTGGGCATGCTACACAGGATACCACTGTAGGCAGCTTGTAATGGTGGAGTGAAATATGGTGTCATTTTGGTGCCATATTCTGCCCTACAGCGTGGCCCTGTGCTGACAGACTGGTCTATCTAAGACAGAGGGGAGTAAGCCTCATAGTAAACCAGTCTATGGTGGAGACAAAGTGCGGAAAGGGCCTTTGTCTCATTGCACTAAGGCATTGTTCTAATAAGGGGAAATGGTAGCATCCAGATCTTATGAGTCCTCTGTTGCCTCTTAACTACTTGGGGAAAGGAAGGAGGAGGAAAGTTCCACCAGTGCATTCATTTTTATTTAGGTCTTCAGAGATCTGTGGACTTTATTGATATCCTCTAGAGTCTGGAGACAGAATTCCACCCACAGCTCCCGTTTAGAAGTTTACAACAATCATTAATATTAACAATGAAAACACCTTTGACTTAGGCTTCATCCACACATGGTTTAGTTAAGTCATCTTCTCCAAAGGCAGTAAATAGAAGTACTGGGAGCAACAGAATAACAGCCCCAGTGGACTCCCAACAGTCAGCCCAGCCTTTCTGAATTTACCCAATGCTATTTTCCTTTCACTGCACATAGAATCATAGAATCATAGAATGGTAGAGTGGGAGGGGACCTCCTGGGTCATGGAGTCCAACCCCCTGCTCATGGCAGGATCTCCTAAACCATCTCAGACAGATGGCCGTCCAGTCTCTGCTTGAAGACCTCCATCGATGGGGAACCAACCACCTCCCGTGGCAGCCTGTTCCACTGGTTGATCACTCGTACTGTTAGAAATTTTTTCCTAACATCTAAACTAAATCTTTTCCCCTGCAGTTTCACTCCATTGTTTCTAGTCCTTCCTTGAGAGAGTGAGAACAGGGCTGATCCCTCTGCCTTGTGACAACCCTTGAGGTATTTGTAGACAGCTATCATGTCTCCTCTCAGTCTTCTTTTTGGTAGACTAAACATTCCTAGTTCCTTAAGCCGTTCCTCATAGGACATGGTTTGCAGACCGTTCACCATCTTGGTAGCTCTCCTTTGAACCTGCTCCAGCTTGTCAGCGTCTTTTTTAAACTGGGGTGACCATAACTGGACACAGTACTCCAGATGAGGTCTGACCAAGGTAGAGTAGAGGGGGATAATAACTTCACGTGATCTGGACTCTATGCTTCTCCTAATACACCCCAGGATTGCGTTTGCCTTTTTTGCAGCTGCCTCGCACTGTTGACTCATGTTCAGTTGATGATCTACCAGGACACCCAAGTCTTTTTCACATGTGCTGCTGCTCAGCCGAATTCCTCCCATTGTATATGTGCTTTTTTCATTTTTCTTGCCCAGGTGCAGAACCTTGCATTTTTCTTTGTTAAATACCATTTTATTAGTTGCAGCCCATTGTTTGAGTTTCTCTAAATCTTTTTGAATCCTCTCTCTCTCTTCTCTGGTGTTTGCAATCCCCCCTAGCTTTGTGTCATCAGCAAATTTGATCAGTTTCCCTTCAACTCCCTCGTCCAGATCATTTATAAGAACATTAAACATAACTGGGCCCAGGACAGAACCTTGTGGTACTCCACTTGACACTTCCTTCCATTTGGATGTGCAGCCATTTAAAGCCACTCTTTGAGTACGATTACTAAGCCAGTTTTGAACCCACCTTATAGTTGCCTTATCAAACCCATATTTGATCAATTTTTCAATGAGGATCGCATGAGACACTTTGTCAAATGCTTTGCTGAAATCAAGAAATACTATGTCTACTGCATTTCCTTGATCAACCCATTCAGTGATTTTGTCATAAAATGAAATCAAGTTAGTCTGACACGACTTGTTTGATACAAACCCATGTTGACTACTGTTAATTATTGAATTCCTATCCAAATGCTGACATATGTGTTGTTTAATAATTTGTTCGAGAATCTTTCCTGGTATTGAAGTCAGGCTAACAGGCCTGTAGTTCCCTGGGTCTACCTTCTTCCCTTTTTTGAAGATAGGAACAATGTTTGCCCTTCTCCAATCGTCTGAGACTTCTCCTGTTCTCCATGACTTCTCAAAGATTACAGCAAGTGGTTCAGCAATTACCTCTGCTAATTCCTTCAGTACCCTAGGATGTAATCCATCTGGACCCGGGGTCTTAAATTCGTTTAAGTTAGCTAAGTGTTCCCTTACTCTCTCAGTGTTGATTTTGTGTCTTGATTCTCCTAGTCCTTCATCAGTACAGTGAAGGACTGTTGCATGTACATTATCCCTCTTGGAAAAAACAGATGCAAAATAGGAGTTCAGAATCTCTGCCTTCTCAAGATCACTTTCGATCACTTCTCCATTCTCTCCCTGCAGACTTCCCAAAACCTCTTTGACTTTTCTTTTGCTGTTGACATATCCCCAAAACCCTTTTTTATTGTTTTTAGTCTCTCTTGCAAGCCTCAATTCATTTTTAGCTTTAGCTTTTCTGATACTTGCCCTGCAGATTGTACTGATTTCATTATATTCCTCCTTAGATATGTATCCCTCCTTCCATTTCTTAAACGTTTCTTTTTTCTTTTTTATCAAGTTTTTAAGTTCTAGGTTTATCCACCCTGGTCTCTTTAGATGTTTTCCATTCTTCCTTCTTTGAGGAATTGTTAATGATTGCGCTTCTAATATTGCATTTCTCAAAATATCCCATCCTTCTTGGACATTTCTATCCTTTAGTACATTTAACCATTTGATCCCTCCTAACCTCCTCCGGAGTCCATCAAAATCTGCCCGTCTGAAGTCCAACTTTGAAGTCTCTCATGCTTTCCTTCCCTTATTATCCAGAATTCAAGGATAACATGATCACTGCCTCCTAATGCCCCAGAAACTCTGATATCCTCCACCATTTCCTCTCTGTTGGTAAGAATTAGATCAAGGATAGCCAATCCTCTTGTTTCCTCCACCACCTTTTGGTACATGAAATTGTCAGCGAGAGAGGATAAGAACTTATTAGACTTGTGACTTTTTCCTGAGCGAGATTCCCAACAAATGTCTGGGTAGTTAAAGTCTCCCATAATCACTATGTCATGCTTTCGTGAAAGTTTAGCCATCTGGTCTAGGAAGAGGTCATCCATATATTCTGTTTGTCCAGGGGGCCTGTAATAGACTCCTACAATGGTATCCTTTCTGTTGCTCTCTCCTTGAATTCTTACCCATACCGATTCTACTGAGCTTCCACTCTCTGAAACTTGAACCTCTGAGGAGACAATTTCTTTTTTAACATACAGCGCAACACCCCCTCCTCTTTTGTTAAGTCTGTTTCGCAGAAACAAGTTGTAGCCTTCAATGTTTGTGTTCCATTCATGTGTGTTATCCCACCAGGTTTCCGTAATACCTATGACATCATATTTATCTACCTGGGTCAGGATCTCCAGCTCCCCTTTTTTATTTCTCATGCTTTGGGCATTGGTGTAGAGGCATTTTAGTTTGTAATTGATATCTATTGCGAGCTTGCCTCCTCTGTTTTCCTTACAAAATTTATGCGTTTGTTCATTGGTACTATTTCTGGGAGTAAGAATATCACCTGGTTTGATTGACTGAGTATTTTTGCTTGACTTTTTGTTACCCTTCCCCTTTTGTTTTAGTTTAAAGCTCTCCTAATAACCGAAGCAAGGCGCTTCCCGAATACATTCTTTCCTGTCCCTGTAAGGTGCAACCCATCTCTTGCAAGGAGTCCGTCATATAGGTAGTTTTCTCTATGGTTCAGAAATCCAAATCCTTGCTGCCGGCACCACCGACGTAGCCACTTGTTCACCTCAAGAATCCTATCCCTTCTACTTTTATCGTGACCATCCACCAGAAGGATAGATGAAAAGACTACTTGTGCTCCCAGTTCCTTTACTTTTCTGCCAAGGTCTTCAAAGTCTCTGTAGATGTTTTCAAAGTGCTTTTTTGCCGTATCATTTGTGCCTACATGTATGAGTAATAATGGGTAGTAGTCTGTAGGACTGAATAGCCTCGATATGCTATCAGTTACATCCTTGATTCGGGCCCCTGGGAGACAGCACACCTCTCGTGAGTTTCTGTCAGATCTGCAGATAGTTGCCTCTGTTCCTCTTAAAAGTGAATCTCCTATGACCACTACTCTCCTCTTTTTCTTTGCAGTACCATTTCTTCCTCTCCATTCCAGAGGTTTCTCAGTGCCTATTGGAGTAATATTTGTGGACATTGTCCTTGGCTCTTCAGATGTGTTGTTCTCCTGACTGAGTATCTGGAACTGGTTGTTTAATTGCAAGGGTGCCGAATGTCTCCTGTTCTTCCTGCTCCTTTGGGTCACATGCTTCCATAACTCAGTTTCTGCAACTACAGAACGATGTTCTTCTATCCCTTCATTTTGAAGTGTTTCCTCCATGCTGTCGAGGAAGTTCTCTTCTTCTCTAATCTGCTTCAGTGTCTTGACTCTCTCTTCTAGACTTTTAACCCTTTCCTCCAGGAGAGCCACAAGCTTGCATTTGTGGCAGGTAAAATGTGGCATCTGTTGTGGTAGGGTCATAAACATGCCGCATACATTGCATGTGACAATACAGGTGTTCTCGCCTTCCATATTGCTTTTAGGGTAAGGATTTTAAAGATGTGATGCTAAGGTATGAATGATTTTTTTTTATCCCACAGTTTGTGATCCCTCCTTCTGATGGGCTGTAGCTTGTGTCACTCCTGCCCCATGTCACTCTACCCCTTTCAATGAGAATCCTGAATGCACTCCATGAATCTTGGCTTGAGTCACTGAGGTCACCCTAAGGCTCCATAGGGCATGCTAAGGAGTGGCAATGAAAATGGTATGCATGATGCTGCTTCATGATTTGGGGGAAGGGAAGACCCACCCCATGGATGTGTTCTCAGAGTTGCAGTCTGAGACCAGAGCACCTACAAAATACTTTGCCCATTCGTCATCTTTTTCTCCTTTGGGATTCAATTGGAGATGGAATGGGATGCCTCTGTTTTCCTACTTTGGCTCTCAGACAGATATTAATCTCCCTACAAACATCATGTAGATGAAGCCTTATTAAATGTTTTCACTAATAGTGTTTCTGAAACATGTTAACATAGGAAAAACAACTCTGTGATGAGTTAACAGTTCACATAAGTGCAGAATGACTCGTGACCTACAAATTTCAAATTATTGCAAGTTAACAATAGAATTTACTTCCATACTAGAAGAATTTAAGGATAGAGCTCTTTCTTTTTAGTCTCAAGACTAAAGACTGGTCTGTTTAAAACACCAAAAAACATTTCCATCACTAAATATCACTACACTGATTGTTCCTTTCATTTCACATAAGAACAGAAGAGAAGGACATAGACTATCTTGTCTAGTATCCCTGTTTTTTTTGGTGACCCATGCTTCTTGACATTCTCAAGCAGAAGATAAAGGTGAAATCCTTTCTATCCCCAACCCGAAAACAGAATCAAATAGAGATATGCATGATTGCTTTTGTCCCCATTTGCTTTGCATTGAAGTGAATGGGGAGGTACTCACATTCATGCTAACAAAGTCCCCTGCAAATTGGGGGAGGGGAGGGCTTCAACTTCACTACAAATCTTCATCAAAGGCATGTACTTAAAAAGACAGGCCCTTTCTGGGGAAGCAGCTGGTACTTTCCCTGGAGGGAGGCAAGGCGGTGTGGTGGCTTTTCCACCTATCTCACATCCTGGTCATTCACCACTGACCTCCCGCAGCTGCTCTGGCAGAATGGCTGCCAGAGGAAGGTGGGCAAGCAGCAAGGCAACATGGGGGCTTTCTCTGCCCTTCTTGCCTCCCAATGGGTGCTGATATTAACTAAGCTTTGGTCAAAAATCTAACAGCCTTGTTTCATGAAAGGGGCCTGGCCTACAAAAGTAGGCTTGCTTGCCTTTGCATGTGACTCCCTGGACCTTTGCAATTAGCACAAACTGTGAAGGTGCTGAAGTTTTCTGGGCACATCCCTAGCATCTAGGCATCCATTCTAGCAGTCTGATCTCCAGGGGGTTGTCTAACCTTTTCTTAAGTTTAGCCAGGCTAATGGCCAGGCTAATGGCCATCACCATCTCCTCAAGTAACAAATTCCATAGGACAATCACCTGTTGCATGAAAAGATATTTCTGCTTACCGTCCTAATGTTCCTGCACAGCAGTTTCATAAAGTGATCCCTGTGCCATAAAGTTTTTTTTTCTCCATCCAAATTTTTCATCCCATGCAATCAGGCCACTTAAATAGGCTGAATAGACCTTGACATTGCAGCCTAATCTCAGGTAAAGGTTTTCTGACCCCCCTGATTTTCTGTACCCCTTTGTCACTCCCTTCTGCGCACTGTGTTTGAAAACTACCTTTAGGTATTATTCCTGGCATTTTATCCAGACAGCGTTTACTTAATATACATTTTTTGGATAATCTGAAATAAAACATGGGCAAATCAGAATAAAATGTGTCTGAATATGCTTTACTCTGCATTATCCAAATAAGAAAACTCAACATAAAATTTTTTCCAGCAAAAAATCTCAAGTTCATTATAAGAGATCTTCAGGCCATGCTTGGGATTCCAGAGCTAGAAAGTTCTGTCAGTTCTTGGGATCAGAGTTCTCAAAACACATGTCAGATGAAACCCTTGAGGCAGGTTGCTGCAAACTCTCATATCTTCACTTTACACAGATGAGCTCTCTTGCGTTTTTATTATTAAAGGGGAAATTTTTCTGGCAATACTCTGTGACCATCAAAGCCTTTCTGTTTACTTGTTTTCTAAATGCAACATTTCTCTTGGGTCTAAGCATATTTTGGGGGGGACGACTGCAGACATGTCCATTCAACAGGCTATTTATTTTAACAACACCACAACATATTACATATCCAGCTGGACTGGACCAATAGCCCATCTAGTCCAGCACCTGGTTCTCATAGTAGCCAAATTGCTACATGTGGAAGCCATGAACAGAAAATGAACACAGAAATAGCCTTGCTGACAATGTTCCAAAATATGAGCTTTTCTTGTCTGCCTTTTAGTTTCTGATTGTTATGGTGTGCTTAAACTGTATTTCCCTTTAGATGAGCAGTGTTTAATGGAAAAGTGGGGTGGAGATACATTTTTTGAAAGGTTATTAACACCCAAATTAGCCATATTACTATCTGCTCTCTAAAATGCAACGTATTTCGATCAAGCCCAGCAGGAAAATAATATCAGCTTCCCAGACTGGGCCTCTCAGGTGAAAGCCTGTGCTGCACCCTGCTTGTTTGTGTTCCTGCCTACTTGCCCTCTGGGATCATGCCCTGCTGTTGCTGAATTTACTGCTACTTTTTGGGAAATGTGCATGGGACTAGGGCCAGAGTAGCAGACTGCATAAACAACTAAGGCTGCCTCCAGACAGACTGCATGAAACCCAGGATTATCCTGGGACTATGTTGGGATTTCTACTCACATTTGAGACAATCCCAACATAGCCTTGGGATCTTGGGTGATATTCTGCAATACTATTGCTGTGGGAAAATCAACTCCCAACTCAGTTTTAAAAACACACACACCATGTAACTACTTACCTGGATGGTTGCTCATACAACTGCCATTTTGGAAATGTAGCTCCAACTATGGACTGTTTGCATTCCAGCTGCCCACAAAGATGTCCATCTGGTATACCAAACTAGCTACTTGTGTGCAGATGATATATAAGGTTGCGGGTTTGGTATACCAAAGTGGAGGGAGGAGGCATGCAAACAGGACAACTTTGCATTAAGAATAGCACTAGGAGTATAACACTGTTCTTTATGCGAAAGGCGGGAGGTACTCTGCTTGTAGCAATTTCTCCCCCTCCTATGCAGATTCTGCTTATGATTCTGAAGCAGATTAGGGACATTTGATCCCTAACTTCTACTTTGACTTAAAAATCTAGTAACTGGCAACATACAGACAAAACAATTCACATGGTGTATTTATAAAAGGGAGTGACCCAGGCCAGTGATACTTCAAAATGAAGGTATACAGATTGTTTGTTTGAATGACCATTCCCACCCAAAATCCAAATATTGCTACCTTTAGAAAGCTAGTTTATTGGCAGAAAATCTTGATAAAAACTTCCCTCCTGACTTACAGTATTCAGGATTTATTTTCTGGTGAAGTGAAATAGTCAAAAACACATCTCTTAAATTGTTCTCTGAAGCAGTATTGTGCCTGTTTATTTCTGAATGGTTGGAAGTGGTTCCAGAGGAAGAAAAAAAAATTCAAATTTCTCCACTGAATTACTTTCTTTCCCCTTCTGGAATGACATGTGATATCATTAGAGGGAAAAGAAGGGAACATTTTAAGATCCGTGCCACAGCTGTCTCCAGAATCCCAGATGTTAACTGTATCTTCTTTTTAAACACTTACAGAACTATAGCTTCCTGTGACACTAGCAAAAAAATATGCTTCTATAATATTGTTTTGGCATAATTCCATTCTAAGCACTTAAGAGCTGGCACAGCAGATTCAGGATCAATTTGACGAGAGCTTCACAGAGCGTGCAGTTGAGTCCTTGTATATCCTCCAAAATAAATGTGAAGATATAATTTCATATATGTTATGTTCAACAGGTGAATATATTTCAAGTTACCTGAGTAACTGGGTTCTTTCTTTTTTTCGTACATTTGGCCTCATACTCTGGCCTGAGTTGGAGCTGCTGCTGCTCTTCCTCAAAATCAACTAAATCCCATTCATATTCAAGCCGAGCTTGCCTTCGCTTCCAGAACTCCAAAAAAAGTGTGACTGCAATGAAATACACATTATGCAGATAAGAATAAGAAAACGCTTAGTGTCAGCTGAGTATAAAAACTCCCAATGCCTTTGTGATTTTAGTGATACACAGGCATGCACATACATACGATTTGAATTCCATTATTTATATAATCAACTATTCATTAAGAGCATACAAAATGCCTTGTAGGATAAGACCAGGCATACATTTAGTTTAGCAGCCTGTTTTCTCAGTCACATATAGAAGCTCACAAGCAAAATTATGAGTGTAAACAGGTTTGTGCTGAGCAAAGTCTGACCTTTTCAAACTGCCCAAACAGGTCCAGGAGTGGAAGGTCCTACATGCTAGAAACAGGCTTCCATGGCATTAAGGGAGAGGAGAATGAAAGATTGTACTTACGTGAATGTTCATTTTTGATGGGGTCATGAAATTGGTTGACTAAGGGTATATCTCCTCCTCCTGCCTCTTCCCGTCTATTCCTGTGACTGAGAGAAGGAGCTTTAAAGCCCTATAGAAGGACCAGCCCCTACTCTATATCCCCAGTTCATCTCGAGAGACGAGTCCCTGAACCAGGTAGGACCCATCTTCTGGAAGATAAAACACAAGATTAATTTGACTAGGGTGGAAAACCAACTTTGTGACCCCATCAAAAATTAACCTTCACGTAAGTACAGTCTGTCATTTTCTGACAGAGTCAGCTCAGTTGGTTGACTAAGAGATGTACCAAAGCAACTGTCCCTCGGGTGGGCAAGACACAGTGCAACCCCCCAAGGGCCCCTGTACCTGTCTATAAATCATGCTGCAGGACCCTTCGCCTGAAGGCGGCATCCGCTGACCGAAGCTGATCCAGCTTGTAATGCTTTGTGAAAGTCGATGGAGCACTCCAGACTGCTGCTCTGCAGATCTCCTGGAGGGACCACTCTTTGGCAAAGGCTGCTGTGATGGCTGCAGTGCGTATGGAATGAGCCCAGACCTTCCCCGGAATTCGAGCGTTCTTAGATTGGTAAGCAAGCAGAATGCATGACTTAATCCAAGCGGATAAGGCTCTAGGCGAAGCCTTGTTTCCAAGCATCATTGGGAGAAAGGAAACAAATAAACTGGGAGTCTTGCGGATGTCCTTGGTACGAGCCAAGTATGTTTTTAGGGCCCTTCTCACGTATAATGTATGCCTGTCCTTTTCCACTGGGTGGATGGGCTGCGGACATAAGGAAGGAAGGTGTATCTCTTGTGACAAATGAAAAGATGTGTTTACCTTTGGAACATAAGCCGGACCCAGGCGGAGGATGACTGAGTCCGGTGTAAAACAGCAGAGTGGCACTTCTAATGAAAGGGCCGTGAGGTCAGATACCCTCCTAGTTGATGTCTTTGCTACCAAGAACAACACTTTGAAAGAGAGAAATTTCAAGGAAATGTCCGTGATGGGTTCGAAAGGAACCTTCTTTAGTGCTGATAAGACTAAATGAAAATCCCAAGTAGGGTATCTATGGATGACCGCCGGGGTAGATGACCTGACCCCTTTAAGGAGCTTCCTAATATACTTATTAGAAGGAACGTTAGGGCCTGGAAAAAAATCCAGTACTGCCTGAAGGGCAAAAACTTGTCTTTGAAGGGTGTTGTAACCTAAACTCTTTTGTAGCCCAGAGTGTAGAAAAGCTAATATTTCTTTAATAGATGGGTTGATCGGATTGACACCGTTAGCTGACGCCCGTTTAAAGAACACCTTCCACATAGTGTTCTAAATCTTGTTTGTGGATGGGCGTCTGGATTTTAACATGGTTTGTATTAATGGTGGGTCAAACCCTAAGGTTTGGAGACGAGTCTCCACACCATCAATACTAGCCACGAGGGATCTGGATGAAGTACTGGCCCCTGTGTCAGAAGGTCCTGTCTGGGAGGAAGCGTCACGGGTGGCTCTGATGCCATGTGGGTAAGCTGAGGGAACCATGGCCTCCCTGGCCAAAAGGGGGCTATGAGTATCATCGAGGCATGTTCCCTTCAAACCCTTCTGAGGAACCGAGGAAGGAGCGGCAATGGGGGAAATGCATATAGCAGCCCTTTCGGCCAAGGGGCTGATAGGGCGTCCACGGCCATAGGATCTCGATACTGAGCCATATACAGGGGAAGAAGGTGGTTGTCAGCTGACTCAAACAGGTTGATGTCCGGAAGTCCCCACTTGCGAACCAGGGAGTCAAAAACTTCTATGTTCAATTTCCACTCGTGTTGCGAAATTTTTGCTTGGCTCAGCGAATCTGCTATGGTGTTCAAGGATCACTGGACATGAATGGCAGTAATAGGTAAAATGTTTAGCCCCGCACACTGAAATATAGCATAGGATAGGTCCATAAGAGCCCTGGACCTCATGCCACCCTGTCTGTTTATGTGTGTCTTAGCTGTAGTGTTTTCAGTAGCTATGAGGTAGGAACTCTTTTAAGGCTAGGAATATAGCCTTAAGTTCCAGCCAATTGATCTGATAGCGGGAGTCTATGGGACCCCATTTTCCCTGTAATGTGTGCAGTGGGCACCCCAGCCAGACAGACTTGCATCGCAAGTAACAAGAATTTTGGAGGGATCCCCGATAAGGACCCTTTTGTAAGGTTGGAGACCTGTGCCCACCAATTGAAAGACTTGCGAACGGGCAGGGGGAGAGTAATCCTGACTAGACAAAGCTGGGAAATATGAAAAGCCCATGGTAATAACAGCCATTGTAAAGGCCTGGAATGGACATGTGCCCATGGTGTCAGGTGGAGACAAGAAACCATTTTCCCCAAGAGTGACGCCAAGTCTAATACACTTGGTCCTAAGGTCCTTTGAATTCATGAAACAGCCAACACCAAGGAATCAATTCTGTCCTGAGAAGGGAATATGAGGTCCCTTTTTGTATTGAAAATGGCTCCCAAATGTGTAATGGTTTGGGACGGAGCTAGAGAGCTTTTTTCTCTATTAATGACAAACCCATGACCTTGTAACAGTGAGAGGGTCTCCCTCAGGGTCGAAGTGGCCTGATATGGAGAGGACCTCATGATCAGAAGATCGTCTAGGTAAGCGTAAATGGACACACCCCTGACCCTTAGTAATTGTACCAGTGGCATTAAAACTTTTGTGAACACTTGTGGTGCCAAACTGAGTCCAAATGGGAGAGCTTTGTATTGAAAATGTAACCCACCACCTGGAACCTTAAATAGTTCCTGTGGGCGGGGGCAATGGACACATGATTGTATGCATTTTTAAGGTTTCTCTACACTTATGAGCCAGTCCCCTGTATGGATAGCAGATCTGATAGACGAGAGGGACTCCATTTTGAATTTCTTTTGTTTAATAAATTTATTCAAGAACTTAAGGTCCAAAATTGCTCGCCATGAGCCTGCTTTTCTTGGCACCAGAAAGAAATTAGAGTATATCCCTAGGCCTCTCTGGGAGGTGGGGACAGGTTCAATGGCTGCCATTTGTAACAAGTCTGATATTTCAGCCAAAAGGACCTTATTCTTAACATTATCAAAAGGAACTTTGGTAGTAACCATACTCTAAGAAATAACCATTTGTAACAACTGAAAGAGCCCAGGGAACTTAGACATCCTGAGAACATGCTTTCTGGAAGAGTAGGAGCCTTCCTCTAACTGGGGGAAGCTCCAGGGAACAGTCAAGCTGAATATTGTGGCTGTTTTGTACCGCAAATGTAGCGGTCATAGGATCCCTGAGCCCTCTGAGGCTTAGAAGAGGCAGGGGCATAAGAACACTGGTAAGAAGAGTCCCAAGTAGCCTGAGATCTCGCTGCCTGAAAGTAGGGCGTTGTTGGTTTGCCGAATGTCTCGGCCAGGGCTTTCTATAATATGACTTGCGGTCCCTTCCTTTGGAGGGAGCTTGCATTGAAGGCATGGTAGGTAAGACCATTTTCTTACTTTTAGACTCTATGAGAAAATCTTTCAGGACTTCCTGCCCGAAGAGTTGATCTCCTTTGAATGGCAACGAGACTACTCTCATCTTGGAGGTGTAATCGATATTCCAATGTTTGAGCCAGAGAACTCTCCTGGCTCCTGTAGAGGCTGCTAACACTTTGGTGGTAAGTTGCAGTATGTCAAGAGAGGCGTCTGCGCAAATGGTGAGAGCGTGTCTAATATCCTTGATGAGCAGCTTGGAATGTTTTGACAAGCCAGGATCTGCAAGTAGCTCATCAGACCATTTCAAGGCCCCTCTAGCAAAGAGGGAGATGCTAGAGGAGGCTCGAGCAGCTAAAGCTGATTATTCAAAATTTTGTTTCAGCAGTCTCCTGCTTCCTTTCAGCCCCATCTCAGAGATTCGCTAGTTCTTCCTGGGGAAACATGTGGTTCGAGACCAGAGAAAGGACACACTGATCAATTGTTGGGACCTCCCACATGTTATCTGCTTTGTCAGAGGCAAACATCTTTACCAAGGAAGCAGGCAACTTCTTTGAGGTACATGGGTTTTCCCAGTCCCTCTTAACCAATCTTTGAAAGGCTGCAGGAAAGGGTAAAAATTGGTGTTCGGAAGGAGGAGGTAGCATGAGATCTTGAGCCTCAGCAAGCTCCTTTTGTTTGTCTTCCTTTTCTCCTATTTGCATATTAAGATCCACCATAATATTTTTGATCAGTCTAGGATACTCATTGAGATCAAATAGTTTGTTACTAGCAGATGTGGATGGCTCTCTATCGAGATCATAATCCTCAGATGGAACTCTAGTAACATCGAGGTCCAGCAACTCTCCTTCTGGGTCCATTTGCATAAAAGCCTGAGAAAGTTGCGAGTGGGCTCAAGTAGTTAAGGGATGTGCATCTTGAGTCAAAGCGGAAAAATGATCAGAAACATCAGACTGTGGAGACTGGGATTGTGGTGGTTCCTTATCCCTACAGGATATTTTGTCTTTGTCTTGAAGTTTAGATTGTTGGCGTACTTGAGAAGAAGAAGACTCCTTCCTAGTTTGCTTAGCAGACCTAGGCCTGGCCTCAGGATCAGGTGAGTGTGGTCTTTTAGAAGGTAATCTTTTTTTTCTATTTCAGTTTCTAGAAACTGAAGTAGGAGTTGATGTAATTCTGATTGTTGTCCACCAGGTGGCACCTGAGATGGTCCAGCAGCCTCAGAAGACCTGGATGAATGTAAGCCTTTCTTTTTGAGTTCAGATCTAGAAGACTTTTTTTTGGGTTTGTCTAACTTCTTGCTTTTCTTTTCAGGTGCATCATCTTAATGTGCATGCTTAGATTGTGCGCTGGATCCAGTCCTTACTTTAGGGGAGACTTGCTGTTCAGAAGAGAGCTGTGATGCAGCAGTAAGGTTTCCTTGAGATTCCATGATCCACAGAAATATTAAAGGATCTAGTAGAGCGAAACACAAAAATTGCCCAAATGACACACACTTAGAAAGTGTGTAGGAGTACAAAACTTTGCCCCTGCAATCCAAAGGTGCAATGGGGGAGCCCCTCCAAGTCACAGTCATGGGGGCAACTTGGTTCCAGATCTGTGACTATACACTTGTTTTTAAGGGCATTAGATCAATGGAACCAGCCTTGCAACGAAAGTGAATGTAAAAGTGAACAGAAAGCTGCGCTCCCCAGCGAACCTGCAGCCTTTAAGCTGAGGGTGTAAAAGCTTTGAAGCCGGGGGAGTAAAGGACTAATTAGCCCCCAAGGCTACGAACGGAAGCAGCACTAAAAGGCTGAAAAAGAGCCCAAAGCTAGATCCCTTCTGGGGTTAGAAGCTTGCCCGTGCTGCTTCCCCGATGCCTGATTGTGCCGGTTGGAAGGGAGGGATGGCGTTCTGGAGAGGTAGCTAAATGCAGGCAAAGCCTGTATGCTCTAGGAAGGTACTCCTGCCGGCATAAACTGAACGCTATCGGCAGCGGGCTGGTGTAGAGGCGTCTGCCTCTCCTGAATGCCGAAGCCTTTCCCTCTGAGCAGGAGGCTTTAGGCGAGTGGCTGCTGAAAGAGGGAGGGAATCTCCTCTTGAAAAGCTTTCATCCTCCAAAGGCAAGTGCTAGCCCGCCAGCAGCTGCAAAGAGGTGAAACCAGTACTGAAGACCTCCAGGCTTACCCTCTCGCTGATGAAATCTCCTCTTCCCAGCTGAAACGGAGTCAGGAGGCAAAGAATAACATGTGGCGAGCTGCAAGCAGCTATGCCAGTGAACTTCCGCTTGCAAGGCGGGAGGAAAACCCAGCCGGGAGAGCTGAGAATCGGCGGCTACAAGCAGCAAAGCCAAAGTGAAAGTAATGCTGATTGAAGCTGATCTAAGGGGAGCGAGGCAGACCGAGAGATGAACTGGGGATATATAAGGCTGGTCCTTATATAGGGCTTTAAAGCTCCTCCTCTCGGTCATGGGAATAGATGGGAAGAGGCAGGAGGAGGAGATATACCCTTAGTCAACCAACTGAGCTGACCCCATCAGAAAAGGGCAGATGCATATAAGTGAGACAGCAGAAAGAACTCATTTGCTCTCCATTCCTTCTTCTATGCCTCTCCCAGGTGCCCTTGCAGCTGGAAAGGAGTGAGGGTGGACCCCATGAGACATGTAATAATTTACTGGATGTGATAATGTCATCATAGAGGCCACTGCGATTTGGCAGTTTCTGGGATTACCCTGATCTCTGGTAAGGCGATTTAGAAGCTGCAATTAATGCAGAATGTGGTAGTAAGACTGCTGACAGGCACTGCTGCTCAGACATATGTACAGCCAGTTTTGAAGAAATCACACTGGTTGCTAATTTTCCAAATTCAGGGCTTTGATGTGAATAAAGGCCTACATGACTTAGGCTTCAAATATCCAAAGAAGCACTTTCCCCTAACAGTCCTGCTTTTCAATCTGCCGGAAACAACCTTTTGGCAATGGTTCCACCATCAGAAGTTTAAGTAGAGAGCATCCTGTCTCACACAGTGGCCCACCAACTGCCCATGGGTATCTCAAGCAGAGACAAGAGCAAACCTTCTCCTAAACTCAAATCCCACCAAATGGCCCTAGAGGCATTCTGCTTGTCCTACTCAGAACAACATTTTATGTAGCCATTTGGGACCCTGGTTTTCCAGAAGATACTGCTAACCCAGAATCACAACAGTAGGAATGAAGTCTGAAAATTGTGATGATTAGAAAGACTGAGATCAATAATTCATCTTATGTGAATTGAAGGAATTATTAATTTTTAAAAGAAAACCAAAGAAATAGAACCTCCATCTTGGAATCACGTAATTCGCTGTATTCCTTTTGAGGGCTTTTGCAATCACCCAGAACACAGACACAAGAAGATACACAGGTGATGTGGAATGTAGAGTTCGCTTCCTGGCTGAAATCAACTAACCCTGGCCAGGAAGGCAAAGGCATTGTGAAGTGTGCCAACCATTGTCTACATGACAACTGCTGGTCCTGTCTACCTTTGGATGACAGGGACTGTTCCCTGGCCTCCAAGTTGCAGGTCAGGGTTGTTGCTCTTTTGCAGTGCATAACAAACACATCATTGCCAGGCTGTTTTGGGGGGCGGGCAAAATTAGGCTGGCCTCCAAGTGTTGCTTGAGCTGGTCCAGTCATCTGCACTGAAAACAGCCTGGGAATACTCAGGAGATATTCCACTTTTACTAAGTGGATGTCACATTCCCTGGCAGCGGTTAGCCAGGTCCACAAAGAACATACACAAACTGCCATACAGAGCACCAACTCCTTCCCCCAGCCCCAGAAGGAATAGTTTAACTCATGAGATCATCCCTTTGCTGAGCCACTCTTTTTGTGTCACCAAACTGGTAATATAAAATATCATACTGCTGATGCACAAGATCCTTTCCTACAAGTCACATGCAGTTGACGCATAAGTATTGTATGCACCACTGTGCACTTGCTGCATAAATGTTGCTGGAACACTGGATGATGCAAAGTGAGTGGCGCATGCTGTCTTCTCCCAAACAGCGGACCCCTACACAACGATGTTAAGACCAGACTGTGTATATAAGTCAAACAGTCCCGCTTCTAAAGCTGATCTACAGTTGTTACTTTATCAGTGTTAGTGCATACTTACCCCAGATGCCCATGAAGATAGCAAAAAAGAGGGTTGCCACATTGTCAAACAAATGGGAGTACTGGAACAGAGACACAAATTAACCATTTCTAAATTTTTAAGCAACAACGACAAGCAAGCAATTCAAAATATCAGGAAAATGGCTCCACAGACCTGTGATGACTCACATGTGGAGTTCAGTCTCCAGTAATCACATTTACGATCACATAGAGGGCACATGATAATCTCTCCTCCAACACTGGGATCACAGATCTCCGTACTGAAAAAGCAGATAAGAATGTAAAGTTGAATACTTACGTGAGGTTACATTCTTGTGGGTTCAGAAGGATCACGCTGGGTTGTATCTTCCTCTACTGCTCAGCCGAACGATTCCGAATTTCACCACTAGGTGGCGTCTGGCCCATAAAAGGCCCTTGTGAGTTGGACTCCCCAGTCATTTGAGGAGCCTGGAGAACGGAAACTGGTGAGGAGGTCTGAAAAATGTATAAACACGTTAGATGACCCACCACAGAGGGCGGGTCGTGATCCTTCTGAACCCACAAGAATGTAACCTCACGTAAGTATTCAACTTTACATTCTCTGTGGGTTCAGGTTAGGATCACGCTGGGATGTACCAAAGCCTCCATCCCATAAAACACAGGGGGGGGAAAGTATCAAGTAGTACGGTGGCTGCTATGGGGGAGCCTTACCGTGTCGTAGATGATATGCTGTAAGACTCTCCGTCCGAATGAGGCATCGGCTGATCTGGTGAGGTCTAATCTGTAGTGCTTAGTGAAGGTCATGGGCGTGGACCAGGCCGCTGCCTTACAAATTTCTAAAATAGGAGCATTAAGAGCAAAGGCTGCTGAGGTCGCTGCTGACCGGGTGGAGTGGGCCTTGATGCCTTGTGGAGCCGGCCGTTTCTTGGACTGGTACGCCAGAGCGATGCATGCTCTCACCCACCCGGCGATCACCCTGGCGTTCGCTCTAGTGCCCGCATTGGAGGGGTGGAAGCGAAGGAACAAGGCAGGGGATCTTCTGAAGCCCTTGGTCCTGTCCAGGTAGTAGGAGAGTGCCCTTCTGACGTCCAGGGTGTGCCACTTTCTTTCGAGATCATGTTGAGGATTCGAGCAGAACGTAGGGAGGTGGATTTCCTGAGTCCTGTGGAAGGAGGAATCCACCTTGGGCCTGAATTTTGGGTCTAACCTTAGGATTACTGAGTCAGGGGTGAACTGACAGTACGGTTCCTGAGCCAATAGGGCCGAAATGTCCGACATGCGTCTGGCCGACGTGATCGCAACCAAGAAGGCTACCTTGAAGGATAGGATCCTAATAGGGACAGTGGCGAGGGGCTCAAAGGGTTCTCCCGTTAGAGCCGACAGGACCAGTCTAAGGCTCCATGAGGGGAACCTGTGGACAACTGGAGGACGCTTGGCCTTTAACCCAAGAAGGAAGGACTTAATGAGCCTGTGTCGAGCCAGGTTGATGTTGAGGGAAATGTCCACCACTGAGGCTATGGCGTAGACCTGCTTACGGATAGTGTTAAACTGCAGGTCCTTTCTAAGGCCCTCCTGGAGAAAAGCTAGGATTTGGGGAACGGAAGGATAAGCGGGGTGGATCCGTCTGGGTCTGCACCACCTAGTGAAGGCCTTCCAGGTAGCCTCATAAATCCTTCTGGTGGAGGGCCTACGGGCCTCCAGAATGGTGTCTATGACGTCTTCCTCGAGACCCGCGGCCCTGAGGAAGAACCGCTGAGTCTGAATGCTGTCAGGGAAAACCAGGCCGGGTCCTGATGGGTGATCCGGCCCTGCGAAAGCAAATGCGGGGTGAGCGGGAGCTCGAAGTGGGGCTCTACCAGCAGAGACCGGAGTAGAGGGAACCAGCTTCTGCGGGGCCACATGGGGGCCACCAGGATCACCTCTGCCTGTTCCCGAATCACTCTTTGAAGGAATTGGGACAGTAAAGGGAAGGGGGGGAAGGCATAGAGCAGGCCCTGTGGCCAAGGGGCCGATAGGGCATCCACCTCCCATGCGTCTGGGTCCCTGAATCTTGATATGTAGGTCGGGAGCTGGGCGTTCTCTGACGAGGCAAACAGGTCGACTACTGGAAGGCCCCATTTGTCCACGATCATTTGGAAGACCCCTGGGTCCAGCATCCACTCGGCACTGGGCAGAACGTTTCGGCTCAGAGAATCCGCCCAAATGTTTAGGGATCCCTGTAAATGGATAGCGGAGATAGAGAGGAGGTTGAGCTCCGCCCACTGAAAAATGGTTGAGGACAGCGTCATCAAACTGCGGGACCTTGAACCCCCCTGTCTGCATATGTGTGCCTTCGCCGTCATGTTATCGGTGAGGATGAGGACATGAGTGCCTCTAACGAGGGGGGCGAAACGAAGTAAGGCCAGATGAATAGCTTTAAGTTCAAGCCAATTAATTTGGTGCTTTGCTTCTCGGGGTGACCACCGACCCTGGGCTGTGCGGCCTAGACAATGGGCACCCCATCCCTTATTACTTGCATCACACGTGATCCTGACCCTATCTCCCGAGACGATAGGGGATCCCTTGCCTAGATTGCGCGTAGACGTCCACCAAGAAAGGGAAGATCTCACCGCCGGGGGCAGAGATACCGTGGCATCCCCTTTCCTGGCGATTAGGCTTGCAAATGGGAGAAGGAACCATTGAAGCGGGCGAAGGTGGAAGTTCGCCCAGGGGACTAAATCTATAACAGAAACAATTTTCCCCAGAAGGGAAGCGAGTGCGCTTACCCTCACCCTAGGTTTGTTCCGGACCGTGCCGGCCAGGTCCTTTAACACCACCATCCGGTCTGTGCTAGGGGATATTGTGTACGTCTTAGTGTCAAAACGGGCTCCCAGGTGCGTGAGTGTTTGGGAGGGGACCGGTGCGCTCTTCTCCCAGTTGATAAGGAAACCATGATCCGCCAGAAAGGTTGCAGTTTCCTGAACTGCCCAGGCCGCTCTGGGAAAGGAAGAGGCTTTGCACATGACATCATCAAGGTAGGCAAAGCATTCAACGCCCCTTGTCCTTAAGTTTGAGACGAGAGGGGAGAGGGTTTTGGTGAAGACCCTCGGGGAAGTGCAGAGCCCAAAGGGGAGAACTTTGTACTGGAAGTGGTAACCCCCAATCTCGAATCTAAGGAAGGGGCGGGCCTGGGGAGCCATTTTAATATGAAAATAGGCATGCCTAAGATCTAGAGAGGCCAAGAAATCCCCCGGCTGTACCGCCCCGCGAACAGAGGACAAAGTTTCCATTTTAAAATGTACATCAGAAAGGTATTTATTGAGGTACTTGAGATCAAGGATGGACCTCCATTCATCAGTCTTTTTTGGAACTAAAAACAAGATAGAATATACGCCCTGTCCTCGTTCACCTCTGGGGACAGGCTCAACCGCTTGTAGCTCTAGAAGTTCCTGGAGGACTTGGAACAAAGCCTGTTTCTTAGCAGGATCCGAGGGAACAGGGGATTTAACAAACCTTGGTGGGCAACGGGCCGCAAACTCTAAAGAGTAACCATATTTAACAACATCTAACACCCAGGGGTCCGAACAGGAAAGGGCCCACTGGTCAACAAACAGTGATAAACGACCACCCACTGGATCATTGGGGGGACTAGCGGCCACGGGTGGAGGGCTTGGGGAACCTAGCACCACCTCTCCCGATAGGCTCTCTATTGGCGGAGAACTGGCGCCCCCAGGTGGCCCTTCCCCTGGGGGGCCTGGGGCGAAAGGGCTGCTTGAAGGTGGGGTCCCTCTGGGGCCTGCGGTGGAAGCCAGAAGGCCTGGGCCTATACGGCTGCGGTGCCGAGGGGGGGCCGGTCGGCATCACCTTCTTTTTATCCCGAGATTCAACTAAAATGTCTTTAAGGCATTCCTCACCAAAGAGGGCCCCGCCTTTGAAGGGGGCATTGATCACTTGAGACTTAGAGGTCAGGTCAACGTTCCAGTTCTTTAACCACAGTGCCTGCCTCGCGGCGGTGCTGAGGCCCGCTGCCTTTGCCACGAATTGCAATGTGTCAACTGAGAGGTCCGCAGAGAAGGCTAGATTCCAGCGTACCGCTTCAAGCGTCTCTTTGGAGGACTCCGAGATGGAAGGATCCGCTAGGATATCGTCCGTCCATTTAAGAGCAGCTCTGGCCGCCAAAGAGTTGGAAGACGCCGCCCGCAGGGCCAAAGATTGTGCTTCAAAATCCTTTCAGAGGTAGGATTCCATCTTCCGTTCCAAGGGGTCCCTCAGAATGTGTTCAGAATCTCTGGGGACCACGTGTTTGGAGACCAGTTGGGCAATGGGAACGCCTATGGAAGGTGTAGCCCACATGCTGCTTGCGTGGTCTTGTGGTATGAGAAGCCACCTTAGGAATAGCGGGATGCGCTTTGACACAGCAGGCTGCTGCCATTCTTTAAGGATTAGGTTTTGGAACACCGAAGGCGTAGGAAGGACCCTGTCCTTGGAGGGCATAGACCACAGGATGTTAGCAGCCTCTGTGGAGGCTTCCTCCTTGTCCGGTTCGGCCATTGAGAGCATCAGGGTCTCAGCCGTCTGTTGCACCACAGCAGCCAAGTGGTCGTGAGGGAGGAGGCGTGGAGTCGCGGAGCCCTGGACCTGTTTATCGGCTTGCTCCTCCTCGAAAGCACCTGAGAGGGTTGGGTCCAATTGCGAGGAGAGCGACGGTTCAGACAGAAGGGAGTCCAAGTCTGACCGGTCAGGTACCCCAGGTTCGAGTTGCGCTGGCTCCGATGGGGGCAGTGCCTCGGCACTGAAGGGCTCCGATGACTGCGGAGGAGGGGGGTGGCTGGAACAGGACGCTGGCCCTTTTTGAGGGCCGGTTTATTCAGTGGTTTCTTTCCCTTAGCCTTCTTCCTGGGAGGGGACTGGCTCCTTGATGGTGATGAAGAGGAAGAGGAGGATCGCCTGCGGTGGCCCTTCTTACCTCCCTTTGAGTGTTTAGGTATAACCCCAGCAGCCGTCAGCGAGGCGATTATGCTCGAGGTGAGGGACTCTTGTAATGCAGGAAAGCCAGAGAACGAAGGCATGAACTGCGGGTGCGGCATGAAGTAGTTGTGCATTCCCATATCTGTGCCCTGGATGCTAGGGTCAAAGGAGGGCATGGCGAATGGGAATGGTGCTGAAGTTGGCAAAGGAGGGGCCGGAGGAGGCGCAGGGCCTGCTGAGGCATGAGGCTGCGCAGACTTGGGTCCCTTTGTCTTTTTATTTTTGACTGCCGGTGGCTTTGGTTCTTGGGGCCCCATCATTTCTGGGGGGAGGTCGGTCAGCTTAGGGCCAGAAGTGGGCTCTTTGCCAGCCATGGACTAAATCTGAAAGGAGAGGAGAGGAGAAAGGGAATCAGAGAAGGGCCCCTCTAGGAAGGTATCACCCCCATTCGTCCCCCCCCCCTGTTCCTTGGGTGAACAGGAAAAACCAAGGTGAAGAAAAGGGAGGAAGGGAGAAGGAGGGGCAGGCCGTCGGGGGGCATGTGGAGCAGCGAGGGAGTTGGTGAACTTGCTAGAGCAGCCTCGGATTGAAAAGAGATTTTTTTTTTTTTTGTCCTCCCAAAAATGGCGGCGCCCATGGGAACCACGTGGTTCCGGTTCAAAATGGCGGCTTCCTTAGAGACCATGTGGTCGGGCCGCTATGGCTGAATTCAAAATGGCGGCGCCCATGGGGGACCATGTGGCCGGACCGTAATGGCAACGTCCAAGATGGCGGCGCCCATGGGAGACCATGTGGCCAGCCAGTACTAGTGGTCGAGGAGGCGCCGCTGCCATGGGGGAGGCGAAAGGGAGGCGGGAAAGCGCGATCTACGCGCGCCTCTTTCTCTGTTTAGGGGAATCAAACGGAATTTCTGGCTTTGTAGCCGAGAGGCAAGAGGTCGGGGGGAACCCCGCCGTTCGTGAGCGGATCGCCGCGTCCGCCCGATTCTCCGGGGAAACCCAGGCTGTGGCGGGCGGGGGGGGGGGGGGTAGCCGCCAGGAAGGAGCGGCGGAGAGGCGAGGGAGGCTGGGGAAGCGGCGGTTGCAGCGCCGGGCAGCGTGACCATGGGCCGTAAAAAGGGGGAATCCCCGGCCGTGAGAAGGGAGGTCGCTCCGAAGGCGCGGCGCCGAAAGGAGGGGGGATTCCGCCTCCGCGGTAGTCTGGGCCGGCAGGATATCAGTGGAGCCGCGCTAAGGCTGCGGTCGGGGGATCCGCGCGGCGGGGAATCCCGGCGGGGAAGCCCGGTTGGCGCAGCGCGAAGATGAGCAGAGGGGGAGCCCGGGGGAACACCGGGGGAGCTGACCACCACCACCACCATCGCCACGAAGGACGAAAGCCCGGGAGAGGGGAATTTTACTTACCTAGACCAAGGAGAAGAACGAATCTGAAAAAAGAGAAAAGGCAATCTTCAGAGCTGGATCTCCTCACCAGTCACGTTCAGCTGAGCGAACGAAAAATGACTGGGGAGTCCAACTCACAAGGGCCTTTTATGGGCCAGACGCCACCTAGTGGCGAAATTCGGAATCGTTCGGCTGAGCAGTAGAGGAAGATACAACCCAGCGTGATCCTAACCTGAACCCACAGAGAACACCATATTTAAACAAGCAGGATCACAGAAGATCCCGTATGTATGTTGCAAATATCAGTATTTGACTTTAGAATGCAATATTTATTAATTTTAAAAATATAAACTACATAGAGCACCCTAAAACATGTTTATAACATGACCTGCCCTTCCCTAGCAGGAGAACACTCAGAGGAAGGTAGACATCAAAGTCCTGGCTGAAGACATATGTTTTAACCAGATGTTGAAAATCATTTAATGTAGGTGCCTGGTGAACTGACAGAGGGAGTCTGTTCCAGAGTCTGAGGGGGCCACCACAGAAAAGGCCCTCTTGCACGTCAACACCCCTTAGAACTCTAAGGGACGTGGAACTACAAAAAAGCCCTCTCTGAGATCTCAGTATTCACACATTTCTACACGGAGTAAGGCATTCACTTAGATAACTAGAGTCCAAGCCATTTAGAACTGGTGCGATATACATCTGGTCAGAAACTCACATCAGCAGCTGACCTGCTGCATCCTGTACTAATTCCAGCTTCTGGACAATTTTATGTAGAGTGCATTACAGTAGTTTAATTTGGAGGTTAGCAGACAATAAACCACTTGCAAAAGAGCAGTGTCAAAATGTTGTGAATGCTGCTGCACCACAACAGATACGAACCACTTCAGATACGAACTGCCACAGTCAAAAAGCTGTAGACTACCATCCCCCAAAACAGAAAATTACTGGTTAAAATGCTTCCAGAATATTTTCTTGGGGTTTTTTTTCTGGCCGCCCAATGCATTTCAGCCATAAAAACCTTCATCAGTAGCTTTACTCAACGTTATTCCACAAGACACTCAAATAGACTCACCATAAAAGATAGGTTCTTGGTGTTGTTGATATTCTTAGGTTACATCCAGACATCACTTACTTATTCGACTATATTCTAGAATAAAGCTTGGATAGTCCAGGATGAAGCATGTCTAGATGTGCTTTATTCCAGAATATAAAAAATATGGCTGAATAGGTAAGTGACGTCTGGATGCAGCCTCAGTATTGTTTTGGAATAATATTTATTGCTGAAAACTATTACTGGATGAAATGCATCAAGCAGTGAGTTCGAGTTTAGACAATGTTTTGGCAACACCTTGACGTTTTGTGTGGCTTGTCAGGGTAGGTGCTTTTTCTTGGATTCATAAACCTTGGGGTTTGGTTCTTCCAATACTTCTGGCAGCAAGAATGGCCCCTGGATGGCAAATGAGAAGCCTGCATCAGCAGCCTTGCGGTGCCAGTGCAGATCTCCCAAGGAGGGAAACCCACCGTATCCCAACACAGCATGATGATTTGCCCCTTACAAATTGAAAAGTGTGACAAAAAGCAAGCAGAAAGTCGACAGTTAGCTTCCATTAGACTTTAAATTCACAACAGGGAGGATTGCTTTGCCAGTTCTACTTACCTGCTCATATTTTCATTCATTGTGAATGCACCATACAGAAAACAGATCAAACCAATAACAGCTGCAAAAAAAAGCATCTCTGTGTAGAAACCCAGCCAGGCAAAATAGATTCCAATTCTTTCTCCATAATACTTCCTGTAGGATAGTAAAACAAAGCATGTAACAAAAGATCAGCATTTGGTGTATATATACAAAAAGGATGTTGGAAATTGAACTGAAAAAGATTAATTTCAAATGCAGTTAGCTAAATGTGGATGTAATGATACTAAATCAGGCTGTGTCTGCTTCTGCATTAAGGTAAACACTAATATGAAGATATACTACAGGAACTACAAGGTTCAAGGATGAATGGGATTGCCACATGAAAAGAAAGAGAGAACTCCTATACTTTAAAAGTTGTATAGAAGAGGAAATCACTCACCTGATAAGGTCCAAGGGCTGTTCTTTGAAAAAGCGAGGAAATCTTGCCCATTCCCTATAGAGCGTGTATCTTTCATTCTCACACTTTGGATCATTTGCCCTCCTCCAATACTGGCACTGGGCAATTCAATCAAAAGGAAATAAAACCAATCAGCCAATGCTAACCACTGTTCTTGTACATCAATTAGTTCCAAATATAAAGTACGGGAGAAGGACTGTATGCAGATTTCACAATGATTCCATGCATGGGACAAACTGGTATTGGATGGCAATATATAAAACAGGTATTCCCTAAGAATAAATGTATTTTCCCCCAAAACTAGGGAGAGCATTTTTTCCTCTTCAGACCTTACCTATGACTGAGGATGGATAATACAATGTACAGTTCAGACATGTGCCTATCAGTACATCCAAACATATTATATACTGTGAAGGGAATATGCAGTCCTGATTGTCCTGTCAGACACCACAACTCACCTTTTGTCATCACGGCACAATATATGATCGGTACTGCACATTTACATTAGCACGGGAGAAAGAACTCCCCCTGCGCAGTCTCTAGTTAAATCGGAGTATAATCTTAAGCCTCCTAAACAAGGAAGTGCAGCTCTAAACCTGATTGGCTGTCTCAATCCATGTGATGGCGTGTGCCGCCTAACACTCATCACTCCAATGCCTCCTCAAAGAGGAAACTACAGAACTGCCTTTTAAGTGGGGACAATCAGTTTTCCCTTCACAGTGAGTAAACTGCAATTTTTCATTTAACTGTGAATTTGATAGCTTTAGTCTAGAGGCAACCAACGTTACTGCAGAAATGCAATCATAACACATAATTTAACTGTCCCCAACAATAAAAATGTGAAGATCTGCACTGCAGTGAAAGGCATTAATCATATGAATTGCTAATAGTAGCTTCACAATACCCAAATGTTTTTGTAACACTAATTATGTTCCCTGGCTAGTACAAATGAAACTTTGTCCTTCAATTTCTCAAAATAAGGAGCCATGCAGCTAAAGAGTCATTTATTTTCTCCTCAAGCATCATCTTTTTCTATTCTCCTCTCTCCTCTTCCATTTTTAGGCCACTTCAGAATTTCCTTAAAATGCAGGGGAAATTACTTCTCACTTGATAGGGTAGTTACAGTAAGGGTTTAAACTAAGGATGTGCACAAATATTCATAACATTCACTATTTGTACGAATTTGACTGAATTTGGACTTTCATACACGAATCAACTGTTACAACACTCATATATTAACATGTGAATAAATGCAAATGTTTATGGACGTTCGTATGAATAGTCTGGAAATTTGTGAAACCGGGGAGGTGGAAAGCAGCTGTGCCAGTCACATATGCTATGGATCCTGAGTTCATTCAACATGGATTGAGAGCGGATTAAAAATGGATTCAGGTCGGATTTGACACTTTCAGAATGGATATGATATGGGATACGTATTGGATATGTATGCATTTATGTTGGATACAAATTGGATACTTATTCATTCATATCACATATTTGTATGAATACATTCATATCAAATAGAATCCTACCATATTTGAAGGGGATCTATTTGAATGAATAAAAAATGTCTAACATCCAATTCATTACAAATTAAATGCCAAACCCACCCCCATTCCTAGTTTACCCCGTTCAGTGCTTTGCTTCCTTAGCGTTATATCTTTAGAGACAGAACACAAGGAATCCTAACTGGGAATAGGTAATATGCAAAGTCATTGGTTATTTAATATTCCTGCAAGCTTATTAAAAATTCTGGGCAAAATCCATGAAAATATTACTGCGGCTTTCTCTCTCCATTTGATTATTTTCAAGTGCAATCTGTTTTCTCAATAGCTGCTGCAGAAGGAAGGAAAAACCGCAAGAGGAATTTCTTGTGAAACAGCTCTGATTTTCATGTAGACCACCACCAGAGGGCACTATGGCATTAAACAATCACCTTATAAACCATTTTCAGTTTTATAGCGCAGCTGTAAGTAACCATCCTTTCCCTTTTCTTTGCCTCTTCGCTTCCTCAGTGACTTGCACAGGTGTTGTCTTAAATCAGCTAAATATCTCCACAGACATATGTAACAAGCAATTTTCACAGTAATAGTCACAATTACAGCAAATTACAGACATTATGTCTATTGAAAGCAGAATAGATCAAGACGTCAGTTAAAAACAAAGAAGTGGAGGTTTCATTTGGGAAAACACCAGGAAATGAAAAAAGATGAATAAATACTCACATCATGAAGAGGATAAGCAGCGGCATAGGTACCATTATTCAGCAGCCTTTTGATTCCAAATTTCTTCTTCCCTTCTTCCGTTCCATATGGACATCTTGTTAAAATGTAGAAAACCTAGAAGAAGGGGAAAACTCACAAACTAAATTTAAAATTACAACCATACAGAGATTATAAGATAACCTATTTTTCATTTCCAGATACAGGGTACTTCATTGCTCTGAGCCTGAGTTTTGCTAAATTAAACTATCTTCCATCTATGCTATGAGGTTTCGACAAGGCAAGTGGTGCTCCAAGAGTCCTCTGCTTTGACCCAAAGCTGAGCTTTCTTAAGGAACCTCTTGATCAACTTTCAGTGGGAAAGAGGCAGTAGTGAAGCCAGAGTCAAAGGTCAGAATTTCCAGCCCTCCACCTGCAACAGCTCCTCATGATTTTATTTTTCAGAACTTTGATTCAAACATTTTATGAGGCATTCATACACATTCATAAAGTCAGTTTTTACAACTTTGCCACCCCCGCTCACCCAGACCAAGGTGAACTCTTACACCAGCTCCCCCTGTTGCTACTGGTCTTTTTAGAAGCCCAGAGATGGTGTGACCACATGCTGCGCTGGGCACAGCCTGAGGCGATTCCAGACATGTCAGGGTTATAATTTAGAAGTCCCTGATGGACCTCTGACAACCCTTGTGTCTTCTGCTTGAGATGCCCATAAGCAATCGGTGGGCCACTGTGTGAGACAGGATGCTGGAGTAGATGGGCTGTGGCCCAATCCAGCAGGACTCCCCTTATGTTCCAACCAGAGGGGCCGGTGTCAGTTTGGGTTAGAACACCTTGCCATTGAAAATAATCCCTGCAACAGGGATGAGGCAGAGGGTGGAAGAAACGTCACCAAGAACAAGTGATCCACCTTAACTAAAATCTGTTTGGGACAGGGTGGGCCACAGGTATACCAGAAAATCTGTGGTCTTGTTTTGGAGGGCTCCCTCACACACACAACAGTGTTATCACAGTGTTATAACACTCAAGTCTGATTCACCTTTACTGCTACTGGCAGGACTACACTGTAAGAAAAGTATACAAACATATATAGAGTAGTACTCTCACCAAGGACAGAGGTGTGCATCTGGCTGTTTTGAAAGTTTTGGAACAGCCACACAATCTCAAAGAGGAGGTCAGTGTTTAGGTAAGTGCTCCTGCTTTCTCCATGCTTTCTGGAGTCTAGATGTGAGCAGGGAACAGATGTGAGCAGATGTTCCCTTTGTCCTAGTGGAGCTACATCCTGTTTCTGCAGATTCTGAAGTCTGGTGGGACTCTGTTGCTTACTGGTACGTACAGGTAAATATTCCTCCCCACCTTTCAGATGTCTAGTGAAGGCACACTAGTGCCTCTAAACACGGGCTCCTCCTCCTCGTTGTTTTGAAACAACAAAAATATAGGGCTCTCTGTAAAATCTATAGAATGATGATTATTGCAAAAGGATAGGGAGGGCTAAATGGTCTATGTCCCTACCTCATAATACCTATTTTCTTCTTTACATCAACCACTTGCCCAGTGAGAGACAGTGTCTGAATAGGTATCACAAATGATGGAAAAACTCACAATTCTGTTTCTGACAGATGGTGAGAAAAAGGTATGCTCATCATCTATGAGGTAGAGTTCCTGCCTTTCTTTGCTGAATGGGGCAGTAAAGTAGTCTGTCTCTGGATACATCACAATCTCAGGTAGCCTGAATGGCTGAAGCATACAGTCAAAGGGGTTGTCAACAGCACATGGAATATCATTTTCCTTTATAGGTGCTTTGATGTTTAACACTTCAGCGTATGTGGTCAGAACTTCCCACGGTGCATGAATCTTCACGAAGTAAGTTTTGCCGTTTTCAGATTCCTGCAAAGCAATAAAGCTCCAGATTAAAACATTTTATACTGGTACTGCTACCGCAGAGCCAAAGAACAGGAATGTGTAATTTAGGACAGTAAGTATACCTGCCCCCGCCCTCACCCTAAGCATCTCCAGTGGTCCAAAGGACAATTGTCTGCCCTCAGTTTTAATTTATTCCACTGAATGGAAACCCACCACCACCTTTACTTCAGGTTGAAGAAAAGATTTCTTTAAGGCTTTTGCTCCTAATAGTAAAGATAACCAAAAAAGAGAGAAGGGAGAAGGTGAATATTTTGTTTAAAGCAATTTTGACAACCTGATTTAAAAAAGCAAACATGTGAATGCAGAAGATACTTAGCCTTCCTGTTGCAAAATCCCCTCTCTCGTACCCTTTGCGCAAAGCACGATGGGAGGGAGGGTATTTTGCCCTCACTTGTCCCTGGTGGGAGCACTGGTGGCAACTTACTGGGTGTGGTTTTCTACCTTGTACAATATAGGTCACACCCTTCACTTACCAAATGAGGAGCCTGCTATTGCCTGAGAAAGCTACATCTCTATTTGTGGTGGCAGCAGGCACCTCACCACAATTACATTGCCCCATTTCTGTGCTACATCTGACAGAAGGCCCACTGTTGCATGTTGCAATTTCACACATAGCCGCTTCCATCTGCCACTGGGGAAAAAATACTTCCTTGCTCTGAAATGGAGACAGAGGAGGTGTCCTTTCCATCAGCCATAGTGGGCAAGTATCTCTCCCAGGTCCAGTAAGAAGCTATCTTGCAAGTTAAGTGGAGACATGTCATTAATTCTCCATCAAAAAAAAAAAAATATGGCCAGGCCAGTTGTAAACTGTACTGGGGAAAAACTTCAAAGTTTTCAAAGCTTCAGAGGCCAGGAGGTACCTGTTGTGAAAGCGGCGCACCTGCTGCCTCAGCAGGAGCATTAGAGCCTCTTGCTGCACATGTGGCCTTTTTAATGGCCACTTGAAAGCATCTGAAGTCTGACTCTTGGGTCTAACTTGTTATATTAATTTCAACCCCCCTTCTTCCCATGTCCAGTGTAGAATAATGCCAAGTGGCCAAACTGCAATAACCTCAGGAATAATTCATATTCGGCATCCAAGATAAGGGGGCCTTGACTTTCTAACTTTCCTGAATACCCTGCATTGCTTTGGGTAAGTCCTGGGAGAGAGATTTTGTTAACAGAGACCAAGAACCAGCACTATTTTCTTGCAGTCTTATCTCCAGATTGCATCTGAGCATACAGTTAGTTATTTTCAAACTCTTTCCTTATCACCGAATTGCAATCACTTCCCTTTAGCAGAAAACAATTTCCCTCCACTTAGAATTTTATCAAAACGGGATGCGTGTGTATTATTGGACCAGTTATTGTTACTTAGTCTCAGCCATGTTTGAATTACTGGAGGGGGGAAGTAAGTCATATTAATGAAGCAGGTTCTGCAAAACCTGCCTTGAATCATGAGCTAAATATTTTTGCATCTGTATATTATCTTCATTTATCACGGGTCTGCAATAAACTGTCATTCATGATAACTAAACAGGAACCAGATCTATAAAAAGCCTAAGCTGCCTATGGGCTACTTTCTTCTCTGTCCATAGTACACAAATGTACACATAGTACAAGTGTCCTTTTATCACTGGAGATGTATTCACAGTACATATAAGTGGACCCCAACAAAATGCTGGCTATATTGCATACTGTAAAATGCACACTGAGACAATGTCAAATTGGTCGTTCTGTAACTGCCCGTCATCCAAACGTGCCATACAAACTCATGCTGTCAGGGTGCCCAAATGAAGTTTCAGGCACACTTCCCTAGAATCTCCACAAAGAAGGCTTCATGTGTTTGTGTGTCCTTCTCACTGCCATTCTAGATTGCCATTCCAGAGCATAAGCCAGATGGCATCGGTGTTTAGATACTAAATGCACAGAGAGGAGATCCTGTGGGATGTAGGCATAGTCTTGGCTTTCTGAGAAGGAATTGTATCCATATCACTGGGTGCTTCCAGACATGCCCTTTGCTCTGCCTTAAATGTGAAGCCCCTTCCTCTCCTCCAAAGTGGAGGATTGGAAGCATCACATTTCTGGTGGAGCTGCTTTCCATCCACCAGACAGGAAGATCCATCAGCAGCAGTAGAACTGTGCCATGTAGCCCTTAGCACAATAAAAAAAATGCTTTTTACTTCACAGGGTGGGGTGGTGGTGGTGGAATGCTGCTGTGCTCCTCCTGCAGGGCATGGAAACAGTGAACTCGCTTTACTGCTTCCATCCCTGGCCGAAGGCACCCATTTTCTCATCATTTCCTTGTGGACTGCTGATATTAAATTTGGGTTCAACACTTCAGGAAATGAAGCAACTCACATGGCAATGAAGATAAACTGGATCTTCTTCCAATCCCCTACATGTTTTTCCTCCCTATACAAAAATAACTGCTATCCAGAATGATCCTTTACCTTCTTATCTTCAGTCTCTAGCTCCAGACCAGCTTTTGCTAGATTATTCTCAAATTCCCGTCTCCGTTCCTAGAAAGGAAGAAAGGACTATTTAGCCAAATAATGCAATGGAAATACGAACAGCTCTTTTTCTTGTATATTGTTGTGGGTGGTTATAGTTTAATCTTACTAATTTGTTTTAGTGATTTGCCCTTCTACAAGCAAAAAGACAAGCAATATGTAAAATAGTTAAAAATGGGAAATTAAAAAGAATACTGCTGACTTTTTGCCTTGGGCTAATGGGGCAGATAATAAGGGAAACCAAGGCAAGCTTTTTACAAAAGGGGTAAAACAGAGCAATTTTAACCTTGGCTGCAGTACTACTTTCAACATTTGAAAGTTCTGTCTGTCCCCAAATTCATTTGACCCATGGAGAGGGTTTGCCACAGGAAATAAAGAAACAACTTTTAAAATATTTATTTTAATTTGCTTTTTGCAAATCCGAGTTTGCTGCCAACTCTAGCATTCTGGTCCAGTACAAACAATGTTGGGAGGAGGATGGGTTGCTGGTCCTGAAATTACTCCACCCTTCCATGATCCCACTTCAATCTGTGGGACTCAAAAGACTGGTGGAGATACTTAATATGGTATTACTGGCAGAGGTTCTTTCTACACAATGGAAAAGCACATGTCCAGGACTGGCTGGGGTTAGGGGCAACTACAAGACCCCATGCCAGATGCTGATGTCTCCCATCCTACTGTTCAGGAAGGGTAACTTTTCTGGAGTGCACGTGACTTTGAGGTTGTTCTTTTCCCCAAAAAATTGCATGGGAGTAGTATGTGGATTGTTGCCAAAAGAAAATGCAGAATTTCTGGCTTCACATGCTCCATATCTTGCGTCCTCATATTAGGAGACATACTGGCTTCATCATGGCCTGATCAGAGCTTCATATGCATGAAGCTAGAGATTAGATCTGTAGCAGAAGTGTTCATGTCAATAATGTCTATCTTTCCCATGGGAATGTATTACTCAACCTAGAACAGAAGAACAAGTCTATACAATGCCATGGTCTGACTTTAGCAAGCTGCCATGTAATGTGAAAACATGCTATGTAAGTATTGCAACATATGAGCAATTGGATGTTAGGTATCATGGAGATCCCATGTATCAATGCAAGTTAACAGCACACACAAGAGGAGGCCTAGGGTCTTTTTCCACTCCTTTAATCCGGATCTAAGGAATGGGTACTTTCCTTAATCTGGATTTAGTAGGGGTTTGCCTTCAGAGCCTTTGCTAATCTCCGAAGGCAACTTCGGAGGGACTTCAGAGCCTTTGCTAATCTCCGAAGGCAACTTTGGAGGGATTTTGGAGGGACTTTGAAGCTCCCCCCCATGGGCGCCCCCTCCCCCTCGCCTCCTCTAGACCCCACTGCCGGATTGCAATGGAAACAGGCTCCCTACAATCTGGATTTTCAGGCTGAAGACCCCATTGTAGACCCCTTTAATGGGGTCTACATGAAATCCAGATTATAGGTCCTGAAGGACCCATATGATCTGGATTTCCCGAGCTGCAGTTGAAACAAATGTGTCCCTAATGGGGTCTGAGGTGGAAATGGGGTCATCCAGCTCTCAGCCAAATGGGCCCTTAATGGGTGCTAAAATGGGTACTTTCTGCCAGTGGAAAAACACCCTTTGTCTACAAGTTTAAGCCAGCAGCATTGTAGAGGAGAAACCGCAAATCAATTATGCTGCAGAGCCAAATCAGACTTTGCAACTAAGTTCCACTAAGTGAAAGAATCCATATTTTACTGAGCATATAAGAGGCAAAATGCTACAGATGACTGTGACACAAAAGGAACAACTGAACTGAAAAATATCCTTCTTTTTCCATGTCACTGTATTTTTTTAAAAAATACCTTTCTCAGTGATAACCACATTCCTTTTTGAAAAGGTGAGCTGGAAGGCAGAGAGACAAGTACACACACTTACACCATCGCCAGAACTTTTTGATTCAATTTGCATTACAGTTTACTTAATTGTTTTACTTTTTCCTTTTTTATTCATGCTGTTATTCTGGTTGTTCTTTCTATGATTTTAATTTTGTTTTGTTTTGTTTTTGCTGCATTGTTAAAAAAACAAATCAATGAATAAATCAGAATCTGAATCTCCATTTCAACTGTAATTGCAACTGCACAGATCCATAAACCTGCAACTTACTTCCATTGAAGAATGCTTTGTTTGTCAAACGGGATTATTTATGTTTACGGAATGTGAATCCACTTTTCTTTCTTGTGTGCAATTATCAAAGCCATTTTACTATTTTAAAATACTGCAAATAAGTACAGATATGATGCAGTTAATTTGAAGAAATTAATAAAAGCAGGAGAAAATCAGGGAGCCAATACCATGTGCAGAGGCAAAATGAAAGCAGCAGAGTTGCTTCAGTTTGGTTCAGGCCTCCCTGAACCACCTTGTTCATTACTCTGGCTTGTGGAGGAGTGAAGGGAAGAACTGGCACAATTTGCCTTCACATCATGCCAAGCTGCCATATCTCCAGTTCTGTAGTTCATCTGATTCAGACCGAAATCAGCCGGCCAAATGACCAAGCTGGGGAGACAGCAGTTTAGGATGATTTGAGACCAAGTCATGCCAAGACTTCTCTTTGTTCCCAGCACAACCTGCAGCTAGGAAGCAGAATAGCAAAACCAATCAGAGGACAGGATTCTGATCCACTGCATATATCCAATGGTTAGCACTCGGACTAGAGCAAAAAAAGTTACAATTGCCAATGGACTGCGAGTTCAGGGAGACAATCAGTCAGAGCATTGTGAAAAACAACCCCATAAAACCATAAAGAAAGGCATTTTGTGGCCTCCCAAATGCAGTGGAATATGCAGGAATGTTGCCCATTTAGGTGAAGATGCTTACACAAACAGAAGATGGACTGTAGACAAGAACTCTAACCATGAACAATATCTAAAACCTACCTGTAATCTAGTGTTGATGAGCTACTACTGAAGTAACAGTCTGCTATGTTATGAACTAGGCAGGTTGCTGGGAACTAGCAGTTTTCAAGAGCAGTTTAGGCTGTGTCTCCATTAAGCAGCAAAAGCACCATAAGTAAGGACAGTTTTCATTATTCCCTTTGGAGACCAACTGCCCTGAGAGCCTGATGAGGGTGCTTTTAATGCATAATGGAGATGCAGCCTTAGTGCAAAGAATAATGGATTGTGCATGTGCACACAAAGAAACTAAAGACCACTGAGCCTCTTTCCCACTGGAATGGAAAATTTTAATTAAATATCAAAGCCTGGGAGCACATAAAGTCTCTACAGAGGATTTAAAGCAAGGTGAAACTCCTGTGACTGCTAAGAATGATAGGCAAAACCCCTGGAGTGGAGAATAGATGGATTTGTGGACTCTTAGGACGAGCAACCCTACTGGGACAATGTACATTAATGGTTACAAGAGAGGAAGGTATCAAACTCTCCCAGTAAAAAAGGGTCATGTTAAGAGTGGAAAATACATAAGCCACTTGAATCTTAGAGGCTTTAAGGATACACTTAAATATTTAGTCAAATTAAATTAAGGAGATGCAAGGACACCTTCTGAGGCTTGAGTCAGAGGGTTTGAAAACAAGAGGGCTATAAAATTGTTGAATAATGTTACTGATGAATCAGAGAGTCACAGACATTATTAACAGATAAAAATGCTAGAATTTATGCTTGAAAGGCTTCCCTGAAGAGGTGGCTCCTGGAGAGTTAATGAATACTTTCATAGAATGGTTGAAGCAAAATGACATTGAGATACTGGAGGGCAAGATAAAGTGAGTGCATAGTTTAAGATAAAAATACAAAGTGACAATCCTTGAGATCTCTTTGTGAAAGGTATAATATTAAAAAGTTTGAGAGCTATACCAGACTAAACTGTCAAAGAAAAAAACTGAAGCCTTACAGGATTTGTCAATCGAGATAATTAGACAAAGGGAAAAATGAGGCCTACAATGTGGGGTATTGCTATTCATGGGGATTTCTGACTGCCATACTTATATTTCATGAAAAGTTGTTTAAAGCAAAAAATGAAGATAAGGGGGAAAGCTATTAAAGGTGTTAAAAATGAACAGTGATGGGAATATTAACGAACAAGATGAAACGGTGTTGAAAGAGGGAGAAATATATGAAAATTGACCCAAGATAGACGGTAAAAATGAAAAAGTTTTAAAAAATAAATAAATGAACACTCATGGCAAGACACTTGGACATCATAGTGACAATAGCTATACATTGCTCTGGTTTAAGTTAAACCAAACTAAATGATCAAGAGAATTGTCCTGCCTTTAATGGGTTTGGAAATTATGAGAAGCCTTAGCACAGATGCTTGGAACTTTGATTAACATAAATAATAATTCTTTGTTGAATGTGTGGATGGATTTATTGGTTAAAAGATTTGTTTAGATTAATAAGGTGAATTAGTATGCCAAGAAGCTGGATAGGATGTTTAAAAAAATTAAATATCAAGATAAAAAGCAATGTGTTATTTGTAATGATTTATGTAGTACAGATTTATAACAGTAGTTTAAATATATAATACATTTCATTGCTATAGATTTAGAATTTGATAGCAAAAATATATAATTTGTATTGGTGGTGGCTGAAAATGGAATATAGATATGTATACAAAATAATATATTTATAGTAAGAAATATAAAGGGTATAGGAATATAATATAAAATTATATAGGTAAATGTATTTAGGAACATAAAAATATACCTAAAGATCAACAGCATTCTGGAGTGAAAATTGAAATGGATTAATGGAAGTTATAATATTTGGGCGAAATTTCATCTAGTTTTGGAAGAGGAAAGGATGAACACAATTCACGGAATTTTACTTTATTTTTTGAAGGGAAGTGTTGAACAACTTTTTGTTCATCCTTCCACTGGATAGACTAAGGGGCCTTGGATTAAATAAAGTGGGTAGAGAATGGATCACCAAATTGTGAGGGCAAGGAAAACTAATTTAGCTTTTAATATGGAAATTGTATAACCAATGCAAAAGTTATTGATAACGACAATCGATGTAAATGGATGAGGTTACTGCACAGGAGAGAACAGCCTCATTTTAGTTGAAGAGGAGCAATCTCAATCACAGTAGGACTCATTCTATCTAATGGTATTGCTAACCCCAGCAGGATCAAGAGACAGCAAAACAGACTGTACTGCCACCCTTAATGCACAAGAAAATACTTCCTAATTTCAATAAAAATAAAAGGTGTGCCACATATATAGCCCTCATGAGGTTATGATGAGGGATAAGTACTATCCAACATCTGTTTCAAGTAACTTCTGATATTTGCTTCACAAATATAACCTGTATATCACCCATCCCAGTTTATTTTCAAGATAACAGTTGATAGGAGACTTCAGTTCCTCAAGCTGCATGTTATAAAAGTGAACGAAAGTTCAATAGTTAGTTAATGGCACTATGTAAAGCTTTGCATAAGATATAAGTAATAAATATTATCTGAACAAATTGTGTAGCCATAAGTTCACTTTCAGTCAGCAATGCTGTAATAATCAATTAACAGATAAAACAGAAATTATGATATCCATGTCTTAAGACATGTTTTGATACCTACCTACCTTTCTTTCTCTCTCACTTCTTCCCTCCCTTCTTCTCTGAACTCTCAGACAACCTTAGTGTACGCAAAATACATTTTTCATCTACATTCATGCCCTTCAGAGGGATAATTCACTACCGAGCCCAATTCAAGGTTTTGAGTCTTGACTTATAAGGCCCTAAATGACTTGGGGCCCAAATACCTAAAGGAATGCCTTCTCCCATATCAACCTGCCCGTGCCTTAAAATCAAGTGGTAAGGCCCTCCTGGTTGTCCTACCACCTTCAATAGTGAGGTGGGTGGGCACCTGGGAGAGAGCCTTTTCGGTGATGGCCCCCAGGCTATGGAATGGCTTCCCCCTCAAGGTGCATCATACCCCTTCCTTCTATATATTTAGGAAGGCGATGAAGATGCACCTCTTTGCCCTGGCCTTTGACTGAGCTGATTATATTTCCCTCTCAGGACAGACACTATCATTTTAAACACAATGTGTATTGTTTTAGAGTTGTTGAATTTTTAAAGTCTTTTAATGTATATTCTGTTTTAATCTGTTGTTTTAAGGTTGTTACCCGGCCAGAGATCTTTGGGTATGGGGTGGGATAGAAATGTAAATAAATAAATAAATAAATAAATAAATAAATAAATAAATAAATAAATAAATAAATAAATAAGCACACAGACTTCCCAAATGTGCAGTTGTCAGATGTTTTCTCAAAAATGCATCTATTCATAGCCCACAGAACTTTGCCAAGTCACTGTGCTACAGAAAGGAATGCATTAGACTTCCTGGAGATCACTGCACAATGTTAATACTGCATGTAAAATTTTTAACTGCAGGACTCATTGGTGGGAAGGATTGAAAGCAAAAGGAGAAGGGGATGGCAGAGGAAGAGATGGAGAGAGGGTGCTATGGAAGCAAGAATCATGACTTTGGGCAAACTTCAGGAAGCAATGGAAGACAGAAGGATCAGGTATACTATCATCCAGTGTTCTCAACTATGAAATAAGGTTACTGAACCAGATGGGCCACTGATCCAATGCAGCATGATATTTCTCTTGTTCTTATGGACACAAACCAGAACCTCAATTCTATCAAAAAGAAAGGTATCCCATTTCCCCTTCTTCTCTCCCTCTTGTGAGCCAGTTTGGTCTTCTGGTTAGGGTCCCAGATTCATATCTCATAGCTATCAGGGTTGATTTTGCACTCCCCCATGAAGCCAGCTGGGTGATCTTGGCCTAGTCAGAGCTCTCTTTCCAAGTTCTCACACCCTCACCTACCTCACTGGATGTCGGTTGTGGGCAGAATAGGAAGCTTTGTCAGCCAGTTTTGAGTCCTCTTAAATGGATGAGAAAAGTGGAGTATAAAAGCCATCTTCCTGCTTCGTATATTATTTAGCAAACAGTCCAACCAACACTAACCAAATTGATGTGATTCCCTGTCTGGTTTTCCACAAATTTAAAGTTCTGAAACTCATGTTGGTCTTTCACTTTTGCCTTCCTCCCTGTGCTCCTGAATGTTTGAAACTTGCAACAGCTTTGTGCCGGTCCTTTTTGCTGCCTTTGGCCTATTTAGGGTTCTTTCGCTTGTCCTGACTGTCATATACTCTCCCCTTCTGTCTCTCTCTCTCTGTTCTTTGGCTGCATCTGCACTACCACTGTGAAAGCGCTTTAAACTGGGCCTCTGGACATCACTTCCTGATTACAGTAATTGGACGCTGGCTGTCCTGAGCCCCTGGTTATGGTTCCTTTACTGAGTAATGAAGATACAGCCTCTCTCTATGATTATTAGTTGTTCAGTACAGCTCACAACTGTATCTTCTGCTTCTGGCCCTGGGGAGAGAAAGTCACAACTTTGTAGCAAGGCAGAATACAGCAATCTGATCTTTTTCTAACTTCCACTGCATGTAATGAGTTCCTTAATAAATTTCTATATGATACTATCACAATTTCTCATCCGTCTTCCTGGCACCTTATAGAATGAGTGGTTGAGAATGTTACTATAATGGAATGCATTGCTCTTCACGATGCTAATTCACCTACAGTTGTGAGTATTGATTTCATGCCTTCTGCCCTGTTAATTCCCAATAAAAGCTATTACCCTTTGCCATCTTCTTCTAATCCAAACTTGCATTCTCCAACCGGCCCTTACAATTGGTAAAGGTGGGTTGATCTTCCTCCGCAACCCCTCCACGACCGCTAGTAGGCGCTGTTTTTTCTTGCCCTATAAGGGCCGGCGCCTGCGTCATCCTCCCAGTTCTTTCGGTCGCTCACTCCTCTACGACGGGGGCCGCGCCTATGGAAGCCGGCCCCGAAGAAAGAAGAACTCGCATAGAGGCTAATTGGCCTCGCTTGGACTTTCAAGTGCCGGAGGGCCTTGAATACCAGCTGCTTGGCCCTCCCTCCTGGGAAGAGGCGGCAGCCTTCCAGCGCTTTGTTCAGCGCTGTATTCGGGTGCAACTGGAGCTCTTTCCCACGGTGGATAACTCCGGCGCGTGCCCGAAACGCCGCAGCAGAACGCCGGGGCTGCAGGAGACTGAGCAGCGGGCGGCGCGAGCGGAGGCGGCGTCCTGAGGCGCGGAGGAGACGGAGCTTCATCCCGCGACCACCGAGGACACAGAGGGGTGAGATTCCGAGGGACGGACCTAAGGGTCTCAGTCCCTCGCGCGATTCTCCCCCCCCCCCCCCCACCACCACCACCACTCCCAGCATTGAAGGAGCCAACGGGGCTAGGAACGGCCGTTCCTTCCATCCAGCGTCCCCCCCCCTAACTCCTTGGAGTGGCGGCAGAAGGCGGGAATAGGCCCGCGCAGCGCAGGGGGGGGGCGGCGGAATCGAAACTGGCTTCACACGGCCGCGTGGATTAGAGCCAGCTTTCGGTTTCCCTCTCATGCACAGGGTCCTTACAGAGATGCCTTCAGGAAGGGCCTCAGCAGAGACTGGAACGGGGTCCAGGCGCTCTAGAAAGAACACAGATGCTCCGGCCGACCCGGATCCACGCCCCCCATTATCTAGAGAGGACGTGGAGGAGATCTTCATGGCTTTGGCTGAGCGCCAAGCGCGCCAGAGCCAAAAACGCAGACACACTAGCTCACGTTCCCGGTCTAGCTCACCTTCCCCTTCCTCCTCCTCCTCCTATCATAGCAGGGGAAGGAGCAAGGCTAAGAAAAAGAAGAGTAAACATCGACACAGAGAACACTCTTCATCCTCCTCCAGCAGAGCCTCAGCTTCCAGGGTCAGGGCCACACCATTGCAAACCCCAGCCCCCCAGGAAAGAGCCAGACAGCTTACTTCACATACTATTACTGTCCAGGATCCACCCGCCAATCAGGCTGCCCCTATTCCCAGCACATCAGGGGTGACAGTTGCACCCCCTGTCATTACATCAGAGGAAGGGGAGATACTGGATTCCGAATTTGACCCAGAAGGGCAAGAGACGGATCTTCCAGAAGAAGCTGCCGCCCTACAAAATAGGCTTTTTCCCAATGAGGATTATCCCCCCTTCCTTCAGATTCTCATGGAATTCTTCCAGGTTACCCCCCCCCACCTGAGACCCCTGAATTGGCTACAGAGGCACAACTGCTCATGATGCCCCCCCCTGCGAGCCACAAGACATTACCCATTCCTCCCACCTTAACCAATGTTTGGAAGGGGGACTGGTCACTTCCGTGCTCGAACAAGAAAATACCACAGGTACTCAGGAAATACTTTGGGGAGCCGGACTCAGTACCCCCCATCTGGAAGGTCCCGGAGGTAGATTCGGTGTTGTCCTCACTTGTTTCTAGTCAGGTGATCCCAGACGTCTCTCTGAAGGACCCAATTGAGAAACGCATGGACGTTTTTCTTCGTCGGGAATTTGAATCATCTTCCATGGCCGGCAGAGCTTCGGCTACTGCCTCCATGGTACTCAGAGCAGGACTTAAATGGGCAGATGACCTCATGGTCACCCCAGGGCTCCCTAATAGTGCCAAGACAGGTATCAGGAACATCAGGGCGGCCCTGGCATTTGCTGCAGATGCCACCCTGGATGCTTTACAGATGTGCGGCAGAGCCACTGGGGCCAACACCGCCACACGCCGAGCCTTATGGTTAAGACACTGGAATGTGGATACCAACTCCAAAATGAAACTCCTAGCACTACCATTCCACGGAGAAAAATTATTTGGTGAAGTAATAGCAGAATACCTTATCGAGAACAAAGATAAGAAAAAAGTACTCCCCACAGCCCCCCCTCCTAAACAAGGAGATGCTAACAAAGGTAAACAGCGCAGAACCTACAATTCACGACGCTCGTCCTTCTTTAAAAGTCCACCTCCCCCTCCCCCTAGAACAAACTTCCCTCCAAAGGAGAGACAACAAAACTGGAACACGGGGTACAGACCCAAACAACAACAGAACAAGGGCTCCTTTCGTCCTAGTAAATCAGGAAACCAAGGAACTTAAGGATAAGACCCCACCGGTAGGGGGGCGACTCATCCATTTCTACGACTCTTGGGCGCAGAAGGTTTCTGACTCTTGGACACTATCTGTAGTGTCACAGGGATATAAGATAGAGCTTATCAACACTCCCCCAAACAGATTGGTGGTTTCCTCCCTTCCAAAACCCCCAGTGAAGAGAACTAGGGTGGTGGAAGCTATAAACAAGCTCCTGCAAGACAGAGTGATTGAACCTGTTCCGGCAACACAAATTGGCCAAGGAGTATATTCTATTTTATTTTTTGTTGACAAAAAAGATGGTTCCCTGAGAGGGATACTAGATCTAAAATTGGTAAACAAATGGGTACGCAAAAGAAGGTTTAAAATGGAGTCATTAAACAGTATAAGAAGTTATTTAGATAAAAATGTAGCCCTGAGTTCCCTGGATTTATGTTCTGCTTACAATCACATATTGATACACGAGGATTCCAGATCCCTCCTGCGCTTTAGGATTGGAGGACGGGATTTTCAGTTTCGTTCATTACCCTTCGGATTAAGTAGCTCTCCTCGCGTCTTCAGTAAAATTTTAAGCGAAGTTTTAAAATTTTTAAGGCTCCAGGGAGTAGAAATTTATGGTTATTTGGATGATCTGCTCTTGGTAGAGCGTTCCATGGAGGAGGCGGGGCAGGCGGTTCCCCTCACCCTCAGAACACTAAGAGAATTCGGCTTCCTGGTCAACTTAGAGAAAAGTTCCCTGTTGCCTTCTACCTCTCTGATTCACCTGGGGGCCCTACTGGACACTGTAACTTACCTGATCAGACCTTCTCCAGAGAGGGTAGAGAAGATCCTCAATCTGGTAGAGCTAGTTAGATCCTCGACTAGAGTGAACATTATGACCCTGGCCTCGCTCCAGGGTGCCATGATTTCGCTTATGGATATTTGCCCCTGGGCCAGACTACATTCGAGACCACTACAATGGTTTCTAATTCCATTCACGGAGTCTATTATTTCATCAGAAACTCTCCTGGTGTCAGTTCCACCAAAGGTTCTACAGTCACTATCTTGGTGGTCGAATAGGGACAACTTAGAGAAAGGGGTGCCCATCAGGGACCCGCCCAGGATTACTGTCACTACGGATTCCAGTCTGACTGGGTGGGGAGGCCATTGCAAAGGTCGTACGGCCCAAGGCAGGTGGGAGCTGGAGGAATCCAAGCATCCCATTAATTGGTTGGAACTAAAGGCAGTGTGGAATTCACTCATAGCGTTCCTACCTTTATTAAGACAGAAACACGTATTGGTAGAAACGGATAACATGACCACTAAAGCGCATGTCAATCGACAAGGGGGTACCAGATCGAAATCTCTAATGTTGTTAACCACAGATATGTTAAATTGGGCTGAAAGTAACCTTTCTTCTTTGTCGGCCATACATGTTCAGGGGGAATCCAATGTAGTGGCGGATCGGCTTTCGAGAGCACTCATTCCACACTCAGAGTGGAAACTGAAGGAGGAGGTCTTCCTACGGTTGGTAAAATTGTGGGGACGTCCGGTAGTGGACTTGTTTGCTACCCAGGAGAATGCCCAAGTGGAATGCTTCATCTCCAGGTTCCCGACAGAGGGAGCCTGGGCGGTGGACGCTCTGACAGCCAGTTGGCCCACTGGGCTAGGTTATGCTTTTCCTCCTATTCCCTTAATTCCAAGAGTGATACAGTTGATAAAAGATAAAGGGGCTCGGGTTATAGTTATTGCCCCTTTTTGGCCGAAGAGGCCGTGGTTTGCACAGTTGCTATCTCTGTCTTTGGTTCCCCCTAGGTGTCTCCCATCAATTCCAGATCTCTTGAAGCAAGGGGATCTGATGCACCCGGACCCCTCCTGGCTGGCCCTGACGGCGTGGCATGTCAAAGGGGATACCTGCAACGCCTGGGACTTGAAAGAGATGCCGTGGACACTGTGATGGCATCTAGGAGGGACTCCACGTATAGAATCTATAATGTAGCCTGGAAGGCTTTCTGGGACTGGTGCCAGAGGGAGGGGGTGTCGCCGGACAGACCTACTCCGGCACAGTTGGTGTCTTTTTTGCAAGCAGGCGTCAGGAGGGGACTAAAACTGAATACCTTGCGCAAACAGGTGTCAGCTGTTTCGGCGGTGTTGGATTTTTCAGGAATACCAAGACTCTCGGAAGACCCGTTGGTTAAGAGGTTTCTAGGGGGGGTTAAAGCTAGAGCACCACCGGTGCAACACCGCTATCCGAATTGGGACTTGCACTTTGTGTTAAGGATGTTACAAAAAGAGCCTTTTGAACCGTTAGAATGTTCAGAGATAAAGTTTATTTCTTACAAAGTGGCTTTTCTAGTGGCAATTTGTTCGGCAAGAAGGGTGTCTGAGCTGGCTGCTCTATCCATCGATCCGGGTTTATGCAGATTCACCCAGGACAGCTTGGTGCTCAGATTGGACCCAACCTTTCGAACCAAGGTGGACTCGGTCTTCCATCGACAACAGGAGATCCACCTTCCGAGAATAACAGCAGGTGAAAAAGGGGAGGCAGGTTGGGATTGGCCTGCGCTGGATGCGTGCAGGGCGGTAAGGATTTATTTAAACAAGACTGCAGACTTCAGGAGGTCCCAGAGCCTGTTTGTCTTGTTCTCGGCGGGGAAACGGGGACTAAAGGCTTCAGCCAAGGTCCTGGCTACCTGGGTAAGGGAGTGTATAGTTCTGTGTTACCAGAGTGATGGAGTTTCCCCACCGGGACCGATCCTGGCACACTCCACGCGGTCACAGGCGACGAGTGCAGCATTCCAACAAGAGGCCTCGTTGGAGGAAATTTGCAAGACGGCAGCCTGGAGCACTCCGTCCACGTTCACGAGGCATTATCGGTTGGATGTGACCCGTTCGGCGGATGCACAATTTGACCGTCGGGTTCTAGCCTCCGGGGGCCCGGAGGTGGTAAGACTATGGGCCCCGAGCGGAGGACTGGTTGGTTTGGGGATGTTATATGGTTCCCGCCCGGTGGGGTTGCTTGGGTATGTCCCACCTTTACCAATTGTAAGGGCCGGTTGGAGAATGGGATGATGAAGACCTTAGGGATCATCCATTCTCTCCGGCCCGTCAATTGGACCCTCCCGTGTACTAACCGTGTTGTGTATTTTATTCTCAGTCTATCTTGGATGAAGTGTCGTTCGCTCCAGGTGGAACTGGGAGGATGACGCAGGCGCCGGCCCTTATAGGGCAAGAAAAAACAGTGCCTACTAGTGGTCGTGGAGGGGTTGCGGAGGAAGATCAACCCACCTTTACCAATTGACGGGCTGGAGAGAATGGATGATCCCTAAGGTCTTCATCATCCCAGTTTCAGCAACTACTTTTAAATTCCCTGTGATAAAAATCTCACTGTCATTGGGTTGCCTCTAGCTACGGCCTCAACGTGCAACATGAATCTAACTTTCAGTGGAACCTTAGGAGTGGAAAAAAGCTGTGTTTGCTTAAAACAATCCTAGGCTGTAGTTCAGCTCCTTCAAACAGCCAGAAATCAGACTTAGCCATGCCACAAGTCCATCTGTCTGTCTGTCCATTCATCCATCCATCACTTTGTACCTGAAGGTCTCATCAGGTCACAATAAAATTATCATAAAAAGAGATAAACTAGAATAGCTAAAACGGTACCAGTGCCTGCTAAGGGAGGGTACACTCTTCCCTCTGCCAAAGGCCAGGACAAAACCATGCATCTTCATCAGTTGTCTAATTGCATACAGTGAGGGGATACTGAGAAGGCTCTTCCATGCAGCCTTATCCCCTTAACTGTTGAAGGAAGGGGATCACATTGTCATCACGACCCCACTGGCAAATCTCAGAGCACAGACAGGTCTGTATGGGAGGTGGTGTTCTTTTAGATATTTGGGGCCTAAGCCATTTAGGACCTTATAACTTAATGTTAACACTTTGAACTGGACTTGGTATTGAACAAGTAGCCAGCAGTGCCAGTTAGTGGTCACCTGTAGCAGCTTCTGAACTATCTCCAAGGGAAGCCTCACATAGACTGCATTGCAATAAGTCCAATCTGGAAGCATGGATTCCTGTGCCCAGACAGTTTCTATCCATACATGGCCATGGGAAATAGGTGTTCTTTGTCACTGCACTGCCCCAACTTGCATTTAGATGGTTAATAAACTGGAGTGTAGAGGAGGAAGGCTCTCTCTAGGATATCTGCACCCATGTGAAATGAGATATGGAATTACAACATGGAAGAAATCACCTAGCTCAAAGTTCATCGAGAGATAAGATGATTCTATGTTTATGCCTTTGCATATAAGGAACTCAGTTAACCTGCAGTCTAGTCCTCACACTAATATATCAAGTCAAGCCCTGCTGAATTAAAAATCACTGGTTTGAAATAAAAAAAAATAGCTGCTGAAATGTTGGTGTTTAAGATTGTACAATCTAAATTGGGTATCTTTAGGGTTTAAATGGATTCATAACAATTAAAGATATGCTGCTGGAGATCATGATAGTTCTTGCCCTATTATATCATACTTCGTTTTGGCTTCCTTAAAAACATCAGACTGTGAGGATTCTGGATGAGTCGTGTTGCTTAACTGAAGTGAATGCTGGTCAGGCTAACTGTGGAAGTTCTCACACTGAATCATAAAAACTAGCTACCTGCCAGAAGCTGGGCAGATTTCTAGCCTTGTCATTAATGGACAGGATAAGCACAGATCAGGGAATCTTTATCATACACAGAAATAATAGTGTGTCTAGCTACTACCACATTTAGTGATATTCATGGACCCCAAAAAACAGGCATGTTATGTGAACCAACACTTCAAAGAGATACTTGATGTCCACATTGTGATATAAAGTTTCTCTATATCATTGGACTAATTCAAGCTTCAGAATGGCAAGGTGCTTTCCAGGCAGACAGTGAACTGTTTCATTTATTATATTCTAGCAGTGTATATCCCTAACTTTGCTATGTGAGTAAAGACACAATCATGAAAAGTGCAGGTTCTTACTATGGAGCATGGGGAATCCATCACACTCATTGACCAGGTCAGTAATAAAACTGCTGAACTACAGTAGATGGACCACTTACCTAATTATTGTGAACAACTGAAGAGAGATCTTTAGGACTGGAGGCAGATTTTACAATTTGTGCCAGTAGAATGATTTATATTCAACTTTATTTTCTAGTCCTGAAGTCAGACATACGTGAAATTCACCTGATTATTGCAGGGATTTTTCACAGGGTAATGGATATATCCTAAATTCTAAAGTTGAGTCACATAAACATTTTCAAACAGTATTCAAATATGTATCTACAATTTCATTTACTTGGGGTATACAGTTACCCTGTTCATACTGATGAATGTTAAATTCATTCTTTAAAACTCAAGATGATGGGCATAAGTGTCATCTCAGGCAGGATCTGCATTGTGCTTTCATCCCACCATCACAACCATGCAGCCACCACTAATGAGATGGGCATTGGTCATTTCTTGTGTTCAGTGACCCCTGCTCATGTTGTCAAGTTCACAACTTCAGTTCTCCAGTTCCAATCTCAGAGGGGGAAGGCAGCTTTTCCCCATTACTGAGACTATGGGCATCAATATCAGCTGTGATCTTATTGCGGAAAGGGGGAAGCTGCCTCTCCACTCTTCAACCTGAGTCAAGATTAGAGACAGTCTTCATGTTGGGAGAGGGAAGGAGAGACAGCCCTTCTCTTTTTCTGGCAATACTGCAGCTGATGTTTACAAAGTGGGAGGGGGGAAAGCAAACTGATGATACAAAAGTGAAGTCAACAAGTGGCTAGTTATTTCCTAAAATGCTGCCTGAGAAGACGTGATCAAAAAACTTACCACTTTCTTTTCCCCTTCTATTTTTGGATCATCCACATAAGCAAGGACAAAGTCTATCCGGCGGACACCATCTCTGAAGAAAATGGAATCCTTGCTTTGATGCCGCTTGTTTATCTGCATAAAATACAATTTACATTATTAAATTCTACTGATGTCTATAAATACACCATAAATTCAGTCTGAGTTTTTAGTTTTCTAGTTCAGAATAAGTTAAAAGCCATAGCAGTTTTAGACACCATCTACTAAATAATTGAGGGAATATCTCATAATTCGTAACTGCATCACATTCCATGTATTTTGCATCACATAAAGTTTCTATGTACACTTTCTCTCTCTCTCTCTCTCTTTGTACTCATTCATCTTTCAAACACACTTCTCAGGCATTCACTCATATCACCCAGTTCATGCATGAACAAGCTTTGGCACATGTTATCACACGCTCAACAAGGTTGTCAACGCTCTCCACTTGTATAAGATTTATGAAAATAAAAGCATCTGAAGCTTCTTGCATGTTGCTTAGCTGTTGTACACGAGACAGGTAAGACCCAACATATATTAGTATAACAATGACACAAAACCACTATATTTAAACACATTTTAGCTTTTGCCTGAATTCGTTTTAGTGGTCGCTGCAAACTTTGCAAAAAAGCAAGTATTTTAAGTTGCTGTGCATTTTTCCCCCTAACAAAATTCTATTTTAAAAACAGCATCAGTGCAATATGTGAAAGCAGGAAGCGCAGAAAAGGCAGCGTAAGCTAAGAAAATATGTTGGTTTCTTACATTAAGGTTTAGGAAGCAACATTAATGGACGCTATTAAAATTTGATTCCATATTAACAAGGGAACAAACTATATGAAGAAAGTAATCATATACTTGCTTCTGTGAAAAATTCAGAGATTTAGGAACAGAATATTTCCTGTCAGTATCACAGATATGTTAAAAGCTAAGCTTAAACTCTGACAGAAGTATTTGGGACTGTCCATAAAAATCCAGGGACAAGTTAAACTTTTCCCTGAGCTTATACCATGTGTATAGTTCTAAGAGAAAACAGCTGTGTGCTGCCTATGTAAACTTTGCATGATTCCTATACACAGTATTGGTCCCATGACCAGATCCAGGGCTGACTTCCATTCAGTTCATGTAAAACTGTTGTAATCTATTCTTAAATTTCCAATATAAAGAAAGGATCTGCATCAGCTAACAGCAATGGTCTATATGGTGCAATGTAAGACAACCCAGGCCTTCAGAAAGATCAGAAGAGCTCCCTGTGGCCAGGTCTCCACTTATTGGCCAAAGCATCTGCTTTCCAGGTATGTGGTGGAGGTGTTGTGATTCATTGCTGAAAAGAACATCTCCATGTTTGCAAGTTTGGAGGCAGCATTTTAGTGGAAGTGGCAACCATTAAAGAACCACTTCTTTGTCCAAACATTTCTTGTGTGAACAGCTGCTCGTCCCACCTACTATTTAATCTTTTAAATATTCCTTTATTGTCTTTGTGAATCACTTGGGATTCTGAATAAGTATCATATAGAAATGGCCATCAAAGCAAATGGGGGTACAGTTAATTGGTTTTCTTTTTTAAAAGAAACCCTTTCTGTTTTATAAAATATGGAAGAAATCTAACAGGGTATGGGACTATTAATTAAGTTGCAAATCTTGTTCCCAATTAGCAAGAGACATCACATAGTGAAGCTGGTTATCACTGCAGGTACCAAGCTGTTAGCAGTATTGTTCATCTATGGTTTACCCTGAGACGTCGCTTCAGGAACAGATTGTATCTCCTTCCAGTGTTCTAGAACAACCAACAGGGAGTTAGCATATGTGCATATTGACACCCCACCCCACAAGGTAAGTAACAAAAACATACTATGAGGCACAAGGTCAGGGTGTAATTTCTGGACAGGAAGACTACAGCTTAAAGTGGGCCTGTTTCTAGTATAAGGTGTGTGTATGATTTCAGATCCTCTGACATCTAAGCTGCATTCACATGTGGTGTACCTATACCTATAACTACATATCTATACCCATACATGTAAACTTAGAGACAACTTAGAGAAAATGTATGGGTGAGATCCTTCACTAGCTAGTCGGCTCCTCCTTTGTCTCATGAACATTTTGGGCTACCTCTCTGAAGTCTTTCTGAAACACTTTTTTTTAACTAGTTCAGGCATCTAAATCTGTCTGAAGTTTATTTTTTCTGTGATTTTCTTTTCTTCTATTTGTGGTCACAGAAACTGCTGCCTGGAAACTCAAGTTTTTTCTATAGAAAGCCCAACTATTTATGTTTTTGTACTAAAATGTCTCTGATGTAAGTTGGGCTATATCATATGGTTCTTCCATACAACTGAGGACAACCTTTAGACATGTACAGTGGACACTATAACCATCTGTTAGGAAAGAAAATTGAATTTTCCAAAGGCAATGGGACTTGCTACAGGGGTGAATATCTGTCAGTCAGGACTTGTGTGGTCTAGATCAGTAACTGAAGACATTACCTAATTAGATACAGAAATATCTGGAAATGGAAGACACAGCTCAGAAAACTCTGACAACTGAGAAAAATGATTTCTCCAAAACATCTCCCAATGTAGCTTATGACAAGTTTTAGAGCAAAGCTAAGAACATAGATATCCTTTCTACCTCAGAGACGAAGAACAATAGTAAACTTTGCATATTTAACTGGATGAAATTTTAACAAAAGGTGATTAAAACCAAGTCCACTCTCCTTGTTAAAGACAAGACATTCAAAGTAAGATCCAAACTAACAATTTCTTGAAAGCTAAGCCAGCTGTGCATAAGTTTTTAATACTTTGCTCCCTGGAAGGAACGGTTCGATTCCTTAATTTTTGAAATAAATAAAAGTTCAGCCATTAATAAAGTAGTTGAGAAAAGCTATGGCTGTATCTGCATAGGAAGAAGACAGTGCTTGGTGAGGGTCCCAGGGCAGTGACATTTTCATGCCATCAGCATCCCTGGGCATGTAGTGAGCTTCCGAGGCCAGGCAGGTATCCCTTCTGCAGAGTGGGAAGAAACACAGAGTGTGCTGGGTACTCTCAGATACTCACACTGGATGGAGGGTGGCAGCAAAAATGATCTTCCTGTCCCACTCATTATATGCCTGTATCATTAGACGTCTGGGTACATTTCTGGGGCATGCCAAAACACAGCTAGACTGTCACTACAATACCGGGAAACTCTCTTTTCACTGGCTGTGAAGTTTGCAAGTGAATGAGCTTTAAATTTTGGCTATAAAATTTCGGTTACTGGATTGTGTTAACAGAGGGTGTTTTTCCACTGACCTCCTTTAATCCGGATCTAAGATGATCCAGATTTAAGGAATGGGTACTTCCCTTAATCCGGATCTACTAGACCTGGATTAAGGGAAGTACCCAATGTGTTTCCACAGGTGGTCTAGCACCCAATAGCCTGCCTGCTGTGGAAACGCTGGAGCACCCATGTGGTGAATCCCGATCTACCCACATGGGGCCTGCCTGTCACTCCAGGTGTTTGGGGGGACAAGGGGTGTAATCTCCGTAGATGCTCTGGAGATTCTTTGAAGATCCTCCGGAGAGGTTCCAGAGAATTTCCGGAGCAATCTGCCGCTAACTTCGAAGATTCTCCAGAGCCTTTGACAAAGGCATTGCTCTCACATGGGGTCCTCTATGGAGCCTATGCTAATCTTCGAGGGCAACTTTTGGGCTGGCTTCGGAGGGACTTCAGAGAATGTGCACCGCCCCATGGGAGTCCCCCCGAGCCTCTCCTAGACCCCATTGCCCAATAGTGGTGGAAACAGGCTCTGTATAATCCGGATTTGATGCCTAAAGACTCCATTGTAGACCCCGTTAATGCAGTCTACACGAAATCCGGATTATAGGTCCTGAAGGACCCATATGATCTGGATTTCCCTAGAACTGGTGGAAACAAATGTGGCTCTAATGGGGTCTGTAGTGGAAATAGGTCTTCCTACTCTGAGCCAAATGGGTCCTTAATGGGTCCTTAATGGGTCCTTAGTACTAGTGGAAAAACACCCATAAAATACATAAGATACTTGATTTTATTTTTCTATGGTTTTATCTTTGTATACTTGATACTTGATATGGTCAAGCGACTAATCAATAAAGTTTATTCATTCATTCTTATTCATTCATTCTTACATAAGATACTTGAAAAACTGTTTCCTACATGTTACATCAGAAATATACTTACTGCATCATTAACCATTATATTAACATGACCCCAAAAGAAGATACTGCATGCACTCTGCATTTTATGACACCCTGAATCTCACTGAGGTTTAGCTCAGGTCATTCTGGGATGTGGGAGGATAATTAAACAAGTCAGCATATCTGATTAAGGACAAGACCACAACAACTTTTCAGGTTTTCACACTTTTTCCAAGCTTTTCAATTCACAACATACTGTTAGATCTAAGGCTGATTCCAGGCTACATGTAGTTGCAGTATCTAAAGAAGAGCTTGCAATTGCCACTTGTTCCCCCACAAGATGTGGGAAGCCATCTGACCTGTGTCTTCCTACTGCTTCTGTGATTATTCCTCTTGAAAATACTTTTGTCTACTTCCCTTTGTTTATTCTCGTTCTTGACTAGCATCTGAGTACTTTCAAGAGGAATATACATCATGGAAGCAGCAGGCAGATAAAGGCAAACATTTGCTCTTAAAAGATATTGCTTTGATATCCCAAGACTACTGAGACTGACACACTGACATTCCCCATATAGTCCTGTGAGAATCATGGGTTTTAATCTGCATCTGGAGGCACCCTAAGAAAAAGAAACATCTTGGCACACTAGACTTTGTTTTATTTACTACACAATATATTTCATATCTTAATAAATCCTACAGCTAACTAGTAATAATATCTTAATAAAACCAAATTCAGCTGAATGAGTGCCTTCTCCCAGATATTGAGATCTCAAAGAGAGAGCTTGTAGTTCCTCTCAGGTGCAAGGGGCAGGGACATACAAGACGGCCTTTTCTCTGGTGGCCCCAACCTCTGGAAAGGCCTCCCTCTGGAGGTTCACCAGACAGCTATATAATATAGTTTTCAACAAATGATCAAAACATATCTCTCCACCCAGACGTTCAGATTCCATTGTCCTATTAGAGAGGAAGTATGTTTTATGTATATATTTATCTTTTTATTATTGTGATCCACCCTGTGACCTTTTGGTATGGGGTGGGATATAAATTCTTTTTTTTTAATTTAAGGTAATAATAATAATAATAATTTATTATGATTAGTCAATCGACCATATCATCATTAACTACAAAATATTCATAACATAACTAAAATTAAAAATAAATACATCCCACAAGAATTAGAAACACTCTAAACAGACACTTTAAAACAACAGTGACCCAGGAACATAAAAAACAGATCTCAGGGCTTCAATGACTGATTCAAAAAATTTTTCCTTAACCTAGACGCCCTAGCTATAAAAAGACTGACTCTGATGATGGTAAACCTATCAGAGCCATTAAGTAGCCTCTGTAGATGAAAATCTTTATTTGGGGTTCGATGGGCTTGTAAAAGGGGCTCTATAAGATGTGTTCTAAGTTCAGAATACGCTGCACAATCCAATAGGAAGTGTGTTGTATCCTCCACGGCCATATCACCCCATATACAAAGTCTATTTTCTCTTGGGACATTATAGTATCGACCAAATTTCATTGCCGTATCTAATTGATCAAATCTTGCCAATGTGTACAAATTCCGAAGTACTCTAGGTATCGGGATTGTAAGATATCTTTCCAAATTTATTTGTCATTTAGATTTGGCTAGGAATGTTAACGCTTTTGAATTCTCAATGACTGCCAAATCATTCTGCATGGCAATGTCCATAATACGTTGTTTAATTATCAATTTGGCATTAGTTCCAAGATAATTTAGAACATTCAAAGGGAGACCTATATGAGCTAAAGATTTCATCATCTTAGCAAGCCATGGTAGCTTGGAGAAGATTTTAAGTTGTTCCATCAGACAGAGCCTCGGGAGTCTTTGACAATTCATCTGACAGACTTTAACCAAATAATTGAATTGCCTGAGTAAAACTTGGCTTTCTACTGTTAAAACTCCCAATTCGGCTCTAACTGCTGCTGATGAGGTCGAGGGCGAAACCCCTAGGAAGGCCCGCAAATACTTCATTTGGAAAGATTCCAACTTCTGTAAGTTGGTAAAGCCCCATATTTCTGCCCCGTACAGAAGAATAGAAAGAATTTTGGCTCTAAAGACCTCTAGGACGGGTCGTAATGTACCTGGACTTCTATGGTAATATAATCTATATAAGGGGCAAGCCGCAGCTGTCGCTTTGACAATTACTCTATTTAAGTGTTTAGACCATGACCCAGAGGCTGTACAGGTAGTGCCGAGGTATTGGTAAAAATGCACCTGTTCAATGGCCTTGCCATCTATGTGCCAGTATAATGGTTTTTTAGAGTTTCCAAAAATTAACACCTTAGATTTTTTTAATTTAAAAACCACACAGATCAGATAATACAAATATCATAAAACAAAAGCATATATAGATATAATTCATATATAGATATAATTCAACCATTCAAACCCAACTATTTCATAAAGTGGATAAGGGAATCATCGAAGTCGGACGAGTAGAGGCATTCACAAAAAAAGGTTGCCAGACCCTGAGATACTTAAGTCCTGTGAGTAACCTCGCATTTCTTTATACATAATAGCTACATATTCCAGTTTGGCGATTTGCCAAAGTTTGATGTACCATTTTTGAACAGATATTATACTTAAGTTCTTCCAACCTTGGGCTATTGTTTGTCTAGTTGCTGTTAAAACAAAGTCAAGCAATAACCTTTTTGGTTTACTCAGTTCAAGATTCAAATCCAATTGTAGCAAGCACAGTTCTGGGGTAAATTCTACACTTGAGTTAAGAATAATATTTATTTCTACATTAATCAAAGCCCAGAATTCCTGATTTTTTTCACAGCTCCACCACATATGGAAATAATAACCTTTGACTTTTTTGCAATGCCAACAAAGGGAGGAAGACTTACGTGTTATTTGGCAGATTTGGGCCGGTGCACGGTACCATTTATGCTTGAGTTTCAAGTTAGTTTCTACTATGTTAGGGGCTAAAGAACAGGGTTTGGAAAAGATTATTTTATTCCGTTCTGTATCGCCTTCTCCCAGATATTGAGATCTCAAAGAGAGAGCTTGTAGTTCCTCTCAGGTGCAAGGGGCAGGGACATACAAGACGGCCTTTTCTCTGGTGGCCCCAACCTCTGGAAAGGCCTCCCTCTGGAGGTTCACCAGACAGCTATATAATATAGTTTTCAACAAATGATCAAAACATATCTCTCCACCCAGATGTTCAGATTCCATTGTCCTATTAGAGAGGAAATATGTTTTATGTATATATTTATCTTTTTATTATTGTGATCCACCCTGTGACCTTTTGGTATGGGGTGGGATATAAATTCTTAAACAAGCAAAGTATCAACAGTAAGCTATAGGAGCAAAAAAGGAAAACAAGAAAGGCCTACAGGTGCTTTACTTAATACACATTAATGGGAAGTCCTTCATAGGCTTTACCCTGGTACATAATAAAACAAAAGTTGAGAATCCTGAGAACATCACTTTTCAGTTTCACTGTGCTTCTTGTATTCTGGTCACATTTCAATGCAAGTTAATTTCCCACAGTTGCTCATTTCTGAGACAGCAACCTGTCCCTCCAGCACAAACCAAAACTGCAGAAAGAAGCAGACCTCAAGGCCAAATGAACTTGGCAAGTCCAGATGTTTTCTGAATCCTAGGCAAAGTATGACTTAGGCATATCTTGGTAACATAGGTAGGTAGAACAAAAGTTTGCTATAGTCATGCTTCTGTTTTGCACAGCATGTCTGTTCTTGTTCCATTCTATAATATATGCTTGTACTTTCTTATAATATGGAAGAGAAATCCATTTCTTCAAACTGGGATGAACGTATAATGGCCTTACAGGCGCTGCTGAAAAGCTACAACTCTGAAATTGGCAAACAGTGTCTTGAATCTTGGTTTTCCAGAAAACCATCAAGCTTGGTATGTAGGAGGGGACAGTGAAGCACTCCTTCTTTGTTCTCTACTGAACAACTAATTTGGGGAGGGGCTTTCCCTGCTTCCCTTTCAGCAGCCATTTGTACAACCTTAATGTGGACATGTTCATTGTTGTGGCCTCTTTTTACATTTTTCTTAGCCAATTAGAAGTCTGTGCAAGTACTAGCAGTATGAAGGGTGCCTCTAGACAATTCCACAAGTTATTAATTTAATAGTATAAAGCACCTCTGGAATGACCACTCTTCTAGATATTAGATCAATACACTGTCTTTTAGCACTTGCCACATCAGCAGAGTCAAGTTATAGCTGGAAAACTTTCTTTCTGTATGACCTAACTTTCCTGTGATGTCATACAGGTGATCAATAGTACCATGTGAAGTTATTTCCAGTTAATGGCAGCTCACTCTTGCTCTACTTCTCATACAGTAATTCAGTCAAAGATGCAATTATGGCATGACAGGATATTGTGCTACAATGTTTTACCAGAATAATAGTAACCCAATAAAATAGATTTATATTTTGGAACTGCATTGGGAACATCATGATCACATCTGGCAAACCAGGTACAACTAAAGATGCAGCTTAATATAAGATTTAGTTTTGAGCACTTCTATAGCTGAGGACAGCTGGTACTGTCAATTGGAGTCCCGTAATTAACCACTCTACTCCTGTGATTTGTTCCAATATCAATTGCTGCTCCCCACACAATCATCAACTGTGCCCCTGAAATGAATTGTTCCCATCTGAATGGAACAGTTCGACACATCTATACAAAAAGATCTGCTGCACAAACCTTAACTACAGCATGCACTGAATTATTTTAGCTGAGATTCATGCAGATAGCACAAAACAATTAAACATTACATTCATGTTTTAGGTTTCTAAGAGTTGCTTTTAATTTTCACAGTTTGACCATAACTGTATTTGTAAACTGCTTCAAGAACTCATTTCTGTTTTTAAAAATGTGTAAACTTATATAGATGGAAAGGTATAATATAAGGCAAGTGTTAGTAACACCAACACCAAAATCAAATGCAAGGAAGAAGTTGCTGGTCATCTCATAACTCTGAAACGAAGATGAAGGAGAACTCTGAAAACTCCACACAGAGAAGAATACGAGTTAGTCATTTGCTGTCCGCCCTTCATCTCACTAACTGCCCAAATGCTACATGGACACAGTGACTGGTACAACGCACCCGGTTCTCACTCATGTGATTTCGGGTGGAGGAGACCCAACCAGGTGCAACAGAGATGCACAAGCCAGTTATGTTCCTTGGAACACACTGCTACTTTTAAGATCTACACTTTCTTGGACTTCAGTTTTCAAAATGATCAATTTGTGACACGCGCACATGAGAACACCCACCGCAGTACAAGACAGTTGTGTAACCAAGAGAGGAACACCACAGTAGGAAAGAACCTCAAAGTCATGTTTAAAAAAGAAAACAACAGAGAGAAGATACAAACGCATAGCATGAACTCATTCACAGCAAACCCAGAAGAAGAAGAAAAGACTTTCCAGTTGTTATCATTATATGAAATTGTATGTTACTTTTTTAAAAGTTTTGTTTATGGTTGTATATATGATTTGCCTTTCCTACAACTATCCAATTTACTTATCTTATGGAATAATACATTACTAAAAATATTAAGGAAACAGTTTGACAAATGAGTGTTCAAATTTTGACTGAACAAAAGAGCTACCATTTATAGAGCCACTGTTAATTTGAAGTATTATTTCAGAGTCATAAAATCTGTACCAGGACCTCTCTTAGTTTTGAAATCCTGTTTAAGTGTCTCTCAAAACCAGTGTTTTGTTTTCACTTGAGAACAGCTTTCTCAGTAAAGGAATGTAATTTTTTCCCAATTTTCTTCTGCATCATCATATACAGATTTCCACAATGCTCCTGAACAGATCTGCAAACATACGTAAGCAGCAAATCAGCAAGTTGGCAAAGAATCAGTATCTCTTTCTGTTTAGCTAGATTTTAAAAAAAATCCATGTGCTGGAAAGCAATGTCTGATTTCATGTTCACATCCCTTAGGGAAACTGGAAAAATCTTTTTTTTTCTTCTTCTGTATTTTGACATACTGTAAGAGAAACCACACCATGCATGCAGGGATGCATAACCCCTGCTACTATTGCTGCTTACCCCTTGTAGATCAGAGATGAGTAATGTAGTCTCAGTTGTACTTAGGCCCTGCCAGTGGCATCATGAGAAAAATATGCAGTTAGTGTTCATGCAAATGCAGAAATATGCTTTAAAAATTCAGCAGAAACCAGGTGGCTTGTGCTCATTTTAAAAACAAAATATTGTAGAGAGTATTCTCCAGTTTAATTTCAAGGAAACATTAGATTAGTAAACACATCTGGCAACTTAATTTCCAAAGAAAAACTAGAGAAGATACAATACAGTAACTGATGGTTCTAATTTGCATATCTGCAGTCAAGAAATATTAAGAATTTTGGATTTTGCAAAAATGCAATAAAAATAAATTGATGACATCATTTTAATGGATGGCAAGAGGGGAAAATAGTATTTCTACTTTTATAAAGTTACATTTCCTGCAGGTCATGCATAACAGCCTGCAGATTCTATTGCTTCAGTATCCTTTTTTGAATGCTGTCAATTTCATCATGTAAAGAGTGTTTTGTTGTTGTTAGGGAAAAATTCAAACTATGATCTTTAATTTGCACTCTGGAGACATACAGTGATACTACGCAAAGAAACAGGAAGAGAAATGTTTGCTCTGGTAGTAAACACTGCAGATATGGTGAATGAAATATGTTGCACAAATGTGTATCAGGAAAAATGCATTTTAGTGCATGAGTGATGGTTTTAATATAAGGAGGCTGATCCACAAATTAAATAGGATTTAAGATTGCAATCAAGCATCTAGCATAAGCATTAAACAAAATGATCATCTTTGTGTTTAAATTAGCAATAGGTTTCATCCAAGATGTGCAATATAATCAATACATTAAGAATAAATGATTGTAGCAACAAGGGAAGTGGGCAAGGTATAACGTGAAAGTAAAGCAATCAAACACAATTAATTTTGGACATGACAGACCACTTACATTATTAGAAATATTATTTGAAATACGTAGCCATAGCATTTTGGTAATGGCTTTTCCATAATTCCCTGGTGTAAAGTGCATTACAAGAATGCAACCTGGTGTCAATAAACTGAAATTTAAAATTATTTCATTTAAATAGCTTATATTTTATCATGCATATAAGCAGCTTCTAAATTTTACACTGTTATTTTGAAACTTGAAGCCAAGAAAGACATTTATATTTGAATAACATTCTTCTTGAATGTCATTTTGCTATTTAATCAAAATGTTTTGCTTTCATTAATTCAAGCTTCTCTTGCCTTAATACAAACATCTTTATTATAAATGACAACTATTGATCCTTTGAATATTTTTACATTTCCATGTTTTTGACATCAATTATATATACACACACATACATATACATCTATAGACATACATATACATACATATATACATACATATACACACACTTTAAGCCACAACACAAATCCAATTATTGGATCACAAATATTTCAGTTTACATTTTCTATTCTTAAAAATCTCCTGCTCAGAAATGCATACATGAAGAAAACAGTGCAAGGCAGCAGTGTGACCAATATCAAAGAAAGCCAAGCCACAATTTAATTTAATTCCTTTCTAAACAAAAATCCACACCTGAAAAGATACTTATGAAAGCTAGACATTAAGGACTTGCATGTTTTAAAATGATTTATTCATCCACAATTTTTTTAAAGAAAGCAATGTAATGGTGAACATACAGAGAATACAATTCTGCTTCTAAATTTTCACTGCAATAGGTAAATCAATATGTTCTCCTTATTCCAACAAGCATGCAGCAGAATCCCAAAGTCTGGACTGGCAGGTCCATGACTGGAAGTCTTGGGACCTGTTCACACTTGGCCATATTCTGGAATATATTTCAGGATAGGGTTCCATTGTAAACATGCTAATGGAGCCTCCGACAGGCCTCAACTGGGGCTTGCTGCAGCTTGTGCTAGCATTTGGACAGAAGACCCCTATTTTGGAATATATTCCAGAATAAAGCCAAGTGCAAATAGGTTCTTGCTCTGAACTGTCAGAACTAAGGCTTTGAAATTTACCTGGCCCCAGACCACCACTTCTAAAGAGAATAAGGTGTTAATGAGATATTCAGGGTTTTTGTTTTTTAATGACAAATTGATGAAGGGATGGTGAGAGAAAGAGGAAAATTGTTAACAAAAAGGTTGGATAAATATTTCATGAATTCCTGCTTTAAGCTTTAAGTGCATTTTTAGTTAAGGCAAAATACTGGATTGCCCCTGGGCAAGGATTTTTTGTTAAAGTTCATTATGCTTTGCAAGTTGAAAATATGTAGCCCAAAGTAAGCATTAGTGAGCTTACAGCCAGACTGCTTGTTTTAAATATGCTATGGAGTAAATGGGGAAGTGAAGCAATATCTCCCTGGGCAACCAGAATTGCACTGATATCTATCATGTGTGAGAAATAAGATAAAGTTTTTCTTTTTAATAATAAAAGTAAGTGACTAACAGCCATTTTGCTTCTGTAACATGCTTGCATCTAAAGTTAAAATGGAGTAAGAAGCTTTCCCCAAATGGGCCTCTATGCCCTGTTCCCTTCTAACAGCTGGTCAGATAAGGAATCTTTTTGAAATTTTAGTAATTAGTCAAAGTTGACACTTCAAGGACGGTAACTTGCTGTACAGGAAATCTTGGTATCTGAAGATGGACAAAGGAAGATACTTGGCGCCTCTCTGTATATTATAGAGATAAGAGAAGGCCTGCATACGTAGGAAAACTCAGGCAGCTGCAATGGGTAGAGAAGTTGAAATAAAGGCTAGCCAAGTAGGTGACCGGGGCATGAACTTTATGCCTTAATAAGGTACTTACATATTAAAATCTCCTCCCCACGATGAATATATCAGATGTAAATGAACTTTGGTGTGTGTCACTTGGCACAGAATCCAAAGTTTTGTCTAGACCAATAAAATTGACTCTGGGAGGGAACATTTGGGTGGCTAAGCTATAAAAGTTTCTGCATTTCTGTGTTAGGGTTGAGTTGGCTCTAGAGAGCCAGCTCCCTCCACTTCTCATTGCAGTGACGAGGGAGATGTAGGAATTGGTTAGGGAGAAAATTCTTATATTTTACAAATGCTTTAACTTCTTGCTTTTCTTAAATAAAATTGTATCTTTAATCTAACCGAATCGAGTCAAACTTTTCCAACATCATGGACGGCAAAAAAAGTCATTGTAAGATTCCTAACCTTGTGACAGAGAGTGTAAGAAGACGAGGAAGATAAAACTGCAGAGAAATATCACTGCTGTGTTCCCTAGAAACATATTTTATCATAACATTAAAACATAATTAAGAAAACTCATGCAAACATAAATGTTACTGAGAAAGCATGTGCGAGACTAATCTCCACATCTGAAGACCATGTTTTTCCTGAAGCTTTCATGAATGCTTGAACTGGCTTCTACTTACCACCTCACTGTTTTCATTTCCTTCACTTTCAAAATCACATTTAAAAAAACACAGCCACTGATAGATCTTACCTCAGAGCTGCTAGGAAGTTCTGAATCTGTGTTTGCTAAGTTTTCACATAAAGGTCCATTGCTTTCTTCTCCTAAAAGACATTTTAAAAAGTACTTTTAGCTCAAATGCATACTTCCTTTCTTCAAAATATTCATTTTTGAAGGAAAGGTAAAATATCTACTTGTTTATTCTGATACAAGTTTTCATATCCTCATAGAAATCAACAGGCATCTTGTCAGTCACACAACAGATATCATTTAAGAAGTCTGAGTAGAACCACTGTACTGGCTTTCAGGAATTTGTTTACACCTCTTAAAGCTCTTATCAAATTTTATGGAAGCAAATTCCATCATTGAACTATATGCTGTCCAATCAGTATTTTCTTTTGTCATTTTTCAGTGTTCCAAGACTCCGCTTCATTGGTGACTGTAATTACAAAGATGTTTTTGAGAAAAGCTGTTTTTCTATCCACTTTCTGTAGCCCACACATAATTATGTCCTGCCTCTCCCACAAACTTTGCCAAACATAAAGTCGTCCCGCAAAAAAGTCACTTTAACCGCTTGATCAATTTTATTGCCTTTTCAGCTAGTCTTCCATCTCTTCAATGTGGGTTTTGAAGTCCAAGCCATAATATAGGTTTTCAAAATAGCATAATTTTGCCCACCCTCACATATGTGTTTAGACAGTATTTCTGCGACACTGTGTGCATGCTAATAATGAATTGCGTACCTTTTTGCAACTCCTTACATTTCCTTTTTATTATACTATCATTAACCCTTTTGTATCATTAGGAAACATGGCCTTAAGAACATAAAAAGCTAAGAGGAGCACTCCTGGAACAGGTCACAGCCCATCTACTCCATTAAGCCACCTCACACAGTGGCCCACCTATTGTTTCCAGGCACTCTCAAGCAGAAGGCAAAGGTAAAACCTTATGATTTCTCACTCACTAAATATATGCCCTGAATTGATAAATTAAAAATATTTATTCCATTAGATCAATGGTTCTCAACCTTCCTAATGCCGCGACCCCTTATTGGAGTTCCTCATGTTGTGGACACCCCCAACCATGGGGGCAGAGCAGCTGGGAGGTGGGAGGGAAGGGTGGCAGATGACTTGTCGCGACCCCTCTGAAAGGGTAGTTCAACCCCCAAAGGGGTCATGACCCCCAGGTTGAGAACCACTGCATTAGATGGAGGACAGTTTACCAAAATCACTAAGCCTCTAACTTTGATGCACATAACATATAACTAAAGAAGAAGAAATTCTCTGTTGCCACAGCCCTACTGCAGCCAGCCGAGGTATCTTTCTGGGTCCACTTCCACCAGGTCACGTGGAGTAGCCTTTTGAGGCACAAGTGCCCACTTCCACAAGTTGCAGCAAGGATCTGAGCTGCATCAGGGCATAAGGTAGAGACCTAATTCTGCATGCACAGATGATTTGGCTGATGGGGAAAACAAAGAAATGGCACTCTAGGGACTCAGAAAAGATTCCTTCACTGCATAATGAAGACTCTGCCAGAGAGAATCTATAACTATTTTTCTAGTCACTGACTATGCACACAGAGGTTCATGGAGACTTTAGGCCAACATTATCTATAGACTGTCTCTAGTTTGTAGATAAGTTTAACACAGAAGCTACACATTAAAAGAACTTTGGCCACATTTGCGCTTTGCATTTGTATCAGCTCAGGCCAGGTAGCTCTGGGATGGGTTGCCACTGGCATGGGATAGGGTTTCTGCACCGGAATGGCCCATGCCACACCAGACCCTGTCATCAGCTATGAAGGTTGTGACAGTTTTGGAACTGCCATTAGAGCCTCTGAAGGGCAGGAATGAAATTTCTTTACCTTCAGAAATTTGAGCCACCATTTCAGCAGCACTGAAATGCCCCCTCTATAGACTGAAAGAAGGCCCCTTGTGTCTTCTACACACAGCTCACTGTTCCAGGACAAAGTGAAATAGCATATCATAGACCTTGATGTCAAGGTCAACTGGTAAACCAAGCTAGCCACTATTTTGGTCACACCAGCCAGATTTATGCTCTGTCCTGTGTGGATGGAGAGTCCTAAGATGGGGTTCCCTTTCATGACATGGGATAACATCCTGGGCAAAAAGAGTCTTTGTCTAAACTGAACTGATATCAAAGGCTTGAGCTTCCATTGTGCAATATTCCTATAATGTTAGAGAAACAACCCTTAAATAAATTATTGTTTCTAGAACAGTATGAGTTCTACCTTGCAGCAGAAGAATCAAAATTGCCCTGAAAGAATTTGTCATAATAAATCTGTTCCAAGCCACCTCTACCAAGAGATTTATTTGCTTCTCTTCTTTATGAACAAGTTGTTCTGTGTCTATTTACATCATTGTACCTATGAATGTAATGAACACAGTGCTGGACTGAGTGTAAAAGGAGACTGTATCAGAATTAATTGTTCTAAGAACCACAACATGGGGGCGGGGGGGGGACCCTTTGCTTCTGTTTTAGACAGTTTACTGTCTGCTTCAGGGAACACAGTAAACTATTTATGGGTTACAAAAAATTGTTTACTTCAAATATTCACATTATTTAAAAGCTTAACTGCTCCAAATTCCTCTTAACTTTTAGCAGTATTGGATACTGGGAGCTGAAGTATATTTTATTAATTTAATTATGTTTGTATATATGTATGTGTATGTGGTTTCTAAACTGCTCAGAGAACTTCAGTGCTAGAGAAGTCTAATAAATCAACAGATTCAATACAGTTCAAAGAAACATCCCCAAAAGAGGAGGTGAGCATGCACACTTGATATTCACTGAAAGTTGGTCCACTGAGTAAATGAAAAAAGGAACCCTCTTCCTTGAGGAACTGTGTCACGATCCCCAGCTTTCCAGTAAGTGCCTGCCCTCTCTAGAAGTAGCTGGGCCCTGTTAGGATGCTGAGTTCGTGCAATGGCCGAGTGAATACTACAGTGTGGACACAAAACACGGGTAGCCAGCCGTTTGAACAGTAAACTAAAACAAGTTTATTACAACACACAAGCAATACTAGAAAGATAATAAGGTTCAGGTAGTTGTTGGCTTGAATCAGTAAGTCTCTTAAGGTTAGGAGCTACCCCTTTCCCTATAGAAAAATAGTTCCCCTTTTAAAGACAAACCTCTCCACGTTCCTCCCCCTCTGGCTAGCTCTGCCACAGCCCAAGCCAAGCCAGTGTACCAGAACGTGGCTCTAGATGATCACAAGGCTTGGCCCGTCCTTGCTTGACTGATCATCCAGTCTGGTCAGTTGCTAGTGAAGTCTCCCTCAGAGCCACAATCCTCCACGATTGTCTCCTTCAGAAATCGCTCAGCCAAAAGACCAATGGTCAGCTACTGGTCCGGCTCCCTCAGGTTCAGCTCTCTTCTGTTCCTTTCAGCTCCAGTCCCAGCACGAAGACCTTCTCTGCTGTATTCTGAGTTCCTTTATACCTTTTTCCCTCTGGCCCTGATTGGCTGTCACCTCTTGGGGAAAGCTGCTGAAATAAAATGCTGCTGGAGACTCTTGCTAGAGGTTCCTGTCCCACACGCCTGATTGGTGGAAACTCCTCCTATAGCCCCTCCAGCTCTCAGATCCCCGGACAGCTTTTCCCTCCAAAACCTTACTGCAGCCAATCACTGCAGCAGGGCCTGGGCAAGATTTCCCACCCTTTCTGCAGCCAAAACCCAGGTCTTGCAAAAAGCTGTTTGCAAAGAGGCTGGCCAATGCAGCTTGCTAGAAGCCTGCAAAGACAGAAAGCAAAGCAGTTTGCAGCCTGTACTCTAAAACCGTCACAAACTGTATTCAGTTAATACAAAAATACTTTAGTGCAAGTTATATTTTCTTAACTTGAAGATTGACAATGTGCACAGTGAATGATGCTTAAGTCAAACAGAAACAAAAAAGCGTAAAGAACTCTATAAAATGATGCATGGTGTTGGAAGTTATTTCCCCTCCCTTTCCTGAAATATTAGAACCGGAGGTCACCCAATGAAGCTGAATCCTGGATAAATCAGGACAGACAAAAGCAGTTTTTGCTTTATCCAAGGCATAGTTTAACTTCTGAATTTGCTATCAAGTGACATGAAATTGTTTACTAGGTTGGACAGTTTCAATGGAAGTTTGAACCAACTTGTGGAAGTCAGGGCTATCAATAAGCATTAGCCATGAAGACAGCAGGAGAGGGTATGTCTCTGAGGGACAGCTCCTGGAAACTTGTCTGCTTCTATCCTGCTGATGGGCTTCCTTGTGCCGTTAGCTCACCACTGCAGAAGCAGACTGCTATGAGTTTGATTCAGTGAGACACTTCTTATGTTATGTTCTTCATTTTAACCTTTACCTCACATTCCCAGTGAGTAAAACATGTGCAGTCTGTCCCATTCCCAGCAGTTCTAATGAGCTGACTCATGAGGAAAAAAAAGGCATGGAACAGTACAGTTCTAAATTGTTTCTCAACCTCTGATTTCATTTCTATTATCTTTGTTCTGATCTTTAGCATTGTTCCTCATTTGGTTTTCAATTTCCTAATTCAAAGCAAAATCTCCCAACTTCCTTTTAGTGTTATGGAACCCAACTGGTAGTCAAGTATTTTTGATTTGGCAGTAAAAGAAGGGGAAAATGTAGATAATTTTTGCTGGAGTATAAAATAGTGCTAGGGGTTTGGGAAGAAGAGAATTTGAAAAGTATACATTTATTTGTGGAGCTATCACCATGATGCATGTAGATTCAGGTTTTCACTCATCCCAATTTTTCTACTTTACCTACATTCAGGCTTATTTCTCCCAATCCACATACCTTTATTTGGTTGCTTCTTCAATTCCAAAACAATACCTCTGTGTGTGTTTTTCTTATCTCAAAGAAACAGTCATACCTATGAGCAACCCTAGAAAGCCCCAGAGGCATAGCAGTCTAATGAATGTTGGCACCCACCAATCACTTTCACTGCTTCTATGTAGATACATGGCAGTGATGTGTGAGCAGCTTATGTGCTTGCTCTTTGAGGATGCTATACCAGAAAAAAAAATTTCTGGGCTTTTTCAAGCATGTGGAAGAACCTCTGGAGCTGGAGCTATTTTCCATTCAGTGCAGATGGAGCATTCTGGGAAGCAGGGCTTGTTCTGTTCCATACTAAGGGGACTAGACTCCTCTGTGGGCTGGGATGTGGGTCCATGTGGAAAGGACCCTTTTAATAAAACTAAACATAATGGAAGAGTGAGTCAAATAGTTCTAAAACTGAAAAACACAGTATATATCTTACACCAGCTGCAGTTGAGGGTCATACTTGCATTAAAGTTAAACACTGGTTGCTGACATTACTGTGGCTTTGGAAATCTTTCCTTCCCTTCCACAAACATCTATATTCCATTTATAATTGCCCGTGTGATCCATGACAAGGCTGGTCCATATTTGTCAAGTCTACTATCTTCTAACTAATACTTAAGAAAACCCCTTTCAGCAACAAATCACAGATGAGCTTGTAATTCAAAGGCAAAACCATGGAAAAATTAAAGGCCATCCCAAAAAGTTAAATTTAGCAGATTTGTTTTTCAGTTTTTGTCCTAGCTCCATGTTCTGTGTTATGAGGGTTACTGCCACCTTGCCACATTCTTGATCATTCTGATCTTTCCCAGCTTTTTCAGTAACTGTTGATAAAAGTAAAGTTATATCAACCCCTGCAGTAATAAAACTGTGTCACACTAACATGGCTTGGTTTCTTAGGAGCATGTTCCCTTGAACTTTTATCAGCAATAAGAACCAAACACTGACCCTATCAAGAAATCCAGATAGCAGATATCATGTGATTTTTCATTTAACAGAATGTTTCTATGTACTATTAAGAAGTATCACGCTTCTTTTAAAAAGTTTAAAAGGTGACAACCTTATCCAGTGACAAAATAAGGTTACAAATTATAATGATCTACTAACAGCAGCATCATGAGGCTATGAGAGGACAAAGTTTTGACGGAAGAGTTCAAAAGGAGGCTTTCAAACTGCAATTCAATCTACTCCAAAACCAAGATGCTATTTCAGGACACCAAAGGATGGCTTCCACCTAGAATCTTGTCCCACTTACATCGATCTTGGGGGAGTAAAGTATTCCACAAACCACCAGTGTGGCTTGCTAATGAAAACATTTTACCCCCTATTCACCTTTGCCTTTAGTATCTTGGGCCTAAGATATGCAAGTTGTCCAGAATTGGAATGGGATGCTGCTGGTGTGAGACAGATGCATCTACATTGGGACAGCCTGACCCAGGCCAGCCCTCACTGTTGTCTCTGAAGGCTGTGGGAGGGAGGCCTGTGAACCCTTTCTTTAGCATGGGACAAATTCTTGTAAGCAAAGGGCCTTAGATTGAGCAGATAAAAGGATTGACCAGAGATGGTTTTTGAAAACTTCCACTTTCTTCTACACCCCCCCCCCCCCCCGCTGTGGGGATGTGGAAAAAAAACTCAAACCCAAAATAATATTAAGGAACTTTTAAATATTTCCCCAAAACTCTGCTTTTTCTCACAACATACAGTATGTGTGTACATATGCCTTTGATATTTTAAAGATAATGTTTTCAGCTGTCATAGGGCCTAACAATAACTTTTATTGATACAAATGCAGTGTATTTTATGTCTGAGTGAAGAAAAAGCTTTTGCTTTAAACATGGATAAGTTTTCTTTAAAAATTCAAAATGCATATATAAAATGAACAATAGAGAAATGAGTTGTGACAGTTCTCCCACAATGATCACACTGACAGCATGGAGTCAAAAACCAATAATGTAATAGCCATTCCTAAAATACTGAAAAGAAAAGCAATTCCTTATCTCCACCAGGAGTCTTTTCATATCTCTGGGCTATGTGGAAAGCACGTATTTATAGCAACATATTTTGCACATATTGCACATAACCTAATTAGATGTTTGGAGTTTAAGGTGTTATCGTGTAATGTGTAGTTAGCTCCTCAACAACCCTAAAATCACTAGACATTAGGTTAGTAAGTTATTCCCAGGCCAGTACTTAGGATAATGTATTTTCAGATCGTCGAACATCTCTCATAGAATAATTAACCTTCTCTAGGGATAATGACTGAACATGACATGGCCTTGTTTTTTTGCGGAATAAATCTTTATGTGTACATGATAAACACAATGATGAACAAAGTCTATCGCTTTTTCCCAAAATGACTTCTGATAATTATCCTTTATTCCTTAGTAGACAGTTTATATGCTCATGATAGTGGTTTTTTTGTTTTGTTTTTTTAAGGAATGGAATCATGGTTACACTCCATTACTGCAATTTCAATTTACCTGTATTACTTTCTGGAAGCACAGAAATTGTCCTTTATAAAGCAGCATTTCCTTTTCTGTCTAAAAATTAAAACTTTGTAGCAGACATTGCTCTACTGACACAAATTTCAATAACTGATACATTTCATAGTTGCAGGTACAAAGTTCACATTACATTATTAAAACCACCTTTACAGTATTCCATATTCATTATCCCTGCATTTGACATGGAACATTTGCAGTACTAAAATATACTGCACCAGCATGCTAAAGTTCATAGCAAAAGGAGGTTTGAATGGGTTTATGTTTCAGTGTTCCCATTACTTAGTAAAGGAATCCATAATCTTTGATGCCAGACTACTTGTGTATGGCAAGAATTCAACCTGTTTGGAGTTTTTTCATTTATTTGAAACAATTACATTTTACATTAATCGAGTGGCAAATGTGCAGAAGGGGTTAATTGGTGAGAGGGAGGAGAGCCAGAAAGGGAAAAAACAGAAGAAAGGTCTAAACTGTTGTGGTTTTGGTGGCTTCAGTTGTCATTGCAACCTGGAAATCTTTTCATTCACAATAATCAGTTTTGTTGGCTGAAAGGAAAGAGAGTTGAACTCAACTTATGACAGTCTATTCTCAGCTATACACAGTCGTCACCCTTCATGAATACAATGCTTTTGATCCAGCAGAAACTTCTATTAGTATGACACAATAGGCTTTCATTTTCATTGACTTCCTTTCCTCTATAGGTTCATGCAGGCTTTGCATCAGCTGAAGAAAAATTCTGAATCTATCTGGACTCTGCTTAGGGGTGTGCAAGGAACAGATTTTGAGTTATAATCCAGCTCAGAACAAAATTAGAAATTATTTTGAATATTGTTTTAAGTGTTCTGATGTAACATTCTTCTGTTTCATAGAGTTTTCAATCCTTTCCAAATGGATTCTGATTGTTCTGGTCATGGGGAATAATGGGAGAATAGTGGAAAGTCACAGAATCACCAAAATGCGGTTAGGATGCCTTTTACTATACAAATCACAAAAAATACTTGAACGGCTGATTTTTAAGAAAAGCATTTCTAAAATTTTCCATTGAAATGGCAAAGTTTGGGGAGAAATATCCAAAAGTTCCTTAAAATTCATTTGGGTTCTTTTACTTTACTCTTTGATTTATAACTCTGAGGTTTCTTTCTTTTTTTGCACATCCCCACACAGAAACTTTTAAATGAAAGTGAAAATGTTCAAAAATAATATCTGGTGCATCCTTCTATCTGCTGAATCTAATTCCCTTTCCTTACAGAATATTATCACGTGCTAGGAAATGGTTCACAGGCCTCCTTTCCATAATCTTTGGAACCAGTGGTGGGGGATGGCATGGGACAGGTTGCCCCAATGTGGATGGATCTGCCTCACATCAGCAGCAACCCATCCCAACTTTGGAGAGGTTGCATATCCTCACTACAGTAATCCCTGTGAGTTGTGACTTTGGAGGCCAGGCAACCTTTGCTCCTGACCTTTGAAGTTAAGCCAGGATGAACAACCATCATGTGGATGGCTGCCAGTATGGTACTCACTGCTTTAGCCTGAATTGCCAGACATCCATATGTGGAATGCTGAAGAAGCCAGTAAGTTTATCTAAAAGAGGAAGGAAGGAAGGAAGGAAGGAAGGAAGGAAGGAAGGAAGGAAGGAAGGAAGGAAGGAAGGAAGGAAGGAAGGAAGGAAGGAAGGAAGGAAGGAAGGAAGGAAGGAAGGAAGGAAGGAAGGAAGGAAGGAAGGAAGGAAGGAGTCACTAGGAATAAAAAATTTGGTTCAAAATCTCTAAAGGGAGAGGTGTCCCATACGATCTTGATTTAAAAATTATCCTGTCATCCTTCTGACTTCAGTACAAATAATGTAAATAGAGTGAATACTGTTTTAGCATGAAGGTTTGCAATGTGCTTCCTGTTACTGTTTTCAGAAGAATTACAATGTAACCTATCTATAATAATGTAAAGATATATATTTTTAGTGGTATATTGTGTAACTCATTGAAATCAGCAAATTCTATGGAAGAAGCAGCGGCAAAAAAACCCAACAACCAACAACCCAACCCTCACCATGAACCCTTTCCAGTCTTTCATACGTTTGAGCAAAAACTGGCCATGAAACAGAAACGACAGGACAGTAAAGGGACAGCAATGTTTCACGTGTCCTTTAAATGCCAGCAAATCCTAGGAATAATCAGAACAAGGCTGGGATGGAAAGGTAATTTTTTAAAAAAAGTCATGCCAATTGTCATGATGGCACCTCACTTGCATCTCTCGCTGTCTACTTCTGCATTTGTTACATTTCCTTTAAAGCGGCTGATACTTTCTGATTACTTTTTGAATAATCTACCACCTCTCAGTAGTTTTGTTTTTCACCTACATAATCCACTCACTATTGATGATGTGTGTACGCTACTTAGTAGCTGTGCCTAAAATAATGAGATTTTGGATTGATACGGTTCATATGTCAGAACTCTGCAAGACACTGCTCCATTTCAACCTCCCTTTCATTTTTCTTCAACAGGACAGAGTCCTGATTCTCGAACTACAAAGGCTTTGTGCTCAGGCTTTCAGATCAAATCACTGTATTTTCTCTTAGTCTACATTTCATCTTGATAATATGTCTCTTAATCTAATTTTAAATGTGTTTTGTAAATTTTGTTTTTGCAAGCCAATCTAAGCAAGTGCTGGAAAAACAGGATACAGTAAACTATTGTGATGATGATGAGCCAACTAATCTAGGTTTCTTACACTGGGAAAACGAGTCTTTTTCCTACATAAAATAAGGTCGCCTCCAAACTTACTAGATGTCCCACTGTTTTACTGACCACAGATTGACTGGGAGTGGGAGACTCAGTGTTCACTACACATGAGAGTGGCTTCCTGTGTGGCAGAATATGATAAGCCTACCATTAGATCTTTCAAGGTGCAGCAGCCACAGCTTTGTTCAAATTGGACCAAGCCTTTCCACAGATCGTATCACTCAAAGATACATTTCACAGGGAACTGCCCAACATGATGCCAGCAGCTGGGCTTTTCACTTTCAGTCTGCAGGGTGGGAAGCTATAAAACAGGAAAAAGGGGATCCAAATCTGGATGGCCAGAAGTTGCCATGGAAGGCTTTAACTCCACATTTTTCCATGAAGTCATATGCTTTTTCAGTTTAGATGTGTCCTGTCACAGAGAATGTAATGTCCTCTAACTGCTGCCTCATAATCTTGAACTCTTGGTCATTCTGGCTAAGGTCAAGAGCACTGTACCAACTACTCTTGAACTTCTGTACTTATTAGACCAACAGCCTGGCCATTTGCAGGCCTAATTTAAGGTTCATGTATTAACCTCGAAAGTCCTAAGCGGTTTCATCCTACATAATCTGAAGGCCACACTTCTCAAGAGCAATTTATATTTAACTTCTTACATTCTGAATATTTGAACCTTATTGGTTTTCTCAGCTATTAAATAAGAGGTGTTGTGTTGGACCTATAAAATACTTTTTTTTTAAAAAAATACTTTTTTAACTTGGCATAAAAGATGAAGGACCAAATTGAAATATAGGGAGATAAATGTCTGGGGTTGTGTTGATGGTTCAGAGCAAAATCTGTCTCTGCAATGTTGTTCTGTTTCCCCATAGCTTAATTTGGTTTCAAATCAGGACAATATAGGCTGTTTCTCAGAATAACTCCCATTTCTTAAGCAGTCTCAGCACTGATTGTAATGTTAAGGTAATGAACGTCCCTTGATTTTACTGGGGTTGAAAATCTTGCCCAAAAGTTTTAATTGAAAAGGAAATTTTAAAAATGAAGTTATGGGCATGCATTTCACTTCCATTCAGTGTGACTCACTGCCATATCAAGACCATATAAGGTCAAGAGTTTTATCAACCAGAGGTTCTCCTCCTCCTTCCCTACAGGTTTTTCTCCCTATTCCTGAAGGAAAATCTCTCTTTCCTTCATTTAGTAAAGGCAGAAATATTATTTTAACTTTGGTGCAGCTGCAATTGTCTCTGTCTATTAAAAATTCCTCCTCATATTTAAATAGGTTAGAGTATACAGTTTGTCCCTATCTTTAGATTTATACAGTTTTAAATTTAGTCATTCACTACAGTTAAAAAGGACAAGGCAATAGCACTAACAGAACCAAATGTAATGGAAACAATTCCATCTGCATGCCCGTTTTTTTTTTTAAGAACTTTATTATTTATAATAATATGCATAATGCCATATCAAACTACTGCACAAGCTTGCCTGGGAGTAGATTCCACTGAACTCAGTGGAACTTGTTTCAGAGTAGACACAATCAAGATCACACTGTCAGGATGTACCACACTGAAGTTTACAATGGCAGTCTAGCTGAACCCATGACCACTAATCTGAACACTAGAAAACAGTGTTAAAAATGTATTGCTACTCTTCAGAAATGAGTTACATACTTGGGTGCACAACTGGCACCAAGATGTTTTTTTAAATTCTTGTACACGACATAAAATCATAATCTGTTTCTGGGATGCTGTTGGGTTCCCATAGTACACAAAAGAGTAAGCAAACCCAGGGACATGGCAATTGCTTCAGTGATACCCTGCTTCAACCTTTTCCCAATCTGACCATCTCCAGTACAATAGCCAAGACCACCCTGACAGCCTCCCCTGAGTTTGATAGGTCCTGGCTGCCAGGATAAACACAGAGTTCACCTGTGTCAACTGCAGACAGACTACCACAGCCCTGACCATCCCACCAATACAGATGGGCTGTGCAGCTGGTAAGTAATACCATACAGCTGATATCAGTAATAAGAATAACTCTAATTTTTTTTTAAAGGAACAATGTTTCAGTTTACATATTAATAAAAAGTGCTGCCTAAACGACTGATAATTTGCAAATGGATCTATTCAAAGATTTTCTCTATCTTATATATGGTTCCTTTTATTCAACACAATAGAACCTATAATTTGACTAACAAAACTCTGATATTGATATCCTGCCGTTCTGCAGTGAAGACTAATATTTTCCTAAACAACTTGTATTTCTGTACTATAAAGATAGCACCTGGCACAAATTGCTTCATTCCACCATCATCAACAACACAAGACAAAAGTTACAGTAGATTTCTACCCAGCTCTGCACATATACAAGGGAGGACAATATTTGCAGTTACGTAACTATATGCTCATCTGAAGCAAGGAGAAGTCCTTTCTGTCTGTACTGTTTCATGTTAGGAACCAGCAACTTGAGCTTAACATTGTTTTTATACATTGTTTCCTGTAAGTGGGGGAGGACTAGTATATTTGACTGTACTTCTGTTGTAAGCCAGCCAAAGAACTTATAGTTATTGGGGCTGCATCCAGACTTGGGAATACTGTGCATTCTGATGCATAGTTGGGGCGTGGGCATCACACCTGATGCCCGATACTTCATAGCGGCAGTGCATTATGCCACTGCTACTGCAGATTTACCTACTGCGAAACGATGAGCACTCGCTCCACAGCTCAGCTCCCCTTGGCTGCCCCATCCCATGTGGCATGCGCTACACTGCACACACCGTGGAAGTATCACAGCTATCTTTGGAAAAGCTACAGGGAGGCTGCTGGAGTCCAGACAGCCACTTGTAAGCTGCTTATTTTGTTACAATTACAGATTTAATCCGCTAATCTGTACCCAGCCTGGGTCACCACAGTAATTTGATAAATAAACTTGTTCTGGGAATGTGCCAGGAATTGAACCTAGCCCCCCCACCCCACCCCTGTCAGGGCTGTAGTTCTACTACTCAGCTATAGCCACACTCTTCTGCATGTATAGGTGACCAAAGAGGTGCTTTTATGGCTGTCTACAATACTTCTGATGGTTCTTCCACAGTGAAGGAAGCAGCTCATTTAGGCCACGAAATGGGCTCATTTCATGAAATAATCATCACACTTATCTTGAATATCTTCACCTCCTGACCCAAATAGGAGTTCTGTGGGACATTTACAGTCACATACTTAGTCTTGGAGTGAAAGAAAAGATAATCAAAATGCATAATGTTAAAGAGATCAGAGGAACAAGTGGAACACACATTCTTGCAGGTGACCATGTGTAGATGTAAAATACTGTGTGTGTACACACAAGGGGGAAAGTCACACATGAACTGTACCTCCAGGATTTTATTATTATGTATCCAAAATATTTCTATACCATTTTCCATTTTAAAAAGCTCATAAAGCAGTTTACAAAACAGCTATAAAAATAGATAAAACCATCAATTATGTGAAAGCATCATTAAAATCATGGGTGAGAAAGGAAGGCCTAGGTGAAAAGATATGTCTTCTGAAGGCATCTGAAAGCTTGAAGTTAAAATGTCTCACAAGTACCAGAGGACAGATTGCTCTAGAATTATTTTTACGATTTCATATTTCTAGGAAACCTAAAATGCATTGTTTCCAATATCACAAAACATAGCCATAACTAGGACTTCAGTTAATTCAAATATGTTGCCTTCAGTGACGGCCAGTGTGATGATCACAGACGTCCTTCCCATACTCATGAACCTATTTTTAACTGAGGAAGAGACCACTGACTACGCCCATCTGCACAAACCATCAATGGTTGCCTCCCACAAACATTGTGTGGGATGTCACAGAACAGGTTAAAGCACAGGGACAGGAAAATAATTGTACTCGTGGAGAACTATCACTACTGCAGCTGTAGTGATCCTCATTAGTTTCTTTCAATTACTAAATGAAAACAGAGTTAATACCAAGGCAAAGCCCAAGGCAATGGTTTTTTTTTCTTCTACAGAAGCTTGGTAATTGCTTTCGGAATGACACAAGTTATCCACTTTGTAAATATTAGCCTTTCCCTTAGTCACAGAAAGATATTTGCCTCAGATGTCTACAGGAGAAATGTGCTTGGAACCAATGTGAAAATTTGTAGCTAATCATTATGAGGCAATATTTCATATTTTTCCTCCAAGATAATTCTTTCTAACTGCATTAGTTCACTTGATCCCAGGGAACTGTGGATGTACACAGGAATCTCTTTTTAATACTATATTTTGTGCGAGTTTTAAGCTCACCTATGATGTAAACATGCACACAAAAAGGCTATTCACTACCACCACTGTTTCCATAGTTTCATCTAAACAACAAAAATACCAGCCTAGCTTCTATTACCGTTTCTTTTCCTTCCCCACCTTAGCTGTCACAAGTTAGTCATCTTCAGACAGCCTTCCATTTCATATACATGTGTGAAAATATCTAGAGCAAATAATTGTTGCTCTTTAGCAACTCATTTGGTTTCATCTGATTTCTTTTCTTCCAGTCCCCGCTTCGTGCCCTATGGATATGGTGCTGATAGTGTTTGAAGGTGTTAGGGAAAAATTACAGGGCAGGAAGGCAATGGCAGCCAGAGTTCCCCACTCCTGTTTACAATATCAGCAAACGTCAGACTATTGCTGTGTGGCATCATGGAAAGCCAAGACTTGTAGGTATTCTGCCCTGCCTCTCACAAGGGGCTTGGAACACTATGCAGCTCACTCTTACAGTGGCTTAGATTATTATAGAAATACAGTATATAAGCAACGGAAGTGACAATGAACCACAATTCACTAAATTTAGGACCTGGATCCTAGAAGCCACACCAAAGTTAGCAATGGTATCTGTTGCCACCCATCATGATATCTGTGTATTGTTTCCCAATATGAGAGTTAATATGCCCTATAAAAGCAAACTGAACTGCCAGTGGCATTTTTGCATCCATACTCTGATTCAGGCATTCCCACAGGACTGAATATGATGGGGAAAGGATGCTAGGTGGAATGGGGCTTTAATCAAGCATGGATTCCCTTATGTACTTCCCAATTTATGGAAAATACTATGTTTGAGAGCACACCATGCAACATTTCTGAAGCAATACGGCTAAAGAGTCATCTCTCCTGCAGCACAATTTTGATGAATAACATTTAGACTACATGCACTGCAGGAAATTGAGCCTTTTATATACAGTCAGGGACCCGCATCCACTGTGCATACATTCTGGCTCTTACTGTGGTTACCTGAAACTGTGGATAATTGTGAACAGGCCTTCTGGTTCTGGGGTCATGCAACCCCAGAACTGGAAGTGCTTTTCTGGCCCCCAAGTGGTCTATTTTGGCCTCCAGAGAGCACTGGCATAGGTGTGTGATGCCACCTGATGCCTCCAGCCCGGCTCACAGGTGCCCCCTTACATCTTGAGATGGGCTCTGGTGGCATCAAGTGCCTATTCAAATGCTCTACAGAAGCCGAAACAGGCTCTGGAGGCCAAAATAGGGCTTCTGGTTCTGGGTGTTTTTTTCTTATGGTACCCACAGGGGTTGGGGGTGGGGATCCGGTAACTGTGGTTAACTGAAATCCTGGTTACCAAATCAGTGGATACTGAGGACCAAGTGCACAATGAACTAGCATGCTGAGTGAACCTATGGTTGCATCTACAGAGCCAAGGAAAGCCTTCTGGTAAGGGCCTGCAAGCAATAGAGCAAGGGTGTCCAACCTTTTGGTGTTTAGGCTACACTGGAAGAAGAAGAGTTGTCTTGGGCCACACATTAAATGCACAAGAACTAATGAAAGCTAATGAAAAAAAAATGTGCATAATTTCATAATGTTTAAGTAAATTTACAATTTTGTGTTGGGGCACATTCATAACCATCCTAGACCACAGGTTGGACACCCATGCTCTAGAGTCTAGTGTCTACATGCAGATACACCCCAAGCCTCCAGTCACCTTCCAGGGGTGGAAAACACCCTTGAGGCATTCATCACATCAAGCATGAAAACTGGGTAACTTATTGTGGTTACTTTCTGATCAGCTTCTGTGGCTGATTGGCCATTTCTATATGATGCCCCTACACCACGGTGGGCCAGTCTTGGACTGGGTTGAGTGATCAAGTGATCCAGGCCAAATGCCATCTATACTGTAGTCAGCTCAGCCTGATTTCCAGTCCTCCAAAAGTAGCCAGCCAGAGCTTTTTAGGAGATGTTCAGAAGCAGCACATTTCTGTGGCCACTTTAGGGAGTTTGACACTCACACTCGGCAGACTAGATGAGTGACTGATCTAATCTACCATTAGGGAACACTGCCAAAACCACTTTAAAGTAGTCTCACATTGGCATTTTTACATGTACCAGAGGATAGATTGCTCCAGAACTATTTTTACACTGTAGCCTGCTCCAATGCCTCATCTCAAATGGACACAGGGTTCTAATGGAGGCATGGCCTTCCAGTGGACAGGTTCACAATGCAAGTGAGGCAGTCTGCTGGGCTAGTGCAAACACAGTTTTTCTGTCCAGTAATTGTGGCAGGCAAAAGCTTTTGGGAGTTGAAGAATAAAGGTTCTGCTGCATTATGATGTTTCTGTCCAGCTTTGAAGGCTGGATGACTGGGTGGCACCAGGTGTGTGCATGCCAGGCCTCCTGATCTGACAGGGATTTCACCATATCTTGCCTTGCTGGTATGCCTTTTCAGGCTATGAATATGCAACCTATGCTACAAAAACAATTTTCAACCATGTTAGATGCAAAGTCAGGGAAAATAACTATTGCAATCATTTCCTCTAACAAGAAGTACATAATGCAGCAGTTTTCCAGAACAGAACCACTGCCTTATAGATGGGCCATCTAAATTTCTTAACCTGAAATACCTTCACCCCCTGACATAGTGAACATAGGTAGTTCCTGACTGCGTGTGAGATAGGACAGGTTGAAAGCAGAAGAATGGTGCTGATGCCCAGTATGCTGCTCATCAAAATACTAACTGGAAAGAAACCATGAGATCACAGAAATATTCCCAAACTGGCTTTAAAAGTACCATCCATCTCTCACTGCATATGGGTGTTTTTCCACTTAGCACTAGAGTCCTTAATGGGTACTCTAGTGCTAAGTGGAAAAACACCCTATATTAGTCTATCAACTTATCCAAAGTATTATTGAAATTATGGTCTTTATATCTTAGAAAGAGCGCCACTTGTCTATACTGTAAAGGAGGCAGTCACTATTGTTGAAGGCACAACCTTACTGCAAATGTTGTCTAGAATGCAACTTAACAGGTGCTCCCATAAGAGCATGGCTATAATAGTGCTTTGTTAAAAAAGACAGAAATCTAATCTGACTAATCTCTAAAGCTAATCCAGCCAAAGTCTCATGTAATGATAAGAATCCAGCTGACAACAAGGTGTAACAGTTTTGCATTCCCATAGCTGTCATAAAAATATAGTACTCCATTTTATTTTCCTCTTACTTAATATCCTGCATTATGACTTTTGTGATAAGAATGTACAAAGAGTGGAGATGGCCAAAAACATTTTGCATTCTGAAATGAAGTCTAAGAATCTTCCTGCACTGGGCCTTATTCCAGGATATATTCCAGAATAGGGTCCTGTCATCCACAGGGCAGGGCAGGGCAGGGCCCTATTACAGGCTATAACCTAGAATAAGAGCCAGTACAAAATGGGCCTAAATAACTTCTTACCTAAGAATGGGCCTAAATTATCTTCTTATAATGTAAGCAACCCTGCTAGGCTAACCATAGCAAAGACGTCTGATGTGCAAAAATGGCCTCCGCTAGCACAGTGTTGGGCTAGAAATGGTGAGTCCCTGGATTTGAATCCCCATTTGGCTATGGAAGCTCACTGCCTCTACGTCACAGGGTTGTTGGTAAACATAAAGTACAGGACAGAAGACCAGTATGCGTACATCTGCTCTTCAATGGCTTTGCGGCATTTAATAATCCCAATCCTGAGGAAGTCAAATCATAAGTTCACATGACGCAGGGGTGTGTGGATACGGATGCAAATATTCAAAGTACTCTTGTGGGGGGGAGGGAACCTCTCTAGCTTTTATAAAATGAACTTAAGGCCATCCAAGTCATTAGTCTTTATGGAAAAGTGCATCTCAACTGACATTTTCTGTTAAGACAGAAAACAAATAGCAGAGAGATGGAAATATTATAAATAAATGAAACCAGCCCAGTGGTTTAATGCTACCAGACAGAGGTGGGGACCAAAGTCTAATATAAGCATGACCTCAGCAGAATCCTGGAAAATTTTGAACTCAGAGGCCCTTTCTGCATGAACCTCTCAATCTGGATCAAAGGGCTTCTGATCTGAATCCTGGGCCTCCTGATCTACATGTTAATCCAGATCAAGAGGCCTTACAAAATGGACTGAGGCCTGTTTTCTGGATCATGGAGGTGTGCTGGAATTACCTGGAGCAGTCATTCAGTGGCATGCCTCAGTGCATTGCTCAAAATCACCCCCATGGCTAGGAACTTTCACTCTTAGCTGTCAGAGGGGGAATGGGAAGCTCACAAGATCTTTGCTGCCCTGGGGAGGCTTGAACCGGATTACCACCATTAATGCAGATGGTACTGGCCTGGCTATCACCTCCCTGGATCAGTAGATCCAGTAAATCCTGATCTATAGATCTGGATCTAAAGATACTTCACGCAGAAAGGGCCAAAATTTTGAGATTTTGAAGAGCGTGGGGGCTTGCTCATTCCCCCCCTGCCAACCACAATATGTCTTCCCGTTTCATGGTCTAAAGGTTTGCAAATCAAGTTCTGGCATCATCATCACCATCATCCAGTTCAGGACTCCTGGAAAGATTTGGGACCTATATACTTACCCCCTTCACAGGTACTGCACTGGCCACCCTCCAGTGGGTTTCAGTGTTTGCTCAGTTTATTCCAATATTTATTTATATTTCCATCTGTAGCCCACCTTATACCCAATGGTCCTATGGCAGGCCAAAACAGCTGCATTCACACCTAAGTTTTAATCCAGCTTCAGTCCACTTTCAGAGAAAACACATCAGCAACATGTCAAACTATTTTCTTTCAGCATTATCCAACTCAGAAACCTATCTTTGGATTAGTTAATGTGGAAGGGAAACGACTGTTCACTTTGCTAATGTGTTCTCTCACTCTGAAAGTGGACCGAAGGTGGATCAACAACTAAGTGTGAACACAGCCAATGAATGAGTTTAGGCACGGCGTATCCGCCCAAGTCGCGCAACATGTCCAGCGGCGTTGTTCGGTGACCAGCGCCTGTCGTCTCCACTCCGCGAGCCTCGAAAGGGCCCTCCTGAAAGGCGGCGCCTTGTACGCTTACGGGTCGCCGCCGTCCTCCTTCCAAGCCGCCTCTCCACAGGCCAAGCCAAGGCGCCCGCCCTGCCTTCCCCTCCACCACCCTCGGCCTCCCTTCCGCTCGGCGCAGGTGCCTGAAAAGAGAGCCCGAGGAGACGCTTTTCGGAATTCACCCGAAGGCGGCCGAGAACGCAGCGCTGCCGCCCGCCCCTCGCCAAGCACACCAGGCCGGCCTCGGCCGCTTCCCAGCCGCGCCCTAGCAGCCTCCGCTACCGCCGGCACCGTTATGCTTGCCCGGGGCCTGCGCCTTCAGTACCGAGGCAGGGAAAGCGACGGGGCAGGTGGGGGTGGGCGCCTTGCCCAGCGAGGGACTCCACCAGGCCGTCACAGCGAAGCAAGGCGAGACGAAGCCTCAGTGCGAGCAGCGGAAACAAGACCTCCCCCCCCCCCCGCCGCCGCCAGCGCCCCTCCTCGCTTGGCCTCACTCACCCTCGTTGGGCTGCCCCATCTCGATGAGGGTCTCTTCTTTCCCTTTCTTGCCCGCCCGGTTCATGACTGCTGGAGCGAGGCGGCCGGGGAGGCTTGCGAAGCAGCCAGGGCTGCAAGGGAGGGCCAGATTGGGGAGGATGGGAGGCCGCCGGCCAGGCTGGGCTAGGCTAGGCCAGGCTAGGCAGGGCAGAGCGAGCGCGCCGCCCCCTTCTCACTGCCCTCGAAACGCAACCCCTTTCCCCTCCTCCCGCTTATCGCCGTGCCCGCCTCGGAATCCCGACGGGAAGCGCGTGGAGGCGGCGGGAGGAGTTTCTTGGAGGGGAACAGTCAGAGGAAGAAAAAAAAAACCATCTGACTTTGCCCTAAAAGGGGCGGTTCCCGCTGGAGCCGGCCGGGAAGGAAAAGCTGGGGGGGGGGGGCGAAGGGTGAGTGACTGAGTCAGGGTCTGCGCGCGCTGCCGCCTATGGGTTCAGATTCCTTGTGAGTTCTGCGTCACGGCCGGGGAGGGGGAGAGCCAACAAGAGAGTCCGCGGCGATCCTTTGCGCTTCTCGTGGGTTCCCCACCCTTCCTGGGTCGAGCCTTTCGGTGCTGATGCTGCTGGTGCCGCTGCCTCGCTGGGTGACTCGCTCTTCTCGGAGCTCCCTCGAGCGAGCTCACGCCCACATGCCCTGTAGTCTAAAGCGAGCTCACGCCCACGCGCCCTATACCCTATACAGAGGCGAACACGAAGCAGGCTTATCCGTCCCCTTCCGAGGCTTCCCCACCAGATGAGGCAAATTTCCATGTTCAGCGTTCCACTGTGGTGGTTCCTTAGCATCGCCATTATTATTAATAATAACTGCTGGCAACGCAACCAAAGGGGCTGAGGAGAAGGCGAGGAAACACTCCTCCGCCCGCTAGCAAAACAAGGCAAACCGTGGCGAGGACGACTTCAACCAAGGCGGGCCCCGAAGGCTTTATTTGTTGTGGGCGAAGGGACCGCGGGCCTTTCCCCTCGGTTTGCCCCTCCTCCCATCATGCCCCCCCTCGCCGAGCAGGGCCTTTTGCTGCCTGAAAAGGAAGTTCGTTGAGCCGCGAGCAGAGATGAGCAGAAAGAGAAAGAGACGCCCCGGCGGCGCCTCGAAGCGAAACGGTCTGCGTGCGTTTCAAAAGACAGGCTGGGCAATGCGCGCCTTATTCAACAGCAAAAGTGGCCGAAGCAGCGTGGTGGCTGAGAGAAAGCTCCGCGCAGCCAGGTTCTGCGAGCGCGCATGCCCGGGAGCGGGGTTGGCGCAGGAAAGAAAAAGGTCGACTTTGGAGAATTAGAATTATTTGGCCAACAAAATATCACGAGCTTCAAATTCTGCAAAGACTTTGTCTCAGCAGTGTGTTTATTAGCCGCACACGTGCACACGCTCAGAGAAGATGGCGGTCGTTTTAAGAGAAAGAAAACGAAAAAAGTGTAGAGGGTTTAAAAACTTAGCTTTTGGTCAGGCGACTTCTCTTTGCATCTGACGGACATTTTAGGATAAGTTGTGGAAGGAGGCAATAAACATTCCGAACCCGTTTAGTATTTCACCTGGGAAACGCAAATCGATGATGGTAGAAATAAGGCACTTGACTTACCCAAATCAGTTTCCATTTTTAGATAAAAATGTGGTTTCCCTTCACAGGTAGGATAAGAACAACCTTCTTCTGGACTGGGGATGGAATCTCTCTCGGTTGGAGTTTTACCACTGAGCAATAGCCACTCCCATTAGCAAAATTAGGCAGGTAGAGCAGAAACTGAGTCATACAGAGAGAAGCCAAATTGGGTAACTATGACTAGACCTTTTCTTTCCGCATTATTGAGCCCATAGGTAGATTTATCCCAGTCAGCTAAATCTGAAAGAAAACGGCTTGTCTCTTTGTGGTTGTGTGCCCTCCCGCTCTCAAAGTGGACTGAAGCTGGATTAAACAAGATGCAGATGGACCTCAGTTCTGATGTTATATGGAAATTCTATGATTACAATTGCATGTAGGGAGAGAAAGCAAGCGTTAGGAAATTTTAGATTGACAAAAAAATTGAGAGAAAGGCATTCATCTCTGTCAGTGCTCCATTTCATGAAATGAAGAAAAAATGTCTTGCAGATATTGCAGCCTTTCATACACCTACACATATATTCATAGGAAAATATATTCATGTGTAGCACAATGTGCTCCTCAGAGAGAATGAGTGGTGATTTTCTCTTCAGCGGTTGATCTCCAAACCAAGCACTTTGAGTAGATGCGAAGTTTGATTTGCCATACTTGAGTAAGATCAAATAAATCAGCAAACTGCTGTTCACCCCCCTCACCATTAGTTCTTCTCTGTTGATATTCTTTTAAGATTTGTTGCAACATGTGCAACATTTTAAATCTCAGCAGTAGAGATACTTGACTATGTATCAGTCTCTGTCAAAGTGCTTTGTGAAGGCTACAGTTAATAAATTATAATGACTGAAGTTTAACTGTAACATTATTTCACTGTTGGACTGTGCTAATATATGGTATTTTGAAGCAGGAAGCAATATAAAATTATAGTAAAATGTAGAGCTTTGTATGATAGTATATTACATATAATCCTGGATTTTGAAACATTTGTGCTTGTGGAATGGGTTTTCTCTATGGAGCAATGGACAAATTAAACAGCTTAGCTTATCCTGTATTATTTTAGCTGTTCATCAGATAAGAAGGAACAGGCCAAATTAAACTCTTCTCCTTGGGATCTCACTTGATCATGAGTTATTCATATTCTTGGCATTGTAAGCAAAGAGTGCTCACCCCCCTCCCCAAAATAAATAAAAAGTAAGATAACTAGGCAGGCATGGGGGTTGCCATTGTTTAGCTTTCCTTGATCCATATTGAATGTTACTACTACCTGAAAGTGGGATTACAGCAAGGGGGGCAAAGATGTTTGTTAGCTTCATTCCTTATGGGCCAGTTGTGCAACATTTTCTGCATTGCTGCTTCCAGCTCATTATGTTTGGAATTGTGGAAAGATGTGAGAATCCCAATCAAAGCACATATGAAATTTAAGACAAACAAATAAAGAATTCAGTTGATAAGTCATCTCCCCTGCCCCCCCCCCCACTTGCATTATGCTCGTAATATCTTGCCTCTGGCCACATTGATGGATCCATAGATCTCACAATAAATGTGCCTACTTTCCCCATTGTGGGGAGAAAATTATTCTAATTATTGTGAGATGTTTTTGTAGGGTTAAGATGGGATAAATTAAATAGGGTAATTTATTTGTGCTCCCTTTTCAGTACTCTGATTTAACTTGTTCATTGCTGCTAAAATCAGTTGCTGTGAATGCCTTAGTCTTGTATGTGGTCACATTCTAGAAAACAATTGTGTAGTGGTGAATTCTGTGAGCCAGAGAAAGCCAGTCACTTTCAATGCTGCTAAGTACAGCTCCCATTACTCCTAGCCCTGACCAGACCGGTTGGGTCTCATCTTGCAGAACCAGAGATTGCCCATATTTGAAATAAAGTGTGTGTTCCTTTCCAAAATGCTTCATCCCACCCTCATTAGCAGTGTAATGATCTGTTCTTGCTGATCCATGTGAAATAGGTGAGGAGGAGGAGGAGGAGGCAAGAATACAAAGTGTAATCATGGGGTTGAGAAGATCTTGGCACGGTTTGGTTTTCAAGGCCAATACTTGCATCAGGCCATTAATTAGCCCAGAAGCATTGAGAAATACAGAACTTTGATATATAGGTCTGAATTAAAGAAGATGGTGGAATGCTGCAGGGTCTCTGAGTCCTGAGAAGGATGTGTCCAGTTGTAGCAAAATTAAAGTTCTGCTACACTATGCTTTTCTGATTGTGGCAACCTCTATCTGTCCTAGCCCTTCATGCTTCCGTAAAGTGCTGTTAATTGGACCTTTGGTGTGCCTCCTAAGGTGAAAGCAGGACCATGATGAAAAGAGGGGGAGACCTCACTTTCCCTCCACAGGACAAGAATTTTCATGCCAGGTTCACTTTGGCCGCATCCCCATGAAGCCATTTGGAGCGGGATCAGAATGCATAAGACTGGGAGCTGGTCCGAGAATGCACCCAGCCCGGCCCAATGCCATTCCTGGCAATGCAGGCTAGGTACAGTTTGGGTGTGAATGGAGGCATCCCCATGTGAACTGCACCAAACCCTGGCATGGAGGAGCAGCGCCCCCTCCTCTCCGCCCCCTCTCTCCTCATTGGAAGCTGGATTGACATCAGCCCACCCCTGTGCTGCATCCCTCCCTCCCTTAGCGGCAGTGAAAGCCAGGGCATGTTATAAAAGTTAGAATAAAGCTTACTTCATAATGATACATTTATTAATAATTTTAAAAGACTGAAAGCCGCTACAAGGTTTATGGCAGTTAGGCACTTGAGCAGTTTTGCGCACCTTCGCTCCACTGGGAACTGTCAGGGGGTAATGGGGTGTCATTTTCCCCCGTTGGTAATGCATCATCATTGCATAGCAGAGTTGCACTGGTTCGTGCTGGCTAGAATCAATCTTCCGTCTGTGCCTTTCGCTCAGGCTGTCAGAATTCCTTCAGCGTAGCTGTCCGAGGTGCTGAAAGCATTGGCTTCTCCGGTCCCGGGAAAGCCTACAGATTCCTACTGCTGCCAGTGTAAACAAACAGACAGAGACGCCGTAAATTCTCCGAAGAGGTTTATTGCGTAGCGGTTGCAGTCCATCAACTCCTCCGACAACAAGGGCAACACACAGCCGTGTGTGAACATATTTATACACTTCCTGTTATCACAGTTGGTGACACGTTTCCTGTGTGTTTCACAAGACTTACTTCATTCAGCCTTCAAGAACTTGTGATAGTCTGGTGACTTATCGTGACTCCTAGTTACCTCTCTGCACACATCACCTATTGTGACTTCTAGTTACCTCTCTGCACACATCACCTATTGTGACTTCTAGTTACCTTTCTGCACACAACACTACATTTTACTTCTATTGGCTTTTCAGCCTGACAATCCCCTCCAAAATGTGTGGGTGTGTGTAGAAGCCATTTACACTTTATACCTTTTTTGAACTATGCCATGCCAATCAAGCAAGACAGTTCTGTGTGCCTTTCTCTTGGTAAGGCCTTGGTGAGAACATCAGCCAGATTGTGTCTGGTGTCAACGTACTGCAGTTTTATGACTCCATTCTGGATCATTTCCCTTATGTTTTGATACTTTACACCAATGTACTTAGTTCTGCACTTGAGGTTTTCTGCCTCTGACATGGCGATGCAAGACTGAGAATCCTCAAACACTGTTATTGGTCCTTCACACTTTTCTCCCAGATCTATAAGCAATTGTTTGATCCACTGGATCTCTCCTGCAAGTTCAGACAATGCTGAAAATTCCGCCTCCGTGGAACTTAGGGCTACACAGCTTTGCTTTCTGCTTCGCCAGACTATAGGGCTTCCAGCATACCTAACTAGCAAACCTGATACTGACTTTCTGTCATGTAGCTCCGAAGCAAATGAACTATCTGCATAGCACTCCAGCTCTTGCTCACTGCCCTGTATCAGTAACTTTCTCTCTTTGGTCCCCTTTAAGTACCTTAGTAGGTGCTTCACCTTAGTCCAATCCTGGACCTTGGGGTCATTCGCTTTCCGGCTAAGTGCTCCAACCGTGAAAGCTATATCTGGCCGGGTATTATTGGAGATAAACATTAAGCTACCAACAATACTCCTGAACAATTTTGGATTCTTAAATCCCTCTGATTTTTCCTCATCAGTAGTAGCTCCAGGGGCCATTGGGATTTTTACTATTTTTGCATCTTGCAAGCCACATTTTTCAATCAATCTCTCAATCTTTTTCTGTTGGCTCAGCAAATACCTCCCATCTTCAGTCCGCTCGACTTCGATTCCTAAATAGGTTCTGAGATTCCCTAAGTCCTTGAGCTTGAACTTCTTGGACAACTCTTTCTGGACTGCTACAATCTCTTCCTCTGACCTAGCTGTTGCACATAGGTCTTCCACATAGATAACCATCATGATATCACCCTTTGTATACACGCACGCATCAGCAATGCTGCGTTTGTATCCCAGTTTAATCAATTCCTCATGAACGCATAGATTCCAGCAACGCGCACTCTGCTTTAATCCATACAAGGCCTTGTGTAATTTGAACACTTTCCTGTCTCTATGCTCATCGAATCCTTGAGGCTGTTCCATATGGATCTCCTCATCTAGTGGAGCATTCAGATAAGCCGTCTCGAAATCGAAATGTCTCACTACATGGTTTTTCTTAGCTGCCAAAGCTAGCACTAACCTTAAACTCTCAGGTTTTGCTGTGGGTGAGAACGTTTTATCAAAGTTCTCATACCTCTGCTGTGAAAAGCCTTTTGCAACTAATCTAGCTTTGTATTTCTGGGTTCCATCTGGCATTTCCTTCCTTTTGAATACCCATCTGCACCCTACTACCTTGCGATCTGTAGGTCTCTGAACTACTTCAAACACTTCTTTGTCTAGCAAAGACAGGTATTCCTGATTCATTGCATGAAACCACTTCTCCTGTTCTCTCTTAGGATAGGTTAACAGGTCTTCAAAACTTTCAGGTTCATCTCCTGCTATCACTGTGCAAGCCTTTGCAGTTTGCACTACAAATCTGTCTGGAGGCTTTCTAACTCTCTGAGTTCTCCTTGGCAGAATCACCTTTGTTTTGCCTTTTTCATCTTCAGTATCCGAACTGGTTTGCGTCTGTCTGAACACCTTCTTAAACTTTCATGTAGTGACAGGTGAGTGTGTTTGTGCTTGCTCATCTGCAGAAGTATCAGTCTCACTATCTGTAGAACTTTCTTGCTTTAGTGCCCCTCCATTCCCAGTATCTGTGGCACTCTGCCCTAGCTTGAGAAAAACCTCCTTGTTAGCATGGAGTCTCTCCCAGCCTGAATCGTTTTCAAAGTTGGCACTCCTGGACAGTAAGGTTTCTCCATGACCTGAATAAAATCTATAGCTGTTACCAGAATATCCCACAAACATTAACCTTTTCCACTTCAGGTCACTCTTTTTCCTGAAATTTGCAGGTACATACACATTTGCATACTGCCCAAACACTTTTAGGTATTTCAGGTTCGGTGGTCTCCCATACAACATATGATAAGGCGTTTTCTTTACAAAAGAATTCCAAGTACGGTTAGCAACATGATTTGCGGTCAAAATTGCCTCCCCCCACAATTGCTGTGGTGCCCCTCCATCCAGCAACATACAATCTTTTATTTGCTTTAAGATTCCCACGTGCCTCTCGGCGAGGCCGTTCTCCTGGGGGGTCGAAGGGTTAGTCGTTTCGTGATGAATCCCTTTCTTCCTTAACCAATTCTTCAGGTTATTGGACAAGAATTCTCCACCTCTATCTGTAACCAAAGATCCCACTTTGTACTCAAATTGCCTCTCAATCATATTTACCCAATTTTTGATGTGCTCAGCAGCTTCACTTTTCTGTGTCATAAGCATCACATACTAATAGCATGTATGACGGTCTACAATGACCATGAAGTACTGATTCCCACCCATGATTTTGGGTAGAGGGCCAGCTAAGTCTGCATGCACAATTTGAAACGGTCTTTCTGTCGTGCGTTTGCTAAACTTGGCTACTGGAAAAGCCTTAAGCTTTACCTTACTACAAACTGAACAGTCCAAATGGTTTGAACAGTCAATCATCTTAAAGTCTGGACACACTTCTTCTAGTTTCCCCAAACTTGTGAAGCTTGAGTGTCCCATGACTCTGTGATAATAGTGCGCACAATTCACGTGCAAAGGCACATTGTTAGCTAGCGCACACTCCGCCTGGTTAAGCATATGATACACTTTGTTTCGCTTGACTGCCTTAGCACAAATCTCATCATCCATGCTAATAGTACAATCATTCCCCTTGAAACATAGAGTATAACCACCATTTGTTAATTCAGATACACTGACTAAACAGTTTTGCAATTCAGGAACACACAATACATTTGAAAAATCTTTTCCAAAGCTTGGTATTCTCACAATTCCCATCGCTTGTACCTCCTTCGATGCGCCATCCACCAAAATAACTGAATGTACATTAGAAGGCACCTTGTCTCTCAGGAGCTTTTCACAATTGACCATATGAGAACTTGCTCCCGAGTCCAGCACCCAACTAGGGCTTGCAGCCACATAGGCTATAGAATCACAGTTCTTTACAACTGCCACAACCCCTTTCTTGCTTGCAGCATCCTTGGGTTGCTTTTTGGCTCTTTCCGCAGCCAACATCCTACAGTCCTTGATGAGATGATTTTTTCCACCACAGTGAAAGCATTTTCTCCCTCTGGACACAAGTGCCTTTTCAGGCTCACAGTCTTTAACAGTCTCGATTGAGTGGGTTTGTTTCGATTTCGCTCCTTGTCTCTGGAGTTTTGCCTCGTAGTCCCTACGCTGGCTTTCCTCCAAGACTCGCGATGCTACCATCTCTGCAGTCAACCGTCTTTGGTCAACCCCCTGTAGACTCCACAGGATGTTTTCAAACTCATCAGTCAGACTTCCTAGCAACACATATGCCTTTTGTGCTGGGGGGATCTGAATTCCTCTTGTCTCAACTTGGTGAAACAAATCTGCCATAATCTCCAGATGTTTAGCAGGGTCTTGTCCCCTTTGCATCTTGTAGGCATACAGCCTCCTAGACCAAATCATTCTTGACAGAGCCGTTTGGGATTCATGGATCGCCTTCAGGGTATCCCACACTTCTTTTGAAGTTGCCTTGTCCCTGACGTGGTTGATTTGCGGCGGCGTGATAGTAAGCAAGATTGTTGCTCTGGCCTTCTGATCATCCGCGGCTGTGCCAGCCGCCACTCCCTGATCCACAACGCCCCAGACCCGTTCTCTGGTAAGCAACGCCTCAGTGTAAACGGCCCACGCAGAATAATTCATCTCATCTAGCTTCGGGAATTTTACAGCCTCCATCCTCAAGCCGTAAACTCCTCTCTCCTTCTTCTGTCAAACGTGACAAAAAACAGACACACAAAATAGACAATCAGACAATTAGACAGCTGTCCAATTCTCTTTTCACTTAGCCTTTCGGCACTCACAGTCAGTTGAACTATCCAGCACGCGGAGCGGAAGCATGCTGGGCTGCCATAACCCTTGTCAGGGGGTAATGGGGTGTCATTTTCCCCCGTTGGTAATGCATCAGCATTGCATAGCAGAGTTGCACTGGTTCGTGCTGGCTAGAATCAATCTTCCATCTGTGCCTTTCGCTCAGGCTGTCAGAATTCCTTCAGCGTAGCTGTCCAAGGTGCTGAAAGCATTGGCTTCTCCGGTCCCGGGAAAGCCTGCAAATTCCTACTGCTGCCAGTGTAAACAAACAGACAGAGACGCCGTAAATTCTCCGAAGAGGTTTATTGCGTAGCGGTTGCAGTCCATCAACTCCTCCGACAACAAGGGCAACACACAGCCGTGTGTGAACATATTTATACACTTCCTGTTATCACAGTTGGTGACACGTTTCCTGTGTGTTTCACAAGACTTACTTCATTCAGCCTTCAAGAACTTGTGATAGTCTGGTGACTTATCGTGACTCCTAGTTACCTCTCTGCACACATCACCTATTGTGACTTCTAGTTACCTCTCTGCACACATCACCTATTCTGACTTCTAGTTACCTTTCTGCACACAACACTACATTTTACTTCTATTGGCTTTTCAGCCTGACAGGAACTGCAAGAACACCCACCAAGTTTAAAAGGGAGAAACTCAAGCCTTTATTTCCCGATCGCCTTGGCAGTCAGGAAACGAGTTGAAAATTTTTGGAATTGGAACAAAAATAATGCCATTTTCCTGCCTGCCTTGGCAATCGGAAAACGGGGGTAGAAATATTTCTGTGGAAATATAAGCCAGTATCCTGCCTGCCTTGGCGATCGGGATTTTAATATGTCAGCAGATGTGATCTCCAATGCACAGGGCAGGAACGGCAAGCACACCCCATCTCCTAATGATGTGAGTGGCAATCCCCTCCCCGGCTAGCCCGCAATTGTCCCCATGCATGGTCCTGGCTCACTAGGCAATGTGTAACAGGCCCCCAAACCATGCCAAGACTTGTATTTTGGGGTGTCAAATTTGGCCCTGGTCTGGCATGGTTTTGGGGGGGGGGGGATTTGGTCCACTTTCCACAGACCAAATCCAAAATACATGGGGACACTCCTTGCTGATCCCGCGTTCAGAACCATACCAAACATGCATGGGGATGCAGCCTGTGTGGAAACAGCCTTTCGTTCTAAGCCTATTTTATGTACTTTTATTGTACTACACAGTTTTGTTTATATGTTTTGACTATTTTGACACTTTCTATTTTTGTGTGCCCCCTTTTATTTTGTGTGAAATAAAAGTATACTATGCATTCACATCAACCTGAGAATTGAGTGTGTCATCTGTCAAATCAAATCTTTAGCCCTGTAAAAGTTTTGAACACTGCTGGACACTTGGCCCGAATTGTTCTTATGTATGGTTTTGTAACTGGATTTTTCTCACACCAAATTGAGAGTTTCCTTGATCAAATTTCACTTCATTTTATAGAATTAATATAATCTAGGGGCATGATGGCAATGGTTAAGAATGATAAACAAGAAAGAAGATGGTTTTTGATTTTTAATTTACATCTTTTTTACCCTATCAAATTATTCCAAGATGGTGCATCAACTATTAATAGGATATCCTTACCAGATTTTAATTTCACTTTATCAAAAATGTGATAGCAATGGAGTTATTAGCAAAAGGAAGCTTGTATTTTTGCTGCTAACCAAGATGGAATGTGTAATTATTGGAAAGTGGAATAAAATTATTCTGCTCACTGCAAGCATAGTTATTAAGACCGAAACCAAAATGAAGACTGAAGACATGGTAGACACTCATTTCTACATGTATGCAAGATCAAACAATGCTCTTTGTTTTCTCATCTCCACAGGCATGGGCTGTGGTATGAAGTGCACCAATGGGACATCCATAGGGGCTTTAAAAAAATTGGATAAACCATGTGATTCTCCAGAATCATATCAATCTATATCCCTCTTGAATCAAAATGTTAAAATTTTCACACCTCTTATGAACCAATGACTGGGAGAACAGCCTGTTGAATGAAGATCAAGCTGGATTTGTCACAGGCAGGACCACTGAAGGTCCCATAAATGTTACAATAGACACACTTTTGCATAGTTCAGATACAAAATGACCATTCAAAATGGTAGTCCTACATATCTCTAAGACATTTGATTCTACCAATCATTGTAGTGTTGACTTGTAGACTATCTGGACAGGCTAGAATCCATTACAGCTCTTTAGAATTCATGGTACCTCCATGACCACCATGGGACTGGGACTGTTTCAGCTGGTAAGGGCCGAATGAATGGTACATACTTGGCTGTTGCCTTAGAATGGGGTGACTAGGATATTGAGGGAGGAGTTATGGGTACACTCTGGTGAGGTTTTCTCTACTTACTCTGGGGAAATTTCAAGAAGCCAGAGGTTGCTACATTGTATAGGATTTTGTGGAGAAGATTTTTGGGATAACGTGACATGGCAGCCAATAACATGATTGTTCCAAAGCTATCTTTTTGGTTTTTTGGAAGCTGAAACAGGCCAGGACGAGTGGTGTGCTGCTTGTCAAGAATATGGCCAAATGTGTAAAAGCACATAATTCTGCCTAATGTATGACAGTGAAGGCTGAAAAGGGCCAGAATAGCAACATGACACCTCAGAAATAGATTGGTGTAACCTATGTAAATGTTGTTTCAGGTGTTTGTATAAAGGAGACATTTCATTGCTGTCATTTCCTTTAACTGAACTATGACCAATTTATCACAAAGGTGGGGGATGTTTATAAAAAAAAAAGCTTGATTGAAGTGCATAAGAATAGTTATATTAAGAATCTCACAGCCTAATATGTGATTTTTATTTTCACTGTAAGATTTTCAAAGGGGTCGTTGCATCTCTCTCTTTTTAAGAAAAAATATTATCATCTGGCAATTTCTATGCCTAATAAATCGGGGGGGGGGGAGTACTTGGGGGACTATTTTATTTTAACTGCTACTAGATAATGAAACATTATTGGCTTTCCAGCCTTTCAGTTTTTGGTTTATTTTCTTCTAGAAAGGTTCATAATTACCTTTAACCATTTGTCTATAAACACCTCTAAATATGTAACTCATTTGCAACCACTCCTGTTGCCTGTCTAATTTCAAGCAGAATGCTTGAGGGTACATTTTAAAATAATACCTTGCTCTGACATTGTAATAAAATGAAATGAAACAATACTTAAGATACTGGGGCTTCAAATCTCTTGAATCTTTTTTTTTTAAATAGTTTACTTATTAAAACATTTCAAGACAACCTAAAAACTTCTTACAGTTTTCTCATAATGGATTACCACATTGTTTCCCCAATGCCAAATACCTCTTTTGCCACAGAGTGTCTCCATGCACAGTGTTGCTAGGAATACCCACAGCTTCCAAAAAGTGTATTGGTAGTCCTGTTTAAAGGGGGTCTTTCTTCTGTGCGTTTTCCTCCTTTGTGGTGCTGGAAGCCTGGAGAAAAGCTCTGCATGTGGACGCTCCATGGCAAAAGAAGCTTTTAAACAGGCTTTTTATTGCATGAAGACAGGGCCTTCCTTGGTTTTTCAGGCTCCTTTTGTTCATGTCACTTGTTTCTTTGCTCCCCTTAGAAAATATACAATGGTTTACGTATACCCAACTTAAAAATATTTATGGAGAAGACAAAAGCAGAACGAATTTTGAATGGGACAAACAAAAGTGGAACTACAATTAAAATCAGCTGAAAAAGGAATAATTGGGGTGATTTATAAAGTATTGTTACAGATGGATCTAGAACATGAACAGGTCAAGGAATGTATGATCACGTGGGCAAAAATCTTTGGGTACAATATTAATATGGACCAGTGGGAGAAATTATGGAGAAAGGATATGAAAATTACTGTGTGTACTGTGTTAAAAGAAAACATATTTAAGATGATGTACAGATGGTACCTAACCCCATATAAACTATCTAAGATTTATCATGCTATGCCCAATAAATGTTGGAAATGTGGAACAAATGTGGGAACATTTTACCACATGTGGTGGACCTGCGGAGTAGCAAGAAAATATTGGGAAAAAATCCATCTAGCAATGGGAAATATATTAAAAATTGTGATTCCATTTAAACCTGAATTTTTTCTATTAGGAATAATAGACAGCAATTTAGACCACTTGAATACGTTGATTATGTACATGGTTACTGCTGCAAGAATGATTTATGCAAAAAAATGGAAAGCACCAGAAATACCTACAGTAGATAATTGGCTAGTTAAATTGTCCGAATTTGCTGAGATGGACAAATTGACAAATCTCGTAAAAGACAGAACAACAGAAAAATATTTAAAAGTCTGGAGACCCTACATTGAATTTCTACAAGAAGAAGGATTAACAGCAGTGGGTTTCGATTAACTCTTCTTCTTTTCAAGGAACGGCTGAATTGGGAAGACACTAGAACAACTGGATAAGATCCTGGAAAAACTGAGGAAGTCACTAGTTGTGAAAAATGGACGATTATATGTCAATTGGGAATAAAGGGGTGATAATGAACCCTGAAGTTTTAGTATATTGTAGTATCAAAAATAAATAAAAATTAATGTGAAAAAATATAACTGCAAAATAATAATAATAATAATAATAATAATAATAATAATAATAATAATAATAATAATAATAATAATAATAATAATAATAATAATAAATAAAGATAGTTAATGAAGAGGCTCCAGTAAACTTATCCATTGTTTTATCTTTAAGTAAATGTGTCCATTTGTCAATTTCCAACAAGCCATTCTTCACCTGTAGGTATCTCTTCTTCCTTCCATTTCTGTGCATATAATAATCTAGCTGCTGTTCCCATATATAGAATCAAAGAGTTTGCGCTCTCCAAGGTTATCTGCAATTCCCCAAAAAACCAATTCTGGTTTAAACATAATATTTCTTTTTAAGATTTGTCTCATCAAATTATATATAAGTACCAAATACTTTTTTTGCTTTTTTACAAGTTCACCACATAAGATAAAAGGTACAGTCAACTTTTTTACATTTCCAACATTTCGTAGACATATTTAGATATCCTTTCCCTAATGAGGTGTTAAATACCATCTGTACATCATCTTATACATATTTTCTTTCAATAACATACAAGATGTAAACTTCATATGTTTTACCCACAGTTTCTCCCATTGGTCCATTTGGATATTATATGCAAAATTTCTTGCCCACGTAATTATCCATTTCAATTTGATGTAACAAATCTCTTGAATCTTATGCAATTAATAAACTATTTAATTCCTTTAATGGGCTCTCTGAAAGGCAGAGTAATGTTTAATTATGTATTTGTATTTCTATGCCACCCAATACCCTTTGATCTCAAGGTGGGTGCAATAAAATATAGTCAGTGTGTAGATTGTCTAGGCTATAGCCCTTATTATATGCATTGTCCATGATTTTAATAGCTGGGGGCTCTAATGCAAATGAAAACAGCAGGGAAAAGAAGAAAGAAATTTCCTCAGAGGGCTAATCATTTTCACTTTAGGCATTGAGGTATAATAATCCTAGCCATTTCCACCAGTTAGTTCAGGCAGGGAGGTTGCTGACTAGCAGGGTGCATGGAGCAATATAGAATCTCCAACCTATCTTAATAGCCCAATACTATATAGCTACAGCTCTTCATGGCCGGACTCAGTCTGAAAGGGTTTAGGGCGGTGATGGCCAACCTATGACACGCGTGTCACAGGTGACACGCCAAGCCCTTTTGAGTGACACACATGGTCACCCTGGCACCTGGACGTGTAGTGCTTGCTTGTTCTTGAAGTGTATGAAATACGAACTTTCAATTGAAGATTTAGCAACAAAAGTCACTAATGTAAAGAATTATTTGTTTTTGCTTTTAATAAAATACATATATCAAAAATATAAATTTTTTACTAGAGCTACAAATATCACAAAATTATGGATATTTTTAGATGTGACACAGCACCTGAGTTAAGCTAGGTTTTCTTGCAAATTTTGACACACCGAGCTCAAAAGGTTAGGCATCCCTGGTTTAGGGAATCCTGCATTGAGCAGGGGGTTGGACTCAATCACTCTAGAGGTCCCTTCCAACTCTATAATTCTATGATTTCTATCAACCACAGACATCCCCTACCATGACCCTGCAGCTTAGGCTGATCCTGCACTAAAATGTCTAATGGGCACAGCTGGATCAGATCTACCCCATTTATATCCTGCACCAAGTTTTCAGTAACATTTTCAGGTCGTTCCACCTTCACCTTCAAATCATGGATAAGTAAACTTTTTATTATAAACTGATTTGGCACAGAACAGCTGGATCATCAAGCAAGGGAGTGAACAGAAACGCACCAGCAGGGCTGATAAGATGTTAACTACCACCATCCAACTTACATAATGAAAGCAATTTTTTAAAAAAAAAAAGTCTGGCACTTATAGGAAAGGAAATACACGAATCTGCACATGCTGTATAGAAGAACAAGGTACTAAAACAACAACAAAAATTAGTTATGTATTGGTAAATGGAACGTCAAACTTACTTTATTTTTAGCTTGCCATCTAGAAAGTAGTTTTCTTGGAGGAGGCTAAAGTGCTCTTACGTGCCCTTAATAAGAGCACTCCCTAAGCCTGGTGCCATTAAGTACCAGGCTTGTACATTCACATTATGATTCATTGTAACGTAGCTTAGCTAGGGCATGGGTTCCATAGCAACCATCTATTTGCTTTCCACCTTATTTGGACACCCAGAGGTCCAAGATGAGAAAAATCTTTTCTGTCCTTTGCACCAGGGGCTGATAACAATGTCATTCATAAGTCCTGATTTTGAATCTCAGGTTTCTTTTGTTCCATTAAAAAGTGATCTGAACAACAAATTTGAACAAAAAGTTATAAACAGACCTATAAAGTAGCCTTGGTTTTCTTTCCCATTGACTCTGCAGCCCCAGACTTGGTCCAAGAAAGAATTATGAATTATTAACTGACTAAATTTTAGTTGTATTAGTTGTATTGCATAATGTAGATTGTAGCAGAGGAACTCTGAAGCTGCACCTATACATTGGTTATTTATTCTGCTATATTTGGGATATTCTAGAATAAAGCATGGTTATCCATGCTTTACATACATACATACATACATACATACATACATACATACATACATACATACATACATACATACATACATACATACATACATACATACATACACATACATACACATACATAGACATAGACATAGACATACATATACATATACATATACATATACATTTGATTTTTTTAAAATCCCATCCTATACCCAAATGTCTCAGGATGGGTTACAGTATTAAAACATAGCAGTGCCTGAATGTGGGAAGGAAAAACTGTTTCCTTATTTAGCCAAAGGCTAGGGCAAAGAGGTACATCTTTACAGCTCTCCTGAACACATAATGTGAAGGTTCCTGGCACACCTCAGGAGGGAGACAATTCCACAATCTGGGAATATTGGAATATGTAAACAATGTCTGGATGCAGCTTGAGGCTTTTCCTAACTGCTGTTTTTAGACTTCTTGCACAGACACACAGTGTTATACATCATGGTTTCTATACTACGGAGATCACATTAGGGAATGACGGCATGCTATATGACAAATGACTATATATTGCCACTGCTAAGAAACACATGCTGAGTTAAAGAAAAACAGGGAAAAAATGATGTGAACCCCCCCTTTTTTTGGTACTATTACTACAGGTTTAACACTTTAAAAAGGAACATAACTGTGAAGTTTTTCTTTCTTTCCCTCTAAAAGGTAGAGAGCCAAATTCAATGATGGTAAGGGTCATCAGTTGCTTCATTCTTCCAAGATGCCATGCTTTACCTATAATAGTTGTTCACCCCGAAAGCTGTTCCATTTTCTGGTGAGCGATGTCCTGAGGAATGAACCTGTAGGCTTAACATAGCATATATGGGAACTCCATTCCTGGAACTGGCTTGCCCTCTGAGAGGAAGGGGGGGGGAGGGGAGATTGTCAAATTTGGTTTTCCACCTTTTAAAAGCACATTCACATCAGTGACAATGACCCTTTCTCAGAAGGCAAAACAGTCAAATTCAGTGATGGACTGTACCCAAGTAAGCTCTCTGACCACTAGGGTAAGTTCCTCTCTGTCAAAGGAAAAGGAAGAACACTGTCTCAAGGCAAGGTCTGATGTTTAGCATAGAGAACTTGCTAGAGAACCATCCTCCCCAAAGTCACCTCTGATGAGCAGAATGTGTCCAAGTAGATAATTCTTTGAAAAGGACAAAGATTTCTATACTGTGACATTGCAGATCTCAGCTACCAAAATCATGGCAAAATGGCTGCCAGGATGAATGTTGAGCAGGTAAAATGAGCCATTGCCTGTATTGGATGTGGAACAAACTGGGCCTGTAGACTGCCATAGGGTTGGTCTATGATCTTACTAGACACCTCTCCCAAGGACTTTGGATGAAAGGAGACAAAAAGGGTAGAAGAATGACAAAAATGTTTTCTTTTCCTTCAGGTAAACTATGGCTGCCCTCCTGAAGTTCAGGATGTGCCATTGTTTTTTCTAAGTCATGCTGAAGCTTAGGACAAATGAAAGCAACATGAATTGCCTGATCCTCATAAAAGGTTGATTCCACCTTAGGCCTATATGTAGGACCCAGATGTCAAAAAATGCAGCTTGATTCTGACACTAAGGCTGCATCCCCAAGCAACTTATTTGCCTCTCTAATTTCCCTCTAACGTCCCTCTATTCCAGCGGACTTTAAAAGTGCTGTTCAATTCCAGAATAAGCATCCGCATGAGGCTCAGCAAAACACATGTTTAAAGCACACCTACCGTCCCCATGGAAGTGTATTTTCTTTGCCCACATTTTTTCTCCCCGCCCCCTCACTTGTTGATAGGGTGCCGGCGGGAATGGACAGGGATTGCACTCTGCGCGGCCACAACCAGTAAGAAACCCCCGATGAGTCCAAAGGAAAAATAGCCATCGGTTCTCTGTTCATCTCCCATATCTCCACCCCCCGAAATGGCTTCCCGTGCTGGCAAAGGCAGCGGCTGCAGTCATCAGCCGCACACTCGTTCACTCATTCACTCTCAACACTTTCCCTCTGATCACTGTCAAAATCCACCTCGTACAGCAGCAGTGACTGTAGCAATCCACTCACTTCACACCTGATAACAATGTTACAATTCTCCACAATTCTGGCTCCTTGAAAGTTCTGACCTCGAAAGGAAGGGAAGCTGCTGCAGAGTTCTGGGAGATGTCTGAATGTTTTATGGCTGTGTGTGCAGGTGGCAATCCCCGCCCCTTTTGCCATGGAGCATCCCCATGGTAAATGCTGCCAGGAAAACCCACGGCTTCCAAAAAGTGTGCTGGTAGTCTTTAAAGTACACTTTTTTCCCCAGGGATTTTCCTCCTTTTTTGGCGCTGGAAGCTCAGAGAAAAGCCGGGCATGGGGGCGCTCAGAGGCAAAAGAGGCTTTTTATTGCTTGGGGACACAGCCTAAGAGGGCTGCCAAGTCAGAAGTGACTACTGCCAAAAAGATTACCTTTAGTGTCAGATTCCTAAGGGAGACATCACAGAAAGGCTCATAAGGGACTGTGTTAATGCCTCCAAGTTCATATTGAGATTCCAGGAAGAGAATCAATACAGTCTTGTTGGAGGAGACAATGTCAAGACTTTGAAAAATATACTTGATCAATAAGAAGTCAGTCTGCCAAGAACTTCAAAACAGCTGACAAGGCACAAACCTATCTGTGGATGGTACTCTAATTAAACCCCTTATTCAGACTCTTTTGGCAAGACTTGAGGACATCGGGAAACTGGAAGAAATGAATCCAGGTGCTGGGAATGTTCCTAATGGCAGAACTTCTCCAAGATATATCATAAATGTGCCTTTTGTGGGCAATTATACTGTTTACCATTTCTAGAGTTTAGTCCAACATTTATAGACTGCTCTGCTGAGTTTCCATGCAGTCAGGCCACGTGTGGATGTTTGTTTGTTTTTGAGAAGCAAATATTTCCTGTCTGGAAGAGGCCAAGACTCTTGATTCACCATATTCCATGGCCTTCTTGTCCAGAATGAAGTAATAAGGATTACATTGGCCTGTTTGTGTCTGATGTATTTGAGGGGCTGGCAGATGAGCAGCATAGACAGGAAAAGGTACAAGAGCCTCCCTCCCCCAAAGCCAAGGGCTGATGGGACTTTCACAACATGTTTCAAGGTCCACAAATCTGGAGATGAATGGCTTTAGCTAGAACTAGTCCACTGAGGCACAGGGATTGATCTTGAGGGGGCCTCACTTTTTGAGTAGCTGGCAAAACAACTGGGGATTAAACTTGGTTGGGGAAGAGAAATATGGCTTAAAGTGTTGGTCTGAGTATTGGTATACTCTGGCCGTGTCCCCATGCAAGCCGTTTGGCTCTGATTGTGCATGTATGTGACCGGGTGTAGGACTGAGATCAGATGTTGCCCGTCCCCATTCTCGGTAAGGTGGGCTGGATGTGGGCTAGGTCCAGATACAGCCATCCCCGTGCAAACCATGCCAAATCCCAACACGGGGGAGCAGCGCCATCTCTTCTCTGCCCCCTCTCTCCTCATTGGAAGCTGGATTGACATAACCCCACCCCTGTGCCAACCACTGCAAATGCCACATCCCCCCCCCCCTTAGCGGCAAAATAATATAATTTTTTAAACCCAGCTGTTTGAGCAAAGCCAATACAAGGTTTGGCAGCAGTTGAGCAGTTGAGCAGTTTTGCACACCACCACTCTTCCCAGGAACTGTGAGAACACCCACCTTGATGACTGGGGAAGGGGGCTGGAATACTTGTATAAAAGAGTCTCGTGGGGCATCAAAGGCCATTTGCCCCCCTCATTGTTTCGGCTTTAACATCATTTACTCCCCAAAAATCTCAGCGGCTGTGATCTCTAATGCACAGGACAGGAACGGAGAGTACAGGACATGAAACTCCACCTTGCAATGATGCGACCACCAATCTCCTCCCCAAATAGCCCGGGACCATCCCCATGTGCAGCCTCGGCTTGCGAAGCAATGTGTGCCGGGACACCAAACCATAATGAGACTTCTTTTTTTCCAGTACCAAATTTGATCCTGGTTTGGGTGTTGGTCTGCAGAAATTGGACCAAATCTAAAATGCATGGGGATGCCCCTTCCCTAACCCGATTTCAGTTAAGACCAAAATCCGCATGGGGACACACCCTCTGATGGTAACTTAACTATCCTGAAGCTTCTTTAAATTAAGGCCAAAAGTTGTAACCTTCTCTCATCTAAAAGGGAGCAGGTAAGAATTGACCTCTGATACTTGATATCATTGTTCTTAGATGCACTTCTTTTTCACCTTGTCAGTTGTTGGGCCTGCTATAGCCCCATCTACCTGATTGCTGGTTCCTGTGGAAGGAGGACCTCTGGAAGGAAGGCTGGAACTCCCTGCATTGGTTCCACCAACTTCTGAGATTACTGAATTCTCCACTTTGTCTGCATAAAGTTTCTGTGTACTGAGAATGGTAGGACAAATGCACCTTAACTCCCCAAAGACATCAAAATACACATTAGACAGTAAGTAGGGGGATAAATTAATAGTCTACCATATCAAAACCATCTAGTACCTTTCATTTTAGATATTTTAGTTTTTTGATGCACAGTGCCCTCTTCTGGACAGAATGAATACTTTCTGAGCACAGGTATTTATTTGAATTTGTGGGTGGTTTTATTAACAACCTAGTTATATTCAGGTGTCACTCCTTTGGACTCATGAACACACCACACTGGCTTCTTATTATTAATATTATGTGATAGTCTCCCACCTGTGAACAGCTCATCCAATCAATGTCAATGCAGGAGGAGATATTTCTGTATTATGTTTGCTTTCAAATTAAAATTATAAAACGTGATGCTGTCTTTAATATTGGCCTGAAGTCACACATGCAACATTTATTGAGGTTTTTACTTTTCCGGATCTGAACCCTGAGCTTGTCTGCTAACAGTTAGAGGAGATCATTATACATGATTGGTCTTTGTGGTGAATTTTGTTACTGTCAGCAGTGGCCTGATGACTGAGTACTGGGTGGTAGTAAGGGTGGTGAGTGACTGGCAAGGAGAAAGGACTGCCAGTCCCACTGGAAACCTCTTTCTAGTCTTCTGGAAGCATTTTTTATCTGCATAAATGGAGCTTCTCCTCCTGGGTTTTTGTTTAATTTCTGTGGTGTCCTCTTTAATATTGTTCAGTCTATCAAACAGTGTAGTTAAAACCTCATGGGTTAAAAATACTTGCTTTGAGAGCAGCTCATAAGGAGAGGTAGTTAATGAGCTTGAGGGAGTCTTGCTGTTATCTCTCGGGTCAGAGTTTGTTGTTAAGTTTGTCTCTTTTAAGTTGAAACTTTCTGAAATATCTGCTTGGAAGGAGGACCTTCAAATCTGTTTGCAGTAGGTAAGATGTTTATACTATCTTCAACCTCAGTATTAACAACATAGTCAATCTTTGATTGTTTTTTAGCCTTTCAATTCTGAAGGCCAGCAGATGACCAATAACATTTTTTCCTCTTCATTGTTACCAAGCACCTATCTTTCTTAATTAATCTTATTGATAAAATAGTAGAATAGTTATCAGTAATATAGTTTCTGATTTACCTGCAGTCAGTAAGTTTTCTTGAGAAAATTTGAGACTGGAGGGGAGAAGAGCAGAGATAGGCCTCTTCCAAGGACTTTCTTCGTCCGAGCCTTGAGCAACTAGGGGCTATTTCTCACACTACCCTCGACTGAAGGATCATAACCTCACATCTGGATCCCCCTACCAGTGCAAACAGGGATGCGATCCAGTGCTTTCCCATAGAAGAGGAAGGGTCAGAATGCACATGAGTGTGTAACAGAGTGCAGAGGCATGCTTGTGCACATGTTACAAAATGGTGCCCTTCTGCAGCAAATGGTTTACATGAAGGACTGTTATTTGCACATCTGGGCAGTGCTGATAGATTTTGGATGACTCTTCCTGCCAGCAAAAAAGATGTAACATGCATGAACAATAGAATAGCATAGTAGAATTAGATCGAACCAAGGCAGGGCAACTTGTCAAATTCAAATCTAATCAATCCCTCCAACATACCAACAGTATCCAGGCTCTGCCTTTTGTCTCTTTGCAAACCAGGCCCATTAAAAGACCAAATGCTACTTCTGATTGATTTATTCAAGTCTGCTCTGCCTTTCCTTACAAGCAAATTGGGAGGGAAGGGGAGTGGGCCAAGGAAAGATTTCACAATATATGTCTTCTTTTTTAAAAAAGGTGTTTCTTCTTCAAAATGGGTCTCAACATCCCAAGATGGATTCTGTCTGGGCATAGGGCCCTGGCCTCTTCTCATCAACTTTCCTGTGTCTTGGAGCATGTGCATATCACAATGTGGGGAAACACTCATTATATGCAGCCCCCTGCTTATACAGCAATATGCCATACGGCCATACTTAATAGGATCATATCTACTAGTATGCCAGAAATAAGCATCAACTTATCTTTTTCCATGGACTTAACAAAGAGAGATTGGTGCTCAATTTCAAAAGCAACCCTTTCAGAATATCAGGGCACCTTATGTTTAGTTGGACTTTTAAGACCTTGACCTTTGCCGGTCCTATTTTTGTACAACTTTTCCATGTTATTACAAGGTGGCAGTATTCATCTGTGCTTATTGAAGGGTAACTTGCAATAGGAAGCTATTCCATCCTAAGTACTAAACTAAGGGAAAATAGGGCCAATTCCTTTTCTGACAGCAATAAAGTAAAAGCCATGATCTCCTAAATTGCTGGGAAAATTTAGGAGGAAAAAGACATGACAATGTTACCTAAAGTAGTGTATGTCATAAAAAGATGACACACGCACCCTAATTATCGACATTTTAGAAGGAAATCCTAATAATTTAGGATGAAGTCCCAACTATTACCAGAGCTGCAGCTTCAAAGAAAGTGATTGTATCTCAGGCATAAGATGACCTTGGGTGTTTTCCCACTGTCACCAAAAGTACCCATTAAGTACCCATTAATGGGTACTAAATGGCATTAATGTACCCATTAATGGGTACTTAATGGGTACTTCTAGTGACAGTGGAAAAACACCCCTTGTTTGCTTCTCCCACTCTGGCTTTTGGCTTCAATAGTCATTAATTTTAGATTAAAGACTCTCCCTGTCTTTCTATGAATTTATGTATCTGCATATTCATGTACTCTTCAGTGCTATGTTATTAACTCATTTCATTATTTTTTTAAAAAGTTTATTAGAGAGTCGGAGGGAGTACTTGTAACAAACAGCCAATTCAATCTGTTGTTGTGGAGGCAGAAAGGGAGGAATTGGAGAAGAAAAGAATATTTTGACCAGGATGGTTGGATTTGCCTTTTGAGGACCAGTAGACTGAGCTGAGAATTATATGCCACATTTTAAATCAAAAACAGCTCCTGATGACTCATTTTCAACTACTGACAATACATACTATACATTTGAGGCCCCTAGGGTTAGGACTGGGGACAGTTTTAGGAATCAGGGTCATTATTTTGAATTATTTTGAATTATGTATATGCATGGCTTTTTTGGCATATCTCTCTGTGTTTCATTTCACTGTGATTGTCTTTTCTTTTGTTATTCAATAAAAATAAAATAAAAATAAAAAAACAGAAGGAAAGAATTATATGGCACATCTCCACTGCATGATAAATTCATGAAATGCCAAGGTGAAAGGCCTAAAGACGGGTACTCGTGCCCCCAGGGTGTGTGGGGTGGGATAAACAAATTATGTTCAGTACACAAAAAGTGACTCTGGTCACAACTTCATACTCTGACACTTTCTGTCATTTTACCACAGGCCATCATGTCAACACATGGGGACTGACTGGTCTGACCTACCTGTTATAAGATCAAACATTTGTTACAGGGGTAACACTTATTTATAGCTGTTATGTCATTGTTTTTATACTAATGTGTTTTATATGGATATTACTAATTAGTAAATTGCATCATATACATATACATTATTTAGATCCAGAATTGATTTTTGTTAAGACCCTGTACCTGTCTGAATTTGTTTTGGGGGGAATTAAAGTTTTAGGTATTGCAAGGAGGGCCACTGATCTTGCTTCTGCACAGGCATCACCACTCAATGTGTCTTGACCCAGCAGCACAGGAAACTATCAGACACATGCGCCTGGGTGGGCTGGGGCCTAGAAACAGGAAGTGGAGCCATGGCTATACCTATTATGAAATATAAAATAATTTGTTATGGGAACTAAATGGGTTCAACTATTGCTTCCTGAAGCAGGGCGACTGTGGAAGATCCTGTGTAGGGAGAATAAATTATATAGATCAGATCTCCCGCCCCTCATCACAGATACACAAAATAGATGTATGGGTTGCCATTCCAATTAGTGACCAGGCCATTTCAAGATCCTATGCTTAGTATATAACACTTTGAATAACTGGGAACGATGGTACTTGCTAGATTGCCTTTTCTGTTATTATAGACCTGCAAGATCACTGTGATTCTCCTGGGAAATTTTGCTATGAGTACCACCAACTGCAGGACCTTCTCTGTGGTAACCCTCACATTCTGGAATGCTCTTGCTTCAAATATTCACATAGTGCTGACTATTATATCTCATCTGTTCTCCCAGGTGCTCCCCAGTATGAATCAGTATATATGTATTACCTTAGTTGTTATCATTGCCTTTATTACTGCTTAATATTCAGTTTTGGACAGATGACAGACTAAAGAAGACATAGATACTAGAAAATGAGTTTGGTCTGCTGGCTCATATTTTCTCCTTCTCTGATGGAAATTGTGGGAGCTGTGGAGCGTGTTGGTTCTTTAGCAAATTAAAGGGCTGCTTAGTGTGTACATTACTAAATGATCACAAGGGCTGTAAAAGACCTAGACAAAGAGAATAATCCCTCCCCAAACACTTAGCCCTCTTCCTCTGCCTTTTGTGCATAAATATCCAGGAATAACTAACTTGTGCTCCCCCAAGCACTGATTTTTTGTGGGGATGCATAGTCCTGCAGCCTTGTTAACATTCAGCCCACAGCTAGCTCTGCCTACTTTTGCTCTTGGCTCAGCTCACCAATAACTGCCATGAGCTCTGTCCCATCCAGTTCCTGACAACACTGCAAGCCTTCAACAACCTCTTTTTATAGCTCCTCTTGCATCTCCTTCCTTCCTTAAAAGAAATAAGAACTAGGTAGAAAGGATCATTTCCCGCTTTCTAAGGGGTGTATTTACTTTCTATGAAATTACTTTCTGAGGCCAATGAACACAGAGAGGTGAAACTTGTGATTAAATTCTCTGCTTTGCAATTCTGTTGCTTGCGTGCTTTGATGTTTCAGGGAGCGACAGAGATGGGGCAAGAGGCCATTCATGAAAAGCATCCGATAAACAAGCAGAATAGATGCACAACCTATTGATATAATGCAGGGCAAAATAACATGTTGACAAACCTACCTGTAGGTGACATTGTTCAAGTGGGCAGTGGTATTAAAGAAACCTTTGATCATTATATGGGTATAAATAAACCCAAAGCACTCTGAGATCAAGGAGCAGAGTCTGTGTCCACATTTATTGAAAGAATGATTGATTGCTTGTACAGAGGTAAGAAATTACATAGTGCAGGCTTTTCAGGGAACAGCTCTCCTGCTAGTCCTTGTATTGCTGCTTAGTTGTGAAATGCTAGTTATTTGGAGAATCTCTCTTCCCTGCACTCCCTCCTACTTGACATGTAAAATTTCTACCTGTAAGAGCACTTCAGCATACAATTCATTGTTAGATTGTCTAAACTATATTTACTTATTTTTAGCCAACTCTGTAGTTATAAGAGATGCTACCAGCAATGTGCTGATTTATGCCATTTTAATTTCAACAATGCTGGCAAAAGGCCAAGTTCTGCCCAGGTAAGAAAATTATATGTAATGGCCAGAGTGTAGCATTATGCTTGGGTTGAGAAAGGGAGGAAAAAAGAATCCTGGAAAAAAAATCTATATTCATCTGTTTGTCGGTGGAAATAAGTGTTCCAGTTTCTTTATTCATGGAAACATACCTTTCTCATTCTATAGAGCCTCAACTTTGCTAGGGGCTACTTGATAATTTCACAGACACAGGTTCACTACAATTCTCTTTATGTCTCCCCATTATTTAGCAAAGTTTTTCTAGGGACAGATGAAAATTTCTAAGGATGAATGACTTCCAACCCAGATATTATGCAGCTTGATTGGATGGAATATCTCAAAAAGTAGATTGCTGGTTAAATTCTTGTAACTGCACTTGGTTCAATTTCAATTACTTGCCTTCATTTTACACTAAAACCAGGATCTGCCTCCCAGGGAAAATGTTGGCTGCATAACCTCTTGCTTACAGTGGTCCTGGGTGTGAAAACTGCACCTGGGGTTGCTCCAGGCTGGGTTCCCATGCGTCCCTGGCTGGGTCTCAACCCCTGTGATTTTCCTGAGACTATAGTGGGAGAACATACATATTGAGGTGATATCCCAGAACATCACTATTACAGGAAATCTGGCAATGATGTGGGACTTCCCTTCATAGGAAAAACATATGCCTGCCTGCTTCTTTCATGGTTGTTCCTTCTGAAAATACCGAGATGCCTGTCAAGCACATAAGAAAAAACAAAGGGAAATGGGGAGGTGCTTAGCTAACGTACAGGTATTTTCAGGAGGCGCAACCATAGAAGCAGCAGGTGTGAAAAGGAAAGGCTGAACTGGGTGGTACTGGTGCAAGGAAAATAACTCCTCCAGTTCCACTTTCAATGTAGGATGTTTAGGCTAGCGGATTGCACAGCAGACGGGCAGAACGTAATTAGTGCAGGCCTGCAGGAAAAAGGTAGCAGAGAAAAATTCAAGAAAAATACAAATTGCCTTATTAAAATCCAGTTGAAGCAAAGGAGTAAAAAACAGAGGCAACAGCTGATTCTCAAACTCTCTCTGTACATCCAGCAATACAGAGGTGCAATGTATTCATTTTTAAGTAGGAGCTAAACTATCTTTGGTGTTCCCTTGTTAAGCATGATTGACCGACACTGGCTGCAGTGTATTCCAGCCTATTTCTGACTGAGTAATTGCATGTTATCCATCTATTCATCTGAAGACAATAATCTGAAGCATCTTGAAAGTCTATAAGGAATCTGTAGAATGGCATTTGAGGCAGATAAGGCATTCAAATGGATTGATACTGCCGCTGCATCCACACACATTAAAAATACAGATCAAAAATGGGTTAGAGATGGTAGCATGCTAGTGTTCTCATCCCACCTCTAAGCCGCTTTTTCTTTAAAAAAAAAACCTGTGTGTGGACACAGCCTTCATTAACAGAGACTTCCTAAACTTGAATTTCAGGTGCTGACCCATTCTTACTAGACCTGGGACATCTTCTATTGCATAGCAAATAAACTAATGCTAGAAGAAACAAGAGCTCATCAAATAAAATAAAGATATGACCTGGCAATGAAAAACAATGGGATTTCTCAAATGAAAAATGTTGCTATTGTTAAATTATTGCTGAATGATATTGAATGTTCCATAATTTGAATGCAGAAGCACGGGAATTTCTTTCTTATTCCAGCTAATTAGCTAAAGTTAGCTGTTCCAAGAAATTTTACAGAAAATGTAGACTGGTTACAGAAGACTGTGGATCAAAGCCATTTAACACGGTCAAGGTTTTAAAAGGCTCTAAATCAACACCTCTAATGGTCTCTGTAATTGAATTGGAAAACTGTACAGTCACTGCCTTGGCAGTTGAACTGCCCCTCAGTAAACCTTTTTGATCAGGAAACTAAGCCATGACTAACACCGTTACTGCTGGGATCAAGACTGTTTGGGAATACCATGTAATAAACACTAAACTGGAAAACTGAAATATGAACCAGAAGTAGTAGCAAATCAATTATTCACAAGAAAATTGCATGGCTTGGTCATCACTAGTCAAGCTGGAGTAAGCGACACATTTACCTTACAAGAGCTATTAAACTGGGTCAAGTCCATTCCATTCCAGTCTGGTAAGCACAAACTGAAATCCTAGCTACCTTATTCCTCTGGGTTCATGGCTCTCAACTGATCTCAGCTGATGTAGGCCTCATATTACAGCAGTTGCTCAAACTTCCAAGGTTGTTATGCAAGTATCAATTATACAGAAAGAAAAAGGCACACTTATTGAATATACACACATACTACTTAAGACTGCAAGTTTCTGCACTGGATCTTTATTTTGGAATATATATCAGAATAGAGGCCTACAAGCATGGTGTAATTTAGCTTTACTTTGGTTTCAATGGGACTTCTTTTCTATTTCATTGAACAGCATGAAGATGACTACCTCCAGCTTTTAAGCAACCTAGGATAACAAGCGACATCCGTCTTCTGTGCATGAAAATGATTCCTTTATTATTATTATTGTTGTTGTTGTTGTCGTCATTATCATTATCATTATCATTATCATTATCATTATTATTATTATTATTGTGATGATGTAAAACAACAGTTACACACAGCAAACGAGATGACTATGCTGGATTTCGTATTATATCACCAGTCGGGCACTTCCCAAGCACCTAGGACTGCGTGATGTATCGGCGAATTATGCGAGCAGACCCCAGTAAAGTGGCTTTTTGTAGTTGGCAGATGGATATCTTGTCAATGCCAATGGTTTTTAGGTGCCCGCTGAGGTCTTTTGGCACCGCGCCCAGTGTACTGAAGATGACTGGGACCACTTTCACTGGTTTTCGCCAGAGTCGCTGTAGTTCAATTCTCAGATCTTCATATCTGGTGAGTTTCTCCAACTGTTTCTCCTCAATTCTGCTGTCACCTGGAATAGCAACGTCGATGATCCACACCTTCTCTGTCTCAACAATTGTAATGTCAGAAGTGTTATGCTCCAATTTTCGGTCAGTCTGAAGCCTGAAGTCCCAAAGTAGTTTTGACTGTTCATTTTCAACAACTTTTTCTGGCTTGTGATCCCACCAGTTCTTTGCCACAGGCAGATGATACTTTTGGCACAAGTTCCAGTGGATCATTTGTGCTACAGCATTGTGTCTCTGCTTGTAATCAGTTTGTGCGATCTTCTTGCAGCAGCTGAGTATATGGTTGATTGTTTCATCAACTTCTTTGCAGAGTTGGCACTTTGGATCTCCTCCTGATTTTTCAATTCTGGCTTTGATGGCATTTGTTCTTATTGCTTCTTCTTGTGCAGCAAGAATCAGTCCTTCTGTTTCCTTTTTCAATTTTCCATTTGTAAGCCAAGACCAGGTCTTTTCCGTGTCTACTTTGCCTTTGATGTTCTCCAAGAACTGTCCATGCAATGTTTTATTGCGCCAGCTGTCAGTTCGGCGTTGAATTGCAGTTTTCCGGTACTGGTTCTTAGTTTGCTGCACTTTGAGAAGCTTCTGGTTGTTGACTTCAATCAAAGCTGATTCTTTGCTTTCTGCCACATAATCTGCTAATGCATTCTTCTCTTCTTCCACTGTTTGCTTCACTTGCAAAAGTCCTCTACCGCCTGCTTTCCTGGGCAAGTACAGCCTGTCGACATCACTCCGAGGATGTAGTGCATGGTGGATCGTCATCAGTTTTCTGGTTTTTCTGTCTAAGTTGTCCAACTCCTGCTGAGTCCAGTTCACAATTCCTGCAGTGTATCTAATGACTGGTATAGCCCAGGTGTTTATGGCCTTAATGGTGTTACCGCCATTCAGTTTTTCAAGATTTTTCTAGTCCTTTGGATGTACTCTTTACTGACCACAGATTTCACATGGCCATGCTTAATGTTATCCAGTTGCAGGATGCCCAGGTATTTGTAGGCTTCTGACTGGTGGGACCTGATGACTTGACCATTTGGCATTTCAATGCCTTCACTTTCAGTAATCTTCACCTTCTTCAGTGCCACTGTGGCACATTTGTCCAGGCCAAACTCCATACTGATGTCGCTGCTGAATATTCACACTGTGTTGGTCAATGACTGGATCTTGATTTCAGATTTTCCATAACGCTTCAAGTCATCCATGTACAGTAGATGTGAAATTTTCTGTGAATTCCTGGCAGTTTGATAGCCCAGGCTTGTTTTCTGTAGGATGAGTGACAGTGGGATCATAGCAATGATGAAAAGCAGTGGGGACAATGAGTCCCCCTGGAAGATGCCCCTTTTGATGTTGATCAGTCCGTAGCTTTCATTTCCGACAAAAAGCTCAGTCTTCCAGCATTTCATAGCACTTTCTATAAATTTGGTGATGTTTTGACTGATCCCGATGGTTTCTAGGCACTTTGTGATCCAACCATGTGGCAGTGAATCAAAAGCTTTTTTATAGTCGATCCAAGTCATATGCAGGTTTGTTTTTCGGCTTTTGCAGTTCTCCAGAATCATTTTGTCAATCAGTAGCTGGTCTTTTGTGCCCCTGCTTCTCTGTTTGTTTCCTTTTTGCTCTACTGGGATGATGTTGTTGTCTTCGAGGTAGTCTTGAATCCTGTCTGCTATTATGCCTGTCAGCAGCTTGAGCATAGTAGGTAGACAAGTTATCAGCCTATAGTTTCCTGGTGTGGCTCCCTTTGCTGCATCTTTCTGTATTAAGTATGTTTTGCCAGTTATTAGCCATTCACTGATGTTTCCTGTTTGCAGCATTTCATTAAACAGTTTGGCCATTTTTGCATGCAGGTTGGTCAGGGATTTGAGCCAGAAGCCATGCAACTGATCAGTGCCAGGGGATGTCCAGTTCTTCACTTTCTTCATGCTTTTCGTGACCATTTCAGGTGTTATTTCCAGCTGCCGCATTTTGTTCTTGGAGAATTTCTTCTCGAAATCCTTTATCCACCCAGCAGTTTTGTTGTATTCTTTTTCAGCCTCCCAGAGATCTTTCCAGAAGTTGGTTGTTGCTTCTTTCTCTGGCTTTTCAATTTTCTTGTCTACTTGCTCATGCAGGCTCTGGTAGAACTGCCTCTGATTAGACTGGAACATTTGGTTCTGCCTGTACTGGATGATTCTTGCTTCATATCTGTCAATTTTCCTGGCTGTAGCTGTTATCTGCTGTTTCACGATTTCCAAAGCTTCGTCAATTTTCCTTGTATTCAGCCAGTATTTTTTGATCAGATGGTCTTTAGTCTTCTCATTGTTCAGTTTCTGCTCCTTCATATTTTTTAGGTTGCTGGCATCTGATCTCAGGCTTTTTATTTTCAGTTCCAGTCAAACTTTCCACTTTGGCTTTCCAGTTGATTTTCTAGTTGGTTTTGGCTGCAGTAACCCTAGTTCTTATGTTACTGTCACAGCTGTACTGTAGGCGAGCTGGTTCAGTTCTTCGATTGTTGCTACCTGAACAGTTACAAGGGCAGAGTTGATGTCATTCATCAGTGGGACAAGTTGTTTTCTGCCTATAGTTTTTAGGGTTGGCAGTCGCTTTCGCTCTGCACTTGATGCTGTATGAGCCAGTATTCTGTCCTTCAGTTCCTGCTGTCTTTGAGACAATGTGCCAGGTGTTTCATCCATGACTTCATGCTGCTGTTCTTCCTCTTCTTGCAGAATTTCCAGATTTTCATCAGGTTCTAGCTGATCAGTGACTCCTGGTCTTGTTGGAGCTTCTATTGCTGCCACAATAGGTTGTGGTGCTTCAGTTTCATTAGTTTTTCGTATTTCTTCGAGTTCAGCTTCACTGAACACTTTAGTCCCGCTTATGAATCTTCTCTGATCAGCTAGCTGCAGTTCTGTTATATTCGAATCTGGGTATTCTTGTTTCCATAGCTGGTGCATCCATTTTTGATAGCCTCGTTTTCCAGGTTCTGATTTGTAGTAACACTTCATGACTACACGATTCTCTGACCTTGAGAATTATTATTATTATTATTATTATTATTATTAGTTTATTTCTAAAGCGCTGTACATTGCTCAGACTGCATGCTGATGTGGAAGGTCTCTGCCAAAACCATTTGTGCAGCTTAGGGCATGAGGAGGAACCTCTTTATTCTCTTGGACACTGCAAAGCTTTCAAACCTTTCGATGCCCAAGGCAGTGGGTGGAGGGAAAGCAGCATGGGTGATGCTGGAAATAATTTTTACTGATTTATCATTAGATAATTTGAGCAAAACAGAGCCCTTTGAAATTGCCCCTTACAGGAGACCTATCTCAATTCCTGATAACAAAATTGGCTGGTGTTTACTAGGGCTGGTGGGACAGAGTGAATGAACTGATACCAGAGTGCAAGCCAACCAGACCACATTTCCATTACAGCCCCCTCATTTCTGTGACTTCATAGATAACTTGAAGTGGAATAGTGATGGTGGAGGCAGGGGATTATGTTTTGTGGTTTCCCATTCTACATTTCTTATACAGGCACCAATGGCAAATCTCCTTTCAGCTTTAGCATAGCAACAATATAAAACACTAAAACTGTCACAGGGAAGTTTCCCCCCTCTATCCAGGGCATCCAGTCTAGAAGGAAAGACAAGTGAGAGATCTAGCAAATCTATCAGGGCACTTCTCTATCTTCAGCTACAGCGAACTGAGCAAGATGTCAGTGTAATGCCCAAAGGAGGTCTAGAATGGTTCTAGATAATCATTGCTTAAATCCTTTCAAGGCCCTACAACACCTGGATGATAGGAAACTGTGAAAAACTAAGAAAATTAACTTCTTTTGTACCATTATGCGAATCAATAACATTATTAGTAAGCAAAACTACCTATATGATGGTAAGATACTAAACATATGGCCCACATAGTTTAGCTTTTGGGAAAAATTGTGATTCAGGTTGGTCTAGGTAATCCAATTTATTCCCAGACTCCTGAAACTAATTCATAACTACATGCCTCAAAAGAGAATATCTGAAATTAACCAATCCAATGGGATCTCCTACTTCAGTTGTGGCTATGTGCATACATAAGAACCATACTAATCCAACCTAAATTCTTTGTTAGAACAATTGTAATCTATAATATAAAAAGCAGAGCTGCTGTACCTGCCATCCACACTGCAGACAATGGATTTGTCATGAAGTAGTGAGGGAAAAGATACAGGTCATACTAGTGTTGGGCCATAGAATATTTATTGGCACATATAGTCCAGGTGACCTTTGAGTGCTGTGAACAGGCGATTGGAAGAGTTGAGGAGATGATGCAGTAACCTATTAACACTCATGAGACCCAATCTGCAGTGAAAGACATCTTCCTTCAATTTGCCTCAAATTGATCTTGCAGTATGCACCTGAGCCTTATTCCCCAAAGACAATAATTTTCAATGCAAGAACTCAATTTACTCATCTTTTATTCTGGCATTTCCAGAAACTCATAGCATTTCATTTCTCAGGAAGGAAAATACATTGAGCATGTAAATTAGATTAGAAATGTTGAGAAAGTTTTTTGAAGAAGTGTACTTGTGGTTGTGAAATATTTAAAAGGTATCACACAGCAGGATGGGTTGACAAAATTAGAATGAATGAGCCAAAATGTCCCAATTATCTAAAGACAAACATCCTCCCATATCCATCGGCTTGCATATTAAAAATTACTGAAGAGATCCTGCTGGCAAGACCACTGTCCTTGGTGATTCAGACGTAGATAGGACCAAATAGGATAGGCCCAGCAGATGTGAACAAGCTATGGCCCTTGGGATATGACTTTAAAACTCTCCATCATTTCTTAGTACTTGCCAGGCTAGCTGACTCATGGCAGCTGTGGTTCAAGAGTAGTTGGAAACCTATAGCATGGACAACTCTGGTTGAATTGTCAGAAGCAGCAGTTAGTCTTAATGACAAACAGCCCCCAAACTCACCCAGTAACTCAGTGTCGCTTTCCGGATAAGCAACCTGAATCCTTGGCTCTGGGAAACCTGGGGGAGGTAGTTTCTGACTACCTCGATCGTGGCTGCAGTCCTGAGACCACAGCGATAACGTGGTTACAACCCAAATGGGCTGCAACGATTGTGGTACCAGTAGACTGGTACGATCACCGGGTGTTACGAAAGTAAATCCCTTATTAGCCACCGGCAGGCTATAAGGGGTCACCATGTGCTCTTATGGTGATTTAAAGACAGAGAGCACAGGAGAAAGAAGTTAGGCGGGAGACAAGATGGGCTGGAAAAGAGGGAGTTTATTTCTGTGCCAAGCTTTTTATATCCCCCACCAGAAGGCGGGGAAGGAAGTGACCTCAAGAGAAAATCCAAGTATGTGATAGGTGGAGTCCATCAGCTGGGCAGGTCAGAAGTTCTTCTGATGTCATATCCTGTGGCAGGCAGGAAGAGAACAGGCTGTTGTCTGCGTGCAGCATGTGGCCATCCTCCATTAAGCCTTCAGGCTACAAATCCAGCACCCTGCTGTGTTGGGTGTATACTGCAAGCTTCTGGAAGCAGGGAGAATCCTTTTACCCTGAGGCTAGAGAAGCTGGTGGGGAAAACCTGGGCAAATTCGCAATTGCTACAACTCAGATTTGAGTGCATACACATTCCCATTCTTAAAAGTTGCTATTTAGTTTGAATCAAATAAAACACCCTTTGATTCTGCTTGAATTCGCATTTCCCCTTTGAACTAAAAAGCAACAAACTAAAACTGTTCATCTCTGATCAGATGGTTTGACTGGTTTATTCAAACACCCTTGGTTTAGTTCTAATTCAAAACATTCCCCTTCAAGGTGGCAAGATGTTTGGCTGGAATTCAGAGTAGTCAAACCATCCACTTCCAGGTGTTTTTACATAAATGAGTGAACAACTGGGATGGATTGGGCATCAACACTTTGGGTCACCAGATACATCCCAAACTTACCTGGCAGTTCTGGGTGCCGGCTAAGTGTGACTGCCACTATACTAGTGGAAATTGCATTGCCACAGCAATGGCTACTTGTGATGACTGTTGCCATGGTGACTGGGAGATGTACAGGGTATGGATGTACACAGATATTCAAAAATTCAAAAATCCAATTTGTATCCAACAAATACCGACATTTGAATTCAAATCGGATTTTCAAAAATCCGAATTAACACATTTGAACAAGTTTCGGATGAAAAGATCTGCAAATATCGCATGCAAATATAAATGTGCATTTGCACTTATAATGCGGGATGAAAATGGGATGCATATGGGATGAAAATGGGATGCACATAAATTTGAAAATCAGACACAAATGTTGTCAACATTCATATTTTCAAATCTGAATCAGATTTTCAAAAGTATGGATTCAGATAATCTGGATTCACATTGGATTTTTGCAAATCTGGATGTTAAAAATTTGAATCTAATCAAATATTTGAATATTTGATTTGACTCAAATTCAAATGCAAAAAATGCATTCATGCACACCTTTAGTACAGGGCAACTGCAACTGTACTGCCCCATCCCATGCACCTTCTCCCAGAAAAGATGAGAAGGATGCATGTCAGACTGTACTAGCCATCTTCCCAGTGCAGCTAGTATAGTTGTGAAGCATTTTGTAATGGTCCATAGCTATTTGGCTGGAGGATGATCCAGCACATGTACAGCTACTTCTGGAATGGAAGTGGCTCCATGTGATGCAGATGTACCATGTGGGAGCATCTTCAGGCTGTCCCAGTAGGCTAGTGTGAAAAGGCCCTTACACTTCTGTTTAGCTCTCTTTCCTTTTATCCCATAAGCCTCAATGAATAACTACTGTTACTGTCTACAAGTCACTTTGGTAGCTTCTGTATGATCTACTTGGATCATGCTAGCTGCTGCCTGGGAATGCAGCATTAGCGTGCCAGAGTAATCCTCATGAGACACAGCCTCCTAGTGAATGCTTTGTCTACATGGGCTTTTGCTTGGAGAACCCCAAAAGATCACTCTCCTGGTTTTTCCTGGTCTGGTGTGTGGGCTGCTCTGGCCATGTGCCATAGAGATGACTGGATTAGTCCATGTGGTGCATGAAGCCCATTTCACCATGCAGATGACTGGAGCAGCCCATGTGATTTTGCCCTGAATGTGGGGCCTCACTGGCAAAATTCACCTGGCTTGCACCTTTGGAGATTGAGAAATTTTAATTCCCCAGGCTCTGAAAAAGGCCTGAAGAAGGCTATGGCCCTGATGTGCCCTGAGATCTGGATCAAGACCAACCTTCTCACTGTGTGCCAAAGTGCACAACATGAAAGCTATCATAACATTTCCAGATACTGAGCTGGGCACAAGCACAGATGTTTTGAAGAGATAAAGGGCGAATCCCCACAGCAAGCTTATTTCGCTTTCCCTAAACCAAAATAATAGAACCGGATGCAAGCGCGAATTTGCCTGTTCCCATTACTTTTAACTTAATCACGTTGGATCCGGATTCTGAGGATCGTACGTGGGGTACGTGACTCAAGGGGGGACTCAAGTGGCTACTTTTTAAAAGCCGCTTTTCAGGGCTGCTCTGCCCTCTTTCTCCTGGCATGGACGCGCCACCCATAAGGGACCCCTTCACCAAGCCTAACTGGGTGGCTGCCGCTTCCATGGATGGAGGAAAAATGGCAGCGGGCAGCCAGCCAGCGATTCTTTCCCCTCCTCTCCCCATTGCTCAGGGCACACAGCAGCAGTGGCAACTAAAGCCCCTTTGCTTTAAACATTCACATTCAGCTGCTTTCCTCCCTTTCCCTTTCTAAAGTCAGAACTCCAAAGAGCTAGAATTGCGCAAAATTGCAACATTGTTATTCCAACCATCAAGATGTGAAGTGGTTCCATCGCTACAGTGTAGCGATCCTTGTTAAGTGGATTTTTACACTGAAATCACTGTCTTTGGAAGCAAGCTATTGGGAGAGGGAAACCCTAAACATGGATTCTCATCTCTTAAAATGGTACTGTCCACACAGTAAAAAATGTAAAACGTTTCAAGCGCACAATCCAGAGTGAGACCTGTTGAAATCAGGATTGAGATTCACCATGCTTTGGGGTGGTTTAACATGGGAAAAACATGTTAAGCCAAACTGCCATGCGGACTCCAAGGATTGAAAACGTTTTGAATCCGAGATAAGGTTGCCATGAAGACACAGCCAAAAACGTAGGATTTGGATTCTCCTTCACCTGTGGCACCTGCTAAACTTACCTAAGCCAAAACCACCAGTCTCCACAGTCTTGATCTTAAAGGATGAAAATATTGAGTTTCACAACTCACTCCTATGCAAATGTATATTTGCTGAGTGAATAGCAAATCCTGATATGGGTATGACAATGTCTACTTAGTAATGATATGCTTAGGGCCAACAGATTCTGTCTGCTCTCTTGCATTCTGATGCCTTGTGTACCAATAGGTGGGCACATTTATTCCTATTTTGTGGTAGCAAAGAGTTTCCTCCTGATAAGCAGTGTCCTGTAGAGCACTTTTGTAAAGGTGGGATGAGACATGACTGAAATATTCCCTTTTGTCTTCCCAAGTCTAATTTTGGTCTGCTGTAGAAGGCTTCTGACTGAAGTCTCACCTCATTCACTACCACTCTAGTAATCCTAATCTGTGGGCTATCTCTACCACCAGTGAGCTACCCCTCTGGCTATTTTATACTTGGCTTTTCCTTATCACCATCCTTAATTATGTTTTAAGCCCCCTCCAAGACAGACTCTTACATACATAATAATAAGGTTCCAAACTCTGTCTCCCTGTGGTGACTACCATAGTTTATATCATTATCCTCAGAGCCTTCTTGCCCCAAGAGACTTCCAGGAGGGATAAGATATCTACAGGTCCGCACAAAAATCTAACTTGCTTTATCTGAAAAATTGCCTGCAAGCCATCCGAACCCCCACCAATACAAATGGTCTAATTATATGAAATGCAAACTGCCCACTGTCTGAACAACAGTTCAATTTAATAAAAGACCAATAAATGAAATACCTGGCTTAACCTGAGGAACTTTAAAAAAAACTGATTAAAGTACTAGTGGTAGTGCATCACAGAAAAAACCCAGAAAATTAATCATTTTGTGGACTCTACAGGGTAGTTTTTTTGTTTGTTATTAGGAGCTTTGGATAGATGGGATGATCAGCTATAGGAAGATTTTTTTTAATATAGAGATCAAGCCACTGACTGAATCTTATCTAATTTCTTTTTCTACCAGACTGTAACAACACTATAACAACAACATTGGCCAGACAAAGGCAATGTATTAATAGAATGTAAAGAGTTTGGTTAACACATAAGGCTTTCTTCATTGGGGCTTATTCTGGATTAAATCCCAGAATAGGGACCTGCAATCTAAATGCCAGTGTACACCGGGATATAATGAGGAATAAGACCCAATGTAGAAAGAGCCTGATTCCTATTTTTTGGTCCACAAAAACAGCCAACATTGGCAACATCAAAAAGAAAAGTCATGGTAGCAATTATTTAGGAATCAATAGTGGGTTTTTATTTTATTTTTTGCTGAATTTATTGATTGATAATGAGCTAGAGTAAACTATAAAGTTACCTTACATTGGTTATTTTCCACCATCACTGTTCGGGTCAGAATGCTTGTTTTGTGTAATGTATGTTCTCATATGTAATTCTGTTTATTAGAATTCTTGTTTTCAACAACTGAAAATATGCATATATTACATACTTTATATTTCAGACAGTGCAAGTGAGTCCATTGCATCCAGGGTAAAAGAAACATTCCCAATAGCTGCTTTTTCTAATAATCCTCAAGTTCTGAGACACACTGAATATTTACGGTTCATTCAATGATTTCTGCCCTTCATCACATCAGCAGAAACAAAGGGCCACTATTAAACGTGGTTGGGAAAACATACACCTCATCTAAGGCTCTAACAGAGAGATAAAAATGATATAGAGCTCTTTGGATGAAACATTAATTTTGTGTTGTTTGGCTTCAAGCCATCACCATGCCAGCAATGAGGCATGCTTCCTTACAGTGCTGAGTCTCATAGTTGCACATCCAGTACTGCTATTGACATTTTCAAAGGGGCTTTCACTGAAAGAGCAAGATGTAGAAGGGAAATTTGATTCCTCTCTCATCCCCCTCCCAAAAGCTTAATTTGAGGCACAGCTCAACATGGCTGAGCAATGTTGCTGTTCTCCAGAGTCAGTTTGGCCATAAGATATAACGATGGATAAGAGATCATAGAGAAGAGGGGAGATAATCCCATTTGACGATGTGGCTGTCAGTGAATGACAGCTATATCTGCATACAGTTTTTAAACAGTGGCTCAAAAGCAGCATAGAGGTGATAGTGTTCACATGCTAGTGCCTTAATACACATGAAAGGTCAGAAATGCATAATCTGAATTTTTGTATTTCAGGCCAGCATGACATTACTTTCTGAAGGCTTTGTCTTCTGCAGTTCCTGTTCCATTATGAAGCACAGTAGAGATGCTCCTTGATTGCTTGTGCAAGATGAAAAAACATGAGCAGGACTTAATGTTTCAAATTTGTCTTCTGCATTGTTTGAAAAATCCACAGGCTGAGTATGTGTATCCATGGGATACACATCCCATAGATACACATACTCTCTCCATCACAAAGATGTCTTGGGCTGCTGCATCTCATACCATAACTTGACACCTTTTCTGGACATTTTCTTGGATTGGGGGCATTTAAAATTTTGGATCAGGTCACACCCATCTAATCTATCATCCTACCTCATGCTGTGGCCCACCAATTGCTCCTGGGCATATGAAGCAGAAGACAAAGGCAAAACCTTCACTTGCTCTTAATTCACTGCAAATGGCCTTGAGTAGCATCTTGCCCGTCTCTCCAACCTGGAGGCAGTATCTAGGCACACACTCTAGTAGCCCTTGGTACACTTATTTATTTATTTACATTTATATCCCGCCCTATACCCTAGGGTCTTAGGGCGGGTAACAGCATATTTAAAAGACAAAATTGTTTAAAATAAAACCATATATAAAAAACACTATAAAACAATAATATGTGCAGTTGTGATGAGGTGTGTGAGTAAAAAGGCTGAAGCCTACTGATGAAGTGCAATGCACAATAAGATGGAGACTTGGCTTCTTAAAGCGAGGATTTTCAGACTGTTGGGAAATTTGGCATTTAAAAGCGAAGATTCGTGAAGATGTTCACAACAACAATAAACTGACTGTTAAATGACTGTTAACAGAATGATGATAACGGATTGATGCAGACGTAAGCAAGATTTCAAACAAAGAACTTCAAAGTACGCATGCGTTGGAACCTCACCCCGAAAGCGGATATAAAGGAGGACTTTGGAAAGTACATGCATGCTTCGAAGCAGCTGTGACGAAGTGTCCACTGCCTCTATGTTGGACTGATCACCCATTGGGAGTTGACCGCGTGTTTGAGTATAGGATGAATGATGTGTGAAAGAGGATCCCTCTAATTGTATGCTTAAATGATTTAATAAATGTTACATGCACAGTGTGCAGAAATCCAGATCTGGTCTTCTGTCTTTTTCATGGGCTTGTTTGGTGCTAATCCCCAGCATCCACTCCTCTCTGGTTACGTACCCCTTGATGCGTATATAACACAGTAGGGGAAAACTGTGCCACATTTAGCCAAAGGCCAGAGCAAAGAGGGGCATCTTTGACCTTCATGAATTTGTGTGATCCTTTCTCAAAGTTCTCCAGGCTGGTTGCAATTCACCACAACTTCAGATAGTAAATTCAATAGACCAATGGACCTCTGGTTGAATACTTCCTCTAGTTGGTCCTAACTCTCCTACCCATCAGCTTCATAGAATGCCCCTGGTTCTAGTTTTGTGAGAGAGATAAAATAATAAATAAATAAGCAGTTCACAGTTTGTCTAGGAGATGCTAGCTGTCTCCTGGACAGCAGTGTCCACATTCTTTTCCAGGTTTGGCATGGTGGTGTGGCTGTGGCTGCACTTTCAGTTCTCTGTTATAGAAGCTGTTCTAGATAGTGTTTTAGCAATGTTCCCTTCATGTAGGATTTTTAAGAATTTCTAGTTAGGTTTGACTGAAAACAGATTGGAGCCAATCCCAAGGGAGGGGCAAATGACTTGGCTAATCTTGATATAAAGTTTGCTTTATTAAAGTTTAAAGGGCACACAGGCAGTGATTTTATCACGCAACAAGGAGCAATAGTGTTCAAAGCTTCCCAGTTGGGTGGATTAGTTAAATGGTAAATGGTTACAAAGTTGTGTGAATAAGTGAAAAGCAGGACAAATTGAAGAGCAAGTTTCCCAAATTAACTAAGCACCAAGTATCAAGTAACATGGACACAAGACAAACTTAGAACAAAATGATCAGTTCTACCAGCTGATGCAGAAAAATGGAAACAAAGCGGAGATACTAGCAAAGTTAGGGAAGGAGGGGAATCTTCAAGACCAGTTGCTAGACAGAGGGATGCAGATAACAGGCAAGTGTGGGGAGGGGAGAGAAACAAACTTAGGATAAGAAATAGAAAGGAATTATCCCTTTGTTGGAATCTTCTTTTGATCAGGGACAGGCTTCACAGTACAAAAAGTTGGATTGTGTTGCCAAAATACTCACAATATCACTCATGCAGCAGCTAGAAGAGATAGCTCACACCTCTTCCTCCAGTGAAACTGTGACTTCAACAGTAATTTCAGTAAAAAGCCTTTGTGAAACACAAATCCACTCAAAGACCAAGTTCAGTTTCTTTCAGGGATGGACCAAGTTCAGCTCTTGTAGAAACGATCTAGTGGATTTTGGAGTGCCAAAGATGCTGGAAAGAAAAGGCACTTGCTCTTATATACCCCCTACCAATGTCTGAGAGGGAGCCAGATGTTTGGGACAAAGCAGAAGTAAACAATACATTTCCAAATACTGAGGTTTTCCAGATCAGTTAAACAATTGTGATTAATTCAACTATCCACATTAGCATAACCTTGCCACCCTTAAACCAAGATCACTGTCCTGTACAGGCGGGTCTTCTTGTTACAAATTGAAGGAATCAAGCCCTCCTATTGCACAAAGAGACTTTTTTGGTGGGAAGAGTGAAAATGAAAAGTCATGTCAATGGATCAAGGTGTGTGAGAGAGACTGTGTTTGCCCTGTAGCTAAGATGAATCCCAGTCTAAGAGCAAGTCCATGCTGTCCCATGGCCCTTTGCTTCTTCCAACTTGGACAATTGCTATACATGTCTGGTTATTAAAAATGCCTATCATAACACCTTTCATGCAATTCCTGAAGAGGGTTTGCTACTTTGGCCAGCAGTTGCACTACAGCTGTGGTCCACTTAGTGCCTTGTGCCTCCTTCCAGGTCTATATGTAGGGCTCAGTCACCCCAACCTAAAGCAACATGTAGTGTGGACAGTGTCTAAGTCTTCTCTAATTCTCTATTTGTCAGAATAAGCTCAAGTTTTATCCTCCTCCACCCCCCTGAAAAGAAAATTGTCATGACAAGTCATGAATTTTCTGGAGTGACCATTCTTGGCAAAATTTGTATTCTAGTGGAAATTGCTTCATGTGTCTTTGAGATCTTAGCAAACTGTTCTTGGAAAGCTTCATTCACATGCTGTCCTGAATCACAGCATTGGTTTTTTCCCCTATTCCCTATGTATATTAATTCACATTCTCTTCACAGGGCAATCAATTTATTCTCCTTGATTTATGAGCAGATGTAATTCTAATGTTTAGGGTGAACTCTATTAATTTTCTATGTCTTCTTTTTCTTTTCTTTTTTTGCAACAAGTTATATCTTTCACTTTCTATATTACTGTCATGGGGATCATCCCAACAAGTCTCAACAGCTTTTTTGTTGAGAGGTGCATCTCATCTTATTTATTTTCCATGCTGTTAGTTTCAATATATGGACATCATAGGTTATGAAAATAATTTTTTGCTACTGTCCCAGAATTATTCATAAATGACTTAATAATCTCACTCTAGCTGTTTTCCCTAACCATTCTGCAAAGTTTAAATAATTGGCTGCATTCAGGATCTGCACAGTGCCTGTGTGGGACTTTGAGCGCATAATGAGAAGGCAGTGTCTGCATAACACTGTCCCTTCATTGCACATTCAGTGCAGAGGAAGAACACATCAGCTGCACAGATACCACATCTTTCCTCTGCCACATCGCTGTAGATGTCATTATGGCACTGGAGTGGGAAAGTGGGTTTGAACAGCTCTGAGATAGTTCTTTAAACTGTTTTTTTCATCATGGTGGCCTTGCGGCCATTTGTTACCTCTGCCAAAGGGACTTACTGATACGCTTGTCAGTAGTGTGCAAACAGCATGCTTTTACCTTAACTATAATTTGAAAGAAGGGAAGTACTCTCCAATAGCCCAAATCTTGAACTTATAATTCTCCAAATTAAGTCTACCATTCTATTGCCAAACACATTCTTCCCAATCCATCTCTCACAAACAAGGGTTCATCCAGTAAGTTTACATCATAATCCCAAATCCTTCTCACCTATCCCAGGCACATAGCTAAGCATCCATTTCCAGGATTCTCTTTACTTTTCAATGTCACTTCCAAGGACAGCAATGATAAAATCTTTTTCACACTTGAAACACACTTGGAGCAAAACATCTTTTCAAACAAAGGGCTTATCATGAATTTTAAAAAGTTTTAGATTTATTCAAATATTTTGAGCTCTGAGAAAATGGAACATTTTAGTTTCTAGTTAGTTGTTCCTGCCTATTGAATTGCTTGAAAGGTTAGGGTCTATTTATTCCCATTTGGAGGGAGGGAGAGGGAAAAGGCCCTGCCTTTCAGTAGAGATAATTTTTGCTGTCAGAAATGAAGGAAGGACTTAAGAGGAGCTCTGCTGGATCAGGCCACAGCCCATCTAGCCCAGCATCCCATCTCACACAAAGGCTCATTAACTATTTTTTTGTTTGTTTGTTTCAAGCAGAAGACAAAGGCAAAATCTTCACTTGCTCTCAATTCACTGCAAATGGCTTGGAGGGCATCCTGCCTGTCTCTTCAACTCAAGAGGCTGTCCTAGGTATCATGCTAGTAGCCACTGATACATCTGTCCCCCATGTTTTTTTTTTCTAATCCTTACTTCAAGCTATCTGGGCTGATTGCTGTCACCACCTCTTCTGGTACAAATTCCATATATATATATGGCGTTCTGGGTGAAAAAAATTCTTCCCTTTGTCTGTCCTAAGTCTCCTGCCCATCAACATCATGGGGTTCTAGTATTGTGTGACAGAGAAAAAATTTTCTCTCTCTCCATGTTTTCCACACCATGCATGATTTTATATACTTCAATTCAGGGTGAGTCTCCTACTGTTATCTATGAGGGATCATAGAAAGCATTTTAAGCTATTTGAGTTTTGTTGAAAATCATGACAAAATTCAGTTTTCCACACCTGCTCAATGTTCTTGACTTTCCTTCCTGAAATTTCATACTGATATGTAATGCTGTAGATGATACAGTTCATATTGATGTAGATGAACAGAAGGATAGATATCACAAACGTCCACAGGTGTGGCTTGGAGGGAGTCCTCTAAAGTTAAAGGGTTAGGTTTAACAGAGGGTCATGTAGTTCTTTGTGTAACTCTTTCATTCCCACTTTTGTTCCCTTAGTATATGAACAAGAAGATACTTCGAACAAATCAGAATGGGACACTGGGGGACCACAGCATCTAAAGACCTGTCATAGGGCACATGATTCAGATGATCATGGCTCTAAGTGCTCATTTTAGTGTTCTAATGGTAAACCTCTAGTAGAGACTCTGGCAGGGTTCCCTCAGTAAGTTATGTCACAGCTTGTGGAACTATGTCTTGTGTTGTTCTTTATAAGAGCATAGGAAAATGGCTGACTTTCGCAGTCACCTCTTGTGCTCTCCAAAGGAGCCCCTGGGTGGACTGAGGAACAAAAGGACATTACAGTCTGGGGCTGTACTTCCTCATATCTCCATCCGACTGGCTTGAGAAAGAGCTGACCCATGTGTATTTTGGCCATCCTGGGAGTCCACTGAAATGGCCACTTCCAGGGTTGGCTTCAGAGCTGCCAGTGGCATTGCCTTAATGCAGTTTTGTATACTGGATCACGGTCTTGCTGTGCTTATGAGAGAGGACTTGTTTTCCCCAGTGGGAAAGAAATTTAAGAGGCATGCCCAGTGAAGCTGGCTTCTTTCCTGACCTCATAGCTTCCATGAGGAACCTGAGGTCTCTTTTGCTGCCCTATGGGTCTATTAAGTTCACAGTCCTCAAGTCAGCCCATAATAAGTGTGGCACATTTTGGCAAAGTAAGAGGGGATTCACAGGGGATTCAACAGGGGGATGCTGTGGAGAGCCTCTCAGTTGTGGTTTGAATTGCTTCAGGAGACATAGACACACAGAGAGACTGTTTTTACTGTGCCTTACTCTCAGTGTGGCCAACTGGGTCAAACATTAGCTATTTCAGCTCTAGGATTCCTTGTTCAATAGCCAAAAATGTGCTTTAAGATTCAACAGCAAGTACAAGAATCTAGTTTGAAAACAAACTTGATATAGTTAAAATGAGCAGCAACAATTAGCAACCTTATTACCACATTTTGGACATTTCAGAGATTTATATCATTCTAATTAGCTAGCTGCGTATAATTACAGTGATTTAATATTCATGTGGCACTAACATGAGTTTTTAAAAATTCTCAAATATTTTTAAAATGCTGTTTGATCTTTCCATGTGAAAAGAGCTGGGTAACTCAATATTTTTGGGGAAATGTTATAATAAAGACCAGTAGGGGGCGCTCACAGATTGTTGTGGATGTTTAGTAAAATTGATAGGTTAAGAAAGTTGAGAACAATTCATCCCATGGAAATATTGCTCAATATATTGCATTAACTTTAAAACAGGTCACATTAGGTAGAATCCTTTTAAAATCCTTCTCCTGATGCTCTCCCTTACTGCTTGTCACTCTTGGATCCAAGGTTAGGAATAAGATTTATTTGTTGTTGGTACTCTAGACTGCAAACCATAGATTTAATAATAATTGCACGGTAACTTAAATATCTTTTTTTATGTTCAAAAGCTTGACCTTAAGGTCAGGTGACCACATACACTTTTATCTTTGCTGTTCTCAGTCTTGTCTCCTCTGAAATGCTGACTTTGACCAATGCCTGCTAGATCAATTCTCCCCCCGCCCCATCTAACCAGCTCAACTTTGAGTTATTTGAAAACTAGAAGGTTTCATCTACATGACCTGCAAGGCACATGCACATCTGATTACCATGAATGAATTTAAGAAGCAGGAATGGGGAAGCAATTGCTTCATTTATATAGCAGCTTCGTTTCTCTGGAAGTGTCATTGTCTCACACCAAATTGAGTTTGCACAATATCACCCTTAGGCAGCAATTCCATCTTTACTGCCAATGATGGAAGGCACTTTGGCTGTGCATCCTCTTTTATGTTTATATTTTTGAAAGTCTGCTCTATGACATAAAGAAAATTGACTCTCCTTAGTCTAAACAAAATGGGGAAACCAGTCTGGCTAACAGACCTTCTCTTAATAACAAGTACCCCTGTATGTGAAACACCAGCTTTCTTCCCAGTTGCACAGAAGTGGACAAGTGGGAACCAGGTGATCTGGGGGAGCAGAATGCAGCCCAATATGATTTGAGTTCCAACAAACTAACACATTCCATACTAACAGGTGACAGTGTGTGGGTGGGAAATATTATGGATATAATTGCCACCTATAGAGAGCCTCTTTGGAGTAATATCAACTTCTCTCCTTTCCCAAACCTGTTTACAATGCTCATTTTCTGGGTATTTCTTTTCTGCTCTTCCTCAGCACTAGGGGTGTGCACAAATGCAATTTTCAGCATTTGATTTGATTTGAATTGAATATCCAAAAATTCAAATCAATTCGAATGTTAAAAATACAAATGTATTCACATTTGATTCGAATACATTCATATCTATTTGTATGAATATTTTATTTGTATTTGAAGATGCGAATGTTGACACTATTCATATGCGACTGTATGCATCCATATGCATCCGTATGCATCTGTATCCATATGTATGCATCCCATTTTTATCCTGTATGCATCCATTTTTGTCCAGTACTTATCCATAAAATGCATATGGATACAAATAAGATGTGTACGGATGCTTATGTAATGTATACAGATACAAATGTCTGAATAATTCATTTTATTTGAAACATTCAAAATTTGTTCAAATGTTAAAGAAATGAATGTATAGACATTTGATTCGAATTCAAATGTCCAAATTTGACCAAATTTGACCAAATTTTGAATGTTTTGAATATTTCTGTACATCCCTACTCAGCACTGACTATAGCAGGCATGTCTACCCCCAGGAAAAGGAACTGGCAATAGACATGTCACCATCATTGAGGCCAATTCTGTAAAGCTGCCCTCAGAGCACTTTCTTCTGTCCTCCCAAAAGAAGGCTTCCTAATATCCCCTGATGGATGTAAGTAACAATGTGGGTGACAGCATGTGATAAAAACTGGCCATGATGATTGACCCTGTATCGCCTTATGTCTTGCATGTGGATGTAGCCCAAGTTACACAAGGGACAACTATATTATCTTTCTGGAAGATGTAGAATATCATGGCTGGAAACATGCACAGCTGCATTTGTAAATGCTCCTTTCTGAATTGTGGTTTTGTCAGAAGAGAGAAATCTATGTAAATAATGTTGAGCAGCATGTTGTTACCCCTTATGCAAACATGGAGCCCTCCTAAGCAACTAACCTTCTCTATTAATGTCTCAAAATGCTGAGAATATTTCACAGTCACAGATGATTGTACCAAATAAAAATACAGGCAAAAAGATGAACAGATAAATGAGGAGAGACAAAAAGAAGGTAAAGACATAGAAAAAAATAGAAAATACAGTATGCAGAAAAACCACAGCAAGAGAGAAAAGGAGAACAAGAGTGGGAGAGAGATTGTATATAATAGAAGACTGGAAAGGGAGAGGACGGAAGAAAAATAAAGCTAAATTTCTCCAATGGAAGGAATGAAAAGAAAGTCTGGTGATGTTTTATTGGCTATTTCTGCATCTTTGTCTTTTTCTTAGGGCAGAACAGAAAGCAGAAATGACAAAGCACCTGCTTTATGCTCTTCCTCACCCTTCAGCTTCCTCTAGGCCTGATGATACCATTAAAGCAGGAAAGAAAACAAAAGGAAAAGGAAATCATAATCTTAGATACTGCAGGGAGAATGCCTCCCATGAGAGGAAGGGAAGTCCATCAGGGCACCACTGTGTCGGCATCTACACACATGAAAAAAGTGGCTTGAAATATTTCAAAGTTGGTAGCATGCACGCACTAGTGTTTCCATCACACCTCTAATTTACATTAAATGCCTTTAAAGGTGCATTTTCTGGACTTCAGTATGGTTACAGTCACTAGTGTGCTGCTGCTGCCAACTCTAAGACAACTTTCAACATATATTACTGTAGCTGCATCTCCACACAGATTTCAAAGCAGCTTGGCAGTGCACTGAAGTCAGGTTGCCTCCACAGCACCTCATGCTGAAGGAGCATGACGGCATGTTGGATGATTTCATTCCCTCTCTAAGCCACAGAAACTTCAGCCTAAGAAAAAGCATCTCTGAAACTACCCCTCCTCCAGTGACAAAATGGGTTACATTTCCATGCTGGCCCTCTATATGTGCACAGGTACAAAGACTACAAGACAACAGCCTCAGAAACACCAGTACAGCTGTCAAACCCTTTCCTGAGGCTACCTGAAGCCTCACAGAAGTCAGACCATCAGGTAGGAAAGTTCTTCTCTGAAGCTGGTGTTGTGGAGACAGGCGTGTTTGTGAATAAAGCCTGTGCTGGGTAAGTGCAGCCTATACCGATTATTGAGCCTGCAGCTGTATAATAAGTCATGTATGGTACTTAGCTTTCCTTTTCTCCTATAGCATATCAATAAAAACAACAGAATGGCTCCTTTTATCCACTTAACCCCTGTGACAAGACTGTTACAGCAACTTCAGTAGAGTTATTCTTGATTTACATTAGCACAAATGGAGGGAGAACGAAGTCAGATATTTTCGGAGGAGGTCAAGAAGACTCCAGGGAGCAGATCAATGTATAGCTGTATTCTAAAACATTCCTGGTTTGTTCTCCAAGATAGCAGTTGTCTTGTTTTTCTGGGAGGGGAGGTTTAGAAGATAATTCTAGTTTTGTGTTTTACAATCATATTTGGCAGATTTCAGAGCACATTTATGGCCAGTGAGTTCCTGGTCTCAATATCTACATTTTATAATGAGCCAGGCGGAGGGTTATTAATGGCAAAAGATTACTCTGTAAAGCTTATGGTAGTGGTCTTGCTGATACAAGCAAATACCTTCCATTTAAATAACAGATTGCCAACAGCCAAATTTATGTATAATTTCACCAGATGTGAAAGGAGGTGCAAGTGGGATTTATAGTTCAGCAGTCAACACACTTCTAATAAAAGGTCATCCAACATTTAAGCCTCACAACTCAAATGCACACCCCCTTTATAAGTGATATTTATCAATTTCCTTTCAATGCAGTAATGAAATGGGGAATCAAATAGTCTAGGATGAATTTCTGGGAAATGAAAGAAGAGAAAAATTAAGGTGAATTAAAGTTAAGAAACCTTTTGTGTCGTCTAGCAGAAGGCTTCATGCCGGCATGACATTTTATCCTGCTCGGCCTATGGAAATTTATCAGCCAGGCTGATGAGCTGTTTGGCTGGAAAGCACAGGTGCAGAACTAGTCAAATTCCTTTCCAAGCAAGACACCTCATCACAGTCTGTTTGACAAAATACCTAATCAAAATCCTGATTTCCCATGATCCCAGAAAAATGGAAATATCCACATGCAGAGAGAATGGTTATCAGGATTATTCATGCTGTGCAAAGTGCAGCACAGGAATCATATTGCATATGGGTTCTGTGATTTTGTTCTAGCAAAAATTTCATTTCAAAAAGACCCACCTCAGACTTTATAGAGGGAGCAGGTAGAAGGCCATGGGTGTTTCCGCATTTGCCACTAAAAAGCTAATCTAAAAAGATCCGCTTTTCAGCAATCCATCCTCCCCCAGATCCGTCACAAATAGTGATGGATCTGAGGGACCCCTGCATGGCTGCACAAGGTCAGGGAGGACAGATTCAGGAAGAGAGATGGAGTGGGTGCTGTGCGGATTCATCAGCACCCATTCCAAAAGTCCTCCAGCTCGTGCAATGCTGACGTCACCCCTGGAGCCACGGAACTGGAGCATGGAGCTGCCAGTCACCATGTGTTTCCAGCAGCACCCGGCACATGAGGGAAGGGCTTCAGAAGCAGGCAGCCCTGCTTCTGCCCTTCCCAACATGGTGGCTGGAGGGAATCTGTCCCTTCACCTGGCCGTGTGCGGAAGCATCATGCTTCTGCACACATCCAGGCGAAGAGACAGACTGAAGACCTGATTTTCAGGTCTTCAATTTAATCCGGGTTTCAGCGGCAAAACCAGCTTTAAAAACCAGTCTTGTGTGCCAAAATGCGGAAATGGCCTCCGCAAAGGTTCGCAAAAGAGGACTCCAATGTGGAAGCCACTTAAGCTAAGTGTTTTTAATCTGTCTTTCGGGGGAGGGGGGGTTAAACCAGTTTCCACAACTAGTGCAGAAACACCCCATGCGTCTTGGGGAACACACTGATTTTAAAGGAACTATTTTGCCCTGTGAATCATTTGGTAGCTTCCCTAGTTTACCAATGCAAGTCAAACGAACCACAAAAGAGAACAGAGCACATGTCTTTATGTTGAGCTTCCTTGTGCAATTGGTGGGCCACTGTGCAAACAGACTGCTGGATTAGATAGGCCATGGATCCAATTGAGTGTAGCATGTCTTACATTCTTATACAGTCTACCAAGGCAGATTCATGACACTGAAGAAAAGAGACCCAGGCTATCAGTTAAGTTGTCAGCTTTGCAGAAGAGAGGCCTATCAACGGCTTAATGGAAGGGTGGTCCAGTCTATCAGTGAAGTTCAGTAATAACTCAGAGACCAAACTACATTACTGAAAAGTTCCTTGCATCAAAAAAAGCAAAGTCAAATTTTACCAACAGTTTTAAAGAAAAACTGTGTATTTGGGGATGTTCATGCTTGTTCCCCATTTGCTTTGCATCAAAGTGAGTGCTGATGTAATTTGCATTTGTATGAAACCTCACCTCCCCACGAATGTTGGCAAAATCAAAGTTTGAGCTGAACATTTCAATGATGTTTTTCACTTGAGGGAATTAATCAGGATAGTGCTAAAACGAACTGCTACAATGTCGAGTCTGTTGACTGAGTCCCCTACAACGAGTGCAACCACAAGAAAGAAATAAGAAAGCGCCCTAGTGCACTGTACACCAGATTCAGACAAACAAGCAAGAATTTCTCCAAAATATTTCTACAGAAAAGCTTCTCAAAAAAAGCTTCTAGAAAAATAAAGCAGTGCCCCCAACCAGATTCCCAGAAGTAACAAGACCAAAGCACACAAGCCCTTAACTTCAGATCTAAAAAAGCAAGATTAATATATAAAATATATTATTTAAATATATATTAGATCAACAAGAACAAGAATTTAAAATTTAAAATAAAAATGAGACCACTCTTTTTAGTACTCCCTCTTCCAGCACACCCCCAAGCAAATAATTATTTAACACAACAAAATAACGTTCTCCATTTTCAACCCTGTATTTTGGGATACAAGAATAGGTGTGTGGAGCCCAAGCTCGATTAATGCACCTGTTGTAGCTTTAATTCCATATGTGTAAATATTATATAACGTGTTGAGGGTAAATGGCACTGGCCAGGAGGGTTGGTAAACAGAGAAGGAGGGGCTAAGTCCAGCTCAATTAGCATATTGAAGAAAGGGGGGCAGCCCAGAGAGAGAGAGAGACAGCCAATCAGAAGGGATGGAAACCTGGCAGAGACTATAAAAAGGACCTTCCTGTCAGTGTCGTTGTTCTGTGACTGGGGCTAGACTTAGGTAGAAATTAGTACAGATCCAGGTCCTGAGGAGACTCTAGAAGGGATTAGTCAGGGTCCTGAGTTAAGAAAATAAGTTAATGTGAACTGCTTGTGTTGAAGTTGAACTAACATAAGAGTTGTAAACAAATAAAGTTACATTTGTTTCAAAAGACACTCTGCTTGAGGCCTGATACTGGCTCAGATGCTCAGGGGAGGGGGGAAGTGTTGCCATAGTAATGTAACAGCAATAGTGTAACAAGGGTTAGAAGCTTGGTGGTGAAGTAGGAAAAAGGCTCAGAGGCTTACTTAAAAAGAGAATTTGAAGTCTGTGGCTATTGTGGCCGGACTGGAGAGAGTTGGATGCCTGGCTGGGGCCTAGCAACTGGTGGCTGCTGGCCGCAGGCATCACAAAGTGCTTCTTCCTACTCAGGGTCCTTGGCTTACATTGGATTCCTCCATGCCTCTCCTTTAACAAGAGCTGAACTGTGTGTTTTTGGTTTTCCCAAACTCCAGTGCTGTGCCCGGTGCACCTTTTTCGTGATAATACAATTAGGGATGTGCACAAATATTTGTGCTATTCAGAATTCATTTGAATACGTATGAATTCTGACATCTGTTGATGAATCAAATAGGCCTATTCATCTGCAAATCAGATTATCTGGCATTCGTTGAAGCTTTGGAGAAGGTCAGATGCCCCTGAAGCCTCGCGTGTCCCCCCCCATGTCCTTTCATTGCCCCACTTACCTTTTGTTGCATCACCAAGCACTGTTCTCCTAAGCACTTCCAAATGCACACACACAGTTCCCACCATGCTGCACTATCCCTGGAGGAAAAGCTGCATGCCCAAACCTGGAAGTGCTTTTTGGGATTCCAAAGAGCACTAGTATGGGCCTGTAGATGCCACTGTGGCTTCCCATTCCATTCTGGCACTCTCCCTTACCTCTGGGGAGGCTGTGGTGGCATCCCTGGGCCTATTTTGGTCTCTTTCGAAGCCCAAAGAACACTTCTGAGTTAGTGAACACAGCTCCCCTTCCAGGGATCATGTGCTGTGGTGGGAGCTACATCCGCAAACCCAGAAGTGCTTTTTCGGCCTCCATAGAGCACCAAAATTGGCCTAGAGATGCCACTGCAGCCTCCTGTTCCATTCTGGCACTCTCCCTTATCTTTGGGGTGGCTGGGGTGGCATCTCTGGGCCTAAGTCAGCACTCTTCAGAGGCCAGAAAAGCGCTTCTGGGTTTGCACACACAGCTCCCCATCTGGGGATCATGCAACCAGTGGGAGCTGCATGCGCATATCCAATAGTGCTTAGGAGAAAAGCTTACAGTGGCAGTGGTGGTGTGATGAAAGGTAAGTCGGGTGGGCGGGAAGGAAAGAGTGGGGAGTTGACTTTGTTTTGTGCATGAATTTTTGTATGAATATTCATGCATGAAGTCTCCCATATTTGAGGGGGAGGGAAATCTGGCCGAAACCAAATATTCCCACTTTCGATTCTCATCAAATCAAATTGAATGTGGGAAATTAGCTTCATTCACACTCCTAGATATTATTCCATTACCCTGCATCCTCAATACAAGAAATGGATTTCACATTCTTATTTCAAGATTCAATAAGAGCTGAATTTTGTGTGCTTTTGTGTGAGCTTGAGTAACAGAAAGTTGTGGCCCAAATGCTTTGCTGAGCTGCAAGTGGTTCAGTCTCCCCACTAGATTGCATTTGAGTGTCTACATGACTGTGCTTTGTTATTTTTGTGTACCTCTCTGACAATCATCCCTAATCAAGAGAAGACCCTGAGAAGTGTATAACTCTTGTTGCCCTTTGCTTTTACTCCACTTCCTTCAAGTGCTTTTATTCTCCACTTTCTTTTCTTCCCTCCATATTATCTTGACTTTCTCTCCCTCTTTTCTTTTGCTTTACCCCTCACTTATCTTAAGCCTGAAAGACCACAGGAATTTTTACTCCGTTCTTTGTGCTACAATTACATTATTGTTACTACAAGTTACTCTGTTACTACAAGTTACTGCTTCATTATTTTGGGAATTTTGTTCCTTGAGTAGTTTTACTATTTGACTAATTTGCCCAGTCTTAAATTGTTGCTACTTGCTGTGTAATAAAGTTATTTCTTAAATGTCTTTTTAAATTATAATAAATAAAACTTGAACTTAGATTATTTTTATTTATTTTTATTCATTTAAGAATTTTTGTCCTGCCCTTCTCCAAAAGGTCCCACGACAGGGAAGAAGTATTAAAACAAATTTTAAATATAACCTTCCTTCTTACCTTCCCTGGCTGGATGACAGCCAGAGTTGTTTCTTATTCCCTGAGATTGCTTCTAATCACTATTAAAACACATTTCTGTGACAATCACAATAGTTTACAATGATGCTTTATTGCTGTGCACAATTATCTACTTAGCCAAAAGTATGAACTCTTGTACAATATATATGACAATATTGTTTTCTCTTCAGACTTCCTGTGAGTTTTTTTTTTAATAACAATAATACGGGTGTCTCCATGTGTCAGTTACACAGTATTAAAATAATATATTATTGGGAACTCCTCCTTTAGAAGCCTGAGCAATAGGTTGATTGACCCATTTCAGCTCACAGACAATGAATCCATGAAAACTGAAGCTTCAGAGATGGGCTGGTGAAGTTATTTAAAATGTGGCCTACTAAAAGAAGGGGAATTAAAATCAACATTTGAAGACAAGCTGATGAAGAGGGGAAGCAAGAAAGACAAGTTGAATAGTAGATTAGATAGTGAAGTCAAATGCGTTTTACTATTTGTTTCTTCCCATAATGTAAGTGACACTCAAAGAAGGACACCAAGAGTATAAATGACATTATTAAAAGTGAACAGAGCACTGAAGGAATGAATAATTCTGGGATTCCATTCTACATTTGATATACAGTGGTGACTTACTCACTGCTTCTCTGATGATTTCTACTTTGCCACTGACAAGGGAAATTGTACCTTGTTTATTTTATTAGAGATTATAGTAGCTTTTAATATTACTGATTGCACAGTGTTTGTGACATGACAACTGGAAGTGGCAGGTGTTTACAGGATTGTTCTTGCATTGTCCTGCTCAGTCTAACAGGTGAGACTCAAAAGGTGACAATTGCTCCCACCCATTGTGATATTTGTTGGAGCTGAAACTGTTCTATATCATATTACAAATCAGTTCACGGAGCTCTTGATGAAGATTACATAGAGATTTAGTGACCTGCTTAAATTTCATGGCCTGATAGACCATGCTACATATGTCCCAGAATAGAGATCTGCTGTCCACAACCAGATGAAGGGCTGTAATCTGGATAATGGAAGCATGCAAATGGGACACCTCTATGATCCAGAAATGTTATTCAGTGGTGGACCATAGCATGCCACTGTAAGTTGCCCCCCACAAGCCCTGAGGCTAGGAAATTTCTCTCCTAGCCATCAGGAAGTGGTGTTGGTAGGGTGACTCCAAAGCTTATGCAAACCTTGCAGCTCTGGGGAGGCTTGAACCAGATCATCACCTTCAGTGCAGGTGGAGATCTGGCCCAGGCTTCCCCATCATCCAGATCAGTAGATCTGGTAAATCCAGAGTAATCACAGGTAATTTATTTCTGTGAATCCATGGTTGCTTTCAAGCAGCAAAGGAAGTGAGAAATAGTAGTTCTTGGCTGCCCATTCTCCTTGGTCTTCTCTGGGAAGATATTCACATTATGGGCTGTTACATCCAGTTACAAATAATTATAGTTATGATCACTCTGGAAAAATATTATCTGTCTTTTGGAAATAGAACTTTTCTTATCCATTCACTTATTTTCTCAAATAATATTTATCTCATTTAGCATTTATCACATTCATTTCAAAGAATGCTTATCAGTTCCTTTGGGGAACAGGAATGAAGACATCAACCACAGGAAATAATATTTCAAGAATCCTACTATAAATTGGAGGGCTTCATGCCATCAAGAATGTGCAGGAATGAAAAGGAGCTTTCTTTTTATACATGCATCTTCCCCATTGCAAATTGGTTTCATGATAGCAAAAGCATGGATTTCTCCCAGTTTTATCAAATTATCTCTTTCTTAAAATGTTCATTCATATTTCTATCTCTTGATATTTAGGCTGTGCTCACATGTAGCAAAGAAAATCGTCTTAAGTGTGTCTCAGAAAAAAGAAAAAGAAAATGTGAACACGAAAGACATGTGTGTCTCATGCAGACTAACAAGTCGGCAGTAGCAGAACATTCTGTTTGTTCAAAATCCTATTTGAACAAACAGAAGGACTAGCCAAAGTAAGGAGATTCCATAAAGTGGCTATCAGAGAGGCCAATGAAATAAAACAACACCCTCATAACTTTAATAGGGATAAAGGCCTGTTTCTCAGCAACATCTGGAAACCTTTATACAGAAACTAGCAAAACAAAGATCCATACCCTAGCTCAGAAACCACACAACCCACCTATCATTCACCCCCAGGGATTATGCTAATAAATAATAAACAGGAAGATCTCAACAACCCTCCACCTAAGGAAACAGCATTAACAGATTACAGCCAGAAAAAGACCAAGGGCTCATTAATAACACACCCAAAAGAAGAACTGCAAAACAAACAGTAGACGTCTAGCTATAAGAAGGGATATAAGATCTAGAAAAACACCAGATTTTCCAAACTCTTCCAAAAGTCAAATCCTCTTAGGATAGATATCTCAGTAATGTCTAAAATGTTAGGTTCTCAGGAGAAATCTGGACAAAGTACAACAGCCCCAAAACTGCTTCAAAGAAGATTGAATCCGGCCATGAAAGCCTACATACTACCTTAGAAGCATTTTAAAAATGCAGCCTTAAATGTTTTTATAAGACCTGTTGTTTTGTAAGATTACTGCTTAGTTAGAGATGTTGTGATTTTGACCCTTTCTGCACGGAGCCTATTCTAGATTATATTCCTGAATAGGGGCCTGCAATTTTCATGCCAGGTGGGCCTGCCATAATCTCACCAACATGCATATGCCACGATCCTTTCTGTACTGACCCAAAATATATTGTTGAATAGGGGCCTGCCATCTACATGCTAGGTGGGGCTTGTCATAGTCAGCACCAGAGTGTAGATGGGAGGTCCCTGTTCCAAAACATAATCAGAAATAAGGCCCAGTGCAGAAAGGACCTTAGATCTGCCAGCAAAACAAATGCTTGCAATTCAGAGGCCTATTCTAACAGAAAACAATAATTTTAACTTGCTGGGGGACAACATGGTAAGGGAAGTACTGTAATGTTAACATTGTCCATTCTGCTCTCAATTACTTGGTTCTGAATACTGATTTACTGCAATTTACTGCAAACTTATGAGAAAATCATATAAAGAAACAATGAACATATTCAGTCAGGATTTTTCTGAAGTACTACATCCAGATATTTGTTAAAATCTAAAGAAGTTTCTCTACCCTACAATCTTTGGAGGTTTCAAGGGACTGAAAGGAAGAAATCTCAGATATGGCATTTAGACAATCCTGACATTAATCAATATAGCCTCCTCTTCTACAAATGCCTTTAAAAGCCACCTTCATGACAGGACAATAGCTGATGTTTATTGTCCCCAGCAGAATTTTTGTCAAGAATATATTTAAAGGAGAATAATGGATAATTGCTGCTTTGCTGATCTGGAACACGCTTATTTAATGAGGCACTTAGAGAGATCCATAAAGATTAATCATAACAACAAGATACGTTCTACAGCGATCCATTCAGGCTGAAATGCCAGATCCTAATACCAATGAATAAGGCACATTAAGTTTACTTTCTGAGGGATTCTGTGTAGGATTATGCAGTTATTATTTTAGAGCTTGTCCCCATCATTCATAGGTCCTGCAAAAAAGAGGCACAGAAAAGAAAATCAGGGTGTACATACGAACATTTTAGGGACATGCTTGAAGAGATGGCTCTACAAAGTGACTTGTATAAGGGCTGTTTCTGATATGCCCCCTTTTCTTTTCCCCATGTTCCATTGCAACTCCAGTCATTGTCATCAGCAATACTTTAGATTTCACTTAGAATTGTTATCTTGGGGATACGATTTGGACACTTTGGGAATGAAGGTGCTTTCCTACTTTCTCCTGGGTACTGTACCAGACTCTATCTATGGTATCCAGCAAATTTTTATCTATCCTTTCATCTGTGTAATTACACCCAGCCTACTTAGCTAGCCTTCATTAGCTATTCCTCAGAGGAGAAAGAAATAATGTATTGCTAGTATGAACAACAGTCTGCCTGAAGGCTGAATAGTGAATACAGTCTCTGGAATAGATTTCTGCAGCCTGTCTCCCATCTGGCAGATGCTACATAATGTGGAGTGATCATGGCTCATCAATACTTCTACCAGATGGGGTAAGAAGTCAAAGTAAGTCCCAAGAGACCAGGACATTCTGCTGATGACTTTCTTGACAAAAGTCCCTTGCCTTGTTACAGATACTCTTTCTTTCCAGTTTTACTTACACACACAAAGACACACAGAGAGAAGGTATTTTCACACTATGACAGTTGGGACAACCTGGGGAAGCTCTGACTTAGAACATCAGGGTAGGATCAAGATAGGCTGGGGAGGAAGGCACCGTTCATACATCCAATAATAAGTGGGGATACAGCCTTTAGCTGTATTAAAAGCTACAAAACCAACAAGTATTCATTTGCATGATATGTGAAAAATGCTTATTGGTTCATTCTTGTGCATTCCTGAAGCTTCACACAAACAGACTTTCTTTAATCCGTATTATTTGGATAATCTGGAGTAAAGCAAATCCAGACATATTTTATTCTGAATTATCTATGCCTTATTCCAGTTTATGCAAATAATGCAGATTAGGTAAGTTCTGTCTGCATACTTTCATCACTTGTATTCTGTCTCTGTAATGGAGGTGAGGGAGGGGATTCGAAAGAAGTCTCTGCTCTTCTGAATCCTCTGGCACAACAAATCCTACATAATGCAATGAAATGGATGCAGGAATTTGAGGATTTCCATCCTCATCAATGGAGTGTCTGTCTCACCTCCTGCTAGCTAATTAATGAAATGGTTAAACAATTAACCAATCAGAGAGCCACTCACTGTCTATATTAAACCATCATCAATACACTGGTTGATTGACCTATCAGTGGCAAGCAATCAACTGTGGGATGCCCTTCACTGGAAGAACAGCAAAGCATTTGACTGTATTCTTGGATGAAAAACAAGCTGTAGAGCACACTCCAGGGCTACAGCTTGAACATGCCAGGATGAGAGGCCTTAGAAGGGGTTGGTTGATTTCTGTGATAGTCCACTGCCTGAAATACCTTTGCCAGTTCCAGAGAAAAACTTCTGTTGTCAGGAGTTCGTTAGCAGAAGTAACTCTTTTAAGTATTCTTTCTCAAAATATTGTCAATCTGCCATCAAACAAAATGAGCAATTTAATAAAGTTGTCTTAGTATATGAATACCACTGCCACTGCCATTGTATTGGTTGATTTGATTTCAACTCCTCAAACCTCTGAATTGTCTGGAACAGCCTTAAAAACTGGCTGCTTAATGAACTCCTGTATTTTTCCCCCTCTATGTCTTCAGCATTCAGCTTTTCTTTGTGCAAGAGAGGCCCGCATTTAAGCAAAAAATACGAAGAACTAGATGAGGAAGTTGCCCTTTAAAAGTCTGTACCTGGTTGACAAGGAAAGCTCAAGGGAAGCATGGAAATGAATTTTAATCCTCTGTGTTCCACATCATGTCACCCCCCTTGATTGTTTTGACCCACTACTGTGCCATCTGAGACAAAAGGAAAGAGACTAAAAAATAGGCTGCACTAAACGTTTTGAATTAATTAGCCATTTGTACCAACTCTGCATACTTTCTACTACATCCAGCTTGTGTCCTGGCCAAATTCATCTCTTACCCAAAAATCAATAATTGGGTGCTGCCTAGGATTCCAAATATCTTGGCAATAAAGAGAATTACAACAATTCATTCATTTTGCTTTTGCGTTGCTTTATGAAAATTGAGTTCCTTAACATGTCAAATCCAACAACAGAGCTTCTTCATTTCTTCCTTGATCTTTTGAGAGACACAAAGACCTGCCAATTGTGGTCTTGTTATTGTGTAAATGTGACCTTCAGTTAAAGTTATTGAATTCTTTGGCTGTTTTCTTCACTCTATAATGTAATGTATTATCTGATATGGAACCATATGAAATAAAGAAATTGGGCTACAATCTGTCAATTCCAGCATCTTGTCTTCTGGGTATTCTCAAGCACAAGATCAAGGCAAAATCTTCACTTGCTCTCATGTCCCTGAAATGACCTTTGAAAGCATCTTGCCTGTCTCTCCAAACTGGAGGCAGCGTCTAGGCATCAATTATAGCAGTCATTGATACATCTCCATAACCTTTTCTTAAAGCTATCCAAGTGGGTTATTGTCACCACTTCTTCTGGTAGTAAATTCCATAGACCAATGACTTTAAGAGTGAAAAAAATACTTCTCCTTCTTGGCTGTGGTCACACAAGAGCCGCATCCCCATTACAACCTTATTTCGATTTCAAGCCGTTTTCAATCCTGGCAGACCCCACATCAGTTTGGCTTAACACACTTTCCACGTGTTAAATTGCCCCAAAGCATTGTAAATGTCAATTCTCATTTCAACAGGTCTCACTCCGGTTGGTGCGCTTGAAACATTTTACATTTTTTACTGTGGGGACCCTACGGTGTTAAGGGATGAGAATCCGTGTTTAGGGTTTCCCTCCCCCAATAGCTTGCTTCCAAAGATAGTGATTTCATTGAAAAAATCCATCCCTCAAAACAGCCACTGTAAAAATCCACTCCTTAAAGCTACACTGTAACGATCTAGCCACTTCACACCTTATAACAATGTTGCAAATTTGCACAATTCTGAAAGTTCTGACCTTTAGAAAGGGAAAGGAAAGGAAAGCAGTTGGTTCTATTTTAAAGGCTGTGACTGTGAAGGCTTGAGTTGCTGCTGCTGCTGTGTGCCCTGGGAAATGGGGAGAGGAGGGAAAAGAATCGCTGGCTGCCCGTGCCGTTTTTCATCCATCCAGGCAAGCGGCGGCCACCCAGCTACCCAGCTAGGCTCCCTGAAGGGGTCCCTTATGGGTGGCACATTCATGCCAGGAGAAAGAGGGCAGGGCAGCCCCAAAAACGGCTTTTAAAAAGTAGCCACTTGAGTCCTCCCTAGAGTCACGTATGCCACATATGATCCTCAGAATCTGGATAGAACGTGATTAAGCTGAAAGTAATGGGAACAGGCAAATTCGCGTTTGCATCCGGTTCTATTATTTCGGTTTAAGGAAACTGGATTAAGTTTATAATGGGGATGCGCCCAAGGTTTAATCCAGCTTGAGTCCACTTTCAGAGTGAGAGAATACATCAACAAAGTGACAAGCTGTTTTCTGTCAGTGTTAAATAACTCAAAAAAATTCACCTTTGGGATAGATAATGTGGAAAGAAAATTATTGATTACTTTGCTGATGAATTCTCTTGCTCTGAAAGTGGACTGAAGCTGGATTGAACCTTAGGTGTGACCACAGCTTGTCAGTCCTATTTCTCCTGTCCATCAGCAGCGTAGAGTGCTCTCTGGTTCTATTGTTGTGCGACAGAGAAAATATTTTTTTCTCTGTTTACCTTTTCCACATCAAATTAGCATCTTATATCAATTAACAGGAACTATCTATGCCCTTCATCTTTACCAGAATTTTTTGTCTTTCTACTACTTTTGCAAGGTTTTCCCTAGAAGGAAGCTGGAAGAATTGTACAGTTTTCTCACCTCCACCACCACCACCCTGACATAACTTCTCCACAGAAGTCTTTAACTGGAATAAGATCTCTTCAGTCTCTTCATGATGAATGACCTCTTTGCATGGGACCTACAAATATTGTTCACTGTGTGTTCCCACAGTGCAAAACAGAGACCAGTATTTCTAGGGGCTCTAGAATTCAATTTCTTGACAGCCAATGTAATTGATGTATTGAATTCTGGAAGAGATCACTTGCTTAAGACAGATAGACTATCTTGTAAATATAAACATATGTGCTTCCCCTGTGCTTAGAGACAAATGCCTGTTTTCAAAAGAAACAAGGTCATGCCTATCAGGTCAAAAGTTCCATTGACCATTGTAGTTACTCAATATCTTATTTAAGTGAGCTCTTTTCTCCTGATGTCAATCAAATACCAGTACTGAATCTCGCATTTGGCTTTAGCCTTTGGCTTTCTGCATTCAAAACAAGTTGTTTTGGCTCTTACAGGTCTAGGTCTAGGGATGGGATAGGGTTAGGGCTAGGGTTGGGGTTACATTGAGGGTTAGGGTTAGGGTAAGGTTAAGAGCTAGGGCTAGGGTTAGGGCTAGGGCTAAGGCTCGGCTAGGGTTAGGGTTAGGGCTAGGGCTAGGGCTAGTGCTTGGTGTAGGGGTAGGGGTAGGCATAGGGGTAGGGTTAGGGTTGGGTTAGGCTTAGGGATAGGGATAGGGATAGGGATAGGGATAGGGATAGGGATAGGGATAGGGATAGGGATAAGAATAGGATCAGGGCTAGGGTTAGGGCTAGGGCTACGGCTAGGGCAAGGGCTAAGGCTAGGCAAGGGCTAGGGTGAGGCTTATGGCTACGGCTAGGGCTAGGGTAAGTGTTAGGGGTTGTGTTAGGGTTAGGGCTAAGGTTAGGGTTAGGGTAAGGTTAGGGTTAGGGTTAGGGCTAGGGCTAGGACTAGTGCTTGGGGTAGGGGTAGGGGTAGGGGTAGGCATAGGGGTAGGGGTAGGGTTGGGTTAGGCTTAGGGATAGGGATAAGGATAGGATCAGGGCTAGGGTTAGGGTTAGGGCTACGGCTAGGGCTACGGTTATGGTTACGGCCATGGCTAGGGCTAGGGCTAGGGTTCGGGTTATGGTTCGGGTTAGTTTTAGGGTTAGGGTTAGGATTACGCTTAGGGTTAGAGTTAGGGTTAGGGTTAGAGTTAGGGTTAGAGTTAGGGCTAGGGTTAGGTTAGGGCTAGGGTTAGGGCTAGGGCTAGGGCTAAGCCTAGGGCTAGTGCTTGGTGTAGGGGTAGGGGTAGGCATAGGGGTAGGGGTAGAGGTAGGGTTAGGTTAGGCTGAGGGATAGGGATAGGGATAAGAATAGGATCAGGGCCAGGGTTAGGGTTAGGGCTAGGCCTAGGGCTAGGGCTAGGGCTACGGACACGGCTAGGGCTAGGGTGAGGCTTAGGGCTAGGGTAAGTGTTAGGGGTTGTGTTAGGGTTAGGGCTAGGGTTAGGGTTAGGGTTAGGGTAAGAGTTAGAGTTAGTGTTAGGGTTAGGGTTAGGGTTAGGGTTAGGGCTAGGGCTAGGTTTAGTGTTAGGGTAAGGGTTACGGTTACGGTTACAGTTAGGGTTAGTTTTAGGGTTAGGGTTAGGATTACGCTTAGGGTTAGAGTTAGGGTTAGGGTTAGGGTTAGGGCTAGGGCTAGGGCTAGGGCTGGGGCTGGGGCTGGGGCTGGGGCTGGGGCTGGGGCTGGGGCTAGGGCTAGGGCTACGGCTAGGGCTAGTTCAAGGTTTAGGGCTAGGGCTAGGATTAATGGTAGGTGTAGGTGAAGGGTTAGGTTTAGGGTTAGGGTTAAGTTTAGGGCTAGGGTTACGTTTAGGGCTAGGGCTAGAGCTAGGGTTACGGTTAGGGTTAGGGTTTGGGTTAGGGCTAGGGCTAGGGCTAGGGCTATGGATAGGGATAGGGATAGGGATAAGGCTAGGGCAAGGGCAAGGGTGAGGCTTATGGCTAAGGCTAGGGTAAGTGTTAGGGGTTGTGTTAGGGTTAGGGCTAGGAAAAGGGTTAGGGTTCGGTCAAGGTCTAGGGATAGGATAGGGTTAGGGCTAGGGTTGGGGTTATGTTTACGGTTAGGGTTAGGGCTCGGGATAGGGCTAGGGTTAGGGCTAGGGCTAGGGCTAGGAAAAGGCTAGGTCTAGGTCTAGGTCTGAGGCTAGGGCTAGGGCTAGCGTTAGGGTTACCGTTAGGCTTAGAGTTAGTGTTAGTGTTACAGTTAGGCTTAGGGTTAGGCTTAGGGTTAGGCTTAGGGTTAGGGTAAGGGCTAGGGGTAGGGGCAGGGGTAGGGGTAGGGTAAGGGAAATGGCTAGGGTTAGGGTTTGGGTTAGGGTTCGTGTTAGGGTAAGGGTAAGGGCTAGGGTTACGGCTAGGGTTAGGGCTAGGGCTAGGGCTAGGGCTAGTTTTAGGATTAGGGCTAGGGCTAGGGCTAGGATTACTGGTAGTTGTAGGTAATGGATTAGGTTTAGGGTTAAGTTTACGGCTAAGGTTACGTTTAGGGCTAGGACTAGGGCTAGGGTTAGGGCTAGGGCTAGGGCTCGGGCAAGGGCTAAGGCTAGGCAAGGGCTAGGGTAAGTGTTAGGGGTTGTGTTAGGGTTAGGGCTAGGGTTAGGTCTAGGTCTAGGGATGGGATAGGGTTAGGGCTCGGGCTCGGGATAGGGTTAGGGCTAGGGCTAGGGCTAGGACTATTGCTTGGTGTAGGAGTAGGGGTAGGCACAGGGGTAGGGGTAGGGGTAGGGTTGGGTTACGCTTAGGGATAGGGATAAGAATAGGATCAGGGCCAGGGCAAGGGCTAGGGCTAGGGCTAGGGCTAAGGCTCGGGCTACGGTTACGGCCACGGCTAGGGCTAGGGCTACGGCTAGGGTTCGGGTTACGATTTGGGTTAGTTTTAGGGTTAGGATTATGCTTAGGGTTAGAGTTAGGGTTAGGGTTAGAGTTAGGGGTAGGGCTTGGGCTAGCGGTAGGGATAGCGGTAGGGATAGCGGTAGGGATAGCGGTAGGGCTAGGGTTAGGGCTAGGGCTAGGGTTAGGGTTAGGGTTAGGGCTAGGATTAGGGCTAGGGCAAGGGCTAGTGCTTGATGTCGTGGTAGGGGTAGGGGTAGGGGTAGGGTAAGAGTTAGAGTCAGGGTTAGGGTTAGGGTTAGGGTAAGTGTTAGAGTTAGGCTTAGGGTAAGAGTTAGAGTTAGGGTTAGGCTTAGGGTTAGGGTTAGGGTTAGTGCTAGGGTTAGGCTTAGGCTTAGGCTTAGGGCTAGGGTAAGTGTTAAGGGTTGTGTTAGGGTTTGGGCTAGGGTTAGGGTTAGGGTTAGGGGAAGAGTTAGAGTTAGAGTGAGTGTTACGATTAGAGTTAGGGCTAGGTTTAGCGTTAGGGTTAGGGTTACTGTTAGGGTTAGTTTTAGGGTTAGGGTTAGGATTACGCTTAGGGTTAGAGTTAGGGTTAGTGTTAGAGTTAGGGTTAGCGTTAGAGTTAGAGTTAGCTTTAGGGCTAGGGATGGGGATGGGGATGGGGATGGGGATGGGGCTAGGCTTAGGGCTAGGGCTAGCTCTAGCGCTAGCGCTAGCGCTAGCGCTACTTCAAGGTTTAGGGCTAGGGCTAGGATTAATGGTAGGTGTAGGTGAAGGGTTAGGTTTAGGTTTAGGGTTAAATTTAGGGCTAGGGTTAAGTTTAGGTCTAGAACTAGGACTAGGGAAAGGGTTACGGTTAAGGTTAGGTTTAGGGTTTGGGCTAGGTCTAGGGCTATGGATAGGGATAGGGATAGGGATACGGATAGGGATAGGGATAGGGATAGGGATAAGGCTAGGGAAACCCCTAGGGTGAGGTTTATGGCTAGGGCTAGGGTAAGTGTTAGGGGTTGTGTTAGGGTCAGGGCTAGGGCTAGGGTTAGGCTTAGGTCTAGGTCTAGGGATGGGATAGGGTTAGGACTAGGGTTGGGGTTAAGTTTACGGTTAGGGTTAGGGCTAGGGCTAGGGTTAGGTTAGGTCTAGGTCTCGGGTAACTGTTAGGTTTAGGGTAAGGTTAGGGCTAGGGCTAGGGCTGGGGCTGGGGCTAGGGCTAGGGCTGCGGCTGGGGCTAGGCTTAGGGCTGGGGCTAGGGCTACGGCTAGGCAATGGCTAGCGTGAGGTTTATGGCTAGGGCTAGGGCTAGGGTAAGTGTTAGGGGTTGTGTTAGGATTAGGGCTAGGGTTAGGGTTAGGGTAAGGTTAGGGCTAGGGCTAGGGCTAGGGCTGGGGCTGGGGCTAGGGCTAGGGCTGCGGCTGGGGCTAGGCTTAGGGCTGGGGCTGGGGCTAGGGCTACGGCTACGGCGAGGGCTAGTTCAAGGTTTAGGGCTAGAGCTAGGGCTAGGATTATTGGTAGGTGCAGGTGAAGGGTTAGGTTTAGGGTTAGGGTTAAGTTTAGGGCTAGGGTTACGTTTAGGGCTAGGACTAGGACTAGGGCTAGGGTTACGGTTAGGGTTAGGGTTTTGGTTAGGGTTTTGGTTAGGGCTAGGGCTATGGATAGGGATAGGGATAGGGATAGTGCTATGGATAGGGATAGGGATAAGGCTTGGGCAAGGGCAAGGGCTAGGGTGAGGCTTATGGCTAGGGCTAGGGTAAGTGTTAGGGGTTGTGTTAGGGTTAGGGCTAGGGCTAGGACAAGCGTTAGGGTTAGGTCTAGGGATAGGGATAGGCTAGGGTTAGGGCTAGGGTTGGGGTTAAGTTTACGTTTAGGGTTAGAGCTCGGGATAGGGCTAGGGTTAGGGCTAGGGCTAGATCTAGGAAAAGGCTAGGGTAGGGCTAGGTCTAGGTCTGAGGCTAGGGCTAGGGCTAGGGCTATCGTTAGGGTTACCGTTAGGCTTAGAGTTAGTGTTAGTGTTACAGTTAGGGTTAGGGTTAGGCTTAGGTTTCGGGTAAGGGCTAGGGGTACGGGCAGGGGTAGGGGTAGGGGTAGGGTAAGGAAAACGGCTAGGGTTAGGGTTTGGGTTAGTGTTAGGGTTACGGTTACTGTTAGGGTTAGGGTTAGGGTTAGGATTACGCTTAGGGTTAGAGTTAGGTTTAGGGTTAGAGATAGGGCTAGGGCTAGGACTAGGGCTAGGGTTAGGATTAGGGCTAGGGCTAGGGATGGGATAGGGTTAGGGCTAGGGCTCTGTCTAGTGTTAGGGTTACTGTTAGAGTTAGTGTTACTGTTAGGGTTAGGGTTAGGGTTAGGGCTATGGTAAGGGCTAGGGGTAGGGGTAGGGGTTGGGGTAGGGTAAAGGTAAGGACTAGGGTTAGTGTTTGGGTTAGGGTTAGTGTTAGGGTAAGTGTAAGTGTAAGGGCTATGGTTACGTCTAGGGTTAGGGCTAGGGCTAGGTCTAGGGTTAGGGCTAGGGCTAGGGTTGGGCTAGGGCTACTGTTGGGATTGGGTTAAGGGTAGGGTTAGGGTTAGGGCCCGTGTTAGGGCTAGGGCTAGGGCTAGTTTTAGGGTTAGAGCTAGGGCCAGGGCTAGGGCTAGGGCTAGGGCTAGGATTACTGTTAGTTGTAGGTGAAGAATTAGGTTTAGGTTTAGGGTTAAGTTTATGGCTAGGGTTAAGTTTAGTGCTAGGGCTAGGGCTAGGGCTAGGGCTAGGGCTTAAGCTAGGGCAAGGGCTAAGGGTAGGCAAGGGCTAGGGTGAGGCTTATGGCTACAGCTAGGGCTAGGTTACGTGTTAGGGGTTGTGTTAGGGTTAGGGCTAGGGTTAGGGTTAGAGTTAGCTTTAGGTCTAGGGATGGCATAGGGTTAGGGCTAGGGCTCCGGATAGGGTTAGGGCTAGGGCTAGGGCTACGGTTACGGCCACGGCTAGAGCTAGGGCTAGGGCTAGGACTAGGGTTCGGGTTTGGGTTTGGGTTAGTTTTAGGGTCAGGGTTAGGATTACACTTAAGGTTAGAGTTAGGTTTAGGGGTATGGTTAGAGTTAGGGTTAGAGTTAGGGTTAGGGCTAGGGCTAGGGCTAGGGCTAGGGTTGGGGCTAGGGCTCCGGCTAGGTCTAGGACTAGGACTAGGACTAGTTCTTGGTCTAGGGCTATGGCTAGAGCTAGGGCTAGGGCTAGAGCTAGGGCTAGGGCTAGGGTAGGATTACTAGTAGGTGTAGGTATAGGATTAGGTTTAGGTTTAGGTTTAAGTTTAGGACTGATGTGAAGTTTAGGGCTAGGACTAGGGCTAGGGTTAGGGTTAGGGTAAGGCTTAGGGCTAGGGTTAGTGTTAGTTTTAGCGCTAGAGTTGTGGTTAGGATTACGGATAGGGTTATGGCGAGGGCGAGGTTTAGGTTTAAGGCAAGGTTTGGGCCTAGGGTTAGGTTGAGGGCCAGGGCTAGGGCAAGGGCTAGAGTTAGGGCTAGGGCTAGGGCTAGGATTACTGGTAGGTGTAGGTGAAGGTTTAGGTTTAGATTTAGGATTAAGTTTAGGGCTAGGATTAAGTTTCGGACTAGGACTAGGGCTAGGGTTAGTTTTAGGGTTAGGATTAGGGTTAGGGTTAGGGTTAGGGCTAGGGCTAGCGCTAGGACTAGGACTAGGGCTAGGGCTAGGGCTAGGCCCAGGCCTAGGGCTAGGGCTAGGGCTAGGGCTAGGGCTAGGGCTAGGGCTAGAGCAAGGGCAAGGGCAAAGGCTAGGGTCAGGCTTAGGGCTAGGGCTAGGGTAAGTGTTAGGGGTTGTGTTAGGGTTAGGGCTAGGGTTAGGCTTAAGCTTAGGCTTAGGCTTAGGGTTAGGTCTAGGTCTAGGGATGGAATAGGCTTAGGGCTAGGGTTGGGTTTATGTTTAGGGTTAGGGTAAGGTTAAGAGTAGGGCTAGGGTTAGGGCTCGGGATAGGGCTAGGGTTAGGGCTAGGGTTAGGGCTAGGTCTACGGCTAGCATTACTGGTAGGTGTAGGTGAAGGTTTAGCTTTAGGTTTAGGATTAAGTTCAGAGCTAGGGTTAAGTTTAGGACTAGGACTAGGGCTAAGGCTAGGATTAGGGTTAGGATTAGGGTTAGGGTTAGTGTTAGGGTAAGAGTTAGTGTTAGGATTAGGGTTAGGGTTAGGGTTAGGGCTCGGGATAGGGCTACAGGTAGGGCTAGGGCTAGGGCTAGGGCTAGGGCTAGGGCTAGTTCTGAGGCACGGGCTAGGGCTCGTCCTAGCGTTAGGGTTACCGATAGGCTTAGAGTTAGTGTTAGTGTTACAGTTAGGCTTAGGCTTTGGCTTAGGCTTAGGCTTAGGATTAGGATTAGGATTAGGCTTTGGCATAGGCTTAGGGTTAGGCTTAAGGTTAGGGTTAGGGTTCGCGTTACGGTTAGGGTTAGTTTTAGGGTTAGGATTACGCTTAGGGTTAGAGTTAGGGGTAGGGTTAGAGTTAGGGGTAGGGCTACGGCTAGGGCTAGCGGTAGGGCTAGCGGTAGGGCTAGCGGTAGGGCTAGGACTAGGGTTAGGGCTAGGGCTAGGGTTAGGTTTAGGGCTAGGATTAGGGCTACGGCTAGGGCAAGGGCTAGTCCTTTGTGTAGGTGTAGGGGTAGGGGTAGAGGTAGGGTTGGGTTAGGCTTAGGGATAGGGATTGGGATTGGGATTGGGATTGGGATAGGGATAGGGATAGGGATAGGGATAGGGATAGGGATAGGATGAGGGCCAGGGCTAGGGTTAGGGTTAGGGTTAAGCGTTGGCCTAGGGCTACGGCTACGGACACGGCTAGGGCTAGGACAAGGTCTAGGGTAAGTGTTAGGGGTTGTGTTAGGGTTTGGGCTAGGGTTAGGGTTAGGGTTAGGGTAAGAGTTAGAGTAAGAGTGAGTGAGGGCTAGGGTTAGCATTAGGGTTAGGGTTAGGGTTACGGTTACTGTTAGGGTTACTTTTAGGGTTAGGGTTACGATTACGCTTAGAGTTAGGGTTAGAGTTAGGGTTAGGGTTAGAGTTAGCGTTAGGGCTAGGGGTAGGGGTAGGGGTAGGGCTTGGGATGGGGATGGGAATGGGGATGAGGCTAGGCTTAGGGCTAGCGCTAGCGCTAGCGCTAGCACTAGTTCAAGATTTCGGGCTAGGGATAGGGATAGGGTTAGGATTAATGGTAGTTGTAGGTGAAGGGTTAGGTTTAGGTTTAGGGCTAGGGTTAAGTTTAGGGATAGGACTAGGACTAGGGCTAGGTCTAGGGTTACGGTTAAGGTTAGGTTTAGGGTTTGAGCTAGGGCTAGGGCTAGGGCTAGGGCTAGGGCTAGGGTCAGGGTTAGGATTAAAGCTAGGGCTAGGGCTAGGGCTAGGGCTAGGGCTTGGGCTTGGGCTTGGGCTAGGTTTAGGTTTAGGGTTAGGGCTAGGGTTAGGGCTAGGGTTAGGGTTAGGATTAGGATTAGGCCTAGGCCTAGTGCTACGATTATGGCTATGGCTAAAGCTCGGGCTTGGGCTCGGGCTCGGGCTAGGATTAGGCGTAGGGCCTGGGTTAGGGTTAGGGCTATTGCTAGGACTAGGGCCAGGCCACGGGTAGGGTTAGGGTGAGGGTGAAGGTGAGGGTTAGTATTAAAGCTAGGGCTAGGGCTCGGGTTAGGCTTAGGACTAGGGCTAGGGCTAGGACTTGGCTTGGGCCAGGGTTAGGGTTAGGGTTAGGGTTAGGGTTAGGGCTAGGGATAAGATTAGGGTTAGGTTTAGGGTTAGGGTTAGGGTTAGAGTTTGCACTAGGGCTAGGGCTGGGCTACGGTTAGGGTTAGGGTTAGGACTAGGACTAGGACTAGGACTAGGACTAGGACTTGGACTAGGACTAGGACTACTTCTAGGGTTAGGGCTATGCTAGGCCGAGGCCGAGGGCTATGGCTGGGGCTAGGGGTAGGGTTAGGGGTACTTCGAGGGCAAGTGCTACGGCGAGGGAAAGGGTTAAGGTTAGTGTTAGGGTTAGGTTTTAGGGCCAGGGTTAGGGCTAGGGCTGGGGTAAGGTTAGGGTTTGGGTTAGGGTGAGGGTTAGGGTTAGGGCTAGGGCGAGGGTGAGGGCGAGGGCGAGGGCGAGGGCGAGAGCGAAAGCTAGGGCTAGGGCTAATGTTAGGGTTACGGTCAAGGCGACGGGTTTGGCTAGGGCTCGATACAGGGCTGAGCTAGCGTGAGTGTGAGTGTGAGGGTGAGGGTGAGGGCTATGGCTTGGGCTAGGGCTAGGGCTAGGGCTAGGGTTAGGGTTAGGGTTAGGGTTTGGTTTAGGCTTAGGCCTAGTGGTACGACTATTGCTAGGGCTAGGGCTAGGGCTAGGGTTAGCGTTAGTTCTAGGGCTTGGGCTTGGGCTAGGGTTAGGGTAAGGGTTAGGGTTAGTTCTAGGGATAAGATTAGGGTTAGGGTTAGGACTAGGACTAGGACTAGGACTATTAGTAGGACTAGGACTAGGACTACTTCTAGGGCTAGGGCTGTGCTAGGCCTAGGCCGAGGGCTAGGGCTGGGGTAGGATTAGGGTTAGGGGTACGGCGAGGGCTAGGGCTAGTGTTAAGGTTAAAGTTAGGATAGGGCTAGTGCTAGTGCTAGGGGTAGGGTTAGGGGTAGGGTTAGCGTTAGGGTTAATGTTAGTGTTAGGGTTAGTGTTAGGTTTTAGGGCAAGGGTTAGGGCTAGGGCTGGGTAAGGTTAGGATTTGGGTTAGGGTGAGTGTGAGTGTGAGGGTGAGGGAGAGGGTGAGGGTTAGGGATAGGGATAGGGATAGGGCTATGATTGGGCAAAGGATAGCGTTTGGGCTAGGGCTAGGGTTAGGGCTAGGGCTAGGGCTACGGCTACGGCTACGGCTACGGCTAGGGATAGGGATAGGGATAGGGATAGGGCTAGGCTTAGGGCTAGGGCTAGGCTTAGGGTTACGGTCAGGGCGACAGGTTGGGCTAGGGCTAGATACAGGGCTGAGCTAGCGTGAGGGTGATGGTGAGGGCTTGGCTAGGGCTTGGGCTTGGGCTAGGGCTAGGGCTAGGGCTAGGGCTAGGGCTAGGGCTAGGGCTAGGGCTAGATCTAGGGATAAGATTAGGGTTAGGGTTAGGGTTAGGTTTAGATTTTGCATTAGGGCTAGGGCTGGGCTACGGTTAGGGTTAGGGTTAGGACTAGGACTAAGATTAGGACTAGGACTAGGACTACTTCTAGGGCTAGGGCTATGCTAGGCCTAGGCCGAGGGCTAGGGCTGGGACTAGGGGTAGGAGTAGGTGTATGGCGAGTGCTAGGGCTAGGGCTAGGGCTAGGGCTAGGGCTAGGGCTAAGGCTTGGGCCAGGGTTAGGGTTAGGGCTATTGCTAGGTCTAGGGCCAGGCCAGGGCTAGGTTTAGGTTGAGGGAGAAGGTGAGGGTTAGGATTAGGGCTAGGGCTAGGGCTAGGGCTAGGGCTAGGGCTAGGGCTTGGGCCAGGGTTAGTGTTAGTGTTAGGGCTATTGCTAAGACTAGGGCCAGGCCAAGGCTAGGTTTAGGTTGAGGGAGAAGGTGAGGGTTAGGATTAGGGCTAGGGCTAAGGCTAGGGCTAGGGCTAGGGCTTGAGCCAGGGTTAGGGTTAGGGTTAGGGCTAGGGATAAGATTAGGGTTAGTGTTAGGGTTAGAGTTTGCACTAGAGCTAAAGCTGGGCTACGGTTAGGGTGAGGACTAGGACTAGGACTAGGACTACTTCTAGGGCTAGGGCTAGGGCTATGCTAGGCCTAGGCCGAGGGCTAGGCCTAGCCCTAGCCCTAATCCTAACCCTAAACCTAACCCTAAACCTAACCCTAACCCTAACCCTAACCCAAACCCTAACCTTTGCCCAGTCGTAGCCCTAGCCCTCACCCTCACCCTCACCCTCTCCCTCACCCTCCCCCTAACCCTCACCCTCACCCTCACCCTCACCCTCACCCTAACACTAACCCTAACACTAACCCTAGCCCTAGCACTAGCACTAGCACTAGCCCAATCCTAACCTTAAGCTTAACCCTAGCCCTAGCCCTCGCGCTAGCCCTCGCCGTACACCTAAACGTAATCCCACCCCAGCCCTAGCCCTCGTCCTAGGCCTAGCATAGCCCTAACCCTAGAAGTAGTCCTAGTCCTAGTCCTAGTCCTAGTCCTAACCCTAAATCTAGCCCAGCCCTAGCTCTAGTGCTAGCGCTAACGCAAACACTATACCAAACCCTAACCCTAACCCTAGCCCTAGTCCTAGCCCTAGTCGTTCCACTAGGCCTAAGCCTAAACCAAACCCTAGCCCTAGCCCTAGCACTAGCACTAGCACTAGCCCTAGTCCTAGCCCTAGCCCAAGCCCTAGCCCTAGCCCTAGTCCTAGCCCTAGCCCAAGCCCAAGCCCAAGCCCTCACCATCACCATCACCCTCACGCTAGCTCAGCCCTGTATCTAGCCCTAGCCCAACGAGTCGCCCTGACAGTAACCCTAAGCCTAGCCCTAGCCCTAAGCCTAGCCCTAGCCCTAGCCCTAGACCTAGACCTAGACCTAGCCCTAGCCCTAGCCCTAACCCTCACCCGCACCCTAACCCTAACCCTAACCCTAACCCTAACCCAAACCCTAACCTTAGCCCAGTCATCACCCTATCCCTAGCCCTAAACCTCTTCCTCTCCCTCTCCCACTCCCTCTCCCTCACCCCAACCCAAACCCTAATCTTAGCCCAGCCCTAGCCCTAACCCTGTCCCTAAAACCTAACCCTAACCATAACCCTAACACTAAACTTAACCCTAACCCTAGTCCTAGCACTAGACCAATCCTAACTTTAAGATCAACCCTAGCCCTAGCCCTAGCCCTAGCCCTAGCCCTAGCCCTAGCCCTAGCCCTAGCCCTAGCCCTAGCCCTAGCCCTAGCCCTAGCCCTAGCCCTAGCCCTAGCCCTAGCCCTAGCCCTAGCCCTAGCCCTACACCTACACCTAGCCCCAGCCCTAGACCTCGGCCTAGGCCTAGCATAGCCCTAGCCCTAGAAGTAGTCCTAGTCCTAGGGCTAGGGCTATGCTAGGCCTAGGACGAGGGCTAGGGCTGGGGTAGGATTACGTTTAGGGGTACAGCGAGGGCTAGGGCTAGGGCTAGGGCCAGGGTTAAGCTTAAGGTTAGGATTGGGCTAGGGCTAGTGCTAGGGCTAAGGTTAGTGTTAGGGTTAGTGTTAGGGTTAGTGTTAGGGTGAGGGTGAGGGTGAGGGTGAGGGAGAGGGGGAGGGAGAGGGTGAGGGTGAGGGTGAGGGTTAGGGCTAGGGCTACGACTGGGCAAAGTTTAGGGTTTCGGTTAGGGTTAGGGTTAGGTTTAGGGTTAGGTTTAGGGTTAGGATTAGGGCTAGGGCTAGGCCTAGCCCTCGGCCTAAGCCTAGCATAGCCCTAGCCCTAGAAGTAGTCCTAGTCCTAGTCCTAGTCCTAGTCCTAGTCCTCACCCTAACCGTAGCCCAGCCCTAGCCCTAGTGCAAACTCTAACCCTAACACTAAACCTAATCTTATCCCTAGCCCTAACCCTAACCCTGGCTCAAGCCCTAGCCCTAGCCCTAGCCCTAGAAGTAGTCCTAGTCCTAGTCCTAGTCTTAGTCCTAGTCCTAACCCTAACCCTAACCGTAGCCCAGCCCTAGCCCTAGTGCAAAATCTAACCCTAACCCTAACTCTAATCTTATCCCTAGATCTAGCCCTAGCCCTAGCCCTCGCCGTACCCTTACCCCTACCCCTAGCCCCAGCCCTAGCCCTTGGCCTAGGCCTAGCATAGCCCTAGCCCTAGAAGTAGTCCTAGTCCTAGTCCTAGTCTTAGTCCTAGTCCTAACCCTAACCCTAACCGGAGCCGAGCCCTAGCCCTAGTGCAAAATCTAACCCTAACCCTAATCTTATCCCTAGATCTAGCCCTAGCCCTAGCCCTAACCCTAGCCCTAGCCCTAGCCCTCTGCCTAGCCCTAACCCTAGCCCTAATCCTAGCCCTAACCTTACCCCACCGCTAGCCCTAACCCTGGCCCTAAAACCTAGCCCTAACCCTAACACTAACCTTAACCCTAACCCTAGCACTAGCCCTAGCACTAGCCCTAGCCGAATCCTAACCCGAACTTTACCCATAGCCATAATCGTAGCGCTAGGCCTAGGCCTAACCCTAATCCTAACCCTAACCCTAGCCCTAGCCCTAGCCCTAGCCCTAGCCCTAGCCCTAGCCCTAGCCCTAGCCCTAGCCCTAGCCCTAGCCCTAGCCCTAGTCCTAGTCCTAGTCCTAATCCCAGTCCTAGTCCTATTCCTAGCCCTAGGACTAGCCCTAGCCCTAACCCTAGCCCTAGCACTAACCCTAGCCGCAGCCCTTCCCTAGGCCTAGACCTGACCCTAGCTTAAGCCCTAGCCCAAGCCATAGCACTAGGCCTAACCCTAACCCTAAGTGTAAGCCTAAGCCTAAGCCTAACCCTAGCCCTAGCCCTAACCCAAGCCGGAACCCTAACACAAACCCTAACTCTAAGCCTAGCCCTAGAGCTAGCCATAACACTAACCCTCACTTTCACCCTCACCCACATCCTAGCCCAGCTCTGCCCGTAGATGTAGAAATAGCCCGAAGCCTATCCCTAGACCTAAGCCTAATTCTTGCCCGAGCCCGAGCCCGAGCCCGAGCCCGAGCTTTAGCCATAGCACTAGGCCTAGGACTAGGCCTAATCCTAACCCTAACCCTAGCCCTAACCCTAGCCCAAACCCTAACCCTAAACCTAGCCCAAGCCCAAGCCCTAGCCCTAGCCCTAGTCCTAAGCCTAACCCTAACCCTAACCCTAGCCCTAGCCCTAACCCTATCCCTATCCCTATCCCTAGTCGTACCACTAGGCCTAGGAATAAACCAAACCCTAGCCCTAGCCCTAGCCCTAGCCCTAGCCCTAGCCGTAGCCCTAGCCCTAGCACTAGCACTAGCCCTAGTCCTAGCCCTAGCCCTAATCCTAGCCCAAACCCTAACCTTTGCCCAATCATAGCCCTAGCCCTAGCCCTAGCCCTCACCCTCTCCCTCTCCCTCACCGTCACCCTCACCCAAATCCTAACCATACCCAGCCCTAGCCCTAACCTTTGCCCTAAAACCTAACACTAACCCTAACACTAACACTAACCCTAATGCTAACCCTAACCCTAGCACTAGCACTAGCCCTAGCCCAATCCTAACTTTAACCTTAACCCTAGCCCTAGCCCTCGCCGTACCCCTAACCCTAATCCTACCCCAGCCCTAGCCCTCGGCGTAGGCCTAGCACAGCCCTAGCCCTAGAAGTAGTCCTAGTCCTAGTCCTAGTCCTACTAATAGTCCTAGTCCTAGTCCTAGCCCTAACCCTAATCTTATCCCTAGAACTAACCCTAACCCTTACCCTAACCCTAGCCCAAGCCCAAGCCCTAGCCCTAAGGCTAACCCTAGCCCTAGCCCTAGCCCTAGTCGTACCACTAGGCCTAAGCCTAAACCAAACCCTAATCCTAGCCCTAGCCCTAGCCCTAGCCCTAGCCCCACCCCTATCCCTAGCCCAAGCCATAGCCCTCACCCTCACCCTCACCCTCACGCTAGCTCAGCCCTGTATCGAGCCCTAGCCCAACCCGTCGCCTTGACTGTAACCCTAACATTAGCCCTCGCCCTAGCCCTCGCCCTAGCCCTAGCCCTCGCCCTCGCCCTCGCCCTCGCCCTAGCCCTCGCCCTAGCCTTCGCCCTTGCCCTCGCCCTCGCCCTCGCCCTAGCCCTAGCCCTCGCCCTAACCTTCACCCTCACCCTAACCCAAACCCTAACCTTAGCCCAGCCCTAGCCCTAACCCTGGCCCTAAAACCTAACCCTAACCCAAACCCTAACACTAACCTTAACCCTTTCCCTAGCCGTAGCACTTGCCCTCGAAGTACCCCTAACCCTACCCCTAGTCCCAGCCCTAGCCCTCGGCCTCGGCCTAGCATAGCCCTAACCCTAGAAGTAGTCCTAGTCCTAGTCCAAGTCCTAGTCCTAGTCCTAGTCCTCGTCCTCGTCCTAACCCTAACCGTAGCCCAGCCCTAGCCCTAGTGCAAACTCTAACCCTAACCCTAACCTTATCCCTAGCCCTAACCCTAACCCTAACCCTAACCCTAACCCTGGCCCAAGCCCAAGTCCTAGCCCTAGCCCTAGCCCTAGCCCTAGCCCTAAGCCTAACCCGAGCCCTAGCCCTAGCCCTAATACTAACCCTCACCTTCACCCTCACCCTCACCCTAGCCCTGGCCTGGCCCTAGTCCTAGCAATAGCCCTAAACCTAACCCTGGCCCTACGCCTAATCCTAGCCCGAGCCCGAACCCAAGCCCGAGCTTTAGCCATAGCCATAATCGTAGCACTAGGCCTAGGCCTAGGCCTAGGCCTAGGCCTAGGCCTAATCCTAACCCTTACCCTAGCCCTAGCCCTAGCCCTAGCCCTAGCCCTAGCCCTAGCCCAAACCCTAGTCCTAGTCCTAGTCCTAGCCCTAGCCCTAGCCCTACCCGCAGCCCTTCCCTAGTCCTAGCCCTGACCCTACCTTAAGCCCTAGCCCTAGCCGTAGCACTAGGTCTAACCCTAACCCTAAGCATAAGCCTAAGCCTAAGCCTAGCCCTAACCCAAGCCAGAACCCTAACACAAACCCTAACTCTAAGCCTAGCGCTAGCCCTAGCCCTAACACTAATCCTCACCTTCACCCTCACCCTCAGCCTAGCCCTGCTCTGGCCGTAGATGTAGAAATAGCCCGAAACCTATCCCTAGACCTAAGCCTAATCCGAGCCCGAGCCCGAGCCCGAGCTTTAGCCATAGCCATAATCGTAGCACTAGGCCAAGGCCTAATCCTAACCCTAACCCTAGCCCTAACCCTAGCCCTAACCCTAAACCTAAACCTAGCCCAAGCCCAAGCCCTAGCCCTAGCCTAACCCTAACCCTAGCCCTAAACCTATCACTATCCCTATCCCTAGTCTTAGCACTAGGCCTAGGCCTAAACCAAACCCTAGTCCTAGTCCTAGCCCTAGCCCTAGCCCTACCCGCAGCCCTTCCCTAGGCCTAGCCCTGACCCTACCTTAAGCCCTAGCCCTAGCCCTAGCACTAGGCCTAACCCTAACCCTAAGCATAAGCCTAAGCCTAAGCCTAGCCCTAACCCAAGCCGGAACCCTAACACAAACCCTAACTCTAAGCCTAGCGCTAGCCCTAGCCCTAACACTAATCCTCACCGGGAAACAAGAATGAAAATAATACATAAATGGTACAGAACACCAATACAATTGTCACACTTCTTTCCAAATGTAACCGAAGAATGCTGGCACGGATGTCAAGAAAGAGGAATATTTTTACATATGATTTGGCAGTGTCAGAGAGTGCAGGTGTTTTGGAAGGAGGTAGAAAATATGATTAATAATATATATGCACTTAATATTAACTTAAATGAAAGGATAGTAATATTTCAATTGGATCTGGAGAATATAAGGCCAAAAGAGACTAGGGAAGTAGTCTGTTCCATACTTAGGTCGGCTCAATTGGTAGTAGTAAATGGATGGAAGGATGCAACTAAATGGGAAATACAGAAACTGTATGAATATATAATAGCCTCGATTGCAGTAGAGGTTCGAGAATGTCGGGAAAATTTTGAAAATGATTTAGCAAAAATAAGAAGGTGTAAAAACAAATGGAGGGAGGTCAAAAATTACCTGGAAGCGAGTGTCAGAAGTGAATTAGTAAAATTACAGTTAAGAATTGTATTCCAAATGTAACCCTTAGCTCATAAATGTTATTGAATATTTACTATTTAGGGGAGGGAGGGGGTGGGGAGGGGTGGGGAAAAAAAAAAGGAAGAATCTATAAGTGCATAACTATGAAAAAAAATTAATAAAAATTAAAAAAATTAAAAAAAAAACACTAATCCTCACCTTCACCCTCACCCTCAGCCTAGCCCTGCTCTGGCCGTAGATGTAGAAATAGCCCGAAACCTATCCCTAGACCTAAGCCTAATCATAGCCCGAGCCCGAGCCCGAGCTTTAGCCATAGCCATAATCGTAGCACTAGGCCAAGGCCTAATCCTAACCCTAACCCTAGCCCTAACCCTAGCCCTAACCCTAAACCTAAACCTAGCCCAAGCCCAAGCCCAAGCCAAACCCCTAGCCTAACCCTAACCCTAGCCCTAACCCTATCACTATCCCTATCCCTAGTCTTAGCACTAGGCCTAGGCCTAAACCAAACCCTAGCCCTAGCCCTAGCCCAAGCCCTAGCCGTAGCCCTAACCCTAGCCCTAGCCCAAACCCTAACCTTTGCCCAGTCATAGCCCTAGCCCTAACCCTCACCCTAACCCTCTCCCTCACCCTCACCCTCACCCTAACTCTTACCCAAACCCTAACCTGACCCAGCCCTAGCCCTAACCCTTGCCCTAAAACCTAACACTAACCCTAACACTAACCCTAGCACGAGCACTAGCCATAGACCAATCCTAACCTTACCCTTAACCCTAGCCCTCGCCGTACCCATAACCCTAATCCTACACCAGCCCTAGCCCTCGCCCTAGGCCTAGCACAGCCCTAGCCCTAGAAGTAGTCCTAGTCCTAGTCCTAGTCCTAGTCCTAGTCCTACTAATAGTCCTAGTCCTAGTCCTAGTCCGAGTCCGAGTCCGAGTCCTAGTCCTAACCCTAACCCTAACCCTAGCCCAGGCCTAGCTCTAGCTCTAGTGCTAGCGCTAACGCAAACGCTAACCCTAAACCTAATCTTATCCCTAGCCCTAACCCTAACCCTTACCATAACCCTAGCCCAAACCCAAGCCCTAGCCCTAAGGCTAACCCTAGCCCTAGCCCTAGCCCTAGTCGTACCACTAGGCCTAAGCCTAAACGAAAACCTAACCCTAATCCTAGCCCTAGCCCTAGCCCTAGCCCTAGCCCTAGCCCTAGCCTTAGCCCTAGCCCTAGCCCTAGCCCAAGCCCTAGCCCTCACCCTCACCCTCACCCTCACGCTAGCTCAGCCCTGTATCTAGCCCTAGCCCAACTCGTCGCCCTGACCGTAACCCTAACATTAGCCCTAGCCCTAGCCCTAGCCCTAGCCCTACCCCTAGCCCTAGCCCTAACCCTCACCCATACCCTAACCCAAACCCGAACCTTAGCCCAGTCATCTCCCTAGCCCTAAGCCTCTTCATCTCCCACTCCCTCTCCCTCTCCCTCACCCCAAGCCAAACCCTAACCTTAGCCCAGCCCTAGCCCTAACCATGGCCCTAAAACCTAACCCTAACCCTAACACTAACCTTAACCCTAACCCTAGTCCTAGCACTAGCACTAGCCCAATCCTAACTTTAAGCTTAACCCTAGCCCTAGACCTAGCCCTAGCCCTAGCCCTAGCCCTCGCCGTACCCCTACCCCTACCCCTAGCCCCAGCCCTAGACCTCGGCCTAGGCCTAGCATAGCCCTAGCCCTAGAAGTAGTCCTAGTCCTAGTCCTAGTCCTAGTCTTAGTCCTAGTCCTTACCTTAAACCTAACCGTAGCCCAGCCCTAGCCCTAGTGCAAAATCTAACCCTAACCCTAACCCTAACCCTAATCTTATCCCTAGCCCTAGCCCTAGCCCTAGCCCTAGCCCTAGCCCTAGCCCTAGCCCTAGCCCTAGCCCTAGCCCTAGCCCTAACCCTCACCCGCACCCTAACCCAAACCCTAACCTTAGCCCAGCCCTAGCCCTAACCCTGGCCTTAAAACCTAACCCAAACCCTAACCCAAACCCTAACCTTAACCATAACCCTAGCCGTAGCACTAGCCCTCGAAGTACCCCTACCCCTACCCCTAGCCCCAGCCCCAGCCCTCGCCCTTGGCCTAGGCCTAGCATAGCCTTAACCCTAGAAGTAGTACTAGTCCAAGTCCAAGTCCTAGTCCTAGTCCTAGTCCTCACCCTAACCGTAGCCCAGCCCTAGCCCTAGTGCAAATTCTAACCCTAACACTAACCCTAAACTTATCCCTAGCCCTAACCCTAACCCTAACCCTAACCCTGGCCCAAGCCCAAGCCCTAGCCCTAGCCCTAGCCCTAGCCCTAGCCCTAGCCCTAGCCCTAGCCCTAGCCCTAGCCCTAGCCCTAGCCCTAGCCCTAGCCCTAGCCCTAGCCCTAGCCCTAGCCCTAGCCCTACCCTTAGCCCTAGCCCTAATCCTAAGCCTCATCTTCTCCCTCACCCTAAACCTAGCCCTGGCCTGGCCCTAGTCCTACCAATAGCCCTAACCCTAACCCTGGCCCTAAGCCTATTCCTAGTCCGAGCCCGAGCATTAGCCCGAACCGAGCTTTAGCCATAGCCATATTCGTAGCACTAGGCCTAGGCCTAGGCTTAAACCAAACCCTAACCCTAGCCCTAGCCCTAGCCCTAGCCCTAGCCCTAGCCCTAGCCCTAGCCCTAGCCCTAGCCCTAGCCCTAGCCCTAGCCCTAGCCCTAGCCCTAGCCCTAGCTCTAGCCCTAGCCCTCGCCCTAGTCCTTGTCCTACTCCTAGTCCTAGCCCTCGGCCTAGCCCTCGGCCTAGCCCTAGCCCTACCCCTAGCCCTAACCTTAGCCCAGCTCTAGCCCTAACTCTGGCCCTAAAACCTAACCCTAACCCTAATCCAAACACTAACCTTAACCCTAACCCTAGCCCTAGCACTAGCACTAGGGCTATTTCTACATCTACGGCCAGAGCTGGGCTAGGCTGTGGGTGAGGGTGAAGGTGAGGGTTAGGGCTAGGGCTAGGGCTAGGCTTAGAGTTAGGGTTTGTGTTAGGGTTCCGGCTTGGGTTAGGGCTAGGGTTAGGTTTAGGCTTAGGCTTACGCTTAGGGTTAGGGTTAGGCCTAGTGCTACGGCTAGGGCTAGGGCTTAAGCTAGGGTCAGGGCTAGGCCTAGGGAAGGGCTGCGGCTAGGGGTAGGGCTAGGGCTAGGGCTAGGGCTAGGGCTAGGACTAGGGCTAGGACTAGGACTAGGACTAGGACTGGGATTAGGACTAGGGCTAGGGCTAGGGCTAGGGCTAGGGCTAGGGCTAGGGCTAGGGCTAGGGCTAGACCTAGGGCTAGGGCTAGGGCTAGGGCTAGGACTAGGGCTAGGATTAGGGCTAGGTTTAGGTCTAGGCCAAGGGCTAGGGATAGGGCTAGGGATAGGGCTAGGACTAGGGCTAGGGCTAGGGCTAGGGCTAGGGCTAGGGCTAGGGCTAGGGCTAGGGCTAGGGCTAGGGCTAGGGCTAGGGCTAGGGCTAGGGCTAAGGATAAGATTAGGGTTAGGGTTAGGGTTAGATTTTGCACTAGGGCTAGGGCTGGGCTACGGTTAGGGTTAGGGTTAGGACTAGGACTAGGACGAGGACGAGGACTAGGACTACTTCTAGGGCTCGGGCTATGCTAGGCCTAGGCCGAGGGCTAGAGCTGGGGCTAGGTGTAGGGCTAGGGCTAGGGCTAGGGCTAGGGCTAGGGCTAGGGCTAGGGCTAGGGCTAGGGTTAGGGTTAGGGATAGGGCTAGATCTAGAAATAAGATTAGGGTTAGGGTTAGGGTTAGATTTTGCACTAGGGCTAGGGCTGGGCTACGGTTAGGGTTAGGGTTAGGGTTAGGACTAGGACTAAGACTAGGACTAGGACTAGGACTAGGACTAGGACTAGGACTAGGACTAGGACTAGGACTAGGACTATTTCTAGGGCTAGGGCAATGCTAGGCCTAGGCCGAGGGCTAGGGCTGGGGCTAGGTGTAGCGGTAGGGGTACGGCGAGGGCTAGGGCTAGGGCTAGGGCTAGGGCTAGGGTTAAGCTTAAAGTTAGGATTGGGCTAGTGCTAGGACTAGGGTTAGGGTTAAGTTTAGTGTTCGGGTTATGGTTAGGGTTAGGTTTTAGGGACAGGGTTAGGGCTAGGGCTGGGCTAAGATTAGGGTTTGGGTTGGGGTGAGGGAGAGGGAGAGGGAGAGGGAGAGGGAGAGGGAGAGGAAGAGGGTTACGGCTAGGGCTAGGGCGATGACTGGGCTAAGGTTAGGGTTTGGGTTAGGGTTAGGGTTAGGTTTAGGGTGAGTGTTAGGGCTAGGGCTAGGGCTAGGCTTAGGGCTAGGGCTAGGCTTAGGGCTAGGGCTAGGCTTAGGGTTACGGTCAGGGCTACTCGTTGGGCTAGGGCTAGATACAGGGCTGAGCTAGCGTGAGGTTGATGGTGATGGTGAGGGCTTGGGCTAGGGCTTGGGCTTGGGCTAGGACTAGGGCTAGGACTAGGGCTAGTGCTAGGGCTAGGGCTAGGGCTAGGGCTATGGTTTGGATTAGGCTTAGGCCTAGTGGTACGACTAGGTCTAGGACTAGGGCTAGGGTTAGGGTTAGGGTTTGTAATAGTGTTTGCGTTAGCGCTAGCACTAGAGCTAGGGCTGGGCTAGGTTTAGGGTTAGGACTAGGACTAGGACTAGGACTACTTCTAGGGCTAGGTCTATGCTAGGCCTAGGACGAGGGCTAGGGCTGGGGTAGGATCACGTTTAGGGGTACGGCGAGGACTAGGGCTAGGGCTAGGGTTAAGCTTAAGGTTAGGATTGGGCTAGTGCTAGTGCTAGGGCTAGGGTTAGTGTTAGGGTTAGTATTAGTGTTAGGGTTAGGGTGAGGGTGAGGGTCAGGGTGAGGGTCAGGGTCAGGGTCAGGGTCAGGGTGAGGGTGAGGGTGAGGGAGAGGGTGAGGGAGAGGGTAAGGGTGAGGGTTAGGGCTAGGGCTAGGGCTACGACTGGGCAAAGGTTAGGGTTTGGGTTAGGGTTAGGGTTAGGGTTAGGATTAGGGTTAGGATTAGGGCAAGTCTAGGCCTAGCCCTCGGCCTAAGCCTAGCATAGCCCTAGCCCTAGAAGTAGTCCTAGTCCTAGTCCTAGTCCTCCACCTTACAGTAGCCCAGCCCTAGCCCTAGTGCAAACTCTAACCCTAACACTAACCCTAATCTTATCCCTAGCCCTAACCCTAACCCTAACCCTGGCTCAAGCCCTAGCCCGAGCCCTACCCTTAGCCCTAGCCCTAATCCTAACCCTCACCTTCTCACTCAACCTAAACCTAGCCTTGGCCTGGCCCTAGTCCTAGCAATAGCCCTAACCCTATCCCTAACCCTGGCCCAAGCCCTAGCCCTAGCCCTAGCCCTAGCCCTAGCCCTAGCCCTAGCCCTAGCCCTAGCCCTAGCCTTAGCCCTAGCCCTAATCCTAACCCTCACCTTCTCCGTCAACCTAAACCTAGCCCTGGCCTGGCCCTAGTCCTAGCAATAGCCCTAACCCTAACCCTGGCCCAAGCCCTAGCCCTAGCCCTAGCCCTAGCCCTAGGACTCGCCGTACCCCTACCGCTAGCCCTAGCCCCAGCCCTAGCCCTCAGCCTAGGCCTAGCATAGGCCTAGCCCTAGAAGTAGTCCTAGTCCTAGTCCTAGTCTTAGTCCTAGTCCTAAACCTAACCCGAACCGTAGCCCAGCCCGAGCCCTAATGCAAAATCTAAACCTAACCCTAACCCTAACCCTAATCTTATCCCTAGATCTAGCCCTAGCCCTAGACCTAGCCCTAGCCCTAGCCCTAGCCCTCAGCCTCGCCCTCGCCCTAACCCTAGCCCTAACCCTAGCCCTAATCCTCGCCCTAAACTTAGCCCAGCCCTAGCCCTAAACTTGGCCCTAAAACCTAGCCCTAACCCTAACCCAAACACTAACCTTAACCCTAACCCTAGCCCTAGCACTAGCACTAGCCATATCCCAATCCTAACCCGAGCTTTAGCCATAGCCATAATCGTAGCGCTAGGCCTAGGCCTAATCCTAACCCTAGCCCTAGCCCTAGCCCTAGCCCTAGCCCTAGCCCTAGCCTAGCCCTAGTCCTAGTCCTAATCCCAGTCCTAGTCCTATTCCTATTCCTAGCCCTAGCCCTAGCCCTAACCCTAGCCCTAGCCCTAGCCCTAGCCCTAGCCCTAACCCTAGCCCTAGCCCTAGCCCTAGCCCTAGCCGCAGCCCTTCCCTAGGCCTAGCCCTGACCCTAGCTTAAGCCCTAGCCCTAGCCGTAGCATTAGGCCTAACCCTAACCCTAAGCGTAAGCCTATGCCTAAGCCTAACCCTAGCCCTAACCCAAGCCGGAACCCTAACACAAACCCTAACACTAAGCCTAGCCCTAGCCCTAGCCCTAACACTAACCCTCACCTTCACCCTCACCCTCAGCCTAGCCCTGCTCTGGCCATAGATGTAGAAATAGCCCGAAAACTATCCCTATACATAAGCCTAATCCTAGCCCGAGCCCGAGCCCGAGCTTTAGCCATAGCCATAATCGTAGCACTAGGCCTAGGCCTAATCCTAACCCTAACCCTAGCCCTAACCCTTGCCCTAACCCTAACCCTAAACCTAGCCCAAGCCCAAGCCCTAGCCCTAAGCCTAAGCCTAAGCCTAAGCCTAAGCCTAACCCTAATCTTATCCCTAGATCTAGCCCTAGCCCTAGCCCTAGCCCTAGCCCTAGCCCTCGGCCTAGCCCTAACCCTAGCCCTAACCCTAGCCCTAATCCTCGCCCTAAACTTAGCCCAGCCCTAGCCCAAAACTTGGCCCTAAAACCTAGCCCTAACCCTAACCCAAACACTAACCTTAACCCTAACCCTAGCCCTAGCACTAGCACTAGCCATAGCCCAATCCTAACCCGAGCTTTAGCCATAGCCATAATCGTAGAGCTAGGCCTAGGCCTAATCCTAACCCTAGCCCTAGCCCTAGCCCTAGCCCTAGCCCTAGCCTAGCCCTAGTCCTAGTCCTAATCCCAGTCCTAGTCCTATTCCTATTCCTATTCCTAGCCCTAGCCCTAGCCCTAGCCCTAGCCCTAGCCCTAGCCCTCGGCCTAGCCCTAACCCTAGCCCTAATCCTCGCCCTAATCTTAGCTCAGCCCTAGCCCTAACCTTGGCCCTAAAACCTAGCCCTAACCCTAACCCAAACACTAACCTTAACCCTAACCCTAACCCTAACCCTAGCCCTAGCACTAGCACTAGAACTAGCCCAATCCTAACCCGAGACTTAGCCATAGCCATAATGTAGCGCTAGGCCTAGGCCTAATCCTAGACCTAGACCTAGACCTAGCCCTAGCCCTAGCCGTAGCCTAGCCCTAGTCCTAGTCCTAATCCCAGTCGTAGTCCTAGTCCTAGCCCTACCCCTAGCCCTAGCCCTAACCCTAGCCCTAGCCCTAGCCCTAGCCCTAGCCCTAGCCGCAGCCCTTCCCTAGGCCTAGCCCTGACCCTAGCTTAAGCCCTAGCCCTAGCCGTAGCACTAGGCCTAACCCTAAACCTAAGCGTAAGCCTATGCCTAAGCTTAACCCTAGCCCTAACCCAAGCCGGAACCCTAACACAAACCCTAACACTAAGCCTAGCCCTAGCCCTAGCCCTAAAACTAACCCTCACCTTCACCCTCACCCTCAGCCTAGCCCTGCTCTGGCCGTAGATGTAGAAATACCCCGAAACCTATCCCTAGACCTAAGCCTAATCCTAGCCCGAGCCCGAGCTTTAGCCATAGCCATAATCGTAGCACTAGGCCTAGGCCTAATCCTAACCCTAACCCTAGCCCTAACCCTTGCCCTAACCCTAACCCTAAACCTAGCCCAAGCCGAAGCCCTAGCCCTAAGCCTAACCCTAACCCTAACCCTAGCCCTTACCTATCCCTATCCCTATCCCTATCCCTATCCCTATCCCTAGTCGTAGCACTAGGCCTAGGCCAAACCAAACCCTAGCCCTAGCCCTAGCCCTAACCCTAGCCCTAACCTTTGCCCAGTCATAGCCCTAGCCCTCACCCTCACCCTCTCCCTCTCCCTCACCCTCACCCTCACACTAACCCAAACCCTAACCTTACCCAGCCCTAGCCCTAACCCTTGCCCTAAAACCTAAAACTAACCCTAACACTAACCCTAACGCTAACCGTCACCCTAACCCTAACCCTACCACTAGCCCTAGCCCAATCCTAACCTTAACCTTAACCCTAGCCCTCGCCCTACCCCTAACCCTAATCCTACCCCAGCCCTAGCCCTCGGCCTAGGCCTAGCACAGCCCTAGCCCTAGAAGTAGTCCTAGTCCTAGTCCTAGTCCTAGTCCTAGTCCAGGCCTAGCTCTAGTGCTAGCGCTAATGCAAAGCCTAACCCAAACCCTAACCCTAATCTTATCCCTAGCCCTAACCCTAACCCTAACCCTTACCCTAGCCCAAACCCAAGCCCTAGCCCTAAGGCTATCCCTAGCCCTAGCCCTAGCCGTAGTCGTACCACTAGGCCTAAGCCTAAACCAAACCCTAACCCGAATCCTAGCCCTAGCCCTAGCCCTAGCCCTCGCGCAAGCCCTAGCCCTCACCCTCACCCTCACGCTAGCTCTGCACTGTATCTAGCCCTAGCCCAACCCGTCGCCCTGACCGTAACCGTAACATTAGCCCTATCCCTATCCCTATCCCTATCCCTATCCCTATCCCTATCCCTATCCCTATCCCTATCCCTATCCCTATCCCTATCCCTATCCCTATCCCTATCCCAAGCCGTAGCCCTAACCCTAACCCTCACCCTCACCCTATCCCAAACCCTAAACTTAGCCCAGCCCTAGCCCTAACCCTGGCCCTAAAACCTAACCCTAACCCTAACACAAACCTTAACCCTAACTCTAGCCGTAGCACTAGCCCTCGAAGTACCCCTACCCCTACCCCTAGCCCCAGCCCTAGCCCTCGGCCTAGGCTTAGCGTAGCCCTAACCCTAGAAGTAGTCCTAGTCCTAGTCCAAGTCCTAGTCCTAGTCCTAGTCCTAGTCCTAGTCCTAACCCTAACCGTAGCCCAGCCCTAGCCCTAGTGCAAACTCTAACCCTAACACTAACACTAACCCTAAACTTCTCCCTAGCCCTAACCCTAACCCTAACCCTAACCCTGGCCCAAGCCCAAGTCCTAGCCCTAGCCCTAGCCCTAGCTCTAGCCCTAGCCCTAGGCCTAAGCCTAACCCGAGCCCTAGCCCTAGGCCTAGCCCTAATACTAACCCTCACCTTCACCCTCACCCTAGCCCTGGACTGGCCCTAGTCCTAGCAATAGCCCTAACCCTAACCCTGGCCCTAAGCCTAATCCTAGCCCGAGCCCGAGCAAAAGCCCGAGCTTTAGCCATAGTCATAATTGTACCACTAGGACTAGGCCTAATCCTAACCCTGACCCTAGCCCTAGCCCTAGCCCTAGCACTAGCCCTAGCCCTAGCCCTAGCCCAACCCTAGTCCTAGTCCTAGTCCTAGTCCTAGTCCTAGTCCTAGTCCTAGTCCTAGTCCTAGTCCTAGTCCTAGACCTAGTCCTAGTCCTAGCCCTAGCCCTAGCCGCAGCCCTTCCCTAGGCCTAGCCCTGACCTTACATTAAGGGCTAGTCCTAGCCGTAGCACTAGGCCTAACCCTAACCCTAAGCGTAAGCCTAAGCCTAAGCTTAACCCTAGCCCTAACCCTAGCCGGAACCCTAACACAAACCATACCAATAAGCCTAGCCCTAGCCCTAGCCTTAACACTAACCCTCACCTTCACCCTCACCCTCAGCCTAGCCCTGCTCTGGCCGTAGACGTAGAAATAGACGGAAACCTAACCCTAGACCTAAGCCTAATCCTAGCCCGAGGCCGAGACCGAGGCCGAGCAGGAGCCCGAGGCCTAGCCCTAGCCCTAGTCGTAGCACTAGGCCTAGGCCTAAACCAAACCCTAACCCTAACTCTAACCCTAACCCTAACCCTAACCGTAACCCTAGCCCTAGCCCTAGCCCTAGCCCTAGCCCTAGCCCTAGCCCTAGCCCTAGCCCTAGCCCTAGCCCTAATCCCAGTCTTAGTCCTAGTCCTAGCCCTAGCCCTAGCCCTAACCCTAGCCCTAGCCCTAGCCCTAGCCCTAGCCGCAGCCCTTCCCTAGGCCTAGCCCTAACCCTAGCTTAAGCCCTAGCCCTAGCCGTAGCACTAGGCCTAACCCTAACCCTAAGCGTAAACCTAAGCCTAACCCTAGCCCTAACCCATGCCGGAACCCTAATACAAACCCTAACACTAAGCCTAGCCCTAGCCCTAGCCCTAACACTAACCCTCACCTTCACCCTCACCCTCACCCTAGCCCTGCTCTGGCCGTAGATGTAGAAATAGCCCAAAACCTATCCCTAGACCTAAGTCTAATCCTAGCCTGAGCCCGAGCCCGAGCTTTAGCCATAGCCATAATCGTAGCACTAGGCCTAGGCCTAATCCTAACCCTAACCCTAGCCCTAACCCTAGCCCTAACCCTAACTCGAAACCTAGCCCAAGCCCAAGCCCTAGCCCTAAGCCTAAGCCTAACCCTATCCCTATCCCTAGTCTTAGCACTAGGCCTAGGCCTAAACCAAACCCTAGCCCTAGCCCTAGTTCTAGCCCTAGCCCTAGCCCTAGCCCTAGCCCTAGCCCTAGCCCTAGCCCTCACCCTCATGCTATCTCAGCCCTGGCTCTAGCCCTAGCCCAACCCGTCGCCATAACCGTAACCATAACACTAGCCCTAGCCCTAAGCCTAGCCCTTACCCTAGCCTCAGCCTTAGCCCTAGCCCTAGCCCTAGTCCTAGCCCTAGTCCTAGCCCTAGTCCTAGCCCTAACCTTAGCCCTAGCCCTAGCCCTAGCCGCAGCCCTTCCCTAGGCCTAGCCCTGACACTACCTTCTTCTTCTGGGGATTAATCTAGCTTTAGTCCACTTTCATAGGCACAGAAGACATCAGCCATGTGACCAATAATTTTCTCTTCACTTTGGCTGCAGTCACTCCAGAGCTTTAATCCAGCTTCAGTCCACTTTCACATGAGCCAAGCTTGCTAGGTGGCCATGGGCTAGTCACAGCTCTCTTCTGTGCTCTCACAGCCCCACCTACCTCACAGGGTGTCTGTTGTGGGGGGAAGAACAGAAAGTTTGTCAGCCGCTTTGAGTCCCCTTAAATGGGAGAGAAAAGCGGGATAGAAAAGCCAACGCTGCTGCTTCTAGGGATTAATCTAGCTTTAGTCCACTTTCATAGGCACAGAAGATATCAGCCATGTGACCAATAATTTTCTCTTCACTTTGGCTGCAGTCACACCAGAGATTTAATCCAGCTTCCGTCCACTTTCACATGAGCCAAGCTTGCTAGGTGGCCATGGGCTAGTCACAGCTCTCTTCTGTGCTCTCACAGCCCCACCTACCTCACAGGGTGTCTGTTGTGGGGGGAAGAACAGAAAGTTTGTCAGCCGCTTTGAGTCCCCTTAAATGGGAGAGAAAAGCGGGATAGAAAAGCCAACGCTGCTGCTTCTAGGGATTAATCTAGCTTTAGTCCACTTTCATAGGCACAGAAGATATCAGCCATGTGACCAATAATTTTCTCTTCACTTTGGCTGCAGTCACACCAGAGCTGTAATCCAGCTTCCGTCCACTTTCACATGAGCCAAGCTGTCTAGGTGGCCATGGGCTAGTCACAGCTCTCTTCTGAGCTCTCACAACCCCACCTACCTCACAGGGTGTCTGTTGTGGGGGGAAGAACAGAAAGTTTGTCAGCTGCTTTGAGTCCCCTTAAATGGGAGAGAAAACCAGGGTAGAAAAGCCATTGCTGCTTCTGCTTCTTCTAGGGATTAATCCAGCTTCAGTCCACTTTCACATGAGCCAAGCTTGCTAGGTGGCTATGGGATAGTCACAGCTCTCTTCTGAGCTCTCACAGCCCCACCTACCTCACAGGGTGTCTGTTGTGCGGGGAAGAACAGAAAGTTTGTCAGCCGCCTTGAGTCCCCTTAAATGGGTGAGAAAAGCGGGGTAGAAAAGCCAACTCTTCTTTTTCTTCTTCCTCATCCTCTTCTTCTTTTTCTTCCTCTTCTAGGGATTAATCTAGCTTAAGTCCACTTTCATAGGCACAGAAGACATCAGCCATGTGACCAGTAATTTTCTTTTCACATTGGCTGCAGTCACACCTCAGGTTTAATCCGGCTTCATTGCACTTTAAGACTCAGCCAGGGAACACATCAGATTGGCTGTGGTCCCACCTATCTGGTTCTGAGACTTTCTGAACCGGGGCTCCGCCTAGTGACCTCTTAGGCTCCACCCAGCGACCTCTTACGCTCCACCCAGTGACCTCTTAAGCTCCACCCAGTGACCTCTTAAGCTCCACCCAGCACCTTCAGCAGCCCCGCCTCCCTGGGACTTAGGGCTGTGAACACCCAGCCCTGAAGCCCACCAGCCGCCACTGGGGCCAGGGTTAGGATTAGGGTTAGGGCAAGGGATAAGATTAGGCTTAGGGTTAGGGTTAGAGTTTGCACTAGGGCTAGGGCTGGGCTACGGTTAGGGTTAGGACTAGGACTAGGACTAGGACTAGGACTAGGACTAGGACTAGGGCTAAGGCTAGGGCTAGGGCTAGGGCTAGGATTAGGCCTAGGCCTAGGCCTAGTCCTACGATTATGGCTATGGCTAAACCTCGGGCTCGGGCTTGGGCTCGGGCTCGGGCTCGGGCTAGGATTTGGCTTAGGGCCAGGGTTAGGGTTAGGGCTATTGCTAGGACTAGGGCCAGGCCAGGGCTAGGGTTAGGGTGAGGGTGAAGGTGAGGGTTAGTATTAGGGCTAGGGTAGGGCTAGGGCTAGGGCTAGGGCTAGGGCTAGGGCTAGGGCTACGCTAGGGCTAGGGCTAGGGGTAGGGGTAGGCCTAGGCCTAGGCCTAGGCCTAGGCCTAGGCCTAGGCCTAGTGCTACGAATATGTCTATGGCTAAAGCTCGGGCTCGGGCTTATGCTCGGGCTCGGGCTAGGATTAGGCTTAGGGCCAGGGTTAGGGTTAGGGCTATTGCAAGGTCTAGGGCCAGGTCAGGGCTAGGGTTATGGTGAGGGAGAAGGTGAGGGTTAGTATTAGGGCTAGGGCTAAGGCTAGGGCTAGGGCTAGGGCTAGGGCTAGGGCTAGGGTTAGGCTTAAGGCTAGGGCTAGGGCTTGGGCTTGGGCCAGGGTTAGGGTTAGGGTTAGGGCTAGGGATAAGATTAGGGTTAGGGTTAGAGTTTGCACTAGGGCTAGGGTTGGGCTACGGTTAGTGTTAGGACTATGACTAGGACTAGGACTAGGAGTAGGGCTAGGGCTAGGGCTAGAGCTAGGCCTAGGGTAAGGGTTAGGATTAGGCCTAGGCCTAGTGCTATGATTATGGCAATGGCTAAAGCTCAGGCTCGGGCGTGGGCTCGGGCTCGTGTTCGGGCTCGGGCTAGGATTTGGCTTAGGGCCACCGTTAGGGTTAGGGCTATTGCTAGGACTCGGGCCAGGCTAGGGATAGGGTAAAGGTGAGGGTGAAGGTGAGGGTTAGTATTAGGGATAGGGCTAGGGCTAGGGCTAGGGCTAGGGCTAGGGCTAGGGCCAGGGCTAGTGTTAGGCTTAGGGCTATGGCTTGGGCTTGGGCTTGGGCCAGGGTTAGGGTTAGGGTTAGGGCTAGGGATAAGATTAGTGTTAGGGTTAGGGTTAGAGTTTCCACTAGGGCTAGGGCTGGGCTACGGTTAGGGTTAGGACTAAGACTAGGACTAGGACTTGGACTAGGACTAGGACTTGGTCTAGGACTAGGACTACTTCTAGGGTTAGGGCTATGCTAGGCCTAGGCCGAGGGCTAGGGCTGGGGCTAGGGGTAGGGGTAGGGGTACTTCGAGGGCTAGTGCTACGGCTAGGGTTAGGGTTAAGGTTAGGGTTTGGGTTAGGGTTAGGGTTAGGGTTAGGGTTGGTTTTAGGGCCAGGGTTAGGGCTAGGGCTGGGCCAAGGTTAGGGTTTGGGTTAGGGTGAGGGTGAGGGTTAGGGCTAGGGCTGGGCTAATGTTAGGGTTTGGGTTAGGGTGAGGGTGAGGGTTAGGGCTAGGGCTAGGGCTAGGGCTAGGGCTAGGGCTAGGGCTAGGGATAAGATTAGGGTTAGGGTTAGGGTTAGGGTTAGATTTTGCACTAGGGCTAGGGATGGGCTACGGTTTGGTTTAAGGTTAGGACTAGGACTAAGACTAGGACTAGGACTACGACTACGACTACGACTACTTCTAGGGCTAGGGCTATGCTAAGCCTAGGCCGAGGCCTAGGGCTGGGGCTAGGGGTAGGGGTAGGGGTACGGCGAGGGCTAGGGCTAGGGCTAGGGCTACGGTTAAGCTTAAAGTTACGATTGGGCTAGTGCTAGTGCTAGGACTAGGGTTAGGGTTAAGTTTAGTGTTAGGGTTAGGGTTAGGGTTAGGTTTTAGGGCCAGGGTTAGGGCTAGGCCTGGGCTAAGGTTAGTGTTTTGGTTGGGGTGAGGGAGAGGGAGAGGGAGATGAAGAGGGTTAGGGCTAGGGCTAGGGCGATGACTGGGCTAAGGTTAGGGTTTGGGTTAGGGTGAGGGTTAGGGCTAGGGCTAGGGCTAGGGCTAGGGCTAGGGCTAGGGCTAGGGCTAGGGCTAGGGCTAGGGCTAATGTTAGGGTTACGGTCAGGGCGACGGGTTGGGCTAGGGATAGATACAGGGCTGAGCTAGCGTGAGGGTGAGGGTGAGGGTGAGGGTGAGGGCTAGGGCTTGGGCTAGGGCTAGGGCTAGGGCTAGGGCTAGGGTTTGGTTTAGGCCTAGGCCTAGTGCTACGACTAGGGATAGGGATAGGGATAGGGATAGTTATAGGGATAGGGATAGGGATAGGGTTAGGGTTAGGATTAGGCCTAGGCCTAGTGCTACGATTATGGCTATGGCTAAATCTCGGGCTCGGGCTCGGGCTAGGTTTAGGCTTAGGTCTAGGGATAGGTTTCGGGCTATTTCTACATCTACGGCCAGAGCAGGGCTAGGCTGAGGGTGAGGGTGAAGGTGAAGGTGAGGGTTAGTGTTAGGGCTAGGGCTAGGGCTAGGCTTAGAGTTAGGGTTTGTGTTAGGGTTCCGGCTTGGGTTTGGGCTAGGGTTAAGCTTCGGCTTAGGCTTACGCTTAGGGTTAGGGTTATGCCTAGTGCTACTGCTAGGGCTAGGGCTTAAGCTAGGGTCAGGGCTAGGCCTAGGGAAGGGCTGCGGCTAGGGCTAGGGCTACGGCTAGGGCTAGGCCTAGGGCTAGGAATAGGACTAGGACTAAGATTAGGACTAGGACTAGGACTAGGACTAGGGCTAGGGCTAGGGCTAGGGCTAGGGCTAGGGCTAGGGCTAAGGCTAGGGCGAGGGCGAGGGCGAGGGTTAGGGTTAGGTTTAGGCCTAGGCCTAGCGCTACGATTATGGCTATGGCTAAAGCTCGGGTTAGGATTTGGCTAGGGCTAGTTCTAGTGCTAGGGCTAGGGTTAGGGTTAAGGTTAGTGTTAGGGTTAGGGTTAGGGCTAGGTTTTAGGGCCAGGGTTAGCGCTAGGGCTAGGCTAAGGTTAGGGCTAGGATTAGGGCTAGGATTAGGGCTAGGCAGAGGGCTAGGACTAGGGCTAGGGCTAGGGCTAGGGCTAGGGCTTGGGCTAGGGCTAGGGCTAGGGTAGGGCTAGGGCTAGGGCTAGGGCTAGGGCTAGGGCTAGGGCTAGGGCTAGGGCTAGGGATAAGATTAGGGTTACGGTTAGGGTTAGGGTTAGATTTTGCACTAGGGATAGGGCTGGGCTACGGTTAGAGTTAGGGTTAGGACTAGGACTAAGGCTAGGGCTAATGTTAGGGTTACGGTCAGGGCGACGGGTTGGGCTAGGGCTAGATACAGGGCTGAGCTAGCGTGAGGGTGAGGGTGAGGGTGAGGGTGAGGGCTAGGGCTTGGGCTAGGGCTAGGGCTAGGGTTAGGGCTAGGGTTTGGCTTAGGCCTAGGCCGAGTGCTACGACTAGGGATAGGTATAGGGATAGGGCTAGGGTTAGGGTTTGGATTAGGCCTAGGCCTAGTGCTACGATTATGGCTATGGCTAAATCTCGGGCTCAGGCTCGGGCTAGGATTAGGCTTAGGTCTAGGGATAGGTTTTTGGCTATTTCTACATCTACGGCCAGAGCAGGGCTAGGCTGAGGGTGAGGGTGAAGGTGAGGGGTAGTGTTAGGGCTAGGGCTAGGGCTAGGCTTAGGGCTAGGGCTAGGCTTAGGGTTACGGTCAGGGTGACTCGTTGGGAAAGGGCTAGATACAGGGTTGAGCTAGCGTGAGGGTGATGGTGATGGTGAGGGCTTGGGCTAGGGCTTGGGCTAGGGCTAGGGCTAGGGCTAGGGCTAGGACTAGGGCGAGGGTTAGGGTTAGGGTTAGGTTTAGGCCTAGGCCTAGCGCTACGATTATGGCTATGGCTAAAGCTCGGGTTAGGATTTGGCTAGGGCTAGTTCTAGTGCTAGGGCTAGGGTTAGGGTTAGGGTTAAGGTTAGTATTAGGGTTAGGGCTAGGGCTAGGTTTTAGGGCCAGGGTTAGCGCTAGGGCTAGGCTAACGTTAGGGCTAGGATTAGGGCTAGGATTAGGGCTAGGATTAGGGCTAGGCCGAGGGCTAGGACTAGGACTAGGGCTAGGGCAAGGGCTAGGGCTAGGGCTAGGGCTTGGGCTAGGGCTAGGGCTAGGGTAGGGCTAGGGCTAGGGCTAGGGCTAGGGCTAGGGCTAGGGCTAGGGCTAGGGCTAGGGTTAGGGATAAGATTAGGGTTAGGGTTAGCGTTAGCGTTAGATTTTGCACTACGGATAGGGCTGGGCTACGGTTAGAGTTAGGGTTAGGACTAGGACTAAGGCTAGGGCTAATGTTAGGGTTACGGTCGGGGCGACGGGTTGGGCTAGGGCTAGATACAGGGCTAAGCTAGCGTGAGGGTGAGGGTGAGGGTGACTGCTAGGGCTTGGGCTAGGGCTAGGGCTAGGGTTTGGTTTAGGCCTAGGCCGAGTGCTACGACTAGGGATAGGGATAGGGATAGGGATAGGGATAGGGATAGGGATAGGGATAGGGATAGGGATAGGGATAGGGATAGGGTTAGGGTTAGGCCTAGGCCTAGTGCTACGATTATGGCTATGGCTAAATCTCGGGCTCGGGCTCGGGCTAGGATTAGGCTTAGTTCTAGGGATAGGTTTCGGGCTATTTCTACATCTACGGCCAGAGCAGGGCTAGGCTGAGGGTGAGGGTGAAGGTGAGGGGTCGTGTTAGGGCTAGGGCTAGGGCTAGGCTTAGAGTTAGGATTAGGCCTAGGCCTAGCGCTACGATTATGGCTATGGCTAAAGCTCGGGTTCGGATTGGGCTAGGGCTAGTTCTAGTGCTAGGGCTAGGGTTACTGTTAAGATTAGTGTTAGGGTTAGGGTTAGGGCTAGGTTTTAGGGCCAGGGTTAGCGCTAGGGCTAGGCTAAAGTTAGGGCTAGGATGAGGGCTAGGATTAGGGTTAGGATTAGGGCTAGGATTAGGGCTAGGCCGAGGGCTAGGACTAGGACTAGGGCTAGGGCTAGGGCTAGGGCTAGGGCTAGGGCTAGGGCTAGGGCTAGGGCTTGGGCTAGGGCTAGGGCTAGGGTAGGGCTAGGGCTAGGGCTAGGGCTAGGGCTAGGGACAAGATTAGGGTTAGGGTTAGGGTTAGATTTTGCACTAGGGCTAGGGCTGGGCTACGGTTAGAGTTAGGGTTAGGACTAAGACTAAGACTAGGAGTAGGACTAGGACTAGGACTACTTCTAGGGCTAGGGCTATGCTAGGCCTAGGCCGAGGCCTAGGGCTGGGGCTAGGGGTAGCGGTAGGGGTACGGCGAGTGCTAGGGCTAGGGCTAGGGCTAGGGTTAAGCTTAAAGTTAGGATTGGTCTAGTGCTAGTGCTAGGACTAGGGTTAGGGTTAAGGTTAGTGTTAGGGTTAGGGTTAGGGTTAGGTTTTAGGGCCAGGGTTAGGGCTAGGGCTGGGCTAAGGTTACGGTTTGGGTTGGGGTGAGGGAGAGGGAGAGGGAGAGGGAGATGAAGAGGGTTAGGGCTAGGGCTAGGGCGATGACTGGGCTAAGGTTAGGGTTTGGGTTAGGGTGAGGGTGAGGGTGAGGGTGAGGGCTAGGGCTAGGGCTAGGGCTAGGGCTAGGCTTAGGGCTAGGGCTAGGCTTAGGGTTACGGTCAGGGCGACTCGTTGGGCTAGGGCTAGATACAGGGCTGAGCTAGCGTGAGGGTGATGGTGATGGTGAGGGCTTGGGCTAGGGCTTGGGCTAGGACAAGGACTAGGACTAGGACTAGGACTAGGACTAGGACTAGGACTAGGACTAGGACTAGGACTAGGACTAGGACTAGGACTAGGACTAGGACTAGGACTAGGACGAGGACGAGGACAAGGACTAGGACTAGCGCTAGGCCTAGGCCTAGGGCTAGGGCTAGGGCTGGGGCTAGAGTTACGTTTAGGGGTACAGCGAGGGCTAGGGCTAGGGTAGGGTTAAGCGTAAGGGTAGGATTGGGCTAGGGCTAGTACCAGGGCTAGGGTTAGGGTTAGGGTTAGGTTTTAGGGCCACGGTTAGGGATTAGGCTGGGCTAAGGTTAAGGTTTCGGTGAGGGTGAGGGTGAGGGTGAGGGAGAGGGAGAGGGAGAGGGAGAGGGAGAGGGAGAGGGAGAGGGAGAGGGTGAGGGTGAGGGTGAGGGTGAGGGCTAGGGCTAGGGCTAGGTCTGGGGTAAGGTTAGGGTTTGGGTTAGGGTTAGGGTTAGGGTTTGATTTAGGGTTAGGGTTAGGGTTAGGGTTAGGGCTAGGGCTAGTTCTAGTTCTAGGGCTGCGCTAAGGTTAGGATTTGGGTTATGGTTAGGTTTAGGATTACGGTTGGGGTTAGGATTAGGGTGAGGGTGACGGTTAGGGCTAGGGCTAGGGCTAGGCTTAGGGCTAGGGCCAGAGCTAGTGTTATGGTTATGGTTATGGTTACGGTTAGGGCGACGGGTTGGGCTAGGGCTAGAGGCAGGGCTGAGCTAGCGTGAGGGTGAGGGCTGGGGCTAGGGCTTGGGCTAGGGCTAGGCTTAGGGCTAGGCCTAGTGTTATGGTTACGGTTAGGGCGACGGGTTGAGCTAGGGCTAGAGGCAGGGCTGAGGTAGCATGACGGTGAGGGCTAGGGCTAGGGCTAGGGCTAGGGCTAGGGCTAGATTTAGGGCTAGGGTTAGGGCTAGGGCTAGGGCTAGGGCTAGGGTTTGGTTTAGGCCTAGGCTCAGTGCTAAGACTAGGGATAGGGATAGGGATAGGGATAGGGATAGGGATAGGGATAGGGATAGGGATAGGGATAGGGATAGGGATAGGGATAGGGATAGGGATAGGGATAGGGTTAGGGCTAGGCTTAGGCTTAGGCTTAGGGCTAGGGCTAGGGCTTCGGCTTGGGCTAGGTTTCGGGTTAGGGTTAGGGCTAGGGTTAGAGCTAGGGTTAGGGTTAAGATTAGGCCTAGGCCTAGTGGTACGATTATGGCTATGGCTAAAGCTCGGGCTCGGGCTCGAGCTAGGATTAGGCTTAGGTCTAGGGATAGGTTTCGGGCTATTTCTACATCTACGGCCAGAGCAGGGCTAGGGTGAGGGTGAGGGTGAAGGTGAGGGTTAGTGTTAGGGCTAGGGCTAGGCTTAGTGTTAGGTTTTGTATTAGGGTTCCGGCTTGGGTTAGGGCTAGGTTTAGGCTTAGGCTTACGCTTAGGGTTAGTGTTAGGCCTAGTGCTGCGGTTAGGGCTAGGGCTTAAGCTAGGGTCAGGGCTAGGCCTATGGAAGGGCTGAGGCTAGGGCTAGGGCTAGGGCTAGGGCTAGGGTTAGGACTAGGCCTAGGGCTAGGACTAGGACTAGGACTGGGATTAGGACTAGGGCTAGGGCTAGGGCTAGGGCTAAGGCTAGGGCTAGGGCTAGGGTTACGGTTAGGGTTAGGGTTTGGATTAGGCCTAGGCCTAGTGCTACCACTAGGGCTAGGGCTAGGGCTAGGATTAGGCTTAGGTCTAGTGTTAGGTTTCCGTCTATTTCTATGTCTACGGCCATAGCAGGGCTAGGGTGAGGGTGAGGGTGAAGGTGAGGGTTAGTGTAAAGGCTAGGGCTAGGACTAGGCTTATTGGTATGGTTTGTGTTAGGGTTCTGGCTAGGGTTAGGGCTAGGGTTAAGCTTAGGCTTAGGCTTACGCTTAGGGTTAGGGTTATGCCTAGTGCTACGGCTAGGGCTAGGGCTTAAGGTAGGGTCAGGGCGAGGCCTAGGGAAGGGCTGCGGCTACGGCTAGGGCTAGGACTAGGTCTAGGACTACGACTCGGACTAGGAGTAGGACTAGGACTAGGGTTGGGCTAGGGCTAGGGCTAGGGCTAGGGCTAGGGCTAGGGCTAGGGCTAGGGTCAGGCTTAGGATTAGGCCTAGGCCTAGTGCTACGATTATGGCTATGGCTAAAGCTCGGGCTTGGGCAGGGGCTCGGGCTAGGATTAGGCTTAGGGCCAGGGATAGGGTTAGGGCTATTGCCAGGACTAGGGCCAGGCCAGGGCTAGGGTTAGGGTGAGGGTGAAGGTGAGGGTTAGTATTAGGGCTAGGGCTAGGGCTAGGGCTAGGGCTAGGGCTAGGGCTTGGGTTAGGCTTAGGGCTAGGGCTAGGGCTAGGACTTGGGCTTGGGCCAGGGTTAGGGTTAAGGTTAGGGCTAGGAAGAAGATTAGGGTTAGGGTTAGGGTTAGGGTTAGAGTTTGCGCTAGGGCTAGGGCTGGGCTACGGTTAGGGTTAGGACTAGGACTAGGACTAGGACTAGGACTTGGACTAGTACTACTTCTAGGGTTAAGGCTATGCTAGGCCTAGGCCGAGGGCTGGGGCTGGGGCTAGGGGTAAGGGTAGGGGTACTTCGAGGGCTAGTGCTACGGTTAGGGTTAGGGTTAAGGTTAGTGTTAGTGTTAGGGTTAGGGTTAGGTTTTAGGGCCAGGGTTAGGGCTAGGGCTGGGCTAAGGTTAGGGTTTCGGTTAGGGTTAGGTTTAGGGTTAGGGTTAGATTTTGCACTAGGGCTAGGGCTGGGCTACGGTTAGGTTTAATGTTAGGACTAGGACTAAGACTAGGACTAGGACTAGGACTAGGACTACTTCTAGGGCTAGGGCTATGCTAGGCCTAGGCCGAGGTTTAGGGCTGGGGCTAGGGGTAGGGGTAGGGGTACGGCGAGGGCTAGGGCTAGGGCTAGGGCTAGGGCTAGGGCTAGGGCTAGGGCTAGGGCTAGGGCTAGGGTTAAGCTTAAAGTTAGGATTGGGGTAGTGCTAATCCTAGGACTAGGGTTAGGGTTAAGGTTAGTGTTAGGGTTAGGGTTAGGTTTTAGGGCCAGGGTTAGGGCTAGGGCTGGGCTAAGGTTAGGGTTTGGGTTGGGGTGAGGGAGAGGGAGAGGGAGATGAAGAGGGTTAGGGCTAGGGCTAGGGCGATGACTGGGCTAAGGTTAGGGTTTGGGTTAGGGTGAGGGTGAGGGTTAGGGCTTGGGCTAGGGCTAGTGCTAGTGCTAGGGCTAGGGCTAGGGCTAGGATTAGGGTTAGGGTTTGGTTTAGGCTTAGGCCTAGTGGTACGACTAGGGCTAGGGCTAGGGCTACGGTTAGCCTTAGGGCTAGGGCTTGGGTTTCGGCCAGGGTTATGGTAAGGGTTAGGGTTAGGGCTAGGGATAAGATTAGGGTTAGGGTTTGGGTTAGCGTTTGTGTTAGCGCTAGCACTAGAGCTAGGCCTGGGCTAGGTTTAGGGTTAGGGTTAGGACTAGGACTCGGACTAGGACTAGGACTAGGACTAGGACTAGGACTAGGACTAGGACTAGGACTATTAGTAGGACTAGGACTAGGACTAGGACTAGGACTAGGACTACTTCTAGGGCTAGGGCTGTGCTAGGCCTAGGCCGAGGGCTAGGGCTGGGGTAGGATTAGGGTTATGGGTACGGCAAGGGCTAGGGTTAAGGGTAAGATTAGGATTGGGCTATGGCTAGTGCTAGTGCTAGGGTTAGGGTTAGGGTTAGGGTTAGGGTTACGGTTAGCGTTAGGGTTAGTGTTAGGGTTAGTGTTAGGATTTAGGGCAAGGGTTAGGGCTAGGGCTGGGTAAGGTTAGGGTTTGGGTTAGGGTGAGGGTGAGGGTGAGGATGAGGGAGAGGGAGAGGGTGAGGGTGAGGGTGAGGGTGAGGGTTAGGGCTAGGGCTATGACTGGGCAAAGGTTAGGGTTTGGGCTAGGGCTAGGGTTAGGGCTAGGGCTAGGGCTTGGGCTAGGGCTAGGGCTAGGGCTAGTTTTTGGTTTAGGCCTAGGCGTAGTGCTAAGACTAGGGATAGGGATAGGGATAGGGTTAGGGCTAGGGTTAGGGTTAGGTTTAGGCTTAGGGCTAGGGCTTCGGCTTGGGCTAGGTTTAGGTTTAGGGTTAGGGCTAGGGTTAGGCTTAGGGCTAGAGTTAGGGCTAGGGTTAGGGTTAGGATTAGGCCTAGGCCTAGTGCTACGATTGTGGCTATGGCTAAAGCTCGGGCTCGGGCTAGGATTAGGCTTAGGTCTAGGGATAGGTTTCAGGCTATTTCTACATCTACGGCCATAGCCGGGCTAGGCTGAGGGTGAGGGTGAAGGTGAGGATTAGTGTTAGGGCTAGGGCTAGCGCTAGGCTTTGAGTTAGTGTTTGTGTTAGGGTTCCGGCTTGGGTTAGGGCTAGGCTTAGGCTTAGGCTTAGGGTTAGGGTTAGGGTTAGGCCTAGTGCTAGGGCTAGGGCTTAAGGTAGGGTCAGGGCTAGGACTAGGACTAGGACTAGGACTAGGAGTAGGGCTAGGGCTAGGGCTAGGGCTAGGGCTAGGGCTAGGGCTAGGGCTAGGGCTAGGGTTAGGGCTAGGGCTAGGGTCAGGGTTAGGATTAGGATTAGGATTAGGCCTAGGCCTAGGCCTAGGCCTAGGCCTAGTTCTAAGATTATGGCTATGGCTAAAGCTCGGGCTTGGGTTCAGGCTCAGGCTAGGATTAGGCGTAGGGCCAGGGTTAGTATTAGGGCTAGGGCAAGGACTCGGGTTAGGGCTAGGGCTAGGGCTAGGACTTGGGCTTGGGCCAGGGTTAGGGTTAGGGTTAGGGTTAGGGTTAGGGCTAGGGATAAGATTAGGGTTAGGATTAGGATTAGGATTAGGCCTAGGCCTAGGCCTAGGCCTAGTTCTAAGATTATGGCTATGGCTAAAGCTCGGGCTTGGGTTCGGGCTCAGGCTAGGATTAGGCGTAGGGCCAGGGTTAGTATTAGGGCTAGGGCTAGGGCTCGGGTTAGGGCTAGGGCTAGGGCTAGGGCTAGGGCTAGGACTTGGGCTTGGGCCAGGGTTAGGGTTAGGGTTAGGGTTAGGGTTAGGGTTAGAGTTTGCACTAGGGCTAGGGCTGGGCTACGGTTAGGGTTAGGACTAGGACTAGGACTAGGACTAGGACTTGGACTAGGACTAGGACTACTTCAAGGGTTAGGGCTATGCTAGGCCGAGGCCGAGGGCTAGGGCTGGGGCTAGGGGTAGGGTTAGGGGTACTTCGAGGGCAAGTGCTACGGCTAGGGAAAGGGTTAAGGTTAGTGTTAGTGTTAGCGTTACGGTTAGGTTTTAGGGCCAGGGTTAGGGCTAGGGCTGGGCTAAGGTTAGGGTTTGGGTTAGGGTGAGGGTTAGGGTTAGGGCGAGGGCGAGGGCGAGGGCTAGGGCGAGGCCTAGGGCGAGGGCGAGGGCGAGGGCTAGGGCTAGGGCTAGGGCTAGGGCTAGGGCTAGGGCTAGGGCTAGGGCTAATGTTAGGGTTACGGTCAAGGCGACGAGTTGGGCTAGGGCTCGATACAGGGCTGAGCTAGCGTGAGTGTGAGTGTGAGGGTGAGGGTGAGGGTGAGGGCTATGGCTTGGGCTAGGGCTAGGGCTAGGGCTAGGAGTAGGGTTAGGGTTTGGTTTAGGGTTAGGCCTAGTGGTACGACTAGGGCTAGGGCTAGGGCTAGGGTTAGCCTTAGGGCTAGGGCTTGGGCTTGGGCTAGGGTTAGGGTAAGGTTTAGGGTTAGTTCTTGGGATAAGATTAGGGTTAGGACTAGGACTAGGACTAGTTCTAAGATTATGGCTATGGCTAAAGCTCGGGCTTGGGTTCGGGCTCAGGCTAGGATTAGGCGTAGGGCCAGGGTTAGTATTAGGGCTAGGGCTAGGGCTCGGGTTAGGGCTAGGGCTAGGGCTAGGGCTAGGACTTGGGCTTGGGCCAGGGTTAGGGTTAGGGTTAGGGTTAGGGTTAGGGTTAGAGTTTGCACTAGGGCTAGGGCTGGGCTACGGTTAGGGTTAGGACTAGGACTAGGACTAGGACTAGGACTAGGACTTGGACTAGGACTAGGACTACTTCAAGGGTTAGGGCTATGCTAGGCCGAGGCCGAGGGCTAGGGCTGGGGCTAGGGGTAGGGTTAGGGGTACTTCGAGGGCAAGTGCTACGGCTAGGGAAAGGGTTAAGGTTAGTGTTAGTGTTAGCGTTACGGTTAGGTTTTAGGGCCAGGGTTAGGGCTAGGGCTGGGCTAAGGTTAGGGTTTGGGTTAGGGTGAGGGTTAGGGTTAGGGCGAGGGCGAGGGCGAGGGCGAGGCCTAGGGCGAGGGCGAGGGCGAGGGCGAGGGCTAGGGCTAGGGCTAATGTTAGGGTTACGGTCAAGGCGACGGGTTGGGCTAGGGCTCGATACAGGGCTGAGCTAGCGTGAGTGTGAGGGTGAGTGTGAGGGTGAGGGTGAGGGTGAGGGTGAGGGCTATGGCTTGGGCTAGGGCTAGGGCTAGGGCTAGGGCTAGGAGTAGGGTTAGGGTTTGGTTTAGGGTTAGGCCTAGTGGTACGACTAGGGCTAGGGCTAGGGCTAGGGTTAGCCTTAGGGCTAGGGCTTGGGCTTGGGCTAGGGTTAGGGTAAGGGTTAGGGTTAGTTCTAGGGATAAGATTAGGGTTAGGACTAGGACTAGGACTAGGACTATTAGTAGGACTAGGACTAGGACTAGGACTAGGACTAGGACTGGACTAGGACTAGGACTAGGACTAGGACTAGGACTAGGACTACTTCTAGGGCTAAGGCTTTGCTAGGCCTAGGCCGAGGGCTAGGGCTGGGGTAGGATTAGGGTTAGGGGTATGGCGAGGGCTAGGGCTAGGGTTAAGTTTAAAGTTAGGATTGGACAAGGGCTAGTGCTAGGGCTAGGGTTAGGGTTAGCGTTAGCGTTAGCGTTAGGGTTAGTGTTAGGGTTAGGGTTAGGGTTAGGTTTTAGGGCAAGGGTTAAGGCTAGGGCTGGGTAAGGTTAGGATTTGGGTTAGGGTGAGGGTGAGAGAGAGGGTGAGGGTTAGGGCTAGGGCTAGGGCTATGATTGGGCAAAGGTTAGGGTTTGCGCTAGGGCTAGGGTTAGGGCTAGGGCTAAGGCTAGGGCTAGGGCTAGGGCTAGGGCTAGGGCTAGGGCTAGGGCTAGGGCTAGGGCTAGGGTTTGGTTTAGGCCTAGGCCTAGTGCTACGACTAGGGATAGGGATAGGGATAGGGATAGGGATAGGGATAGGGATAGGGATAGGGATAGGGATAGGGTTAGGGTTAGGGCTAGGGTTAGGCTTAGGCTTAGGCTTAGGGCTAGGGCTAGGGCTTGGGCTTGGGCTAGGTTTAGGTTCAGGGTTAGGGCTAGGGTAAGGGCTAGGGTTAGGGTTAGGATTAGGCCTAGGCCTAGTGCTACGATTATGGCTATGGCTAAAGCTCGGGCTCGGGCTTGGGCTCGGGCTCGGGATAGGATTAGGCTTAGGTCTAGGGATAGGTTTCGGGCTATTTCTACATCTACGGGCAGAGCTGGGCTAGGCTGTGGGTGAGGGTGAAGGTGAGGGTTAGTGTTAGGGCTAGCGCTAGGGCTAGGCTTAGGGTTAGGGTTTGTGTTAGGGTTCCGGCTTGGGTTACGGCTAGGGCTAGTGTTAGGCTTAGGCTTAGGCTTACGCTTAGGGTTACGGTTAGGCCTAGTGCTACGGCTAGGGCTTAAGCTAGGGTCAGGGCTAGGCCTAGGGAAGGGCTGCGGCTAGGGTTAGCGTTAGGGCTAGGGTTCGGGCTAGGGCTAGTCCTAGGGCTAGGAATAGGACTAGGACTGGGATTAGGGCTAGGACTAGGGCTAGGGCTAGGGCTAGGGCTAGGGCTAGGGCTAGGGCTAGGGCTAGGGCTAGGGCTAGGGCTAGGGCTAGCGCTACGATTATGGCTATGGCTAAAGGTCGGGTTAGGATTCGGCTAGGGCTAGTGCTAGTGCTAGGGCTAGGGTTAGGGTTAAGGTTAGTGTTAGGGTTAGGGCTAGGTTTTAGGGCCAGGGTTAGGGCTAGGGGTGGGCTAAGGTTAGGGCTAGGATTAGGGCTAGGGTTAGGGCTAGGCCGAGGGCTAGGGCTAGGGCTAGGGCTAGGGCTAGGGATAAGATTAGGGTTAGGGTTAGATTTTGCACTAGGGCTAGGGCTGGGCTCCGGTTAGGTTAGGGTTAGGACTAGGACTAAGACAAGAACTAGGACTAGGACTAATTCTAGGGCTAGGGCTATGCTAGGCCTAGGCCGAGGGCTAGGGCTAGGGCTAGGGCTAGGGCTAGGGCTAGGGCTAGGGCTAGGGCTAGATCTAGGGATAAGATTAGGGTTATGGTTAGGGTTAGATTTTGAACTAGGGCTAGGGCTGGGCTACGGTTAGGGTTAGGGTTAGGACTAGGACTAAGACTAGGACTGGAACTAGGACTAGGACTACTTCTAGGGCTAGGGCTATGCTAGGCCTAGGCCTAGGCCGAGGGCTAGGGCTAGGGCTAGGGCTAGGGATAGGGATAGGGATAGGGATAGGGATAGGGATAGGGATAGGGATAGGGATAGGGATAGGGATAGGGATAAGAATAGGGTTAGGGTTAGGGTTGGATTTTGAACTAGGGCTAGGGCTGGGCTACGGTTAGGGTTAGGGTTAGGACTAGGACTACGACTAGGACTAGGACTACTTCTAGGGCTAGGGCTATGCTAGGCCTAGGCCGAGAGCTAGGGCTGGGGCTAGGGATAGGGGTAGGGGTACGGCGAGGGCTAGGGCTAGGGCTAGGGCTAGGGCTAGGGTTAAGCTTAAAGTTAGGATTGGGCTAGTGCTAGTGCTAGGACTAGGGTTAGGGTTAAGTTTAGTGTTAGGGTTAGGGTTAGGGTTAGGTTTTAGGGCCAGGTTTAGGGCTCGGGCTGGGCTAAGGTTAGGGTCTGGGTTGGGGTGAGGGAGAGGGAGAGGGAGAGGAAGAGGGTTAGGTCTAGGTCTAGGTCTAGGGCGATGACTGGGCTAAGGTTAGGGTTTGGGTTAGGGTTAGGGTTAGGGTTAGGGTTAGGTTTAGGGCTAGGGTTAGGGCTAGGGCTGGGGCTAGGGCTAGGGCTAGGGCTAGGGCTAGGGCTAGGGCTAGGGCTAGGGCTAGGGCTAGGGCTAGGGCTAGGGCTAGGGTCAGGGTTAGGATTAGGCCTAGGGCTAGGGCTAGGGTCAGGGTTAGGATTAGGCCTAGGCCTAGGCCTAGGCCTAGGCCTAGTGCTACGATTATGGCTATGGCTAAAGCTCGGGCTTGGGCTCGGGCTCGGGCTAGGATTAGGCGTAGGGCCAGGGTTAGGGTTAGGGCTATTGCTAGGACTAGGGCCAGGCCAGGGCTAGGGTTAGGGTGAGGGTGTAGGTGAGGGTTAGTATTAGGGCTAGGGCTAGGGCTCGGGTTAGGCTTAGGGCTAGGGCTAGGGCTAGGACTTGGGCTTGGGCCAGGGTTAGGGTTACGGTTAGGGTTAGGGTTAGGGCTAGGGATAAGATTAGGGTTAGTGTTAGGGTTAGGGTTAGGGTTAGAGTTTGCACTAGGGCTAGGGCTGGGCTACGGTTAGGGTTAGGACTAGGACTAGGACTAGGACTTGGACTAGGACTAGGACTACTTCTAGGGTTAGGGCTATGCTAGGCCGAGGCCGAGGGCTAGGGCTGGGGCTAGGGGTAGGGTTAGGGGTACTTCGAGGGCAAGTGCTACGGCTAGGGAAAGGGTTAAGGTTAGTGTTAGGGTTAGGGTTAGGGTTAGGTTTTAGGGCCAGGGTTAGGGCTAGGGCTGGGCTAAGGTTAGGGTTTGGGTTAGGGTGAGGGTGAGGGTTAGGGTTAGGGTGAGGGCGAGGGCGAGGGCGAGGGCGAGGGCGAGGGCGACGGCGAGGGCGAGGGTGAGGGTGAGGGCTAGGGCTAGGGCTAGGGCTAATGTTAGGGTTACGGTCAAGGCGACGGGTTGGGCTAGGGCTCGATACAGGGCTGAGCTAGCGTGAGGGTGAGGGTGAGGGTGAGGGTGAGGGTGAGGGTGAGGGCTAGGGCTTGGGCTAGGGCTAGGGCTAGGGCTAGGGCTAGGGCTAGGATTAGGGTTAGGGTTTGGTTTAGGCTTAGGCCTAGTGGTACGACTAGGGCTAGGGCTAGGGCTAGGGTTAGCCTTAGGGCTAGGGCTTGGACTTGGGCTAGGGTTAGGGTAAGGTTTAGGGTTAGTTCTAGGGATAAGATTAGGGTTAGGGTTAGGACTAGGACTAGGAGTAGGTCTATTAGTAGGAGTAGGACTAGGACTAGGACTAGGACTACTTCTAGGGCTAGGGCTGTGCTAGGCCTAGGCCGAGGGCTAAGGCTGGGGTAGAATTGGGGTTAGGGGTACGGCGAGGTCTAGGGCTAGGGTTAAGGTTAAAGTTAGGATTGGGCTAGGGCTACTGCTAGTGCTAGGGCTAGGGTTAGGGTTAGCGTTAGCGTTAGGGTTAGTGTTAGGGTTAGGGTTAGTGTTAGGTTTTAGGGCAAGGGTTAGGGCTAGGGCTGGGTAAGGTTAGGATTTGGGTTAGGGTGAGGGTGAGGGAGAGGGAGAGGGAGAGGGTTCGGGTTAGGGCTAGGGCTAGGGCTAGGGCTAGGGCTATGATTGGGCAAAGGTTAGGGTTTGGGCTAGGGCTAGGGTTAGGGCTAGGGCTAGGGCTAGGGCTAGGGCTAGGGCTAGGGCTAGGGCTACGGCTAGGGCTAGGGCTAAAGCTAGGGTTTGGTTTATTCCTAGGCCTAGTGCTACGACTAGGGATAGGGATAGGGTTAGGGCTAGAGCTAGGGTTAGGCTTAGGCTTAGGGCTAGGGCTAGGGCTAGGGCTAGGGCTTGGGCTTGGGCTAGGTTTAGGTTTAGGGTTAGGGCTAGGGTTAGGGTTAGGGCTAGGGTTTGGGCTAGGGTTAGGGTTAGGATTAGGCCTAGGCCTAGTGCTACGATTATGGCTATGGCTAAAGCTCGGGCTCGGGCTCGGGCTCGGGCTAGGATTAGGATTAGGTCTAGGGATAGGTTTTGGGCTATTTCTACATCTACGGCCAGAGCTGGGCTAGGCTGTGGGTGAGGGTGAAGGTGAGGGTTAGTGTTAGGGCTAGCGCTAGGGCTAGGCTTAGAGTTAGGGTTTGTGTTAGGGTTCCGGCTTGGGTTCCGGCTAGGGCTAGGGCTAGGGTTAGGCTTAGGCTTAGGCTTACGCTTAGGGTTAGGGTTAGGCCTAGTGCTATGGCTAGGGCTTAAGCTAGGGTCAGGGCTAGGCCTAGGGAAGGGCTGCGGCTAGGGTTAGCGCTAGGGCTAGGGTTAGGGCTAGGGCTAGTCCTAGGGCTAGGAATAGGACTAGGACTGGGATTAGGACTAGGAATAGGACTAGGGCTAGGGCTAGGGCTAGGGCTAGGGCTAGGGCTAGGGCTAGGGCTAGGGCTAGGGTTAGGGTTAGGCCTAGGCCTAGCGCTACGATTATGGCTATGGCTAATGGTCGGGTTAGGATTCGGCTAGGGCTAGTGCTAGTGCTAGGGCTAGGGTTAGGGTTAAGATTAGGGTTAGGGTTAGGGTTAGGGCTAGGTTTTAGGGCCAGGGTTAGGGCTAGGGGTGGGCTAAGGTTAGGGCTAGGGTTAGGGCTAGACCGAGGGCTAGGCCGAGGGCTAGGTCTAGGTCTAGGTCGAGGGCTAGGGCTAGGGCTAGGGCTAGGGCTAGGGCTAGATCTAGGGATAAGATTAGGGTTAGGGTTAGATTTTGCACTAGGGCTAGGGCTGGGCTCCGTTTAGGGTTAGGGTTAGGACTAGGACTAAGACTAGGACTAGGACTAGGACTACTTCTAGGGCTAGGGCTATGCTAGGCCTAGGTCAAGGGCTAGGGCTGGGGCTAGGGGTAGGGGTAGGGGTACGGCGAGGGCTAGGGCTAGGGCTCGGGCTCGGGCTAGAGCTAGGGCTAGATCTAGGGATAGGATTAGGGTTAGATTTTGCACTAGGGCTAGGGCTGGGCTACGGTTAGGATTAGGGTTAGGACTAGGACTAAGACTAGGACTAGGACTAGGACTACTTCTAGGGCTAGGGCTATGCTAGGCCTAGGCCGAGAGCTAGGGCTGGGGCTAGGGGTAGGGGTAGGGGTAGGGGTAGGGGTACGGCGAGGGCTAGGGCTAGGGCTAGGGCTAGGGTTAAGCTTAAAGTTAGGATTGGGCTTGTGCTAGTGCTAGGACTAGGGTTAGGGTTAAGTTTAGTGTTAGGGTTAGGGTTAGGGTTAGGTTTTAGGGCCAAGGTTAGGGCTCGGGCTGGGCTAAGGTTAGGGTTAGGGTTAGGACTAGGACTAAGACTAGGACTAGGACTCGGACTACTTCTAGGGCTAGGGCTATGCTAGGCCTAGGCCGAGAGCTAGGGCTGGGGCTAGGGGTAGGGGTAGGAGTACAGCGAGGGCTAAGGCTAGGGCTAGGGCTTGGGCTAGGGCTAGGGCTAGGGCTAGGATTAGGGTTAGGGTTTGGTTTAGGCTTAGGCCTAGTGGTACGACTAGGGCTAGGGCTAGGGATAGGGTTAGCCTTAGGGCTAGGGCTTGGGTTTGGGCTAGGGTTAAGGTAAGGGTTAGGATTAGGGCTAGGGATAAGATTAGGGTTAGGGTTTGGGTTAGCGTTTGCGTTAGCGCTAGCACTAGAGCTAGGCCTGGGCTAGGTTTAGGGTTAGGGTTAGGACTAGGACTCGGACTAGGACTAGGACTAGGACTAGGACTAGGACTAGGACTATTAGTAGGACTAGGACTAGGACGAGGACTAGGACGAGGACTACTTCTAGGGCTAGGGCTGTGCTAGGCCTAGGCCGAGGGCTAGGGCTGGGGTAGGATTAGGGTTATGGGTACGGCGAGGGCTAGGGTTAAGGGTAAGGTTAGGATTGGGCTAAGGCTAGTGCTAGTGTTAGGGTTAGGGTTAGGGTTAGGGTTACGGTTAGCGTTAGGGTTAGTGTTAGGGTTAGTGTTAGGTTTTAGGGCAAGGGTTAGGGCTAGGGCTGGGTAAGGTTAGGGTTTGGGTTAGAGTTAGGGTGAGGGTGAGGGAGAGGGAGAGGGTTAGGGTGAGGGTTAGGGCTAGGGCTATGACTGGGCAAAGGTTAGGGTTTGGGCTAGGGCTAGGGTTAGGGCTAAGGCTAGGGCTTGGGCTAGGGCTAGGCCTAGGCCTAGGGCTAGTGTTTGGTTTAGGCCTAGGCCTAGTGCTAAGACTAGGGATAGGGATAGGGATAGGGATAGGGTTAGGGCTAGGGTTAGGGTTAGGCTTAGGGCTAGGGCTTGGGCTTGGGCTTGGGCTTGGGCTAGGTTTAGGTTTAGGGTTAGGGCTAGGGTTAGGGCTAGGGTTAGGATTAGGCTTAGGCCTAGTGCTACGATTATGGCTATGGCTAAAGCTCGGGCTCGGGCTCGGGCTAGGATTAGGCTTAGGTCTAGGGATAGGTTTCGAGCTATTTCTACATCTACGGACAGAGCAGGGCTAGGCTGAGGGTGAGGGTGAAGGTGAGGATTAGTGTTAGGGCTAGTGCTAGTGCTAGGCTTAGAGTTAGGGTTTGTGTTAGGGTTCCGGCTTGGGATAGGACTAGGCTGTGGCTTAGGCTTAGGCTTACGCTTAGGGTTAGGGTTAGGCCTAGTGCTACGGCTAGGGCTAGGGCTTAAGGTAGGGTCAGGGCTAGGACTAGGGAAGGGCTGCGTGTAGGGCTAGGGCTAGGACTAGGTCTAGGACTAGGATTAGGACTAGGACTAGGAGTAGGACTAGGACTAGGGTTGGGCTAGGGCTAGGACTAGGACTAGGACTAGGACTAGGACTAGGACTAGGACTAGGACTAGGACTAGGGCTAGGGCTAGGGCTAGGGTCAGGGTTAGGATTAGGCCTAGGCCTAGGCCTAGGCCTAGGCCTAGTGCTACGATTATGGCTATGGCTAAAGCTCGGGCTTGGGCTCGGGCTCGGGCTAGGATTAGGCGTAGGGCCAGGGTTAGGGTTAGGGCTATTGCTAGGACTAGGGCCAGGCCAGGGCTTGGCTTAGGGTGAGGGTGAAGGTGAGGGTTAGTATTAGGGCTAGGGCTAGGGCTAGGGCTAGGGCTAGGGCTAGGGCTAGGGCTAGGGTTAGGGCTAGGGTCAGGGTCAGGGTTAGGATTAGGCCTAGGACTAGGCCTAGGCCTAGTGCTACGATTATGGCTATGGCTAAAGCTCGGGCTTGGGCTCGGGCTCGGGCTAGGATTAGGCGTAGGGCCAGGGTTAGGGTTAGGGCTATTGCTAGGACTAGGGCCAGGCCAGGGCTAGGGTGAGGGTGAGAGTGAAGGTGAGGGCTAGTTTTAGGGCTAGGGCTAGGGCTCGGGTTAGGCTTAGGACTAGGGCTAGGGCTAGGACTTGGCTTGGGCCAGGGTTAGGGTTAGGGATAGGGTTAGGGCTAGGGATAAGATTAGGGTTAGGGTTAGGGTTAGGGTTAGGTTTAGGGTTAGAGTTTGCACTAGGGCTAGGGCTGGGCTACTGTTAGGGTTAGGACTAGGACTAGGATTAGGACTTGGACTAGGACTAGGACTAGGACTAGGACTACTTCTAGGGTTAGGGCTATGCTAGGCCGAGGCCGAGGGCTAGGGCTGGCGCTAGGGGTAGGGTTAGGGGTACTTCGAGGGCAAGTGCTATGGCTAGGGTTAGGGTTAGGTTTTAGGGCCAGGGTTAGGGCTAGGGCTGGGTTAAGGTTAGGGTTTGGGTGAGGGTGAGGGTGAGGGCGAGGGCGAGGGCGAGGGCGAGGGCGAGGGCGAGGGCTAATGTAAGGGTTATGGTCAATGCGATGGGTTGAGCTAGGGCTCGATACAGGGCTGAGCTAGCGTGAGGGTGAGGGTGAGGGTGAGGGTGAGGGTGAGGGCTATGGCTTGGGCTAGGGATAGGGATAGGGATAGGGATAGGGATAGGGATAGGGATAGGGATAGGGATAGGGATAGGGATAGGGATAGGGATAGGGATAGGGATAGGGATAGGGATAGGGATAGGGATAGGGATAGGGATAGGGCCAGGATTAGCGTTAGGGTTTGGTTTAGGCTTAGGCATAGTGGTACGACTAGGGCTAGGGCTAGGGCTTGGGCTTGGGCTAGGGTTAGGGTAAGGGTTAGGGTTAGTTCTAGGGATAAGATTAGGGTTAGGGTTAGGACTAGGGCTAGGACTAGGACTATTAGTAGGACTAGGACTAGGACTAGGACTACTTCTAGGGCTAGGGCTGTGCTAGGCTTAGGCCGAGGGCTAGGGCTGGGGTAGGATTAGGGTTAGGGGTACGGCGAGGGCTAGGGCTAGGGTTAAGGTTAAAGTTAGGATTCGGCTAGGGCTAGTGCTAGGGCTAGGTTTAGGTTTAGGGTTAGCGTTAGGGTTAGTGTTAGGGTTAGTGTTAGGTTTTAGGGCAAGGGTTAGGGCTAGGGCTGGGTAAGGTTAGGATTTGGGTTAGGGTGAAGGTGAAGGTGAGGGTGAGGGAGAGGGAGAGGGTGAGGGTTAGGGCTAGGGCTAGGGCTAGGGCTAGGGCTAGGGCTATGATTGGGCAAAGGTTAGGGTTTGGGCTAGGGCTATGGTTAGGGCTAGGGCTAGGGCTAGGGCTAGGGCTACGCCTAGGGCTAGGGTTTGGTTTATTCCTAGGCCTAGTGCTACGACTAGGGATAGGGATAGGGATAGGATTAGGGTTAGGGCTAGGGTTAGGCTTAGGCTTAGGCTTAGGGCTAGGGCTAGGGCTAGGGCTTGGGCTTGGACTAGGTTTAGGTTTAGGGTTAGGGCTAGGGTTAGGGCTAGGGTTAGGGTTCGGATTAGGCCTAGGCCTAGTGCTACGATTATGGCTATGGCTAAAGCTCGGGCTCGGGCTCGGGCTCGGGCTAGGATTAGGCTTAGGTCTAGTGTTAGGTTTCCGTCTATTTCTACGTCTACGGCCATAGCAGGGCTAAGGTGAGGGTGAGGGTGAAGGTGAGGGTTAGTGTTAACGCTAGGGCTAGGGCTAGGCTTATTCGTATGGTTTGTGTTAGGGTTCCGGCTAGGGTTAGGGCTAGGGTTAAGCTTAGGCTTAGGCTTACGCTTAGGGTTAGGCCTAGTGCTACGGCTAGGGCTAGGGCTTAAGGTAGGGTCAGGGCTAGGCCTAGGGAAGGGCTGCGGCTAGAGCTAGGGCTAGGACTAGGTCTAGGACTACGACTAGGACTAGGAGTAGGAGTAGGACTAGGGTTGGGCTAGGGCTAGGGCTAGGGCTAGGGCTAGGGCTAGGGCTAGGGCTAGGGCTAGGGTCAGGGTTAGGATTAGGCCTAGGCCTAGTGCTACGATTATGGCTATGGCTAAAGCTCGGGCTTGGGCTGGGGCTCGGGCTAGGATTAGGCTTAGGGCCAGGGTTATGGTTAGGGCTATTGCCAGGACTAGGGCCAGGCCAGGGCTAGGGTTAGGGTGACGGTGAAGGTGAAGGTGAGGGTTAGTATTAGGGCTAGGGCTAGCGCTAGGGCTCGGGTTTGGCTTAGGGCTAGGGCTAGGGCTAGGACTTGGACTTGGGCCAGGGTTAGGGTTAGGGTTAGGGCTAGGAAGAAGATTAGGGTTAGGGTTAGGGTTAGGGTTAGAGTTTGCACTAGGGCTAGGGCTGGGCTACGGTTAGGGTTAGGACTAGGACTAGGACTAGGACTAGGACTAGGACTAGGACTAGGACTAGGACTAGGACTTGGACTAAAACTAGGACTAGGACTATTTCTAGGGTTAGGGCTATGCTAGGCCTAGGCCGAGGGCTAGGGCTGGGGCAAGGGGTAGGGGTAGGGGTACTTCGAGGGCAAGTGCTACGGCTAGGGTTAGGGTTAAAGTTAGTGTTAGGGTTAGGGTTAGGGTTAGGGTTAGGTTTTAGGGCCAGGGTTAGGGCTAGGGCTGGGCTAAGGTTAGGGTTTGGATTAGGGTGAGGGTGAGGGTTAGGGCTAGGGCTCGGGCTCGGGCTAGGGCTAGGGTTTGGTTTAGGCCTAGGCCTAGTGGTACGACTATGGCTATGGCTAAAGCTCGGGCTCGGGCTCGGGCTAGGATTAGGCTTAGGTCTAGGGATAGGTTTCGGGCTATTTCTACATCTCCGGACAGAGCAGGGCTAGGCTGAGGGTGAGGGTGAAGGTGAGGGTTAGTGTTAGGGCTAGGGCTAGGGCTAGGCTTAGAGTTGGCTTTTCTACCCCGCTTTTCTCACCCATTTAAGGGGACTCAAAGCGGCTGACAAACTTTCTGTTCTTCCCCCCACAACAGACACCCTGTGAGGTAGGTGGGGCTGTGAGAGCTCAGAAGAGAGCTGTGACTAGCCCTTGGCCACCTAGCCAGCTTGGCTCATGTGAAAGTGGACGGAAGCTGGATTAAAGCTCTGGTGTGACTGCAGCCAAAGTGAAGAGAAAATTATTGGTCACATGGCTGATGTCTTCTGTGCCTATGGAAGTGGACTTTGCTAGATTAATCCCTAGAAGAAGAAGCTAGTGTCAGGGCTAGGCCTAGGGAAGGGCTGCGGCTAGGGCGAGGGCGAGGGCTAGGGCTAGGGTTAGGGCTAGGACTAGGGCTAGGGCTAGGGCTAGGGCTAGGGCTAGGGCTAGGGCTAGGGCTAGGGCTAGGGCTAGGGCTTGGGCTAAGGCTGAGGGTAGGGTTAGGGCTAGGCTTAGGGCTAGGCCTAGTGTTATGGTTACGGTTAGGGCGACGGGTTGGGCTAGGGCTAGAGGCAGGGCTGAGGTAGCATGAGGGTGAGGGCTAGGGCTAGGGCTAGGGCTAGGGCTAGGGCTAGGGCTAGGGCTAGGGTTAGGGCTAGGGTTAGGGCTAGGGCGAGGGCGAGGGCGAGGGTTTGGTTTAGGCCTAGGCCCAGTGCTAAGACTAGGGATAGGGATAGGGATAGGGTTAGGGCTAGGGTTAGGCTTAGGCTTACGGCTAGGGCTTCGGCTTGGGCTAGGTTTCGGGTTAGGGTTAGGGCTAGGTTTAGGGTTAGGATTAGGCCTAGGCCTAGTGCTACGTTTATGGGTATGGCTAAAGCTCGGGCTCGGGCTCGAGCTAGGATTAGGCTTAGGTCTAGGGATAGGTTTCGGGCTATTTCTACATCTACGGCCAGAGCAGGGCTAGGGTGAGGGTGAGGGTGAAGGTGAGGGTTATTGTTAGGGCTAGGGCTAGGCTTAGTGTTAGGGTTTGTATTAGGGTTCCGGCTTGGGTTAGGGCTAGGGTTAGGCTTAGGCTTAGGCTTACGCTTAGGGTTAGCGTTAGGCCTAGTGCTGCGGTTAGGGCTAGGGCTTAAGCTAGGGTCAGGGCTAGGCCTATGGAAGGGCTGAGGCTAGGGCTAGGGCTAGGGCTAGGGTTAGGGCTAGACCTAGGGCTAGGACTAGGACTAGGACTGGGATTAGGACTAGAGCTAGGGCTAGGGCTAGGGCTAGGGCTAAGGCTAGGGCTAGGGCTAGGGCTAGGGTTACGGTTAGGGTTAGGGTTAGGGTTTGGTTTAGGCCTAGGCCTAGTGCTACCACTAGGGCTAGGGCTAGGGCTCGGCCTCGGGCTCGGGCTCGGGCTCGGGCTAGGATTAGGCTTAGGTCTAGTGTTAGGTTTCCGTCTATTTCTACGTCTACGGCCAGAGCAGGGCTAGGGTGAGGGTGAGGGTGAAGGTGAGTGTTAGTGTAAAGGCTAGGGCTAGGACTAGGCTTATTGGTATGGTTTGTGTTAGGGTTCTGGCTAGGGTTAGGGCTAGGGTTAAGGTTAGGCTTAGGCTTACGCTTAGGGTTAGGGTTATGCCTAGTGCTACGGCTAGGGCTAGGGCTTAAGGTAGGGTCAGGGCTAGGTCAAGGGACGGGCTGCGGCTACGGCTAGGGCTAGGACTAGGTCTCGGACTACGACTAGGACTATTAGTAAGACTAGGACTAGGATTGGGCTAGGGCTAGGGCTAGGGCTAGGGTTAGGGCTAGGGCTAGGGCTAGGGCTAGGGCTAGGGCTAGGGTCAGGGTTAGGATTAGGCCTAGGCCTAGTGCTACGATTATGGCTATGGCTAAAGCTCGGGCTTGGGCAGGGGCTCGGGCTAGGATTAGGCTTAGGGCTAGGGATAGGGTTAGGGCTATTGCCAGGACTAGGGCCAGGCCAGGGCTAGGGTTAGGGTGAGGGTGAAGGTGAGGGTTAGTATTAGGGCTAGGGCTAGGGCTAGGGCTAGGGCTAGGGCTAGGGCTAGGGCTAGGGCTAGGGCTAGGGCTAGGGCTAGGGCTCGGGTTAGGCTTAGGCTTAGGGCTAGGGCTAGGGCTAGGACTTGGGGTTGGGCCAGGGTTAGGGTTAGGGTTAGGGCTAGGAAGAAGATTAGGGTTAGGTTTAGGGTTAGAGTTTGCGCTAGGGCTAGGGCTGGGCTACGGTTAGGGTTAGGACTAGGACTAGGACTAGGACTAGGACTAGGACTAGGACTAAGACTACTTTTAGGGTTAGGGCTATGCTAGGCCTAGGCCGAGGGCTAGGGCTGGGGCTAGGGGTAGGGGTAGGGGTACTTCGAGGGCAAGTGCTACGGCTAGGGTTAGGGTTAATGTTAGTGTTATGGTTAGGGTTAGGTTTTAGGGCCAGGGTTAGGGCTAGGGCTGGGCTAAGGTTAGGGTTTGGGTTTGGATGAGGGTGAGGGTTAGGGCTAGGGCTAGGGCTAGGGCTAGGGCTAGGGCTAATGTTAGGGTTACGGTCAGGGTGACGGGTTGGGCTAGGGCTAGATACAGGGCTGAGCTAGCGTGAGGGTGAGGGTGAGGGCTAGGGCTAGGGCTAGGCCTTGGGCTAGGGCTAGGGCTAGGGCTAGGGGTAGGGCTAGGGCTAGGGCTAGGATTAGGGTTAGGGTTAGGGTTAGGGTTAGGGTTTGGGTTTGGGTTTGGTTTAGGCTTAGGCCTAGTGGTACGACTAGGGCTAGGTCTAGGGCGAGGGTTAGCCTTAGGGCTAGGGCTTCGGCTTGGGCTAGGGTTAGGGTAATGGTTAGGGTTAGGGCTAGGGATAAGTTTAGGGTTAGGGTTTGGGTGAGCGTTTGCGTTAGCGCTAGCGCTAGAGCTAGGCCTGGGCTAGGTTTAGGGTTAGGGTTAGGACTAGGACTAGGACTATTAGTAGGACTAGGACTAGGACTAGGACTAGGACTAGGACTACTTCTAGGGCTAGCGCTGTGCTAGGCCTAGGCCGAGGGCTAGGGCTGGGGTAGGATTTGGGTTAAGGGTAGGGGTACGGCGAGGGCTAGGGCTAGGGCTAGGGCTAAGGTTAAGGTTAGGATTGGGCTAGGGCTAGTGCTAGTGCTAGTGCTAGGTTTAGGGTTAGGGTTAGCGTTAGGATTAGTGTTAGGGTTAGTGTTAGGTTTTAGAGCAAGGGTTAGGGCTAGGGCTGGGTAAGGTTAGGGTTTGGGTTAGGGTGAGTGTGAGGGTGAGGGAGAGGGTGAGGGTTAGGGCTATGGCTAGGGCTATGACTGGGCAAAGGTTAGGGTTTGTGCTAGGGCTAGGGCTAGGGCTAGGGCTACGGCTACGGCTAGGGCTAGGGTTTGGTTTAGGCCTAGGCCTAGTGCTACGACTAGGGATAGGGATAGGGATAGGGTTAGGGCTAGGGTTAGGGTTAGGCTTAGGGTTAGGGCTTGGGCTTGGGCTAGGTTTAGGTTTAGGGTTAGGGCTAGGGTTAGGGCTAGGGTTAGGGTTACGATTAGGCCTAGGCCTAGTGCTACGATTATGGCTATGGCTAAAGCTCAGGCTCGGGCTCGGGCTAGGATTAGGCTTAGGTCTAGGGATAGGTTTCGGGCTATTTCTACATCTACGGCCAGAGCAGGGCTAGGCTGAGGCTGAGGGTGAAGGTGAGGGTTAGTGTTAGGGCTAGGGCTAGGCTTAGAGTTAGGGTTTGTGTTAGGGTTCCGGCTTGGGTTAGGGCTAGGTTTAGGCTTAGGCTTACGCTTAGGGTTAGGGTTAGGCCTAGTGCTACGGCTAGGGCTAGGGCTGAAGCTAGGGTCAGGGCTAGGCCTAGGGAAGGGCTGCGGCTAGGGCTAGGGCTACGGCTAGGGTTAGGGCTAGGGCTAGGGCTAGGAATAGGACTAGGACTGGGATTCGGACTAGGACTAGCACTAGGACTAGGACTAGGACTAGGGCTAGGGCTAGTGCTAGGGCTAGGGCTAGGGCTAGGGCTAGGGCTAGGGCTAGGGCTAGGGCTAGGGCTAGGGCTAGGGCTAGGCCTAGGCCTAGGCCTAGGCTTAGCACTACGATTATGGCTATGGCTAAAGCTCGGGTTACGATTGGGCTAGGGCTAGAGCTAGTGCTAGAGCTAGGGTTAGGGTTTGGCTTAAGGTTAGTGTTAGGGATAGGGTTAAGGCTAGGCTTTAGGGCCAGGGATAGGGCTAGGGCTGGGGTAAGGTTAGGGATAGGATTAGGGCTAGGGTTAGGGCTAGGCCGAGGGCTAGGACTAGGACTAGGGCTAGGGCTAGGGCTAGGTTTAGGGCTAGGGCTAGGGCTAGGGCTAGGGCTAAAACTAGGGCTAGGGCTAGGGTTAGGGCTAGGACTAGGGCTAGGGCTAGGGCTAGACGTACGGATAAGATTAGGGTTCGGGTTAGGGTTAGATTTTGCACTAGGGCTAGGGCTGGGCTACGGTTAGGGTTAGGGTTAGGGTTAGGACTAGGACTAAGACTAGGACTAGGACTAGGACTACTTCTAGGGCTAGGGCTATGCTAGGCCTAGGCCGAGGGCTAGGGCTGGGGCTAGGGCTGGGGCTTTTTACTTGCCTTTCATCGGACTAGGAATAGGCTTAGGGCCAGGGTTAGGGTGAGGGCTATTGCTAGGACTAGGGCCAGGCCAGGGCTAGGTTTAGGGTGAGGGAGAAGGTGAGGCTTAGGATTAGGGCTAGGGCTAAGGGTAGGGCTAGGGCTAGGGCTAGGGCTACGGCTAGGGCTAGGGCTAGGGCTAGGGCTAGGGCTAGGGCTAGGGCTAGGGCTAGGGCTAGGGCTAGGGCTAGGGCTAGGGCTAGGGCTAGGGCTAGGGCTAGAGCTAGGGCTAGGGCTAGGGCTAGGGCTAGGGCTAGGGCTAGGGCTAGGGCTAGGGCTAGGGCTAGGGCTAGGGCTAGGGCTAGGGCTAGGGCTTGGGCTTGGGCCAGGGTTAGGGTTAGGATTAGGGCTAGGGATAAGATTAGGGTTAGTGTTAGGGTTAGAGTTTGCACTAGGGCTAGGGCTGGGCTACGGTTAGGTTTAAGGTTAGGACTAGGACTAAGACTAGGACTAGGAATAGGAATAGGAATAGGACTACATCTAGGGCTAGGGCTATGCTAGGCCTAGGCCGAGGTCTAGGGTTGGGGGTAGGGGTAGGGGTACGGCGAGGGCTAGGGCTAGGGCTAGGACTAGGTTTAGGGTTAAGATTAGGGTTAGGGTTAGGGTTAGGTTTTAGGGCCAGGGTTAGTGCTAGGGCTGGGCTAAGGTTAGGGTTTGGGTTGGGGTGAGGGAGAGGGAGAGGGAGAGGGAGATGAAGAGGGTTAGGGCTAGGGCTAGGGCGATGACTGGGCTAAGGTTAGGGTTTGGCTTAGGATGAGGGTGAGGGTTAGGGCTTGGGCTAGGGCTAGGGCTAGGGCTAGGGCTAGGGCTAGGATTAGGGTTAGGGTTTGGTTTAGGCTTAGGCCTAGTGGTACGACTAGGGCTAGGGCTAGGGCTAGGGTTAGCCTTAGGGCTAGGGCTTTGGTGTGGGCTAGGCTTATGTTAAGGGTTAGGGTTAGGGCTAGGGATAAGATTAGGGTTAGGGTTTGGGTTAGCGTTTGCGTTAGCGCTAGCGCTAGCTCTAGAGCTAGGCCTGGGCTAGGTTTAGGGTTAGGGTAAGGACTAGGACTAGGACTAGGACTAGGACTAGGACTATTAGTAGGACTAGGACTAGGACTAGGACTAGGACTAGGACTAGGACTAGGACTAGGAGTAGGACTAGGACTACTTCTAGGGCTAGGGCTGTGCTAGGCCTAGGCCGAGGGCTAGGGCTGGGGTAGGATTAGGGTTATGGGTACGGCGAGGGATAGGGTTAAGGGTAAGATTAGGATTGGGCTATGGCTAGTGCTAGTGCTAGTGCTAGGGTTAGGGTTACGGTTAGGGTTAGGGTTAGGGTTAGGCTTAGGTTTTAGGGCAAGGGTTAGGGCTAGGGCTGGGTAAGGTTAGGGTTTGTGTAAGAGTTAGGGTGAGGGTGAGGGAGAGGGAGAGGGAGAGGGTTAGGGTGAGGGTTAGGGCTAGGGCTAGGGCTATGACTGGGCAAAGGTTAGGGTTTGGGCTAGGGCTAGGGTTAGGGCTAGGGCTTGGGCTAGGGCTAGGGCTAGGGCTAGGGTTTGGTTTAGGCCTAGGCCTAGTGCTAAGACTAGGGATAGGTATAGGGATTTGGTTAGGGCTAGGGTTAGGGTTAGGCTTAGGGCTAGGGCTTCGGCTTCGGCTTGGGCTAGGGTTAGGGTTAGGGTTAGGGTTAGGATTAGGCCTAGGCCTAGTGCTACGATTATGGCTATGGCTAAAGCTCGGGCTCGGGCTAGAATTAGGCTTAGGTCTAGGGATAGGTTTCGGGCTATTTCTACATCTACGGCCACTGCAGGGCTAGGCTGAGGGTGAGGGTGAAGGTGAGGATTAGTGTTAGGGCTAGGGCTAGCGCTAGGCTTAGAGTTAGTGTTTGTGTTAGGGTTCCGGCTTGGGTTAGGGCTAGGCTTAGGCTTAGGCTTAGGTTTAGGCTTACGCTTAGGGTTAGGGTTAGGCCTAGTGCTACGGCTAGGGCTAGGGCTTAACGTAGGGTCAGGGCTAGGACTAGGGAAGGGCTGCGGGTAGGGCTAGGGCTAGGGCTAGGACTAGGACTAGGACTAGGACTAGGAGTAGGGCTAGGGCTAGGGCTAGGGCTAGGGCTAGGGCTAGGGCTAGGGTTGGGCTAGGGCCAGGGCTAGGGTTAGGGCTAGGGTCAGGGTTAGGATTAGGCCTAGGCCTAGGCCTAGTGCTAAGATTATGGCTATGGCTAAATCTCGGGCTTGGGCTCGGGCTCGGGCTAGGATTAGGCGTAGGGCCAGGGTTAGTATTAGGGCTAGGGCTAGGGCTCGGGTTAGGGCTAGGGCTAGGGCTAGGGCTAGGGCTAGGGCTAGGGCTAGGACTTGGGCTTGGGCCAGGGTTAGGGTTAGGGTTAGGGTTAGGGCTAGGGATAAGATTAGGGTTAGGGTTAGGGTTAGGGTTAGGGTTAGAGTTTACACTAGGGCTAGGGCTGGGCTACGGTTAGGGTTAGGGTTAGGAATAGGACTAGGACTAGGACTAGGACTAGGACTTGGACTAGGACTAGGACTACTTCTAGGGTTAGGGCTATGCTAGGCCGAGGCCGAGGGCTAGGGCTAGGGCTAGGGCTAGGGCTAGGGCTAGGGCTAGATCTAGGGATAAGATTAGGGTTAGGGTTAGGGTTAGATTTCGAACTAGGGATAGGGCTGGGCTACGGTTAGGGTTAGGGTTAGGACTAGGACTAAGACTAGGACTAGGACTAGGACTACTTCTAGGGCTAGGGATATGCTAGGCCTAGGTTGAGAGCTAGGGCTGGGGTTAGGTGTAGGGGTAGGGGTACGGCGAGGGCTAGGGCTAGGGCTAGGGCTAGGGCTAGGGCTAGGGTTAAGCTTAAAGTTAGGATTGAGCTAGTGCTAGTGCTAGGACTAGGGTTAGGGTTAAGTTTAGTGTTAGGGTTAGGGTTAGGGTTAGGTTTTAGGGCCAGGGTTTGGGCTCGGGCTGGGCTAAGGTTAGGGTTTGGGTTGGGGTGAGGGAGAGGGAGAGGGAGAGGGAGAGGAAGAGGGTTAGGGCTAGGTCTAGGGCGATGACTGGGCTAAGGTTAGGGTTTGGGTTAGGGTGAGGGTGAGGGTTAGGGCTAGGGCTAGGGCTAGGGCTAGGGCTAGGGCTAGGGCTAGGGCTAGGGCTAGGGCTAGGGCTAGGGCTAGGGCTAGGGCTAGGGCTAGGGCTAGGGCTAGGGCTAGGGCTAGGGCTGGGCTACGGTTAGGGTTAGGGTTAGGGTTAGGACTAGGAGTAAGACTAGGACTAGGACTAGGACTACTTCTAGGGCTAGGGCTATGCTAGGCCTAGGCCAAGGGCTAGTACTGGGGCTATGTGTAGGGGTAGGGGTACGGCGAGGGCTAGGGCTAGGGCTAGGGCTAGGGCTAGAGCTAGGGCTAGATCTAGGGATAGGATTAGGGTTAGGGTTAGGGTTAGATTTTGCACTAGGGCTAGGGCTTGGCTACGGTTAGGGTTAGGGTTAGGACTAGGACTAAGACTAGGACTAGGACTAGGACTAGGACTAGGACTAGGACTAGGACTAGGACTAATTCTAGGGATAGGGCTATGCTAGGCCTAGGCCGAGGGCTAGGGCTAGGGCTAGGGCTAGGGCTACGGTTAGGGCTAGGGATAGGGCTAGGGATAGGGATAGGGCTAGATCTAGGGATAATATTAGGGTTAGGGTTAGGGTTAGATTTTTAACTAGGGCTAGGGCTGGGCTACGGTTAGGGTTAGGGTTAGGACTAGGACTAAGACTAGGACTAGGACTAGGACTAGGACTAGGACTACTTCTAGGGTTAGGGCTATGCTAGGCCTAGGCCGAGGGCTAGGGCTGGGGCTAGGGGTAGGGGTAGGGGTACTTCGAGGGCAAGTGCTACGGCTAGGGTTAGGGTTAATGTTAGTGTTATGGTTAGGGTTAGGTTTTAGGGCCAGGGTTAGGGCTAGGGCTGGGCTAAGGTTAGGGTTTGGGTTTGGATGAGGGTGAGGGTTAGGGCTAGGGCTAGGGCTAGGGCTAGGGCTAATGTTAGGGTTACGGTCAGGGTGACGGGTTGGGCTAGGGCTAGATACAGGGCTGAGCTAGCGTGAGGGTGAGGGTGAGGGTGAGGGCTAGGGCTAGGGCTAGGCCTTGGGCTAGGGCTAGGGCTAGGGCTAGGGCTAGGGCTAGGGCTAGGGCTAGGATTAGGGTTAGGGTTAGGGTTAGGGTTTGGGTTTGGTTTAGGCTTAGGCCTAGTGGTACGACTAGGGCTAGGTCTAGGGCGAGGGTTAGCCTTAGGGCTAGGGCTTCGGCTTGGGCTAGGGTTAGGGTAATGGTTAGGGTTAGGGCTAGGGATAAGTTTAGGGTTAGGGTTTGGGTGAGCGTTTGCGTTAGCGCTAGCGCTAGAGCTAGGCCTGGGCTAGGTTTAGGGTTAGGGTTAGGACTAGTACTAGGACTATTAGTAGGACTAGGACTAGGACTAGGACTAGGACTAGGACTAGGACTACTTCTAGGGCTAGGGCTGTGCTAGGCCTAGGCCGAGGGCTAGGGCTGGGGTAGGATTTGGGTTAAGGGTAGGGGTACGGCGAGGGCTAGGGCTAGGGCTAAGGTTAAGGTTAGGATTGGGCTAGGGCTAGTGCTAGTGCTAGTGCTAGGTTTAGGGTTAGGGTTAGCGTTAGGATTAGTGTTAGGGTTAGTGTTAGGTTTTAGAGCAAGGGTTAGGGCTAGGGCTGGGTAAGGTTAGGGTTTGGGTTAGGGTGAGTGTGAGGGTGAGGGAGAGGGAGAGGGAGAGGGAGAGGGTGAGGGTTAGGGCTAGGGCTAGGGCTATGACTGGGCAAAGGTTAGGGTTTGTGCTAGGGCTAGGGCTAGGGCTAGGGCTACGGCTAGGGCTAGGGCTAGGGTTTGGTTTAGGCCTAGGCCTAGTGCTACGACTAGGGATAGGGATAGGGTTAGGGCTAGGGTTAGGGTTAGGCTTAGGGTTAGGCCTAGTGCTACGATTATGGCTATGGCTAAAGCTCGGGCTCGGGCTCGGGCTCGGGCTAGGATTAGGCTTAGGTCTAGGGAGAGGTTTCGGGCTATTTCTACATCTACGGCCAGAGCAGGGCTAGGCTGAGGCTGAGGGTGAAGGTGAGGGTTAGTGTTAGGGCTAGGGCTAGGGCTAGGCTTAGAGTTAGGGTTTGTGTTAGGGTTCCGGCTTGGGTTAGGGCTAGGGTTAGGCTTAGGCTTACGCTTAGGGTTAGGGTTAGGCCTAGTGCTACGGCTAGGGCTAGGGCTGAAGCTAGGGTCAGGGCTAGGCCTAAGGAAGGGCTGCGGCTAGGGCTAGGGCTACGGCTAGGGTTAGGGCTAGGGCTAGGCCTAGGGCTAGGAATAGGACTAGGACTGGGATTCGGACTAGGACTAGCACTAGGACTAGGACTAGGGCTAGGGCTAGGGCTAGGGCTAGGGCTAGGGCTAGGGCTAGGCCTAGGCCTAGGCCTAGGCCTAGGCCTAGGCCTAGCACTACGATTATGGCTATGGCTAAAGCTCGGGTTACGATTGGGCTAGGGCTAGAGCTAGTGCTAGTGCTAGGGTTAGGGTTTGGCTTAAGGTTAGTGTTAGGGTTAGGGTTAAGGCTAGGCTTTAGGGCCAGGGATAGGGCTAGGGCTGGGATAAGGTTAGGGATAGGATTAGGGCTAGGGTTAGGGCTAGGCCGAGGGCTAGGACTAGGACTAGGGCTAGGGCTAGGGCTACGTTTAGGGCTAGGGCTAGGGCTAGGGCTAAAACTAGGGCTAGGGCTAGGGTTAGGGCTAGGACTAGGGCTAGGGCTAGGGCTAGACGTACGGATAAGATTAGGGTTCGGGTTAGGGTTAGATTTTGCACTAGGGCTAGGGCTGGGCTACGGTTAGGGTTAGGGTTAGGACTAGGACTAAGACTAGGACTAGGACTAGGACTACTTCTAGGGCTAGGGCTATGCTAGGCCTAGGCCGAGGGCTAGGGCTGGGGCTAGGGCTTGGGCTTTTTACTTGCCTTTCATCGGACTAGGAATAGGCTTAGGGCCAGGGTTAGGGTGAGGGCTATTGCTAGGACTAAGGCCAGGCCAGGGCTAGGTTTAGGGTGAGGGAGAACGTGAGGCTTAGGATTAGGGCTAGGGCTAAGGGTAGGGCTAGGGCTAGGGCTAGGGCTAGGGCTACGGCTAGGGCTAGGGCTAGGGATAGGTCTAGGGCTAGGGCTAGGGCTAGGCCTAGGGCTAGAGCTAGGGCTAGGGCTAGGGCTAGGGCTAGGGCTAGGGCTAGGGCTAGGGCTAGGGCTAGGGCTAGGGCTAGGGCTAGGGCTAGGGCTTGGGCTTGGGCCAGGGTTAGGGTTAGGATTAGGGCTAGGGATAAGATTAGGGTTAGTGTTAGGGTTAGAGTTTGCACTAGGGCTAGGGCTGGGCTACGGTTAGGTTTAAGGTTAGGACTAGGACTAAGACTAGGAGTAGGAATAGGAATAGGAATAGGACTACATCTAGGGCTAGGGCTATGCTAGGCCTAGGCCGAGGTCTAGGGTTGGGGCTAGGGGTAGGGGTAGGGGTACGGCGAGGGCTAGGGCTAGGGCTAGGACTAGGTTTAGGGTTAAGATTAGGGTTAGGGTTAGGGTTAGGTTTTAGGGCCAGGGTTAGGGCTAGGGCTGGGCTAAGGTTAGGGTTTGGGTTGGGGTGAGGGAGAGGGCGAGGGAGAGTGAGAGGGAGATGAAGAGGGTTAGGCCTAGGGCTAGGGCGATGACTGGCTAAGGTTAGGGTTTGGGTTAGGATGAGGGTGAGGGTTAGGGCTTGGGCTAGGGCTAGGGCTAGGATTAGGGTTAGGGTTTGGTTTAGGCTTAGGCCTAGTGGTACAACTAGGGCTAGGGCTAGGGCTAGGGTTAGCCTTAGGGCTAGGGCTTTGGTGTGGGCTAGGGTTATGTTAAGGGTTAGGGTTAGGGCTAGGGATAAGATTAGGTTTAGGGTTTGGGTTAGCGTTTGCGTTAGCGCTAGCGCTAGCACTAGAGCTAGGCCTGGGCTAGGTTTAGGGTTAGGGTAAGGACTAGGACTCGGACTAGGACTAGGACTAGGACTATTAGTAGGACTAGGACTAGGACTAGGACTAGGACTAGGACTAGGACTAGGACTAGGACTAGGACTAGGACTAGGACTACTTCTAGGGCTAGGGCTGTGCTAGGCCTAGGCCGAGGGCTAGGGCTGGGGTAGGATTAGGGTTATGGGTACGGCGAGGGATAGGGTTAAGGGTAAGATTAGGATTGGGCTATGGCTAGTGCTAGTGCTAGTGCTAGGGTTAGGGTTAGGGTTAGGGTTACGGTTACGGTTAGGGTTAGGGTTAGGGTTAGGGTTAGGGTTAGGGTTAGGTTTTAGGGCAAGGGTTAGGGCTAGGGCTGGGTAAGGTTAGGGTTTGGGTAAGAGTTAGGGTGAGGGTGAGGGAGAGGGAGAGGGAGAGGGTTAGGGTGAGGGTTAGGGCTAGGGCTAGGGCTATGACTGGGCAAAGGTTAGGGTTTGGGCTAGGGCTAGGGTTAGGGCTAGGGCTTGGGCTAGGGCTAGGGCTAGGGCTAGGGTTTGGTTTAGGCCTAGGCCTAGTGCTAAGACTAGGGATAGGTATAGGGATTTGGTTAGGGCTAGGGTTAGGGTTAGGCTTAGGGCTAGGGCTTCGGCTTGGGCTTGGGCTAGGGTTAGGGTTAGGGTTAGGGCTAGGGTTAGGGCTAGGATTAGGATTAGGCCTAGGCCTAGTGCTACGATTATGGCTATGGCTAAAGCTCGGGCTCGGGCTAGAATTAGGCTTAGGTCTAAGGATAGGTTTCGGGCTATTTCTACATCTACGGCCACTGCAGGGCTAGGCTGAGGGTGAGTGTGAAGGTGAGGATTAGTGTTAGGGCTAGGGCTAGCGCTAGGCTTAGAGTTAGTGTTTGTGTTAGGGTTCCGGCTTGGGTTAGGGCTAGGCTTAGGCTTAGGCTTAGGTTTAGGCTTACGCTTAGGGTTAGGGTTAGGCCTAGTGCTACGGCTAGGGCTAGGGCTTAACGTAGGGTCAGGGCTAGGACTAGGGAAGGGCTGCGGGTAGGGCTAGGGCTAGGGCTAGGGCTAGGACTAGGACTAGGAGTAGGAGTAGGGCTAGGGCTAGGGCTAGGGCTAGGGCTAGGGCTAGGGCTAGGGCTAGGGCTAGGGCTAGGGTTGGGCTAGGGCCAGGGCTAGGGTTAGGGCTAGGGTCAGGGTTAGGATTAGGCCTAGGCCTAGGCCTAGTGCTAAGATTATGGCTATGGCTAAATCTCGGGCTTGGGCTCGGGCTCGGGCTAGGATTAGGCGTAGGGCCAGGGTTAGTATTAGGGCTAGGGCTAGGGCTCGGGTTAGGGCTAGGGCTAGGGCTAGGGCTAGGACTTGGGCTTGGGCCAGGGTTAGGGTTAGGGTTAGGGTTAGGGCTAGGGATAAGATTAGGGTTAGGGTTAGGGTTAGGGTTAGGGTTAGAGTTTACACTAGGGCTAGGGCTGGGCTACGGTTAGGGTTAGGGTTAGGACTAGGACTAGGACTAGGACTAGGACTTGGACTAGGACTAGGACTACTTCTAGGGTTAGGGCTATGCTAGGCCGAGGCCGAGGGCTAGGGCTAGGGCTAGGGCTTGGGCTAGGGCTAGATCTAGGGATAAGATTAGGGTTAGTGTTAGGGTTAGATTTCGAACTAGGTCTAGGGCTGGGCTACGGTTAGGGTTAGGGTTAGGACTAGGACTAAGACTAGGACTAGGACTAGGACTACTTCTAGGGCTAGGGCTATGCTAGGCCTAGGTTGAGAGCTAGGGCTGGGGTTAGGGGTAGGGGTAGGGGTACGGCGAGGGCTAGGGCTAGGGCTAGGGCTAGGGCTAGGGCTAGGGTTAAGCTTAAAGTTAGGATTGGGCTAGTGCTAGTGCTAGGACTAGGGTTAGGGTTAAGTTTAGTGTTAGGGTTAGGGTTAGGGTTAGGTTTTAGGGCCAGGGTTAGGGCTCGGGCTGGGCTAAGGTTAGGGTTTGGGTTGGGGTGAGGGAGAGGGAGAGGGAGAGGAAGAGGGTTAGGGCTAGGTCTAGGGCGATGACTGGGCTAAGGTTAGGGTTTGGGTTAGGGTGAGGGTGAGGGTTAGGGCTAGGGCTAGGGCTAGGGCTAGGGCTAGGGCTAGGGCTAGGGCTAGGGCTAGGGCTAGGGCTAGGGCTAGGGCTAGGGCTAGGGCTAGGGCTAGGGCTAGGGCTAGGGCTAGGGCTAGGGCTAGGGCTGGGCTACGGTTAGGGTTAGGGTTAGGGTTAGGACTAGGAGTAAGACTAGGACTAGGACTAGGACTACTTCTAGGGCTAGGGCTATGCTAGGCCTAGGCCAAGGGCTAGTACTGGGGCTATGTGTAGGGGTAGGGGTACGGCGAGGGCTAGGGCTAGGGCTAGAGCTAGGGCTAGATCTAGGGATAGGATTAGGGTTAGGGTTAGGGTTAGATTTTGCACTAGGGCTGGGGCTTGGCTACGGTTAGGGTTAGGGTTAGGACTAGGACTAGGACTAGGACTAGGACTATTACTAGGACTAGGACTAGGACTAGGACTAGGACTAGGACTAATTCTAGGGATAGGGCTATGCTAGGCCTAGGCCGAGGGCTAGGGCTAGGGCTAGGGCTAGGGCTAGGGCTAGGGCTAGGGCTAGGGATAGGGCTAGGGCTAGGGCTACGGTTAGGGCTAGGGCTAGGGATAGGGATAGGGATAGGGCTAGATCTAGGGATAATATTAGGGTTAGGGTTAGGGTTAGATTTTGAACTAGGGCTAGGGCTGGGCTACGGTTAGGGTTAGGGTTAGGACTAGGACTAAGACTAGGACTAGGACTAGGACTAGGACTACTTCTAGGGATAGGGCTATGCTAGGCCTAGGCCGAGAGCTAGGGCTGGGGCTAGGGGTAGGTGTAGGGGTACGGCGAGGGCTAGGGCTAGGGCTAGGGTTAAGCTTAAAGTTAGGATTGGGCTAGTGCTAGTGCTAGGACTAGGGTTAGGGTTACGTTTAGTGTTAGTGTTAGGGTTAGGGTTAGGTTTTAGGGCCAAGGTTAGGGCTCGGGCTGGCCTAAGGTTAGGGTTTGGGTTGGGGTGAGGGAGAGGGAGAGGGAGAGGAAGAGGGTTAGGGCTAGGGCTAGGTCTAGGGCGATGACTGGGCTAAGGTTAGGGTTTGGGTTAGGGTTAGGTTTAGGGTGAGGGTTAGGGCTAGGGCTAGGGCTAGGGCTAGGGCTAGGGCTAGGGCTACGGCTAGGGCTAGGGCTAGGGCTAGGGCTAGGCTTAGGACTAGGGCTAGGCTTAGGGTAACGGTCAGGGCGACACCTTGGGCTAGGGCTAGATACAGCGCTGAGCTAGCGTGAGGGTGATGGTGATGGTCAGGTCTTGGGCTAGGGCTTGGGCTAGGGCTAGGGCTAGAGCTAGGGCTAGGGCTAGGGCTAGGGCTAGATCTAGGGATAAGATTAGGGTTAGGGTTAGGGTTAGGGTTAGATTTTGCATTAGGGCTAGGGCTGGGCTACGGTTAGGGTTAGGGTTAGGGTTAGGGTTAGGACTAGGACTAAGACTAGGACTAGGACTAGGACTACTTCTAGGGCTAGGGATATGCTAGGCCTAGGCCGAGGGCTAGGGCTGGGGCTAGGGTTAGGGGTAGGTGTACGGCGAGTGCTAGGGCTAGGGCTAGGGCTAGGGCTAGGGCTAGGGCTTTGGCCAGGGTTAGGGTTAGGGCTATTGCTAGGACTAGGGCCCGGCCATTTCTAGGTTTAGGTTGAGGGAGAAGGTGAGGGTTAGGATTAGGGCTAGGGCTAAGGCTAGGGCTAGGCCTAGGCCTAGGGCTAGGGCTAGGGCTAGGGCGAGGGCGAGGGCGAGGGCTAGGGCTTGGGCCAGGGTTAGGTTTAGGGTTAGGGTTAGGGTTAGGGCTATTGCTAGGACTAGGGCCAGGCCAAGGCTAGGTTTAGGTTGAGGGAGAAGGTGAGGGTTAGGATTAGGGCTAGGGCTAAGGCTAGGGCTAGGGCTAGGGCTTGAGCCAGGCTTAGGGTTAGGGTTAGGGCTAGGGATAAGATTAGGGTTAGTGTTAGGGTTAGAGTTTGCACTAGGGCTAGGGCTGGGCTACGGTTAGGGTGAGGACTAGGACTAGGACTAGGACTAGGACTAGGACTAGGACTAGGACTAGGACTAGGACTACTTCTAGGGCTAGGGCTATACTAGGCCTAGGCCGAGGGCTAGGCCTAGCCCTAGCCCTAATCCTAACCCTAAACCTAACCCTAAACCTAACCCTAACCCAAACCCTAACCTTTGGCCCGGTCGTAGCCCTAACCCTAGCCCTTGCGCTAGCCCTAGCCGCAGCCCTTCCCTAGGCCTAGCCCTGACCCTAGCTTAAGCCCTAGCCCTAGCCGTAGCAATAGGCCTAACCCTAAGCCTAACCCTAGCCCTAACCCAAGCCGGAACCCTAACACAAACCCTAACTCTAAGCCTAGCCCCAGACCTAGCCCTAACACTAACCCTCACCTTCACCCTCACCCACAGCCTAGCCCAGCTCTGGCCGTAGATGTAGAAATTGCCCGAAACCTATCCCTAGACCTAAGCCTAATCCTAGCCCGAGCCCGAGCCCGAGCCCGAGCTTTAGCCATAGCCATAATCGTAGCACTAGGCCTAGGCCTAATCCTAACCCTAACCCTAGCCCTAACCTTTGCCCATTCGTAGCCCTAGCCCTAACCCTAACCCTCAACTTCTCCCTCCCCCTCTCCCTAACCCTCACCCTCACCCTCACCCTGACCCTCACCGTCACCCTCACCCTAACACTAACCCTAACACTAACACTAACCCTAAACCTAACACTAACACTAACCCTAGCACTAGCACTAGCCCTACCCCAATCCTAACCTTAAGCTTAACCCTAGCCCTAGCCCTCGCCGTACCCCTAAACGTAATCCTACCCCAGCCCCAGCCATCGGCCTAGGCCTAGCATAGCCCTAGCCCTAGAAGTAGTCCTAGTCCTAGTCCTAGTCCTAGTCCTAGTCCTAGTCCTAGTCCTAACCCTAAACCTAGCCCAGCCCTAGCTCTAGTGCTAGCGCTAACGCAAACGCTAATCCAAACCCTAACCCTAACCCTAGCCCTAGCCCTAGTCGTACCACTAGGCCTAAGCCTAAACCATACCCTAGCCCTAGCTTTAGCCCTAGCCCTAGCCCTAGCCCAAGCCCTAGCCCAAGCCCTCACCATCACAATCACCCTCACGCTAGCTCCACCCTTTATCTAGCCCTAGCCCAACGTGTCGCCCTGACCGTAACCCTAAGCCTAGCCCTAGCCCTAAGCCTAGCCCTAGCCCTAGCCCTAGACCTAGCCCTAGCCGTAGCCCTAGCCCTAACCCTCACCCTCACCCTCACCCTAACCCTAACCCTAACCCAAACCCTAACCTTAGCCCAGTCATCGCCCTAGCCCTAGCCCTAACCCTCTTCATCTCCCTCTCCCTCTCCCTGACCCCAACCCAATACCTAACCTTAGCCCAGCCCTAGCCCTAACCCTGGCCCTAAAACCTAACCCTAACACTAACACTAACACTAAACTTAACCCTAACCCTAGTCCTAGCACTAGCACTAGCCCAATCCTAACTTTAAGCTTAACCCTAGCCCTAGCCCTAGCCCTACCCCTCGCCGTACCCCTACCCCTACCCCTAGCCCCAGCCCTAGCCCTCGGCCTAGGCGTAGCATAGCCCTAGCCCTAGAAGTAGTCCTAGTCTTAGTCCTAGTCTTAATCCTAGTCCTAACCCTAACCGTAGCCCAGCCCTAGCCCTACTGCAAAATCTAACCATAACCCTAACCCTAATCTTATCCCTAGATCTAGCCCTAGCCCTAGCCCTAGCCCTAGCCCTAGCCCTAGCCCTCGGCCTAGGCCTAGCATAGCCCTAGCCCTAGAAGTAGTCCTAGTCCTAGTCTTAGTCCTAGTCCTAACCCTAACCCTAACCGTAGCCCAGCCCTAGCCCTAGTGCAAAATCTAACCCTAACCCTAACCCTAATCTTATCTCTAGATCTAGCCCTAGCTCTAGCCCTCGCCCTAGCCCTAGCCCTCGCCGTACCCCTACCCCTACCCCTACCCCTAGCCCCAGCCCTAGCCCTCGGCCTAGGCCTAGCATAGCCCTAGCCCTAGAAGTAGTCCTAGTCCTCGTCCTAGTCTTAGTCCTAGTCCTAACCCTAACCGTAGCCCAGCCCTAGCCCTAGTGCAAAATCTAACCCTAACCCTAACCCTAATCTTATCCCTAGATCTAGCCCTAGCCCTAGCCCTAAGCCCTAGCCCTAGCCCTCGGCCTAGCCCTAACCCTAGCCCTAATCCTAGCCCTAACCTTAGCCCACCCCTAGCCCTAACCCTGGCCCTAAAACCTAGCCCTAACCCTAACCCTAACACTAACCTTAACCCTAACCCTAGCCCTAACACTTGCCCTAGCCGAATCCTAACCTGAGCTTTAGCCATAGCCATAATCGTAGCGCTAGGCCTAGGCCTAATCCTAGCCCTAGCCCTAGCCCTAGCCCTAGCCCTAGCCCTAGTCCTAGTCCTAATCCGAGTCCCAGTCCTTGTCCTATTTCTAGCCCTAGGCCTAGCCCTAACCCTAGCCCTAGCGCTAGCCCTAACCGCAGCCCTTCCCTAGGCCTAGCCCTGACCCTAGCTTAAGCCCTAGCCCTAGCCGTAGCACTAGGCCTAACCCTAACCCTAAGCGTAAGCCTAAGCCTAAGCCTAACCCTAGCCCTAACCCAAGCCGGAACTCTAACACAAACCCTAACTCTAAGCCTAGCCCTAGCCCTAGCCCTAGCCCTAGCCCTAACACTAACCCTCACCTTCACCCTCACCCACAGCCTAGCCCAGCTCTGGCCGTAGATGGAGAAATAGCCCTAGTGCTAGTGCTAGTGCTAGGGTTAGGGTTAAGGTTAGTGTTAGGGTTAGGGTTAGGGTTAGGTTTTAGGGCCAGGGTTAGGGCTAGAGCTGGGCTAAGGTTAGGGCTAGGGTTAGGGCTAGGGCTAGGCCGAGGGCTAGGCCGAGGGCTAGGACTAGGACTAGGACTAGGACTAGGGCTAGGGCTAGGGCTAGGGCTAGGGCTAGGGCTAGGGCTAAGGCTAGGGCTAAGGCTAGGGTTAGGGTTAGGATTAAGCCTAGGCCTAGGCCTAGTGCTACGAATATGGCTATGGCTAAACTCGGCTCGGGCTAATTCTCGGGCTCGGACTAGGAATAGGCTTAGGGCCAGGGTTAGGGTTAGGGCTATTGCTAGGACTAGGGCCAGGCCAGGGCTAGGTTTAGGGTGAGGGAGAAGGTGAGGCTTAGGATTAGGGCTAGGGCTAAGTGTAGGGCTAGGGCTAGGGCTAGGGCTAGGGCTAGGGCTAGGACTTGGGCCAGGGTTAGGGTTAGGGTTAGGGTTAGGGCTAGGGATAAGATTAGGGTTAGTGTTAGGGTTAGAGTTTGCACTAGGCCTAGGGCTGGGCTACGGTTAGGGTGAGGACTAGGACTAGGACTAGGACTAGGACTAGGACTAGGACTAGGACTTGGACTAGTACTACTTCTAGGGTTAAGGCTATGCTAGGCCTAGGCCGAGGGCTAGGGCTGGGGCTGGGGCTAGGGGTAGGGGTAGGGGTACTTTGAGGGCTAGTGCTACAGCTAGGGTTAGGGTTAAGGTTAGTGTTAGGGTTAGGGTTAGGTTTTAGGGCCAGGGTTAGGGCTAGGGCTGGGCTAAGGTTAGGGTTTGGGTTAGGGTGAGGGTGAGGTTTAGCGTTAGGGCTAGGGCTAGGGCTAGGGCTAGGGCTAGGGCTAGGGCTAGGGCTAGGGCTAGGGCTAGGGCTAATGCTAGGTCTAGGGCTAGGGATAGGGATAGGATTAGGGTTAGGGATAGGGTTAGGGTTAGATTTTGCACTAGGGCTAGGGCTGGGCTACGGTTAGGTTTAAGGTTAGGACTAGGACTAAGACTAGGACTAGGACTAGGACTAGGACTAGGACTACTTCTAGGGTTAAGGCTATGCTAGGCCTAGGCCGAGGGCTAGGGCTGGGGGTGGGGCTAGGGGTAGGGGTAGGGGTACTTCGAGGACTAGTGCTACGGCTAGGGTTAGGGTTAAGGTTAGTGTTAGGGTTAGGGTTAGGGTTAGGTTTTATGGCCAGGGTTAGGGCTAGGGCTGGGCTAAGGTTAGGGTTTGGGTTAGGGTGAGGGTGAGGTTTAGGGTTAGGGCTAGGGCTAGGGCTAGGGCTAGGGCTAGGGCTAGGGCTAATGCTAGGGCTAGGGCTAGGGATAGGGATAGGATTAGGGATAGGGATAGGGTTAGGGTTAGATTTTGCACTAGGGCTAGGGCTGGGCTACGGTTAGGTTTAAGGTTAGGACTAGGACTAAGACTAGGACTAGGACGTGGACTAGTACTACTTCTAGGGTTAAGGCTATGCTAGGCCTAGGCCGAGGGCTAGGGCTGGGGCTGGGGCTAGGGGTAGGGGTAGGGGTACTTCGAGGGCTAGTGCTACAGCTAGGGTTAGGGTTAAGGTTAGTGTTAATGTTAGGGTTAGGGTTAGGGTTAGGTTTTAGGGCCAGGGTTAGGGCTAGGGCTGGGCTAAGGTTAGGGTTTGGGTTAGGGTGAGGGTGAGGTTTAGGGTTAGGGCTAGGGCTAGGGCTAGGGCTAGGGCTAGGGCTAGGACTAGGGCTAGGGCTAGGGCTAGGGCTAGGGCTAGGGCTAGGGCTAGGGCTAGGGCTAATGCTAGGGCTAGGGATAGGGATAGGGATAGGATTAGGGTTAGGGATAGGGTTAGGGTTAGATTTTGCACTAGGGCTAGGACTGGGCTACGGTTAGGTTTAAGGTTAGGACTAGGACTAAGACTAGGACTAGGACTAGGACTACTTCTAGGGCTAGGGCTATGCTAGGCCTAGGCCGAGGTCTAGGGCTGGGGCTAGGAGTAGGGGTAGGGGAACGGCGAGGGCTAGGGCTAGGGCTAGGGCTAGGGCTAGGGTTTAGCTGAAAGTTAGGATTGGGCTAGTGCTAGTGCTAGGACTAGGGTTAGGGTTAAGGTTAGTGTTAGTGTTAGGGTTAGGTTTTAGGGCCAGGGTTAGGGCCAGGGCTGGGCTAAGGTTAGGGTTTGGGTTGGAGTGAGGAAGAGGGAGAGGGAGATGAAGAGGGGTAGGGCTAGGGCTAGGGCGATGACTGGGCTAAGGTTAGGGTTTGGGTTAGGGTGAAGGTGAGGGTTCGGGCTAGGGCTAGGGCTAGGGCTAGGGCTAGGGTTAGGGCTAGGGCTAGGGCTAGGGCTAGGGCTAGGGCTAGGGCTAGGGCTAGGGCTAAGGCTAGGGCTAGGGCTAATGTTAGGGTTACGGTCAGGGTGAAGAGTTGGGCTAGGGCTAGATACAGGGCTGAGCTAGCGTGAGGGTGAGGGCTAGGGCTTGGGCCAGGGCTAGGGATAGGGATAGGGATAGGGATAGGGATAGGGATAGGGATAGGGATAGGATTAGGGTTAGGGTTAGGGTTTGGTTTAGGCTTAGGCCTAGTGGTACGACTAGGGCTAGGGCTAGGGCTAGGGTTAGCCTTAGGGCTAGGCCGAGGGCTAGGGCTAGGGATAGGGCTAGGGATAGGGATAGGGATAGGGCTAGGGCTAGATATAGGGATAAGATTAGGGTTAGGGTTAGATTTTGCACTAGGGCTAGGGCTGGGCTCCGGTTAGGGTTAGGGTTAGGACTAGGACTAAGAGTAGGACTAGGACTAGGACTACTTCTAGGGCTAGGGCTATGCTAGGCCTAGGCCAAGGGCTAGGGCTGGGGCTAGGGGTAGGGGTAGGGGTACGGCGAGGGCTAGGGCTAGGGCTCGGGCTCGGGCTAGAGCTAGAGCTAGGGCTAGATCTAGGGATAGGATTAGGGTTAGGGTTAGGGTTAGATTTTGCACTAGGGCTAGGGCTGGGCTACGGTTAGGGTTTGGGTTAGGACTAGGACTAAGACTAGGACAAGGACTAGGACTTCTTCTAGGGATAGGGCTATGCTAGGCCGAGGGCTAGGGCTAGGGCTAGGGCTAGATCTAGGGATAAGATTAGGGTTAGGGTTAGGGTTAGATTTTGAACTAGGGCTAGGGCTGGGCTACGGTTAGGGTTAGGGTTAGGACTAGGACTAAGACTAGGACTAGGACTAGGACTACTTCTAGGGCTAGGGCTATGCTAGGCCTAGGCCGAGAGCTAGGGCTGGGGCTAGGGGTAGGGGTAGGGGTAGGGGTACGGCGAGGGCTAGGGCTAGGGCTAGGGTTAAGCTTAAAGTTAGGATTGGGCTAGTGCTAGTGCTAGGTCTAGGGTTAGGGTTAAGTTTAGTGTTAGGGTTAGGGTTAGGGTTAGGTTTTAGGGCCAAGGTTAGGGTTCGGGCTGGGCTAAGGTTAGGGTTAGGGTTAGGACTAGGACTAAGACTAGGACTAGGACTAGGACTACTTCTAGGGCTAGGACTATGCTAGGCCTAGGCCGAGAGCTAGGGCTGGGGCTATGGGTAGGGGTAGGAGTACGGCAAGGGCTAGGGCTAGGGCTTGGGCTAGGGCTAGGGCTAGGGCTAGGATTAGGGTTAGGGTTTGGTTTAGGCTTAGGCCTAGTGGTACGACTAGGGCTAGGGCTAGGGCTAGGGTTAGCCTTAGGGCTAGGGCTTGGGTTTGGGCTAGGGTTAGGGTAAGGTTTAGGATTAGGGCTAGGGATAAGATTAGGGTTAGGGTTTGGGTTAGCGTTTGCGTTAGCGCTAGCACTAGAGCTAGGCCTGGGCTAGGTTTAGGGTTAGGGTTAGGACTAGGACTCGGACTAGGACTAGGACTAGGACTAGGACTAGGACTAGGACTATTAGTAGGACTAGGACTACGACTACGACTAGGACGAGGTCTACTTCTAGGGCTAGGGCTGTGCTAGGCCTAGGCTGAGGGCTAGGGCTGGGGTAGGATTAGGGTTATGGGTACGGCGAGGGCTAGGGTTAAGGGTAAGGTTAGGATTGGGCTAAGGCTAGTGCTAGTGCTAGGGTTAGGGTTAGGGTTAGGGTTAGGGTTACGGTTAGCGTTAGGGTTAGTGTTAGGGTTAGTGTTAGGTTTTAGGGCAAGGGTTAGGGCTAGGGCTGGGTAAGGTTAGGGTTTGGGTTAGAGTTAGGGTGAGGGTGAGGGAGAGGGAGAGGGTTAGGGTGAGGGTTAGGTCTAGGGCTATGACTGGGCAAAGGTTAGGGTTTGGGCTAGGGCTAGGGTTAGGGCTAGGGCTAGGGCTAGGGCTAGGGCTAGGGCTAGGGCTAGGGCTAGGGCTAGGGCTAGGGCTAGGGTTTGGTTTAGGCCTAGGCCTAGTGCTAAGACTAGGGATAGGGATAGGGATAGGGTTAGGGCTAGGGTTAGGGTTAGGCTTAGGGCTAGGCTTGGGCTTGGGCTAGGTTTAGGTTTAGGGTTAGGGCTAGGGTTAGGGCTAGGGTTAGGATTAGGCTTAGGCCTAGTGCTACGATTATGGCTATGGCTAAAGCTCGGGCTCGGGCTCGGGCTAGGATTAGGCTTAGGTCTAGGGATAGGTTTCGGGCTATTTCTACATCTACGGACAGAGCAGGGCTAGGCTGAGGGTGAGGGTGAAGTTGAGGATTAGTGTTAGGGCGAGGGCTAGTGCTAGGCTTAGAGTTAGGGTTTGGGTTAGGGTTCCGGCTTGGGATAGGACTAGGCTGTGGCTTAGGCTTAGGCTTACGCTTAGGGTTAGGGTTAGGCCTAGTGCTACGGCTAGGGCTAGGGCTTAAGGTAGGGTCAGGGCTAGGACTAGGGAAGGGCTGCGGGTAGGGCTAGGGCTAGGACTAGGTCTAGGACTAGGATTAGGACTAGGACTAGGAGTAGGACTAGGACTAGGGTTGGGCTAGGGCTAGGGCTAGGGCTAGGGCTAGGACTAGGACTAGGACTAGGACTAGGACTAGGACTAGGACTAGGACTAGGGCTAGGGCTAGGGCTAGGGCTAGGGTCAGGGTTAGGATTAGGCCTAGGCCTAGGCCTAGGCCTAGTTCTACGATTATGGCTATGGCTAAAGCACGGGCTTGGGCTCGGGCTCGGGCTAGGATTAGGCGTAGGGCCAGGGTTAGGGTTAGGGCTATTGCTAGGACTAGGGCCAGGCCAGGGCTTGGGTTAGGGTGAGGGTGAAGGTGAGGGTTAGGGCTAGGGCTAGGGCTAGGGCTAGGGCTAGGGCTAGGGCTAGGGCTAGGGCTAGGGCTAGGGTCAGGGTCAGGGTTAGGATTAGGCCTAGGCCTAGGCCTAGGCCTAGTGCTACGATTATGGCTATGGCTAAAGCTCGGGCTTGGGCTCGGCCTCGGGCTAGGATTAGGCGTAGGGCCAGGGTTAGGGTTAGGGCTATTGCTAGGACTAGGGCCAGGCCAGGGCTAGGGTGAGGGTGAGGGTGAAGGTGAGGGCTAGTATTAGGGCTAGGGCTAGGGCTCGGGTTAGGCTTAGGACTAGGGCTAGGGCTAGGACTTGGCTTGGGCCAGGGTTAGGGTTAGGGATAGGGTTAGGGCTAGGGATAAGATTAGTGTTAGGGTTAGGGTTAGGGTTAGGTTTAGGGTTAGAGTTTGCACTAGGGCTAGGGCTGGGCTACGGTTAGGGTTAGGACTAGGACTAGGACTAGGACTAGGACTAGGACTTGGACTAGGACTAGGACTAGGACTCGGACTACTTCTAGGGTTAGGGCTATGCTAGGCCGAGGCCGAGGGCTAGGGCTGGGGCTAGGGGTAGGGTTAGGGGTACTTCGAGGGCAAGTGCTATGGCTAGGGTTAGGGTTAGGGTTAGGTTTTAGGGCCAGGGTTAGGGCTAGGGCTGGGCTAAGGTTAGGGTTTGGGTTAGGGTGAGGGTGAGGGTGAGGGTTAGGGCGAGGGCGAGGGCGAGGGCGAGGGCTAGGGCTAATGTTAGGGTTACGGTCAATGCGACGGGTTGAGCTAGGGCTCGATACAGGGCTGAGCTAGCATGAGGGTGAGGGTGAGGGTGAGGGTGAGGGTGAGGGCTATGGCTTGGGCTAGGGATAGGGATAGGGATAGGGATAGGGCCAGGATTAGCGTTAGGGTTTGGTTTAGGCTTAGGCCTAGTGGTACGACTAGGGCTAGGGCTAGGTCTTGGGCTTGGGCTAGGGTTAGGGTAAGGGTTAGGGTTAGTTCTAGGGATAAGATTAGGGTTAGGGTTAGGACTAGGACTAGGACTATTAGTAGGACTAGGACGAGGACGAGGACGAGGACTACTTCTAGGGCTAGGGCTCTGCTAGGCCTAGGCCGAGGGCTAGGGCTGGGGTAGGATTAGGGTTAGGGGTACGGCGAGGGCTAGGGCTAGGGTTAAGGTTAAAGTTAGGATTCGGCTAGGGCTAGTGCTCCGGCTAGGTTTAGGTTTAGGGTTAGCGTTAGGGTTAGGGTTAGTGTTAGTGTTAGGTTTTAGGGCAAGGCTTAGGGCTAGGGCTGGGTAAGGTTAGAATTTGGGTTAGGGTGAGGGTGAGGGAGAGGGAGAGGGTGAGGGTTAGGGCTAGGGCTAGGGCTATGATTGGGCAAAGGTTAGGGTTTGGGCTAGGGCTAGGGCTATGGTTAGGGCTAGGGCTAGGGCTAGGGCTAGGGCTAGGGCTAGGGCTAGGGCTAGGGCTAGGGCTACGGCTAGGGCTAGGGCTAGGGCTAGGGCTAGGGCTAGGGCTAGGGCTACGGCTAGGGCTAGGGCTAGGGCTAGGGTTTGGTTTATTCCTAGGCCTAGTGCTACGACTAGGGATAGGGATAGGGATAGGGATAGGGATAGGGATAGGGATAGGGATAGGGATAGGGATAGGGATAGGGATAGGGATAGGGATAGGGATAGGGATAGGGATAGGGATAGGGTTAGGGATAGGGTTAGGGTTAGGCTTAGGGCTAGGGCTACGGCTTGGGCTTTGACTAGGTTTAGGGTTAGGGTTAGGGCTAGGGTTAGGGCTAGGGTTAGGGTTCGGATTAGGCCTAGGCCTAGTGCTACGATTATGGCTATGGCTAAAGCTCGGGCTCGGGCTCGGGCTCGGGCTAGGATTAGGCTTAGGTCTAGTGTTAGGTTTCCGTCTATTTCTACGTCTACGGCCAGAGCAGGGCTAAGGTGAGGGTGAGGGTGAAGGTGAGGGTTAGAGTTAACGCTAGGGCTAGGGCTAGGCTTATTGGTATGGTTTGTCTTAGGGTTCCGGCTAGGGTTAGGGCTACGGTTAAGCTTAGGCTAAGGTTACGCTTAGGGTTAGGGTTAGGCCTAGTGCTATGGCTAGGGCTAGGGCTTAAGGTAGGGTCAGGGCTAGGCCTAGGGAAGGGCTGCGGCTAGAGCTAGGGCTAGGACTAGGTCTAGGACTACGACTAGGAGTAGGAGTAGGACTAGGACTAGGGTTGGGCTAGGGCTAGGGCTAGGGCTAGTGCTAGGGCTAGGGCTAGGGCTAGGGCTAGGGCTAGGGCTAGGGTCAGGGTTAGGATTAGGCCTAGGCCTAGTGCTACGATTATGGCTATGGCTAAAGCTCGGGCTTGGGCAGGGGCTCGGTCTAGGATTAGGCTTAGGGCCAGGGTTATGGTTAGGGCTATTGCCAGGACTAGGGCCAGGCCAGGGCGAGGGTGAGGGTGAGGGTGAAGGTGAGGGTTAGTATTAGGGCTAGGGCTAGCGCTAGGGCTCGGGTTAGGCTTAGGGCTAGGGCTAGGGCTAGGACTTGGACTTGGGCCAGGGTTAGGGTTAGGGCTAGGAAGAAGATTAGGGTTAGGGTTAGGGTTTGCACTAGTGCTAGGGCTGGGCTACGGTTAGGGTTAGGACTAGGACTAGGACTAGGACTAGGACTAGGACTAGGACTTGGACTAAAACTAGGACTAGGACTACTTCTAGGGTTAGGGCTATGCTAGGCCTAGGCCGAGGGCTAGGGCTGGGGCTAGGGGTAGGGGTAGGGGTACTTCGAGTGCAAGCGCTACGGCTAGGGTTAGGGTTAAAATTAGTGTTAGGGTTAGGGTTAGGGCTAGGGCTGGGCTAAGGTTAGGGTTTGGGTTAGGGTGAGGGTGAGGGTTAGGGCTAGGGCTAGGGCTAGGGCTAATGTTTGGGTTACGGTCAGGGCGACGGGTTTGGCTAGGGCTAGATACAGGGCTGAGCTAGCGTGAGGGTGAGGGTGAGGGTTTGGGCTCGGGCTCGGGCTAGGGCTAGGGCTCGGGCTAGGGCTCGGGCTAGGATTAGGGTTAGGGTTTGGTTTAGGCGTAGGCCTAGCGGTACGACTAGGGCTAGGGTACGGTTAGCCTTAGGGCTAGGGCTTGGGCTTTGGCTAGGGTTAGGGTAAGGTTTAGGGTTAGGGCTAGGGATAAGATTAGGGTTAGGGTTTGGGTGAGCGTTTGCGTTAGCGCTAGCACTAGAGCTAGGCCTGGGCTAGGTTTAGGGTTAGGGTTAGGACTAGGACTAGGACTAGGACTATTAGTAGGACTAGGACTAGGACTAGGACTAGGACTAGGACTACTTCTAGGGCTAGGGCTGTGCTAGGCCTAGGCCGAGGGCTAGGGCTGGGGTAGGATTAGGGTTAGGGTTAGGGGTACGGCGAGGGCTAGGGCTAGGGTTAAGGTTAAGGTTAGGATTGGGCTAGGGCTAGTGCTAGTGCTAGGTTTAGGGTTAGGGTTAGCGTTAGGGTTAGTGTTAGGGTTAGTGTTAGGTTTTAGGGCAAGGGTTAGGGCTAGGGCTGGGTAAGGTTAGGGTTTGGGTTAGGGTGAGGGTGAGGGAGAGGGAGAGGGTGAGGGTGAGGGCTATGGCTAGGGCTATGACTGGGCAAAGGTTAGGGTTTGGGCTAGGGCTAGGGCTAGGGCTAGGGCTAGGGCTAGGGCTAGGGCTAGGGCTAGGGCTAGGGCTAGGGCTAGGGCTAGGACTAGGGCTAGGGCTAGGGCTAGGGCTAGGGCTAGGGTTTGGTTTAGGCCTAGGCCTAGTGGTACGACTATGGCTATGGCTAAAGCTCGGGCTCGGGCTCGGGCTAGGATTAGGCTTAGGTCTAGGGATAGGTTTCGGGCTATTTCTACATCTACGGACAGAGCAGGGCTAGGCTGAGGGTGAGGGTGAAGGTGAGGGTTAGTGTTAGGGCTAGGGCTAGGGCTAGGCTTAGAGTTGGCTTTTCTACCCCGCTTTTCTCACCCATTTAAGGGGACTCAAAGCGGCTGACAAACTTTCTGTTCTTCCCCCCACAACAGACACACTGTGAGGTAGGTGGGGCTGTGAGAGCTCAGAAGAGAGCTGTGACTAGCCCATGGCCACCTAGCCAGCTTGGCTCATGTGAAAGTGGACAGAAGCTGGATTAAAGCTCTGGTGTGACTGCAGCCAAAGTGAAGAGAAAATTATTGGTCACATGGCTGATGTCTTCTGTGCCTATGGAAGTGGACTTTGCTAGATTAATCCCTAGAAGAAGAAGCTAGTGTCAGGGCTAGGCCTAGGGAAGGGCTGCGGCTAGGGCTAGGGCTAGGGCTAGGGCTAGGGCTAGGGCTAGGGCTAGGGCTAGGGCTAGGGTTAGGTCTAGGACTAGGGCTAGGGCTAGGGCTAGGGCTAGGGCTAGGGCTAGGGCTCGGGCTAGGGCTAGGGCTAGGGCTAGGGCTAGGGCTAGGGCTAGGGCTAGGGCTAGGGCTAGGGCTGAGGGTAGGGTTAGGGCTAGGCTTAGGGCTAGGCCTAGTGTTATGGTTACAGTTAGGGGGACGGGTTGGGCTAGGGTAGAGGCAGGGCTGAGGTAGCATGAGGATGAGGGCTAGGGCTAGGGCTAGGGCTAGGGCTAGGGCTAGGGCTAGGGTTAGGGCTAGGGTTAGGGCTAGGGCTAGGGCTAGGGTTTGGTTTAGGCCTAGGCCCAGTGCTAAGACTAGGGATAGGGATAGGGATAGGGATAGGGATAGGGATAGGGTTAGGCTTAGGCTTAGGGCTAGGGCTTCGGCTTGGGCTAGGTTTCGGGTTAGGGTTAGGGCTAGGGCTAGGGCTAGGGCTAGGGCTAGGGCTAGGGCTAGGGCTAGGGCTAGGGCTAGGGCTAGGGCTAGGGCTAGGGCTAGGGCTAGGGCTAGGGCTAGGGTTTGGTTTAGGCCTAGGCCTAGTGCTACGACAAGGGATAGGGATAGGGATAGGGATAGGGTTAGGGATAGGGCTAGGGTTAGGGTTAGGGTTAGGGTTAGGCTTAGGGCTAGGGCTAGGGCTTGGGCTTGGGCTAGGTTTAGGTTTAGGGTTAGTGTTAGGGTTAGGGCTAGGGTTAGGGTTCGGCTTAGGCCTAGGCCTAGGCCTAGTGCTACGATTATGGCTATGGCTAAAGCTCGGGCTCGGGCTCGAGCTAGGATTAGGCTTAGGTCTAGGGATAGGTTTCGGGCTATTTCTACATCTACGGCCAGAGCAGGGCTAGGGTGAGGGTGAGGGTGAAGGTGAGGGTTAGTGTTAGGGCTAGGGCTAGGCTTAGTGTTAGGGTTTGTATTAGGGTTCCGGCTTGGGTTAGGGCTTGGGTTAGGCTTAGGCTTAGGCTTAGGCTTAGGGTTAGCGTTAGGCCTAGTGCTGCGGTTACGGCTAGGGCTTAAGCTAGGGTCAGGGCTAGGCCTATGGAAGGGCTGAGGCTAGGGCTAGGGCTAGGGCTAGGGTTAGGGCTAGGCCTAGGGCTAGGACTAGGACTAGGACTAGGACTTGGACTGGGATTAGGACTTGGGCTAGGGCTAGGGCTAGGGCTAGGGCTCAGGCTAGGGCTAGGGCTAGGGTTACGGTTAGGGTTAGGGTTAGGGTTTGGTTTAGGCCTAGGCCTAGTGCTACCACTAGGGCTAGGGCTAGGGCTCGGGCTCGGGCTCGGGCTCGGGCTCGGGCTCGGGCTAGGATTAGGCTTAGGTCTAGTGTTAGGTTTCCGTCTATTTCTACGTCTCCGGCCAGAGCAGGGCTAGGGTGAGGGTGAGGGTGAAGGTGAGGGTTAGTGTAAAGGCTTGGGCTAGGACTAGACTTATTGGTATGGTTTGTGTTAGGGTTCTGGCTAGGGTTAGGGCTAGGGTTAAGCTTAGGCTTAGGCTTACGCTTAGGGTTAGGGTTATGCCTAGTGCTACGGCTAGGGATAGGGCTTAAGGTAGGGTCAGGGCTAGGTCAAGGGAAGGGCTGCGGCTACGGCAAGGGCTAGGACTAGGTCTAGGACTACGACTAGGACTATTAGTAGGACTAGGACTAGGGTTGGGCTAGGGCTACGGCTAGGGTTAGGGCTAGGGCTAGGGCTAGGGCTAGGGCTAGGGCTAGGGCTAGGGCTAGGGCTAGGGCTAGGGTCAGGGTTAGGATTAGGCCTAGGCCTAGTGCTACGATTATGGCTATGGCTAAAGCTCGGGCTTGGGCAGGGGCTCCGGCTAGGATTAGGCTTAGGGCCAGGGATAGGGTTAGGGCTATTGCCAGGACTAGGGCCAGGCCAGGGCTAGGGTTAGGGTGAAGGTGAAGGTGAGGGTTAGTATTAGGGCTAGGGCTAGGGCTAGGGCTAGGGCTAGGGCTCGGGTTAGGCTTAGGGCTAGGGCTAGGGCTAGGACTTGGGCTTGGGCCAGGGTTAGGGTTAGGGTTAGGGCTACGAAGAAGATTAGGGTTAGGGTTAGGGGTAGGGTTAGGGTTAGAGTTTGCGCTAGGGCTAGGGCTGGGCTACGGATAGGGTTAGGACTAGGACTACTTCTAGGGTTAGTGCTATGCTAGGCCTAGGCCGAGGGCTAGGGCTGGGGCTAGGGGTAGGGGTAGGGGTACTTCGAGGGCAAGTGCTACGGCTAGGGTTAGGGTTAATGTTAGTGTTATGGTTAGGGTTAGGCTTAGGTTTTAGGGCCAGGGTTAGGGCTAGGGCTGGGCTAAGGTTAGGGTTTGGGTTTGGATGAGGGTGAGGGTTAGGGCTAGGGCTAGGGCTAGGCCTAATGTTAGGGTTACGGTCAGGGTGACGGGTTGGGCTAGGGCTAGATACAGGGCTGAGCTAGCGTGAGGGTGAGGGTGAGGGTGAGGGCTAGTTCTAGGGCTTGGCCTTGGGCTAGGGCTAGGGCTAGGGCTAGGATTAGGGTTAGGGTTTGGGTTTGGTTTAGGCTTAGGCCTAGTGGTACGACTAGGTCTAGGTCTAGGGCGAGGGTTAGCCTTAGGGCTAGGGCTTCGGCTTGGGCTAGGGTTAGGGCAAGGGTTAGGGCTAGGGCTGGGTAAGGTTAGGTTTTGGGTTAGGGTGAGGGTGAGGGTGAGGGTGAGGGAGAGGGAGAGGGTGAGGGCTAGGGCTACGGCTAGGGCTAGGGTTTGGTTTAGGCCTAGGCCTAGTGCTACGACAAGGGATAGGGATAGGGATAGGGTTAGGGCTAGGGTTAGGCTTAGGCTTAGGGTTAGGGCTTGGGCTTGGGCTTGGGCTAGGTTTAGGTTTAGGGTTAGGGCTAGGGTTAGGGCTAGGGTTAGGGTTACGATTAGGCCTAGGCCTAGTGCTACGATTATGGCTATGGCTAAAGCTCGGGCTCGGGCTCGGGCTAGGATTAGGCTTAGGTCTAGGGATAGGTTTCGGGCTATTTCTACATCTGCGGCCAGAGCAGGGCTAGGCTGAGGGTGAGGGTGAAGGTGAGGGTTACTGTTAGGGCTAGGGCTAGCGCTAGGCTTAGAGTTAGGGTTTGTGTTAGGGTTCCGGCTTGGGTTAGGGCTAGGATTAGGCTTAGGCTTACGCTTAGGGTTAGGGTTAGGCCTAGTGCTACGGCTAGGGCTAGGGCTGAAGCTAGGGTCAGGGCTAGGCCTAGGGAAGGGCTGCGGCTAGGGCTAGGGCTACGGCTAGGGTTAGGGCTAGGGGTAGGCCTAGGGCTAGGAATAGGACTAGGACTGGGATTAGGACTAGCACTAGCACTAGGACTAGGGCTAGGGCTAGGGCTAGGGCTAGGGTTAGGCCTAGGCTTAGGCCTAGCACTATGATTATGGCTATGGCTAAAGCTCGGGTTACGATTGGGCTAGGGCTAGAGCTAGTGCTAGTGCTAGGGTTAGGGTTTGGCTTAAGGTTAGTGTTAGGGTTAGGGTTAAGGCTAGGTTTTAGGGCCAGGGATAGGGCTAGGGCTGGGATAAGGTTAGGGATAGGATTAGGGCTAGGGTTAGGGCTAGGCCGAGGGCTAGGACTAGGACTAGGACTAGGGCTAGGGCTAGGGTTAGGGCTAGGGCTAGGGCTAAAACTAGGGCTAGGGCTAGGGTTAGGGCTAGGACTAGGGCTAGGGCTAGGGCTAGACGTAGGGATAAGATTAGGGTTCGGGTTAGGGTTAGATTTTGCAATAGGGCTAGGGCTGGGCTACGGTTAGGGTTAGGGTTAGGGTTAGGACTAGGACTAAGACTAGGACTAGGACTAGGACTACTTCTAGGGCTAGGGCTATGCTAGGCCTAGGCCGAGGGCTAGGGCTGGGGCTAGGTCTTGGGCTTTTTACTTGCCTTTCATAGGACTAGGAATAGGCTTAGGTCCAGGGTTAGGGTGAGGGCTATTGCTAGGACTAGGGCCAGGCCAGGGCTAGGTTTAGGGTGAGGGAGAAGGTGAGGCTTAGGATTAGGGCTAAAGCTAAGGGTAGGGCTAGGGCGAGGGCTAGGGCTAGGGCTAGGGCTAGGGCTAGGGCTAGGGCTAGGGCTAGGGCTAGGGCTAGGGCTAGGGCTAGGGCTAGGGCTAGGGCTAGGGCTAGGGCTAGGGCTAGGGCTAGGGCTAGGGCTAGGGCTAGGGCTAGGGCTAGGGCTAGAGCTAGGGCTAGGGCTAGGGCTAGGGCTAGGGCTAGGGCTAGGGCTAGGGCTAGGGCTAGGGCTAGGGCTAGGGCTAGGGCTAGGGCTTGGGCTTGGGCCAGGGTTAGGGTTAGGGTTAGGGCTAGGGATAAGATTAGGGTTAGTGTTAGGGTTAGAGTTTGCACTAGGGCTAGGGCTGGGCTACGGTTAGGGTGAGGACTAGGACTAGGACTAGGACTAGGACTTGGACTAGTACTACTTCTAGGGTTAAGGCTATGCTAGGCCTAGGCCGAGGGCAAGGGCTGGGGCTGGGGCGAGGGGTAGGGGTAGGGTTACTTCGAGGGCTAGTGCTACGGCTAGGGTTAGGGTTAAGGTTAGTGTTAGGGTTAGGGTTAGGGTTAGGTTTTAGGGCCAGGGTTAGGGCTAGGGCTGGGCTAAGGTTAGGGTTTCGGTTAGGGTGAGGGTGAGGGTGAGGGTTAGGGCTAGGGCTAGGGCTAGGGCTAGGGCTAGGGCTAGGGCTAGGGCTAGGGCTAGGGATAAGATTAGGGTTAGGGTTAGGTTTAGGGTTAGATTTTGCACTAGGTCTAGGGCTGGGCTACGGTTAGGTTTAAGGTTAGGACTAGGACTAAGACTAGGACTAGGAGTAGGACTAGGACTACATCTAGGGCTAGCGCTATGCTAGGCCTAGGCCGAGGTCTAGGGTTGGGGCTAGGGGTAGGGGTAGGGGTACGGCGAGGGCTAGGGCTAGGGGTAGGGCTAGGACTAGGGTTAGGGTTAAGGTTAGGGTTAGGGTTAGGGTTAGGTTTTAGGGCCAGGGTTAGGGCTAGGGCTGGGCTAAGGTTAGGGTTTGGGTTGGGGTGAGGGAGAGGGAGAGGGAGAGGGAGATGAAGAGGTTTAGGGCTAGGGCCAGGGCGATGACTGGGCTAAGTTTAGGGTTTGGGTTAGGGTGAGGGTGAGGGTTAGGGCTTGGGCTAGGGCTAGGGCTAGGGCTAGGGCTAGGGCTAGGGCTAGGGCTAGGGCTAGGGCTAGGATTAGGGTTAGGGTTTGGTTTAGGCTTAGGCCTAGTGGTACGACTAGGGCTAGGGCTAGGGCTTGGGTTAGCCTTAGGGCTAGGGCTTGGGTTTAGGCTAGGGTTATGTTAAGGGTTAGGGTTAGGGCTAGGGATAAGATTAGGGTTAGGGTTTGGGTTAGCGTTTGCATTAGCGCTAGCACTAGAGCTAGGCCTGGGCTAGGTTTAGGGTTAGGGTTAGGACTAGGACTCGGACTAGGACTAGGACTAGGACTAGGACTATTAGTAGGACTAGGACTAGGACTAGGACTAGGACTAGGACTAGGACTAGGACTAGGACTACTTCTAGGGCTAGGGCTTTGCTAGGCCTAGGCCGAGGGCTAGGGCTGGGGTAGGATTAGGGTTATGGGTACGGCGAGGGCTAGGGTTAAGGGTAAGATTAGGATTGGGCTATGGCTAGTGCTAGTGCTAGGGTTAGGGTTAGGGTTAGGGTTACTGTTAGCGTTAGGGTTAGTGTTAGGGTTAGTGTTAGGTTTTAGGGCAAGGGTTAGGGCTAGGGCCGGGTAAGGTTAGGGTTTGGGATAGAGTTAGGGTGAGGGTGAGGGAGAGGGAGAGGGTTAGGGTGAGGGTTAGGGCTAGGGCTATGACTGGGCAAAGGTTAGGGTTTGGGCTAGGGCTAGGGTTGGGGCTAGGGCTTGGGCTAGGGCTAGGGCTAGGGCTAGGGCTAGGGTTTGGTTTAGGCCTAGGCCTAGTGCTAAGACTAGGGATAGGGATAGGGTTAGGGCTAGGGCTAGGGTTAGGCTTAGGGCTAGGGCTTGGGCTTGGGCTAGGTTTAGGTTTAGTGTTAGGGCTAGGGTTAGGGCTAGGGTTAGGGCTAGGGTTAGGGTTAGCGTTAGGATTAGGCCTAGGCCTAGTGCTACGATTATGGCTAGGGCTAAAGCTCGGGCTCGGGCTAGGATTAGGTTTAGGTCTAGGGATAGGTTTCGGGCTATTTCTACATCTACGGCCAGAGCAGGGCTAGGGTGAGGGTGAGGGTGAAGGTGAGGATTAGTGTTAGGGCTAGGGCTAGCGCTAGGCTTAGAGTTAGTGTTTGTGTTAGGGTTCCGGCTTGGGTTAGGGCTAGGCTTAGGCTTAGGCTTAGGCTTAGGCTTAGGCTTAGGGTTAGGGTTAGGCCTAGTGCTACGGCTAGGGCTAGGGCTTGACGTAGGGTCAGGGCTAGGACTAGGGAAGGGCTGCGGGTAGGGCTAGGGCTAGGGCTAGGACTAGGACTAGGACTAGGGCTAGGGCTAGGACTAGGGCTAGGGCTAGGGTTGGGCTAGGGCTAGGGCTAGGGCTAGGGTTAGGGCTATGGCTAAAGCTCGGGCTTGGGCTCGGGCTCGGGCTAGGATTAGGCGTAGGGCCAGGGTTAGGGTTAGGGCTAGGGCTAGGGCTCGGGTTAGGGCTAGGGCTAGGGCTAGGGCTAGGGCTAGGGCTAGGGCTTGGGCCAGGGTTAGGGTTAGGGTTAGGGTTAGGGTTAGGGCTAGGGCTAGGGATAAGATTAGGGTTAGGGTTAGGGTTAGGGTTAGGGTTAGGGTTAGGGTTAGGGTTAGGGTTAGGGTTAGGGTTAGGGTTAGGGTTAGGGTTAGGGTTAGGGTTAGGGTTAGGGTTAGGGTTAGGGTTAGGGTTAGAGTTTGCACTAGGGCTAGGGCTGGGCTACGGTTAGGGTTAGGACTAGGACTAGGACTAGGACTAGGACTAGGACTAGGACTAGGACTAGGACTAGGACTAGGACTAGGACTAGGACTAGGACTAGGACTTGGACTAGGACTAGGACTACTTCTAGGGTTAGGGCTATGCTAGTTCGAGGCCGAGGGCTAGGGCTAGGGCTAGGGCTAGGGCTAGATCTAGGGATAAGATTAGGGTTAGGGTTAGGGTTAGATTTTGAACTAGGGCTAGGGCTGGGCTACGGTTAGGGTTAGGGTTAGGACTAGGACTAAGACTAGGACTAGGACTAGGATTACTTCTAGGGCTAGGGCTATGCTAGGCCTAGGCCGAGAGCTAGGGATGGGGCTAGGGGTAGGGGTAGGGGTACGGCGAGGGATAGGGCTAGGGCTAGGGTTAGGGTTAAGGTTAGTGTTAGGGTTAGGGTTAGGGTTAGGTTTTAGGGCCAGGGTTAGGGCTAGGGCTGGGCTAAGGTTAGGGTTTGGGTGAGGGTGAGGGTGAGGTTTAGGGTTAGGGCTAGGGCTAGGGCTAGGGCTAGGGCTAGGGCTAGGGCTAGGGCTAGGGCTAGGGCTAGGGCTAGGGCTAGGGCTAATGCTAGGGCTAGGGATAGGGATAGGGATAGGATTAGGGTTAGGGATAGGGTTAGGGTTAGATTTTGCACTAGGGCTAGGGCTGGGCTACGGTTAGGTTTAAGGTTAGGACTAGGACTAAGACTAGGACTAGGACTAGGACTAGGACTACTTCTAGGGCTAGGGCTATGCTAGGCCTAAGCCGAGGTCTAGGGCTGGGGCTGGGAGTAGGGGTAGGGGTAGGGGTACGGCGAGGGCTAGGGCTAGGGCTAGGGCTAGGGCTAGGGTTAAGCTTAAAGTTAGGATTGGGCTAGTGCTAGTGCTAGGACTAGGGTTAGGGTTAAGGTTAGTGTTAGGGTTAGGGTTAGGTTTTAGGGCCAGGGTTAGGGCCAGGACTGGGCTAAGTTAGGGTTTGGGTTGGGGTGAGGAAGAGGGAGAGGTAGAGGGAGATGAAGAGGGTTAGGGCTAGGGCTAGGGCGATGACTGGGCTAAGGTTAGGGTTTGGGTTAGGGTGAGGGTGAGGGCTAGGGCTAGGGCTAGGGCTAGGGCTAGGGCTAGGGCTAGGGCTAGGGCTAGGGCTAGGGCTAGGGCTACGTCTACGGCTACGGCTAGGGCTAGCGCTAGGGCTAGGGCTTGGGCTAAGGCTAGGGCTAGGGCTAATGTTAGGGTTACGGTCAGGGCGAAGAGTTGGGCTAGGGCTAGATACAGGGCTGAGCTAGCGTGAGGGTGAGGGTGAGGGCTAGGGCTTGGGCTAGGGCTGGGCTTAGGGCTAGGGCTAGGGCTAGGATTAGGGTTAGGGTTTGGTTTAGGCTTAGGCCTAGTGGTACGACTAGGGCTCGGGCTCGGGCTAGGGTTAGCCTTAGGGCTAGGGCTTGGGTTTGGGCTAGGGTTAGGGTAAGGGTTAGGGTTAGGGCTAGGGATAAGATTAGGGTTAGGGTTTGGGTTAGCGTTTGCGTTAGCGCTAGCACTAGCACTAGAGCTAGGCCTGGGCTAGGTTTAGGGTTAGGGTTAGGGTTAGGACTAGGACTCGGACTAGGACTAGGACTAGGACTAGGACTATTAGTAGGACTAGGACTAGGACTACTTCTAGGGCTAGGGCTGTGCTAGGCCTAGGCCGAGGGCTAGGGCTGGGGGAGGATTAGGGTTATGGGTACGGCGAGGGCTAGGGTTAAGGGTAAGGTTAGGATTGGGCTAAAGCTAGTGCTAGTGCTAGGGTTAGGGGTAGGGTTAGGGTTACGGTTAGTGTTAGTGTTAGTGTTAGTGTTAGGTTTTAGGGCAAGGGTTAGGGCAAGGGCTAATACTGGGCAAATGTTAGGGTTTGGGCTAGGGCTAGGGTTAGGGCTAGGGCTAGGGCTTGGGCTAGGGCTAGGGCTAGGGCTAGGGCTAGGGCTAGGGCTAGGGTTTGGTTTAGGCCTAGGCCTAGTGCTAAGTCTAGGGCTAGGGCTAGGGATAGGTTTAGTGCTAGGGTTAGGGTTAGGGTTAGGCTTAGGGCTAGGGCTTGGGCTTGGGCTAGGTTTAGGTTTAGGGTTAGGGCTAGGGTTAGGGCTAGGGTTAGGGTTAGGATTAGGCCTAGGCCTAGTGCTACGATTATGGCTGTGGCTAAAGTTCGGGCTCGGGCTCGGGCTAGGATTGGGCTTAGGTCTAGGGATAGGTTTTGGGCTATTTCTACATCTACGGCCAGAGCAGGGCTAGGCTGAGGGTGAGGGTGAAGGTGAGGATTAGTGTTAGGGCTAGGGCTAGCGCTAGGCTTAGAGTTAGGGTTTGTGTTAGGGTTCCGGCTTGGGTTAGGGCTAGGCTTAGGCTTAGGCTTACGCTTAGGGTTAGGGTTAGGCCTAGTGCTACGGCTAGGGCTAGGGCTTAAGGTAGGGTCAGGGCTAGGACTAGGGAAGGGCTGCGGGTAGGGCTAGGGCTAGGACTAGGTCTAGGACTAGGATTAGGACTAGGACTAGGAGTAGGACTAGGACTAGGGTTGGGCTAGGGCTAGGGCTAGGGCTAGGGCTAGGGCTAGGGCTAGGGCTAGGGCTAGGGCTAGGGCTAGGGCTAGGGCTAGGGCTAGGGTCAGGGTTAGGATTAGGCCTAGGCCTAGGCCTAGGCCTAGTGCTCCGATTATGGCTATGGCTAAAGCTCGGGCGTGGGCTCGGGCTCGGGCTAGGATTAGGCGTAGGGCCAGGGTTAGGGTTAGGGCTATTGCTAGGACTAGGGCCAGTCCAGGGCTAGGGTTAGGGTGAGGGTGAAGGTGAGGATTAGTATTCGGGCTAGGGCTAGGGCTCGGGTTAGGCTTAGGACTAGGGCTAGGGCTAGGACTTGGCTTGGGCCAGGGTTAGGGATAGGGATAGGGTTAGGGCTAGCGATAAGATTAGGGTTAGGGTTAGGGTTAGGGTTGGAGTTTGCACTAGGGCTAGGGCTGGGCTACGGTTAGGGTTAGGACTAGGACTAGGACTAGGACTAGGACTAGGACTAGGACTTGGACTAGGACTAGGACTAGGACTAGGACTAGGACTAGGACTACTTCTAGGGTTAGGGCTATGGTAGGCCGAGGCCGAGGGCTAGGGCTGGGGCTAGGGGTAGGGTTAGGGGTATTTCGAGGGCAAGTGCTACGGCTAGGGTTAGGGTTAGGGTTAGGTTTTAGGGCCAGGGTTAGGGCTAGGGCTGGGCTAAGGTTAGGGTTTGGGTTATGGTGAGGGTGAGGGTTAGGGTTAGGGCGAGGGCGAGGGCGAGGGCTAATGTTAGGGTTACGGTCAAGGCGACGGGTTGAGCTAGGGCTCGATACAGGGCTGAGCTAGCGTGAGGGTGAGGGTGAGGGTGAGGGTGAGGGTGAGGGCTATGGCTTGGGCTAGGGCTAGGGCTAGGGCTAGGGCTAGGGCTAGGGCTAGGGCTAGGATTAGCGTTAGGGTTTGGTTTAGGCTTAGGCCTAGTGGTACGACTAGGGCTAGGGCTAGGGCTAGGGTTAGCCTTAGGGCTAGGGCTTGGGCTTGGGCTAGGGTTAGGGTAAGGGTTAGGGTTAGTTCTAGGGATAAGATTAGGGTTAGGGTTAGGACTAGGACTAGGACTATTAGTAGGACTAGGACTAGGACTAGGCCTACTTCTAGGGATAGGGCTGTGCTCGGCCTAGGCCGAGGGCTAGGGCTGGGGTAGGATTAGGGTTAGGGTTACGGCGAGGGCTAGGGCTAGGGTTAAGGTTAAAGTTAGGAATGGGCTAGGGCTAGTGCTAGGGCTAGGTTTAGGGTTAGGGTTATCGTTAGGGTTAGTGTTACTGTTAGGGTTAGTGTTAGGTTTTAGGGCAAGGGTTAGGGCTAGGGCTGGGTAAGGTTAGGATTTGGGTTAGGGTGAGGGTGAGGGTGAGGGAGAGGGAGAGGGTGAGGGTTAGGGCTAGGGCTAGGGCTAGGGCTATGATTGGGCAAAGGTTAGGGTTTGGGCTAAAGCTAGGGTTAGGGCTAGGGCTAGGGCTAGGGCTAGGGCTAGGGCTACGGCTAGGGCTAGGGCTACGGCTAGGGCTAGGGTTTGGTTTAGGCCTAGGCCTAGTGCTACGACTAGGGATAGAGCTAGGGATAGGGTTAGGTCTAGGGCTAGGGCTAGGGTTAGGCTTAGGGCTAGGGCTTGGGCTTGGGCTTGGGCTAGGTTTAGGTTTAGGGTTAGGGCTAGGGTTAGGGCTAGGGTTAGGGCTAGGGTTAGGGTTAGGGTTCGGATTAGGCCTAGGCCTAGTGCTACGATTATGCCTATGGCTAAAGCTCGGGCTCGGGCTCGGGCTCGGGCTAGGATTAGGTTTAGGTCTAGGGATAGGTTTCGGGCTATTTCTACATCTACGGGCAGAGCTGGGCTAGGCTGTGGGTGAGGGTGAAGGTGAGGGTTAGTGTTAGGGCTAGCGCTAGTGCTAGGCTTAGAGTTAGGGTTTGTGTTAGGGTTCCGGCTTGGGTTAGGGCTAGGGCTAAGGTTAGGCTTAGGCTTAGGCTTACGCTTAGGGTTAGGGTTAGGCCTAGTGCTACGGCTAGGGCTAGGGCTTAAGCTAGGGTCAGGGCTAGACCTAGGGAAGGGCTGCGGCTAGTGCTAGCACTAGGGCTAGGGTTAGGGTTAGGGCTAGTCCTAGGGCTAGGAATAGGAATAGGAATGGGATTAGGACAAGGGCTAGGACAAGGGCTAGGGCTAGGGCTAGGGCTAGGGCTAGGGCTAGGGCTAGGGCTAGGGCTAGAGCTAGGGCTAGGGCTAGGGCTAGGGCTAGGGTTAGGGTTAGGATTTGGATTAGGCCTAGGCCTAGCGCTACGATTATGGCTATGGCTAAAGCTCGGGTTAGGATTCGGCTAGTGCTAGTGCTAGTGCTAGGGCTAGGGTTAGGGTTAAGGTTAGTGTTAGGGTTAGGGCTAGGTTTTAGGGCGAGTGTTAGGGCTAGGGGTGGGTTAAGGTTAGGGCTAGGATTAGGGCTAGGGTTAGGGCTAGGCCGAGGGCTAGGGCTAGGGCTAGGGCTAGGGCTAGAGCTAGATTTGGGATAAGATTAGGGTTAGGGTTAGGGTTAGATTTTGCACTAGGGCTAGGGCTGGGCTAGGGTTAGGGTTAGGACTAGGACTAAGACTAGGACTAGGACTACTTCTAGGGCTAGGGCTATGCTAGGCCTAGGCCGAGGCCTAGGGCTGGGGCTAGGGGTAGGGGTAGGGGTACGGCGAGTGCTAGGGCTAGGGCTAGGGCTAGGGCTAGAGCTAGGGCTAGATCTAGGGATAAGATTAGGGTTAAGGTTAGGGTTAGATTTTGCACTAGGGCAAGGGCTGGGCTACGGTTATGGTTAGGGTTAGGACTAGGACTAAGACTAGGACTAGGACTAGGACTACTTCTAGGGCTAGGGCTATGCTAGGCCTAGGCCGAGGGCTAGGGCTAGAGCTAGGGCTAGGGCTAGGGCTAGGGCTAGGGCTAGGGCTAGGGCTAGATCTAGGCATAAGATTAGGGTTAGGGTTAGGGTTAGATTTTGCAGTAGGGCTAGGCCTGGGCTACGGTTAGGGTTAGGGTTAGGACTAGGACTAAGACTAGGACTAGGACTAGGAATACTTCTAGGGCTAGGGCTATGCTAGGCCTAGGCCGAGAGCTAGGGCTGGGGCTAGGGGTAGGGGTAGGGGTACGGCGAGGGCTAGGGATAGGGATAGGGATAGGGATAGGGATAGGGTTAAGCTTAAAGTTAGGATTGGCTAGTGCTAGTGCTAGGACTAGGGTTAGGGTTAAGTTTCGTGCTAGGGTTAGGGTTAGGGTTAGGTTTTAGGGCCAGGGTTAGGGCTCAGGCTGGGCTAAGGTTAGGGTTTGGGTTGGGGTGAGGGAGAGGGAGAGGGAGAGGAAGAGGGTTAGGGCTAGGGCTAGGGCGATGACTGGGCTAAGGTTAGGGTTTGGGTTAGGGTTAGGGTTAGGGTTAGGTTTAGGGTGAGGGTTAGGGCTAGGGCTAGGGCTACTGCTAGGGCTAGGGCTAGGGCTAGGGCTACGGCTACGGCTACGGCTAGGGCTAGGGCTAGGGCTAGGGCTAGGCTTAGGGCTAGGGCTAGGCTTAGGGTTACGGTCAGGGCGAGACGTTGGGCTAGGGCTAGATACAGGGCTGAGCTAGCGTGAGGGTGATGGTGATGGTGAGGGCTTGGGCTAGGGCTTGGGCTAGGGATAGGGATAGGGATAGGGATAGGGATAGGGATAGGGATAGGGATAGGGATAGGGATAGGGATAGGGATAGGGATAGGGATAGGGATAGGGATAGGGATAGGGATAGGGATAGGGATAGGGATAGGGATAGGGATAGGGATAGGGATAGGGATAGGGTATGGTTTAGGCTTAGGCCTAGTGGTACGACTAGGGCTAGGGCTAGGGTTAGGGTTAGGGTTTGGATTAGCGTTTGCGTTAGCGCTAGCACTAGAGCTAGGGCTGGGATAGGTTTAGGGTTAGGACTAGGACTAGGACTAGGACTAGGACTAGGACTATTTCTAGGGCTAGGGCTATGCTAGGCCTAGGCCGAGGGCTAGGGCTGGGGTAGGATTACATTTAGGGGTACGGCGAGGGCTAGGGCTAGGGCTAGGGCTAGGGTTAAGCTTAAGGTTAGGATTGGGCTAGTGCTAGTGCTAGTGCTTGGGCTAGGGTTAGTGTTAGTGTTAGGGTTAGGGTTAGTGTTAGTGTTAGGGTTAGTGTTAGTGTTAGGATGAGGGGGAGGGTCAGGGTCAGGGTGAGGGTGAGGGTTAGGGAGAGGGTGAGGGAGAGGGAGAGGGTGAGGGTTAGGGCTAGGGCTACGACTGGGCAAACGTTAGGGTTTGGGTTAGGGTTAGGATTACGGCTAGGGCTAGGGCTAGCCCTCGGCCTAGGCCTAGGCCTAGCCCTCTGCCTAGGCCTAGCATAGCCCTAGCCCTAGAAGTCGTCCTAGTCCTAGTCCTAGTCCTAGTTATAGACCTCACCCTAACCGTAGCCCAGCCCTAGCCCTAGTGCAAAATCTAACCCTAACACTAACCCTAATCTTATCCCTAGCCCTAACCCTAACCCTAACCCTGGCCCAAGCCCAAGCCCTAGCCATAGCCCTAACCCTAGCCCAAGCCCTAGCCCTAGCCCTAGCCCTAGCCCTAGCCCTAGCCCTAGCCCTAGCCCTAGCCCTAGCCCTAGCCCTAGCCCTAGCCCAAGCCCTAGCCCTAATCCTAACCCTCACCGTCTCCCTCACCCTAAACCTAGCCCTGGTCTGGCCCTAGTCCTAGCAATAGCCTTAACCCTAACCCTGGCCCTAAGCCTAATCCTAGTCCGAGCATTAGCCTGAGCCCGAGCTTTAGCCATAGCCGTCTTCGTAGCACTAGGCCAAGGCCTAGGCTTAATCCTAGCCCTAGCCCTAGCCCTAGCCCTAGCCCTAGCCCTCGGCCTAGCCCTCGGCCTAGCCCTAGCCCTAACCCTAGCCCTAACACTAACACTGACCTTAACCCTAACCCGAGCACTAGCACTAGCACTAGCACTAGCACTAGCACTAGCACTAGCCCAATCCTAATCTTAAGCTTATCCCTAGCCCTAGCCCTAGCCCAATTCCTCGCTGTACCCCTACCCCTGCCCCTTGCCCCAGCCCTAGCCCTCGGCCTAGGCCTAGCATAGCCCTAGCCCATGAAGTAGTCCTAGTCATAGTCCTAGTCCTAGTCCTAATCCTAGTCCTAGTCCTAGTCCTAGTCCTAGTCCTAGTCCTAGTCCTAGTCCTAGTCCTAGTCCTAGTCCTAGTCCTTGTCCTAGTCCTAGTCCTAGTCCTAGTCTTAGTCCTAGTCCTAGTCCTAGTCCTAGACCTAGTCCTAGTCCTAGTTCTAGTCCTAGTCCTAACCCTAACCGTAGCCCAGCCCTAGCTCTAGTGCAAACTCTAACCCTAACCCTAACCCTAATCTTATCCCTAGCCCTAACCCTAAACCTAATCCTTGCCCAAGCCCAAGCCCTAGCCTTAGCCATAAGCCTAGCCCTAGCCCTAGCCCTAGCCCTAATACTAACCCTCACATTCAACCTCACGCTACCGCTAACCGTGGCCTGGCCCTAGTCCTAGCAATAGCCTGAAACCTAACCCTAGACCTAAGCGTAATGCTAGCCCGAGCCCAAGCCCGAGCCCAAGCCCGAGCCGGAGCTTTACCCATAGCCATAAACATAGCACTAGGCCTAGGCCTAATCCTAACCCTAACCCTAGCCCTAGCCCTAGCCCTAGCCCCAGCCCTAGCCCTAGCCCTAGCCCTAGCCCTAGCCCTAGCCCTAGCCCTAGCCCTAGCCCTAGCCCTAGCCCTAGCCCTAGCCCTAGCCCTAGCCCTAGCCCTAGCCCTAGCCCTAGCCCTCGCCGTACCTCTAACCCTAATCCTGGCCCCAGCCCTAGCCCTCGGAATAGGCCTAGCATAGCCCTAGCCCTAGAAGTATTCCTAGTCCTAGTCCTAGTCCTAACCGTAACCCTAACCCTATCCCTAGTCGTACCACTAAGCCTAGGCCTAAACCAAACCCTAGCCCTAGCCCTAGCCCTAGCCCTAGCCCTAGCCCTAGCCCTAGCCCTAGCCCTAGCCCTAGCCCTAGCCCTAGCCCTAGCCCTAGCCCTAGCCCAAGCCCTAGCCCTAGCCCTTGCCCTCACCCTCATGCTAGCTCAGCCCTGATTCTAGCCCTAGCCCAAACATTCTCCCTAACCGTAACCAAAACCATAACCATAACCATAACACTAGCCCTGGCCCTGGCCCTAGCCCTAAGCCTAGCCCTAAGCCTAGCCCTAGCCCTAGCCCTAGCCCTAGCCCTAGACCTAGCCCTAGCCCTAGACCTAGCCCTTGCCCTAACCGTCACCCTCACCCTAATCCTAACCCTAACCGTAATCCTAAAGCTAACCCTAACTCAAACCCTAACCTTAGCCCAGCCCTACAACTAGCCCTAGCCCTAGCCCTAGCCCTAGCCCTAACCCTAACCCTAACCTAACCCTAACCCTAACCCTAAATCTAACCCTAACCCTAACCCTAACCCAAACCCTATCCTTAGCCCAGCCCTAGCCCTAGCCCTAGCCCTAGCCCTAGCCCTAGCCCTAGCCCTAGCCCTAGCCCTCACCCTCACCCTCTCCCTCTCCCTCTCCCTCTCCCTCACCCTGACCCTGACCCTCACCCTGACCCTGACCCTCACCCTAACCCTAACCCTAACACAAACCTTAACCTTAGCCCAGCCCAATCCCTAACCGTGGCCCTAAAACCTAACCCTAACCCTAACCCTAACCCTAACCCTAACCCTAGCCCTAGCCCTAGCCCTCACCCTCACCCTCACCCTCTCCCTCTCCCTCACCCTGACCCTGACCCTCACCCTAACCCTAACCCTAACACAAACCTTAACCTTAGCCCAGTCCAATCCCTAACCGTGGCCCTAAAACCTAACCCTAACCCTAACCCTAACCCTAACCCTAACCCTAACCCTAACCCTAACCCAAACCCAAACCCAAACCCTAACCTTAGCCCAGTCATCGCCCTAGCCCTAGCCCTAACCCTCTTCATCTCCCTCTCCCTCTCCCTCACCCCAACCCCAACCCTAACCTTAGCCCAGCCCTAGCCCTAACCCTGGCCCTAAAACCTAACCCTAACCCTAACCCTAACCTTAACCCTAACCCTAACCCTAACCCTAGTCCTAGCCCAAGCCCTCGCCCTAGCCCAAGCCCTGGCCCAAGCCCTCACCATCACCATCATCCTCACGCTAGCTCAGCCCGGTATCTAGCCCTAGCCCAACGAGTCGCCCTTACCGTAACCCTAAGCCTAGCCCTAGCCCTAGCCCTAGCCCTAGCCATCGCCGTACCTCTAACCCTAATCCTGGCCCCAGCCCTAGCCCTCGGAATAGGCCTAGCATAGCCCTAGCCCTAGAAGTATTCCTAGTCCTAGTCCTAGTCCTAACCCTAACCCTATCCCTAGTCGTACCACTAAGCCTAGGCCTAAACCAAACCCTAGCCCTAGCCCTAGCCCTAGCCCTAGCCCAAGCCCTAACCCTAGCCCTAGCCCTAGCCCTAGCCCTAGCCCTAGCCCAAGCCCTAGCCCTAGCCATTGCCCTCACCCTCATGCTAGCTCAGCCCTGATTCTAGCCCTAGCCCAAACCGTCTCCCTAACCGTAACCGTAACCATAACCATAACCATAACCATAACCAAAACACTAGCCCTGGCCCTGGCCCTCGACCTAAGCCTAGCCCTAAGCCTAGCCCTAGCCCTAGCCCTAGCCCTAGCCCTTGCCCTAACCGTCACCCTCACCCTAATCCTAAACCTAACCGTAATCCTAAAGCTAACCCTAACTCAAACCCTAACCTTAGCCCAGCCCTACAACTAGCCCTAGCCCTAGCCCTAGCCCTAGCCCTAACCCTAACCCTAACCCTAACCCTAAATCTAACCCTAACCCTAACCCTAACCCAAACCCTATCCTTAGCCCAGCCCTAGCCCTAGCCCTAGCCCTAGCCCTAGCCCTAACCCTCACCCTCACCCTCACTCTCTCCCTCTCCCTCTCCCTCTCCCTCTCCCTCACCCTGACCCTGACCCTGACCCTCACCCTGACCCTCACCCTCACCCTAACCCTAACCCTAACCCAAACCTTAACCTTAGCCCAGCCCAATCCCTAACCGTGGCCCTAAAACCTAACCCTAACCCTAACCGTAACCCTAGTCCTAGCCCTCGCCCTAGCCCTCGCCCAAGCCCTAGCCCAAGCCCAAGCCCTCACCCTCACCATCACCCTCACGCTAGCTCAGCCCTGTATCTAGACCTAGCCCAACGAGTCGCCCTTACCGTAACCCTAAGCCTAGCCCTAGCCCTAGCCCTAGCCCTAGCCCTAGCCCTAACCCTAACCCTCACCCTAAACCTAACCCTAACCCTAACCCTAACCCAAACCCTAACCTTAGCCCAGTCAGCGCCCTAGCCCTAGCCCTAACCCTCTTCATCTCCCTCTCCCTCTCCCTCTCCCTCACCCAACCCAAACCCTAACCTTAGCCCAGCCCTAGCCCTAACCCTGGCCCCAAAACCTAACACTAACCCTAACACTAACACTAACCTTAACCCTAACCCTAGTCCTAGCATTAGCACTAGCCCAATCCTAACTTTAAGCTTAACCCTAGCCCTAGCCCTAGCCCTAGCACTCGCCGTACCCCTACCCCTACCCCTAGCCCCAGCCCTAGGCCTCGGCCTAGGCCTAGCATAGCCCTACCCCTAGAAGTAGTCCAAGTCCTAGTCCTAGTCCTAGTCCTAGTCCTAGTCCTAGTCCTAGTCCAAGTCCTAGTCTTAGTCCTAGTCCTAGTCCTAACCCTAACCCTAACCGTAGCCCAGCCCTAGCCCTAGTGCAAAATCTAACCCTAACCCTAACCTAACCCTAATCTTATCCCTAGATCTAGCCCTAGCCCTAGCCCTAGCCCTAGCCCTAGTGCATGGCCTAGTCCTAGTCCTAGCGCTCGTCCTAGCCCTAATCCTAGCCCTAATCCTAGCCCTAACCTTAGCCCAGCACTTGCCCTAACTCTGGCCCTAAAACCTAGCCCTAACCCTAACACTAACACTAACCTTAACCCTAACCCTAGCACTAGCACTAACACTAGCCCTAGCCCAATCCTAACCCGAGCTTTAGACATAGCCATAATCCTAGCGCTAGGCCTAGGCCTAGGCCTAATCCTAACCCTAACCCTAGCCCTAGCCCTAGCCCTAGCCCTAGCCCTAGCCCTAGCCCTAGCCCTAGCCCTAGTCCTAATCCCAGTCCTAGTCCTATTCCTAGCCCTAGGCCTAGCCCTAACCCTAGCCCTAGCCCTAGCCCTAGCCACAGCCCTTCCCTAGGCCTAGCCCTGACCCTAGCTTAAGCCCTAGCCCTAGCCGTAGCACTAGGCCTAACCCTAACCCTAAGCGTAAGCCTAAGTGTAAGCCTAACCCTAGCCCTAACCCAAGCCGGAACCCTAACACAAACCCTAACTCTAAGCCTAGCCATAGCCCTACCCTAACACTAACCCTCACCTTCACCCTCACCCTCAGCCTAGCCCTGCTCTGGCCGTAGATGTAGAAGTAGCCCGAAACCTATCCCTAGACCTAAGCCTAATCCTAGCCCGAGCCCGAGCCCGAGCCGGAGCTTTAGCCATAGCCATAATCGTAGCACTAGGCCTAGGCCTAATCCTAACCCTAACCCTAGCCCTAACCCTAGCCCTAACCCTAAACCTAAACCTAGCCCAAGCCCAAGCCCAAGCCCTAGCCCTAAGCCTAAGCCTAACCCTAGCCCTAACCCTATCCCTATCCCTAACCCTAGTCGTAGCACTAGGCCTAGGCCTAAACCAAACCCTAGCCCTAGCCCTAGCCCTAGCCCTAGCCCAAGCCCTAGCCCTAGCCCTAGCCCTAGCCCTAACCCTAGCCCTAGCCCTAGCCCTTGCCCTCACCCTCATGCTACCTCAGACCTGGCTCTAGCCCTAGCCCAACCCGTCGCCCTAACCGTAACCATAACACTAGCTCTAGCCCTAGCCCTAAGCCTAGCCCTAAGCCTAGCCCTAGCCCTAGCCCTAGCCCTAACACTAACCCTAACCCTAACTCTAACCCAAACCCTAACCTTTGCCCAGTCATAGCCCTAGCCCTAACCCTCACCCTAACCCTCTCCCTCACCCTCACCCTCACCCTCACCCTCACCCTCACCCTCACCCAAACCCTAACGTTACTCAGCCCTAGCCCTAACCCTTGCCCTAAAACCTAACCCTAACCCTAACACAAACCCTAACGCTAACGCTAACCCTAACCCTAGCACTAGCCCTAGCCCAATCCTAACCTTAACCTTAACCCTAGCCCTAGCCCTCGCCGTACCCCTACCCCTAATCCTACCCCAGCCCTAGCCCTCGGCCTATGCCTAGCACAGCCTTAGCCCTAGAAGTAGTCCTAGTCCTAGTCCTAGTCCTAATCCTAGTCCTAACCCTAACCCTAAACCTAGTCCAGGCCTAGCTCTAGTGCTAGAGCTAGCGCTAACGCTAACGCTAAACCAAACCCTTATCCTAATCTTATACCTAGTGGGAGGAGTTAGTCAGTTCCAGCTTGGGTGAAGTGGAAGCAGGAGCTTTTCTCAGAGCACACGGCGAGAGATAGAAACAGGAAGTTTTTCTCAGAGCACACGGCGTGAGATAGAAACAGGAAGTTTTTCTCAGAGCACACGGCGTGTGATAGAAACAGGAAGTTTTTCTCAGAGCACACGGCGTGAGATAGAAACAGGAAGTTTTTCTCAGAGCACACGGCGTGAGATAGAAACAGGAAGTTTTTCTCAGAGCACACGGCGTGAGATAGGAACAGGAAGTTTTTCTCAGAGCACACGGCGTGAGATAGAAACAGGAAGTTTTTCTTAGAGCACACGGCGTGAGGTAGAAGCTTTCTCAGACCAATCAGAGCAGCGGACCAATAGGAATTAGCCACACCCTCAGGGAGGAGGAGTTACTCTGCTCAGCAGGGCTTAAATAGAAGCTCAAGTGGGAGGAGTTAGTCAGTTCCAGCTTGGGTGAAGTGAAAGCAGGAGCTTTTCTCAGAGCACACGGCGAGAGATAGAAACAGGAAGTTTTTCTCAGAGCACACGGCGTGAGATAGAAACAGGAAGTTTTTCTCAGAGCACACGGCGTGTGATAGAAACAGGAAGTTTTTCTTAGAGCACACGGCGTGAGGTAGAAGCTTTCTCAGACCAATCAGAGCAGCGGACCAATAGGAATTAGCCACACCCTCAGGGAGGAGGAGTTACTCTGCTCAGCAGGGCTTAAATAGAAGCTCAAGTGGGAGGAGTTAGTCAGTTCCAGCTTGGGTGAAGTGAAAGCAGGAGCTTTTCTCAGAGCACACGGCGAGAGATAGAAACAGGAAGTTTTTCTCAGAGCACACGGCGTGAGATAGAAACAGGAAGTTTTTCTCAGAGCACACGGCGTGAGATAGAAACAGGAAGTTTTTCTCAGAGCACACGGCGTGAGATAGAAACAGGAAGTTTTTCTCAGAGCACACGGCGTGTGATAGAAACAGGAAGTTTTTCTCAGAGCACACGGCGTGAGATAGAAACAGGAAGTTTTTCTCAGAGCACACGGCGTGAGATAGAAACAGGAAGTTTTTCTCTGAGCACACGGCGTGAGATAGAAACAGGAAGTTTTTCTCAGAGCACACGGCGTGAGATAGAAACAGGAAGTTTTTCTCAGAGCACACGGCGTGTGATAGAAACAGGAAGTTTTTCTCAGAGCACACGGCGTGAGATAGAAACAGGAAGTTTTCTCAGAGCACACGGCGTGAGATAGAAACAGGAAGTTTTTCTCAGAGCACACGGCGTGAGATAGGAACAGGAAGTTTTTCTCAGAGCACACGGCGTGAGATAGAAACAGGAAGTTTTTCTCAGAGCACACGGCGTGAGATAGGAACAGGAAGTTTTTCTCAGAGCACACGGCGTGAGATAGAAACAGGAAGTTTTTCTTAGAGCACACGGCGTGAGGTAGAAGCTTTCTCAGACCAATCAGAGCAGCGGACCAATAGGAATTAGCCACACCCTCAGGGAGGAGGAGTTACTCTGCTCAGCAGGGCTTAAATAGAAGCTCAAGTGGGAGGAGTTAGTCAGTTCCAGCTTGGGTGAAGTGAAAGCAGGAGCTTTTCTCAGAGCACACGGCGAGAGATAGAAACAGGAAGTTTTTCTCAGAGCACACGGCGTGAGATAGAAACAGGAAGTTTTTCTCAGAGCACACGGCGTGTGATAGAAACAGGAAGTTTTTCTTAGAGCACACGGCGTGAGGTAGAAGCTTTCTCAGACCAATCAGAGCAGCGGACCAATAGGAATTAGCCACACCCTCAGGGAGGAGGAGTTACTCTGCTCAGCAGGGCTTAAATAGAAGCTCAAGTGGGAGGAGTTAGTCAGTTCCAGCTTGGGTGAAGTGAAAGCAGGAGCTTTTCTCAGAGCACACGGCGAGAGATAGAAACAGGAAGTTTTTCTCAGAGCACACGGCGTGAGATAGAAACAGGAAGTTTTTCTCAGAGCACACGGCGTGAGATAGAAACAGGAAGTTTTTCTCAGAGCACACGGCGTGAGATAGAAACAGGAAGTTTTTCTCAGAGCACACGGCGTGTGATAGAAACAGGAAGTTTTTCTCAGAGCACACGGCGTGAGATAGAAACAGGAAGTTTTTCTCAGAGCACACGGCGTGAGATAGAAACAGGAAGTTTTTCTCTGAGCACACGGCGTGAGATAGAAACAGGAAGTTTTTCTCAGAGCACACGGCGTGAGATAGAAACAGGAAGTTTTTCTCAGAGCACACGGCGTGTGATAGAAACAGGAAGTTTTTCTCAGAGCACACGGCGTGAGATAGAAACAGGAAGTTTTTCTCAGAGCACACGGCGTGAGATAGAAACAGGAAGTTTTTCTCAGAGCACACGGCGTGAGATAGGAACAGGAAGTTTTTCTCAGAGCACACGGCGTGAGGTAGAAGCTTTCTCAGACCAATCAGAGCAGCGGACCAATAGGAATTAGCCACACCCTCAGGGAGGAGGAGTTACTCTGCTCAGCAGGGCTTAAATAGAAGCTCAAGTGGGAGGAGTTAGTCAGTTCCAGCTTGGGTGAAGTGAAAGCAGGAGCTTTTCTCGGAGCACACGGTGAGAGATAGAAGCAGGAACCTTTTCTCGGAGCACACGGCGAGAGATAGAAGCAGGAACCTTTACTCAGAGCACATGGCGAGAGATAGGGTTTGGGTGAGGGTGAGGGTGAGGGAGAGGGTGAGGGTGAGGGTTAGGGCTAGGGCTATGACTGGGCAAAGGTTAGGGTTTGGGTTAGAGTTAGGGTTAGGGTTAGGGCTAGGGCTAGGGCTAGGCTTAGGGCTAGGCTTAGGGCTAGGGCTAGAGCTAGTGTTATGGTTACGGTTAGGGCGACGGGTTGGGCTAGGGCTAGAGCCAGGGCTGAGGTAGCATGAGGGTGAGGGCAAGGGATAGGGCTAGGGCTAGGGCTAGGGCTAGGGCTAGGGCTAGGGCTAGGGCTTGGGCTAGGGCTAGGGCTAGGGCTAGGGCTAGGGTTTGGTTTAGGCCTAGGCCTAGTGCTACGACTAGGGTTAGGGATAGGGATAGGGATAGGGTTAGGGCTAGGGTTAGGCTTAGGCTTAGGGCTAGGTCTTGGGCTTGGGCTAGTTTTAGGTTTAGGGTTAGGGCTAGGGTTAGGGCTAGGGTTAGGGTTAGGATTAGGCCTAGGCCTAGTGCTACGATTATGGCTATGGCTAAAGCTCGGGCTCGGGCTCGGGCTCGGGCTAGGATTAAGCTTAGGTCTAGGGATAGGTTTCGGGCTACTTCTACATCTACGGCCAGAGCAGGGCTAGGCTGAGGGTGAGGGTGAAGGTGAGGGTTAGTGTTAGGGCTAGGGCTAGGGCTAGGCTTAGAGTTAGGGTTTGTGTTAGGGTTCCGGCTTGGGTTAGGGCTACGGTTAGGCTTACGCTTAGGCTTACGCTTAGGGTTAGGGTTAGGCCTAGTGCTACGGCTAGGGCTAGGGCTTAAGCTAGGGTCAGGGCTAGGCCTAGGGAAGGGCTGTGGCTAGGGCTAGGGCTAGGGCTAGGGTTAGGGTTAGGGCTAGAGCTAGGCCTAGGGCTAGGAATAGGACTAGGACTGGGATTAGGACTAGGACTAGGGCTAGGGCTAGGGCTAGGGCTAGGGCTAGGGTGAGGGCTAGGGCTAGGGCTAGGGCTAGGCCTAGGGCTAGGGTTAGGGTTAGGGTTAGGATTAGGCCTAGGCCTAGCGCTACGATTATGGCTATGTCTAAAGCTCGGGTTAGGATTGGGCTAGGGCTAGTGTTAGTGCTAGTGCTAGGGTTAGGGTTAAGGTTAGTGTTATGGTTAAGGTTAGGGCTAGGTTTTAGGGCCAGAGTTAGGGCTAGGGCTGGGCTAAGGTTAGGGCTAGGATTAGGGCTAGGATTAGGGCTAGGGCGAGGGCTAGGACTAGGACTAGGACTTGCACTAGTGCTAGGGCTAGGGCTAGGGCTAGCGCTAGGGCTAGATCTAGGGATAAGATTAGGGTTAGGTTAGGGTTAGGGTTAGATTTTGCACTAGGGCTAGGGCTGGGCTACGGTTAGGGTTAGGGTTAGGACTAGGACTAAGACTAGGACTTGGATTAGGACTAGGACTAGGACTAGGACTAGGACTAGGACTAGGACTAGGACTAGGACTAGGACTACTTCTAGGGGTAGGGCTATGCTAGGCCTAGGCCGAGGCCTAGGGCTGGGGCTAGGGGTAGGGGTACGGCGAGTGCTAGGGCTAGGGCTAGGGCTAGGTTTAAGCTTAAAGTTAGGATTGGGCTAGTGCTAATGCTAGAACTAGGGTTAGGGTTAAGGTTAGTGTTAGTGTTAGGGTTAGTGTTAGGTTTTGGGGCCAGGGTTAGGGCTAGGGCTAGGCTAAGGTTAGGGTTTGGGTTGGGTGAGGGAGAGGGAGAGGGAGAGGGAGATGAAGAGGGTTACGGCTAGGGCTAGGGCGATGACTGGGCTAAGGTTAGGGTTTGGGTTAGGGTTTGGGTTAGGGTTAGGTTTAGGGTGAGGGTTAGGGGTAGGGCTAGGGCTAGGGCTAGGGCTAGGGCTAGGGCTAGGCTTAGGGTTACGGTAAGGGCGACTCGTTGGGCTAGGGCTAGATACAGGGCTGAGCTAGCGTGAGGGTGATGGTGATGGTGAGGGCTTGGGCTAGGGCTTGGGCGAGGGCGAGGGCGAGGGCTAGGACTAGGGTTAGGGTTAGGGTTAGGTTTTAGGGCCATGGTTAGGGATTGGGCTGGGCTAAGGTTAACGTTTGGGTTAGGGTGAGGGTGAGGGTGAGGGTGAGGGTGAGGGTGAGGGTGAGGGTGAGGGTCAGGGTGAGGGAGAGGGAGAGGGAGAGGGAGAGGGAGAGGGAGAGGGAGAGGGTGAGGGTGAGGGTGAGGGCTAGGGTTAGGGCTAGGGCTATGGCTGGGCTAAGGATAGGGTTTGGGTTAGGGTTAGGTTTAGGGTTAGATTTAGGGTTAGGGTTAGGGTTAGGGCTAGGCCTAGGGCTAGGGCTAGGGCTAGTTGTAGGGCTGGGCTAAGGTTAACATTTGGGTTAGGGTGAGGGTGAGGGTGAGGGTGAGGGTGAGGGTGAGGGTCAGGGTCAGGGTGAGGGAGAGGGAGAGGGAGAGGGAGAGGGAGAGGGAGAGGGAGAGGGTGAGGGTGAGGGTGAGGGCTAGGGTTAGGGCTAGGGCTATGGCTGGGCTAAGGATAGGGTTTGGGTTAGGGTTAGGTTTAGGGTTAGATTTAGGGTTAGGGTTAGGGTTAGGGCTAGGGCTAGGGCTAGGGCTGAGCTAGCATGAGGGTGAGGGCAAGGGCTAGGGCTAGGGCTTGGGCTTGGGCTAGGGCTAGGGCTAGGGCTAGGGTTTGGTTTAGGCCTAGGCTTAGTGGTACGACTAGGGATAGGGTTAGGGTTAGGACTAGGACTAGGACTAGGAATACTTCTAGGGCTAGGGCTATGCTAGGCCTATTCCGAGGGCTAGGGCTGGGGCCAGGATTAGGGTTAGAGGTACGGCGAGGGCTAGGGCTAGGGCTAGGGCTAGGGCTAGGGCTAGGCTTAGGGTTACGGTAAGGGCGACTCGTTGGGCTAGGGCTAGATATAGGGCTGAGCTAGCGTGAGGGTGATGGTGATGGTGAGGGCTTGGGCTAGGGCTTGGGCGAGGGCGAGGGCGAGGGCTAGGACTAGGGTTATGGTTAAGGTTAGGGTTAGGGTTAGGTTTTAGGGCCAGGGTTAGGGCTAGGGCTGGGCTAAGGTTAGGGTTTGGGTTGGGGGGAGGGAGAGGGAGAGGGAGAGGGAGATGAAGAGGGTTAGGGCTAGGGCTAGGGCGATGACTGGGCTAAGGTTAGGGTTTGGGTTTGGGTTAGGGTTAGGGTTAGGGTTAGGGTTAGGTTTTAGGGCCACGGTTAGGGATTGGGCTGGGCTAAGGTTAAGGTTTGGGTTAGGGTTAGGGTTAGGGTTAGGGTGAGGGTCAGGGTCAGGGTCAGGGTGAGGGTCAGGGTGAGGGTCAGGGTCAGGGTCAGGGTGAGGGAGAGGGAGAGGGTGAGGGTGAGGGTGAGGGCTAGGGCTAGGGCTAGGGCTAGGGCTGGGCTAAGGATAAGGTTTGGGTTAGGGTTAGGGTTAGGGTTAGGGTTAGGGTTAGATTTAGGGTTAGGGTTAGGGTTAGGGCTAGGGCTAGGGCTAGGGCTAGGGCTAGAGCTAGTTGTAGGGCTGGGCTAAGGTTAGGGTTTGAGTTAGGGTTAGCTTTAGGATTACGGTTAGGTTTAGGATTAGGGTGAGGGTGACGGTTAGGGCAAGGGCTAGGGCTAGGGCTAGGGCTAGGCTTAGGGCTAGGCTTAGGGCTAGGGCCAGGGCCAGGGCTAGTGTTATGGTTATGGTTACGGTTAGGGAGACGGTTTGGGCTAGGGCTAGAATCAGGGCTGAGCTAGCATGAGGGTGAGGGCAAGGGCTAGGGCTAGGGCTTGGGCTAGGGCTAGGGCTAGGGCTAGGGCTAGGGCTAGGGCTAGGGCTAGGGTTTGGTTTAGGCCTAGGCTTAGTGGTACCACTAGGGATAAGGTTAGGGTTAGGACTAGGACTAGGACAAGGAATACTTCTAGGGCTACGGCTATGCTAGGCCTATTCCGAGGGCTAGGGCTGGGGCCAGGATTAGGGTTAGAGGTACGGCGAGGGCTAGGGCTAGGGCTAGGGCTAGGGCTAGGGCTAGGGCTAGGGCTAGGGCTAGGGCTACCGCTAGGGCTAGGGTTAGGGTTAGGGTTAGGATTAGGCCTAGGCCTAGTGCTATGTTTATGGCTATGGGTAAAGCTCCGGCTCGGGCTTGGGCTCGGGCTTGGCCTCGGGCTAGCATTACGCTTAGGTCTAGGGTTAGGTTTCAGGCTATTGCTAGGACTAGGGCCAGGCCACGGCTAGCGGTAGCGTGAGGGTGAATGTGAGGGTTAGTATTAGGGCTAGGGCTAGGGCTAGGGCTAGGGCTAGGGCTAGGGCTAGGGCTAGGGCTAGGGCTAGGGCTAGGGCTAGGCTTATGGCTAAGGCTAGGGCTTGGGCTTGGGCTTGGGCCAGGGTTAGGTTTAGAGTTAGGGCTAGGGATAAGATTAGGGTTAGGGTTAGGGTTAGAGTTTGCACTAGAGCTAGGGCTGGGCTACGGTTAGGGTTAGGACTAGGACTAGAACTAGGACTAGGACTAGGACTAGGACTAGGACTAGGACTACGACTAGGACTAGGACTAGGACTAGGATTAGGACTAGGACTAGGACTGGGATTAGGACTAGGACTAGGACTAGGACTACTTCTTGGGCTAGGGCTATGCTAGGCCTAGGCCGAGGGCTAGGGCTGGGGCAAGGGGCAGGGGTAGGGGTACAGCGAGGAATTGGGCTAGGGCTAGGGCTAGGGATAAGCTTAAGATTAGGATTGGGCTAGGGCTAGTGCTAGTGCTAGTGCTAGTGCTAGAGCTAGTGCTAGTGCTAGTGCTAGGGTTAGGGTTAGGGTTAAGGTCAGTGTTAGGGTTAGGGCTAGGGTTAGGGCTAGGGCTAGGCCGAGGGCTAGGCCGAGGGCTAGGGCTAGGGCTAGGGCTAGGGTTAGGGCTAGGATTAAGCCTAGGCCTTGGCCTAGTGCTACGAAGACGGCTATGGCTAAAGCTCGGGCTCAGGCTAATGCTCGGGCTCGGATTAGGATTAGGCTTAGGGCCAGGGTTAGGGTTAAGGGTATTGCTAGGACTAGGGCCAGACCAGGGGTAGGTTTAGGGTGAGGGAGACGGTGAGGGTTAGGATTAGGGCTAGGGCTTGGGCTAGGGCTAGGGCTAGGGCTAGGGCTTGGGCTAGGGCTAGGGCTAGGGCTAGGGCTTGGGCTTGGGCCAGGGTTAGGGTTAGGGTTAGGGCTAGGGATAAGATTAGGGTTAGTGTTAGGGTTAGATTTTGCACTAGGGCTAGGGATGGGCTACGGTTAGTGTGAGGTCTATAACTAGGACTAGGACTAGGACTAGGACGACTTCTAGGGCTAGGGCTATGCTAGGCCTAGGCAGAGGGCTAGGCCTAGGCCTAGGCCGAGGGCTAGGCCTAGCCCTAGCCGTAATCCTAACCCTAACCCAAACCCTAACGTTTGCCCAGTCGTAGCCCAAGCCCTAACCCTCACCCTCACCCTCTCCCTCACCCTCTCCCTAACCCACACCCTCACCCTGACCCTGACCCTCCCCCTCATCCTAACACTAACACTAACCCTAACACTAACCCTAACCCTAACCCTAACCCTAACCCTAACACTAACACTAACCCTAGCCCAAGCACTAGCACTAGCCCAATCCTAACATTAAGCTTAACCCTAGCCCTGGCCCTCGCCCTAGCCCTCGCCGTACCCCTAAATGTAATCCTACCCCAGCCCTAGCCCTCGGCCTAGGCCTAGCATAGCCCTAGCCCTAGAAATAGTCCTAGTCCTAGTCCTAGTCCTAGTCCTAGTCCTAACCCTAAACCTAGCCCAGCCCTAGCTCTAGTGCTAGCGCTAACGCTAACGCTAATCCAAACCCTAACCCTAACCCTAGCCCTAGCCCTAGTCGTACCACTAGGCCTAAGCCTAAACCATACCCTATCCCTATCCCTATCCCTATCCCTATCCCTATCCCTATCCCTAGCCCTAGCCCTTGCCCTAGCCCTAGCACTACCCCAAGCCCTAGCCCAAGCCCTCACCATCACCCTCGCGCTAGCTCAGCCCTGTATCTAGCCCTAGCCCAACGTGTCGCCCTGACCGTAACCCTAAGCCTAGCCCTAGCCCTAAGCCTAGCCCTAGCCCTAGCCCTAGCCCTAGCCCTAGCCCTAGCCCTAGCCCTAGCCGTAGCCCTAGCCCTAGCCCTAGCCCTAACCCTCACCCTAAACCTAACCCTAACCCTAACCCTAACCCAAACCCTAACCTTAGCCCAGTCATCGCCCTAGACCTAGACCTAACCCTCTTCCTCTCCCTCTCCCTCTCCCTCACCCCAACCCCAACCCTAACCTTAGCCCAGCCCAAGCCCTAACCCTGGCCCTAAAACCTATCCCTAACCCTAACCCTAACACGAAACGTAACCCTAACCCTAGTCCTAGCACTAGCACTAGCCCAATCCTAACTTTAAGCTTAACCCTATCCCTATCCCTATCCCTATCCCTAGCCCTAGCCCTCGCCGTACCCCTACCCCTACCCCTAGCCCCAGCCCTAGCTCTCGGCCTAGGCGTAGCATAGCCCTAGCCCTAGAAGTATTCCTAGTCCTAGTCCTAGTCTTAGTCCTAGTCCTAACCCTAACCCTAACCGTAGACCAACCCTAGCCCTACTGCAAAATCTAACCCTAACCCTAACCCTAATCTTATGGCTAGATCTAGCCCTAGCCCTAGCCCTAGCCCAAGCCCTAGCCCTAGCCCTTGCCCTAGCTCTAGCCCTAGCCCTCGGCCTAGGCCTAGCATAGCCCTAGCCTAGAAGTAGTCCTAGTCCTAGTCCTAGTCCTAGTCTTAGTCCTAGTCCTAACCCTAAACCTAACCGTAGCCCAGCCCTTGCCCTAGTGCAAAATCTAACCCTAACCCTAACCCTAATCTTATCCCTTGATCTAGCCCTACCTCTAGCCCTAGCCCTAGCCCTAGCCCTCGCCGTACCCCTACCCCTACCCCTAGCCCCAGCCCTAGGCCTCGGCCTAGGCCTAGCATAGCCCTAGCCCTAGAAGTAGTCCTAGTCCTAGTCCTAGTCTTAGTCCTAGTCCTAACCCAAACCGTACCCCAGCCCTAGCCCTAGTGCAAAATCTAACCCCAACCCTAACCCTAATCTTATCCCAAATCTAGCCCTAGCCCTAGCCCTAGCCCTAGCCCTAGCCCTAGCCCTCGGCCTAGCCGTAACCCTAGCCCTAATCCTAGCCCTAACCTTAACCCACCCCTAGCCCTAACACTCGCCCTAAAACCTAGCCCTAACCCTAACACTAACCTTAACCCTAACCCTAGCACTAGCACTAGCTGAATCCTAACCCGAGCTTTAGCCATAGCCATAATCGTAGCGCTAGGCCTAGGCCTAATCCAAATCCTAACCCTAACCCTAGCCCTAGCCCTAGCCCTTGTCCTAGTCCTAGTCCTAATCCCATTCCTAGTCCTATTCCTAGCCCTAGGACTAGCCCTAACCCTAACCCTAGCCCTAGCGCTAGCCCTAGCCGCAGCCCTTCCCTAGGCCTAGCCCTGACCCTACCTTAAGCCCTAGCCCTAGCCGTAGCACTAGGCCTAACCCTAACCCTAAGCGTAAGCCTAAGCCTAAGCCTAAGCCTAGCCCTAGCCCTAACCCAAGCCGGAACCCTAACACAAACCATAACTCTAAGCCTAGCCCTAGCGCTAGCCCTAACACTAACCCTCACCTTCACCCTCACCCACAGCCTAGCCCAGCTCTCCCGTAGATGTAGAAATAGCCCGAAACCTATCCCTAGACCTAAGCCTAATCCTAGCCCGAGCCCAAGCCCGAGCCCGAGCCTGAGCTTTAGCCATAGCCATAATCGTAGCACTAGGCCTAGGCCTAAACCGAACCCTAAGCCTAGCAATAACCCTAAACCTAAACCTAAACCTAAACCTAAACCTAAACCTAGCCCAAGCCCAAGCCCAAGCCCAAGCCCTAGCCCTAAGCCTAACCCTAGCCCTAGCCCTAGCCCTAACCCTATCCCTATCCCTATCCCTATCCCTAGTCGTAGCACTAGGCCTAGGCCTAAACCAAACCCTAGCCCTAGCCCTAGCCGTAGCCCTAGCCCTAGCCCTAGGCCTAGCCCTAGCCCTAGCCCTAGCCCTAGCCCTAGCCCTAGCCCTAGCCCTAACCCTAGCCCTAGCCCAAACCCTAACCTTTGCCCAATCATAGCCCTAGCCCTAGCCCTAACCCTCACCCTCTCCCTCACCCTCACCCTAACCCTAACCCAAATCCTAACCTTACCCAGCCCTAGCCCTAACCCTTGCACTAAAACCTAACACGAACACTAACAGTAACACTAACCCTAACGATAACCCTAACCCTAAACCTAGCCCTAGCACTAGCCCTAGCCCAATCCTAACTTTAACCTTAAACCTAGCCCTAGCCCTCGCCGTACCCCTAACCCTAATCCTACCCCAGCCCTAGCCCTCGGCCTAGGCCTAGCACAGCCCTATCCCTAGAAGTAGTCCTAGTCCTAGTCCTAGTCCTACTAATAGTCCTAGTCCTAGTCCTAACCCTAACCCTAATCTTATCCCTAGAACTAACCCTAACCCTTACCCTAACCCTAGCCCAAGCCCAAGCCCTAGCCCTAAGGCTAACCCTAGCCCTAGCCCTAGCCCTAGTCGTACCACTAGGCCTAAGCCTAAACCAAACCCTAACGCTAATCCTAGCCCTAGCCCTAGCCCTAGCCCTATCCCTAGCCCAAGCCATAGCCCTCACCCTCACCCTCACCCTCACGCTAGCTCAGCCCTGTATCGAGCCCTAGCTCAACCTGTCGCCTTGACCGTAACCCTAACATTAGCCCTCGCCCTCGCCCTCGCCCTCGCCCTCACCCTCGCCCTAGCCCTCACCCTAACCCTCACCCTCACCCTAACCCAAACCCTAACCTTAGCCCAGCCCTAGCCCTAACCCTGGCCCTAAAACCTAACCCTAACCCTAACCCTAACCCTAGCCGTAGCACTTGCCCTCGAAGTACCCCTAACCCTACCCCTAGCCCCAGCCCTAGCCCTCGGCCTCGGCCTAGCATAGCCCTAACCCTAGAAATAGTCCTAGTCCTAGAGCTAGTCCTAGTCCAAGTCCTAGTCCTAGTCCTAGTCCTAGTCCTAGTCCTAGTCCTCGTCCTAGTCCTAACCCTAACCATAGCCCAGCCCTAGCCCTAGTGCAAACTCTAACCCTAACCCTAACCCTAACCCTAACCCTAATCTTATCCCTAGCCGTAACCCTATCCCTAACCCTAACCCTGGCCCAAGCCAAGTCCAAGCCCTAGCCCTAGTCCTAAGCCTAACCCGAGCCCTAGCCCTAGCCCTAATACTAATCCTCACCTTCACCCTCACCCTAACCCTAGCTCTGGCCTGGCCCTAGTCCTAGCAATAGCCCTAACCCTAATCCTGGCCCTACGCCTAATCCTAGCCCGAGCCCGAGCCCACGCCCGAGCTTTAGCCATAGCCATAATCGGAGCACTAGGCCTAGCCCTAGCCCTAGCCCTAGCCCTAGCCCTAGTCCTAGCCCTAGCCCAACCCTAGTCCTAGTCCTACTCCTAGTCCTAGTCCTAATCCTAGTGCTAGACCTAGTCCTAGCCCTAGCCCTACCCGCAGCCCTTCCCTAGTCCTAGCCCTGACCCTACCTTAAGCCCTAGCCCTAGCCGTAGCACTAGGCCTAACCCTAACCCTAAGCGTAAGCCTAAGCCTAAGCCTAGCCCTAACCCAAGCCGGAACCCTAACACAAACCCTAACTCTAAGCCTAGCGCTAGCCCTAGCCCTAACACTAATCCTCACCTTCACCCTCACCCTCAGCCTAGCCCTGCTCTGGCCGTAGATGTAGAAATAGACCGAAACCTATCCCTAGACCTAAGCCTAATCCTAGCCCGAGCCCGAGCCCGAGCTTTAGCCATAGCCATAATCGTAGCACTAGGCCTAGGCCTAGGCCTAATCCTAACCCTAACCCTAGCCCTAGCCCTAACCCTAAACCTAAACCTAAACCTAAACCTAGCCCAAGCCCAAGCCCTAGCCCTAGCCCTAAGCCTAACCCTAACCCTAGCCCTAACCCTATCCCTAGCCCTAGCCCTAGCCCTAGACTTAGCACTAGGCCTAGGCCTAAACCAAACCCTAGCCCTAGCCCTAGCCCTAGCCCTAGCCCTAGCCCTAGCCCAAGCCCTAGGCCTAGCCCTAACCCTAGCCCTAGCCCAAACCCTAACCTTTGCCCAGTCATAGCCCTAGCCCTAGCCCTAACCCTCACCCTAACCCTCTCCCTCTCCCTCACCCTCATGCCACCCTCACAGTGGGCTATCCGAAACCGATCTTAATGGGTAGAATAAGCATCGGGGCTGTAGCTGGCTGTCAGTGGCAGATGCAGGAGGGCGGGAAGGCAGCCAACTGTCCATAGGAAACAACCCAGGGTAATTGATTGGAGACAGAAGCCTGAAATCATCACGTGCAGAAATGTCACTAAGGGCCAAAGTAGTACAAGTTCCGAAAGAGGCCCTGACAATTGACTAGGTGCTAGCTCACCCCTGCCAGGCCAGAAGAACTCAATCCGCCGCCATCCTTCCCCGGCCATTGCGGAAAGACATTGCCCCAGGTTGGCTACACTAAGGCATTGTGTGAACTATGTTCCTACCACAGTGGGCTATCCGAAACCGATCTTAATGGGTAGAATAAGCATAAGGGCTCTAGCTGGCTGTCCGTGACAGATTCAGTAGGGCGGGAAGGAAGTCAACTCTCCACAGGAAGCATCCCAGAGTAATGGATTGGAGACAGAAGCCTGAAATCATCACGTGCAGAAATGTCACTAAGGGGCAGCGTAGTACAAGTTCCGAAAGAGGCCTTGACAATTGACTACGTGCTAGCTCACCGCTGCCAGGCCAGAAGAACGCAATCCGCCTCCATCCTTTCCAGGCCATTGCGGAATGGCATTGCCCCAGGTTGGCTCCACTAAGGCATAGTGTGAACTATGCTTCTACCACAGTGGGCTATCCGAAACCGATGTTACTGGTTAGAATAAGCAACAGGGCTCCAGCTGGCTGTCAGTGGCAGATGCAGGAGGGCGGGAAGGCAGCTAACTCTCCACAGGAAACAACCCAGGGTAATGGATTGGAGACAGATGCCTGAAATCATCACGTGCAGAAATGTCACTAAGGGCCAATGTAGTACAAGTTCCGAAAGAGGCCCTGACAATTGACTAGGTGCTAGCTCACCCCTGCCAGGCCAGAAGAACTCAATTTCCGCCATCCTTCCCAGGCCATTGCGGAAAGACATTGCCCCAGGTTGGCTACACTAAGGCATAGTGTGAACTATGCTTCTACCACAGTGGGCTATCCGAAACCGATGTTACTGGTTAGAATAAGCAACAGGGCTCTAGGTGGCTGTCAGTGGCATATGCAGGAGGGCGGGAAGGCAGCCAACTCTCCACAGGAAACAACCCAGGGTAATGGATTGGAGACAGAAGCCTGAAATCATCACGTGCAGAAATGTCACTAAGGGCCAACGTAGTACAAGTTCCGAAAGAGGCCCTGACAATTGACTAGGTGCTAGCTCACCCCTGCCAGGCCAGAAGAACTCAATCCGCCGCCATCCTTCCCAGGCAATTGCGGAAAGACATTGGCCCAGGTTGGCTACACTAAGGCATAGTGTGAACTATGTTCCTACCACAGTGGGCTATCCGAAACCGATCTTAATGGGTAGAATAAGCATCAGGGCTCTAGCTGGCTGTCCGTGGCAGACGCAGGAGGGCGGGAAGGCAGCCAACTCTCCTTAGGATACATTCCAGGGTAATCGATTGGAGACAGAAGCCTGAAATCATCACGTGCAGAAATGTCACTAAGGGGCAGCGTAGTAAAAGTTCCGAAAGAGGCCTTGACAATTGACTAGGTGCTAGCTCACCCCTGCCAGGCCGGAAGAACTCAATCCGCCGCCATCCTTCCCAGGCCATTGTGGAAAGACATTGCCCCAGGTTGGCAATACTAAGGCATAGTGTGAACTATGCTTCTACCACAGTAGGCTATCCGAAACCGATGTTACTGGTTAGAATAAGCAACAGGGCTCTAACTGTCTGTCAGTGGCAGATGCAGGAGGGCGGGAAGGCAGTCAACTCTCCATAGGAAACAACTCAGGGTAATGGATTGGAGACAGAAGCCTGAAATCATCACGTGCAGAAATGTCACTAAGGGCCAACGTAGTACAAGTTCCGAAATAGGCCCTGACAATTGACTAGGTGCTAGCTCACCCCTGCCAGGCCAGAAGAACTCATTCCGCCGCCATCCTTCCCAGGCCATTGCGGAAAGACAATGCCCCAAGTTGGCTATACTAAGGCATAGTGTGAACTATGCTTCTACCACAGTAGGCTATCCGAAACCGATGTTACTGGTTAGAATAAGCAACAGGGCTCTAGTTGGCTGTCAGTTGCAGATGCAGGAGGGCGGGAAGGCAGCCAACTCTCCATAGGAAACAACTCAGGGTAATGGATTGGAGACAGAAGCCTGAAATCATCACGTGCAGAAATGTCACTAAGGGCCAATGTAGTATAAGTTCCGAAAGAGGCCCTGACTATTGACTAGGTGCTAGCTCACCCCTGCCAGGCCAGAAGAACGCAATCCGCCGCCATCCTTCCCAGGCCATTGCGGAAAGACATTGCCCCAGGTTGGCTACACTAAGGCATAGTGTGAACTATGCTTCTACCACAGTGGGCTATCCGAAACCGATGTTACTGGTTAGAATAAGCAACAGGGCTCCAGCTGGCTGTCAGTGGCAGATGCAGGAGGGCGGGAAGGCAGCCAACTCTCCTTAGGATACATTCCAGTGTAATGGATTGGAGACAGAAGCCTGAAATCATCACGTGCAGAAATGTCACTAAGGGCCAACGTAGTACAAGTTCCGAAAGAGGCCCTGACAATTGACTAGGTGCTAGCTCACCCCTGCCAGGCCATAAGAACTCAATCCGCCGCCATCCTTCCCAGGCCATTGCGGAAAGACATTGCCCCAGGTTGGCTACACTAAGGCATAGTGTGAACTATGTTCCTACCACAGTGGGCTATCCGAAACCGATCTTAATGGGTAGAATAAGCATAAGGGCTCTAGCTGGCTGTCCGTGACAGATGCAGGAGGGCGGGAAGGAAGCCAACTCTCCATAGAAAACATCCCAGGGTAATGGATTGGAGGGAGAAGCCTGAAATCATCACGAGCAGAAATGTCAATAAGGGCCAGCGTTGTACAAGTTCCGAAAGATGCCCTGACAATTGACTAGGTGCTAGCTCACCCCTGCCAGGCCATAAGAACTCAATCCGCCGCCATCCTTCCCAGGCCATTGCGGAAAGACATTGCCCCAGGTTGGCTACACTAAGGCATTGTGTGAACTATGTTCCTACCACAGTGGGCTATCCGAAACCGATCTTAATGGGTAGAATAAGCATAAGGGCTCTAGCTGGCTGTCCGTGACAGATTCAGTAGGGCGGGAAGGAAGTCAACTCTCCACAGGAAGCATCCCAGAGTAATGGATTGGAGACAGAAGCCTGAAATCATCACGTGCAGAAATGTCACTAAGGGGCAGTGTAGTACAAGTTCCGAAAGAGGCCTTGACAATTGACTACGTGCTAGCTCACCGCTGCCAGGCCAGAAGAACGCAATCCGCCTCCATCCTTTCCAGGCCATTGCGGAATGGCATTGCCCCAGGTTGGCTCCACTAAGGCATAGTGTGAACTATGCTTCTACCACAGTGGGCTATCCGAAACCGATGTTACTGGTTAGAATAAGCAACAGGGCTCTAGCTGGCTGTCAGTGGCAGATGCAGGGGGGCGGGAAGGCAGCCAACTCTCCATAGGAAACAACCCAGGGTAATGGATTGGAGACAGAAGCCTGAAATCATCACGTGCAGAAATGTCACTGAGGGCCAATGTAGTACAAGTTCCGAAAGAGGCCCTGACTATTGACTAGGTGCTAGCTCACCCCTGCCAGGCCAGAAGAACGCAATCCGCCGCCATCCTTCCCAGGCCATTGCGGAAAGACATTGCCCCAGGTTGGCTACACTAAGGCATAGTGTGAACTATGCTTCTACCACAGTGGGCTATCCGAAACCGATGTTACTGGTTAGAATAAGCAACAGGGCTCCAGCTGGCTGTCAGTGGCAGATGCAGGAGGGCGGGAAGGCAGCTAACTCTCCACAGGAAACAACCCAGGGTAATGGATTGGAGACAGATGCCTGAAATCATAACGTGCAGAAATGTCACTAAGGGCCAATGTAGTACAAGTTCCGAAAGAGGCCCTGACAATTGACTAGGTGCTAGCTCACCCCTGCCAGGCCAGAAGAACTCAATTTCCGCCATCCTTCCCAGGCCATTGCGGAAAGACATTGCCCCAGGTTGGCTACACTAAGGCATAGTGTGAACTATGCTTCTACCACAGTGGGCTATCCGAAACCGATGTTACTGGTTAGAATAAGCAACAGGGCTCTAGCTGGCTGTCAGTGGCATATGCAGGAGGGCGGGAAGGCAGCCAACTCTCCACAGGAAACAACCCAGGGTAATGGATTGGAGACAGAAGCCTGAAATCATCACGTGCAGAAATGTCACTAAGGGCCAACGTAGTACAAGTTCCGAAAGAGGCCCTGACAATTGACTAGGTGCTAGCTCACCCCTGCCAGGCCAGAAGAACTCAATCCGCCGCCATCCTTCCCAGGCAATTGCGGAAAGACATTGGCCCAGGTTGGCTACACTAAGGCATAGTGTGAACTATGTTCCTACCACAGTGGGCTATCCGAAACCGATCTTAATGGGTAGAATAAGCATCAGGGCTCTAGCTGGCTGTCCGTGGCAGACGCAGGAGGGCGGGAAGGCAGGCAACTCTCCTTAGGATACATTCCAGGGTAATCGATTGGAGACAGAAGCCTGAAATCATCACGTGCAGAAATGTCACTAAGGGGCAGCGTAGTAAAAGTTCCGAAAGAGGCCTTGACAATTGACTAGGTGCTAGCTCACCCCTGCCAGGCCGGAAGAACTCAATCCGCCGCCATCCTTCCCAGGCCATTGCGGAAAGACATTGCCCCAGGTTGGCAATACTAAGGCATAGTGTGAACTATGCTTCTACCACAGTAGGCTATCCGAAACCGATGTTACTGGTTAGAATAAGCAACAGGGCTCTAACTGTCTGTCAGTGGCAGATGCAGGAGGGCGGGAAGGCAGCCAACTCTCCATAGGAAACAACTCAGGGTAATGGATTGGAGACAGAAGCCTGAAATCATCACGTGCAGAAATGTCACTAAGGGCCAATGTAGTACAAGTTCCGAAAGAGGCCCTGACAATTGATTAGGTGCTAGCTCACCCCTGCCAGGCCAGAAGAACTCAATCCGCCGCCATCCTTCCCAGGCCATTGCGGAAAGACATTGCCCCAGGTTGGCTACACTAAGGCATAGTGTGAACTATGCTTCTACCACAGTGGGCTATCCGAAACCGATGTTACTGGTTAGAATAAGCAACAGGGCGCTAGCTGGCTGTGAGTGGCAGATGCAGGAGGGCGGGAAGGCAGCCAACTCTCCATAGGAAACAACCCAGGGTAATGGATTGGAGACAGAAGCCTGAAATCATCACGTGCAGAAATGTCACTAAGGTCCAATGTAGTACAAGTTCCGAAAGAGGCCTGACCATTGACTAGGTGCTAGTTCACCCCTGCCAGGCCAGAAGAACTCAATCCACCGCCATCCTTCCCAGGCCATTGCGGAAAGACATTGCCCCAGGTTGGCTACACTAAGGCATAGTGTGAACTATGCTTCTACCACAGTGGGCTATCCAAAACCGATGTTACTGGTTAGAATAAGCAACAGGGCTCTAGCTGGCTGTTAGTTTCAGATGCAGGAGGGCGGGAAGGCAGCCAACTCTCCATAGGAAACAACTCAGGGTAATGGATTGGAGACAGAAGCCTGAAATCATCACGTGCAGAAATGTCACTAAGGGCCAATGTAGTACAAGTTCCGAAAGAGGCCCTGACAATTGACTAGGTGCTAGCTCACCCCTGCCAGGCCAGAAGAACTCAATCCGCCGCCATCCTTCCCAGGCCATTGCGGAAAGACATTGCCCCAGGTTGGCTACACTAAGGCATAGTGTGAACTATGCTTCTACCACAGTGGGCTCTCCGAAACCGATGTTACTGGTTAGAATAAGCAACAGGGCTCTAGCTGGCTGTCAGTGGCAGATGCAGGAGGGCCGGAAGGCAGCCAACTCTCCACAGGAAACAACCCAGGGTAATGGATTGGAGACAGAAGCCTGAAATCATCACGTGCAGAAATGTCACTAAGGGCCAACGTAGTACAAGTTCCGAAATAGGCCCTGACAATTGACTAGGTGCTAGCTCACCCCTGCCAGGCCAGAAGAACTCATTCCGCCGCCATCCTTCCCAGGCCATTGCGGAAAGACAATGCCCCAAGTTGGCTATACTAAGGCATAGTGTGAACTATGCTTCTACCACAGTAGGCTATCCGAAACCGATGTTACTGGTTAGAATAAGCAACAGGGCTCTAGTTGGCTGTCAGTTGCAGATGCAGGAGGGCGGGAAGGCAGCCAACTCTCCATAGGAAACAACTCAGGGTAATGGATTGGAGACAGAAGCCTGAAATCATCACGTGCAGAAATGTCACTAAGGGCCAATGTAGTACAAGTTCCGAAAGAGGCCCTGACTATTGACTAGGTGCTAGCTCACCCCTGCCAGGCCAGAAGAACGCAATCCGCCGCCATCCTTCCCAGGCCATTGCGGAAAGACATTGCCCCAGGTTGGCTACACTAAGGCATAGTGTGAACTATGCTTCTACCACAGTGGGCTATCCGAAACCGATGTTACTGGTTAGAATAAGCAACAGGGCTCCAGCTGGCTGTCAGTGGCAGATACAGGAGGGCGGGAAGGCAGCCAACTCTCCATAGGAAACAACTCAGGGTAAAGGATTGGAGACAGAAGCCTGAAATCATCACGTGCAGAAATGTCACTAAGGGCCAATGTAGTACAAGTTCCGAAAGAGGCCCTGACAATTGACTAGGTGCTAGCTCACCCCTGCCAGGCCATAAGAACTCAATCCGCCGCCATCCTTCCCAGGCCATTGCGGAAAGACATTGCCCCAGGTTGGCTACACTAAGGCATAGTGTGAACTATGTTCCTACCACAGTGGGCTATCCGAAACCGATCTTAATGGGTAGAATAAGCATAAGGGCTCTAGCTGGCTGTCCGTGACAGATGCAGGAGGGCGGGAAGGAAGCCAACTCTCCATAGAAAACATCCCAGGGTAATGGATTGGAGGGAGAAGCCTGAAATCATCACGAGCAGAAATGTCAATAAGGGCCAGCGTTGTACAAGTTCCGAAAGATGCCCTGACAATTGACTAGGTGCTAGCTCACCCCTGCCAGGCCAGAAGAACTCAATCCGCCGCCATCCTTCCCAGGCCATTGCGGAAAGACATTGCCCCAGGTTGGCTACACTAAGGCATTGTGTGAACTATGTTCCTACCACAGTGGGCTATCCGAAACCGATCTTAATGGGTAGAATAAGCATAAGGGCTCTAGCTGGCTGTCCGTGACAGATTCAGTAGGGCGGGAAGGAAGTCAACTCTCCACAGGAAGCATCCCAGAGTAATGGATTGGAGACAGAAGCCTGAAATCATCACGTGCAGAAATGTCACTAAGGGGCAGCGTAGTACAAGTTCCGAAAGAGGCCTTGACAATTGACTACGTGCTAGCTCACCGCTGCCAGGCCAGAAGAACGCAATCCGCCTCCATCCTTTCCAGGCCATTGCGGAATGGCATTGCCCCAGGTTGTCTCCACTAAGGCATAGTGTGAACAATGCTTCTACCACAGTGGGCTATCCGAAACCGATGTTACTGGTTAGAATAAGCAACAGGGCTCTAGCTGGCTGTCAGTGGCAGATGCAGGAGGGCGGGAAGGCAGCCAACTCTCCATAGGAAACAACCCAGGGTAATGGATTGGAGACAGAAGCCTGAAATCATCACGTGCAGAAATGTCACTGAGGGCCAATGTAGTACAAGTTCCGAAAGAGGCCCTGACTATTGACTAGGTGCTAGCTCACCCCTGCCAGGCCTGAAGAACGCAATCCGCCGCCATCCTTCCCAGGCCATTGCGGAAAGACATTGCCCCAGGTTGGCTACACTAAGGCATAGTGTGAACTATGCTTCTACCACAGTGGGCTATCCGAAACCGATGTTACTGGTTAGAATAAGCAACAGGGCTCCAGCTGGCTGTCAGTGGCAGATGCAGGAGGGCGGGAAGGCAGCTAACTCTCCACAGGAAACAACCCAGGGTAATGGATTGGAGACAGATGCCTGAAATCAACACGTGCAGAAATGTCACTAAGGGCCAATGTAGTACGAGTTCCGAAAGAGGCCCTGACAATTGACTAGGTGCTAGCTCACCCCTGCCAGGCCAGAAGAACTCAATTTCCGCCATCCTTCCCAGGCCATTGCGGAAAGACATTGCCCCAGGTTGGCTACACTAAGGCATAGTGTGAACTATGCTTCTACCACAGTGGGCTATCCGAAACCGATGTTATGGGTTAGAATAAGCAACAGGGCTCTAGCTGGCTGTCAGTGGCATATGCAGGAGGGCGGGAAGGCAGCCAACTCTCCACAGGAAACAACCCAGGGTAATGGATTGGAGACAGAAGCCTGAAATCATCACATGCAGAAATGTCACTAAGGGCCAACGTAGTACAAGTTCCGAAAGAGGCCCTGACAATTGACTAGGTGCTAGCTCACCCCTGCCAGGCCAGAAGAACTCAATCCGCCGCCATCCTTCCCAGGCAATTGCGGAAAGACATTGGCCCAGGTTGGCTACACTAAGGCATAGTGTGAACTATGTTCCTACCACAGTGGGCTATCCGAAACCGATCTTAATGGGTAGAATAAGCATCAGGGCTCTAGCTGGCTGTCCGTGGCAGACGCAGGAGGGCGGGAAGGCAGCCAACTCTCCTTAGGATACATTCCAGGGTAATCGATTGGAGACAGAAGCCTGAAATCATCACGTGCAGAAATGTCACTAAGGGGCAGCGTAGTAAAAGTTCCGAAAGAGGCCTTGACAATTGACTAGGTGCTAGCTCACCCCTGCCAGGCCGGAAGAACTCAATCCGCCGCCATCCTTCCCAGGCCATTGCGGAAAGACATTGCCCCAGGTTGGCAATACTAAGGCATAGTGTGAACTATGCTTCTACCACAGTAGGCTATCCGAAACCGATGTTACTGGTTAGAATAAGCAACAGGGCTCTAACTGTCTGTCAGTGGCAGATGCAGGAGGGCGGGAAGGCAGCCAACTCTCCATAGGAAACAACTCAGGGTAATGGATTGGAGACAGAAGCCTGAAATCATCACGTGCAGAAATGTCACTAAGGGCCAATGTAGTACAAGTTCCGAAAGAGGCCCTGACAATTGACTAGGTGCTAGCTCACCCCTGCCAGGCCAGAAGAACTCAATCCGCCGCCATCCTTCCCAGGCCATTGCGGAAAGACATTGCCCCAGGTTGGCTACACTAAGGCATAGTGTGAACTATGCTTCTACCACAGTGGGCTATCCGAAACCGATGTTACTGGTTAGAATAAGCAACAGGGCACTAGCTGGCTGTGAGTGGCAGATGCAGGAGGGCGGGAAGGCAGCCAACTCTCCATAGGAAACAACCCAGGGTAATGGATTGGAGACAGAAGCCTGAAATCATCACGTGCAGAAATGTCACTAAGGTCCAATGTAGTACAAGTTCCGAAAGAGGCCCTGACCATTGACTAGGTGCTAGTTCACCCCTGCCAGGCCAGAAGAACTCAATCCACCGCCATCCTTACCAGGCCATTGCGGAAAGACATTGCCCCAGGTTGGCTACACTAAGGCATAGTGTGAACTATGCTTCTACCACAGTGGGCTATCCGAAACCGATGTTACTGGTTAGAATAAGCAACAGGGCTCTAGCTGGCTGTTAGTTGCAGATGCAGGAGGGCGGGAAGGCAGCCAACTCTCCATAGGAAACAACTCAGGGTAATGGATTGGAGACAGAAGCCTGAAATCATCACGTGCAGAAATGTCACTAAGGGCCAATGTAGTACAAGTTCCGAAAGAGGCCCTGACAATTGACTAGGTGCTAGCTCACCCCTGCCAGGCCAGAAGAACTCAATCCGCCGCCATCCTTCCCAGGCCATTGCGGAAAGACATTGCCCCAGGTTGGCTACACTAAGGCATAGTGTGAACTATGCTTCTACCACAGTGGGCTATCCGAAACCGATGTTACTGGTTAGAATAAGCAACAGGGCTCTAGCTGGCTGTCAGTGGCAGATGCAGGAGGGCCGGAAGGCAGCCAACTCTCCACAGGAAACAACCCAGGGTAATGGATTGGAGACAGAAGCCTGAAATCATCACGTGCAGAAATGTCACTAAGGGGCAGCGTAGTACAAGTTCCGAAATAGGCCCTGACAATTGACTAGGTGCTAGCTCACCCCTGCCAGGCCAGAAGAACTCATTCCGCCGCCATCCTTCCCAGGCCATTGCGGAAAGACATTGCCCCAGGTTGGCTACACTAAGCCATAGTGTGAACTATGCTTCTACCACAGTGGGCTATCCGAAACCGATGTTTCTGGTTAGAATAAGCAACAGGGCTCTAGCTGGCTGTCAGTGGCAGATGCAGGAGGGCGGGAAGGCAGCCAGCTCTCCAAAGGAAACAACCCAGGGTAATGGATTGGAGACAGAAGCCTGAAATCATCACGTGCAGAAATGTCACTAAGGGCCAATGTAGTACAAGTTCCGAAAGAGGCCCTGACAATTGACTAGGTGCTAGCTCACCCCTGCCAGGCCATAAGAACGCCGCCATCCTTCCCAGGCCATTGCGGAAAGACATTGTCCCAGGTTGGCTACACTAAGGCATAGTGTGAACTATGCTTCTACCACAGTGGGCTATCCGAAACCGATGTTTCTGGTTAGAATAAGCATCAGGGCTCTAGCTGGCTGTCCGTGGCAGACGCAGGAGGGCGGGAAGGCAGCCAACTCTCCAAAGGAAACAACCCAGGGTAATCGATTGGAGACAGAAGCCTGAAATCATCACGTGCAGAAATGTCACTAAGTTCCAATGTAGTACAAATTCCGAAAGAGGCCCTGACAATTGACTAGGTGCTAGCTCACCCCTGCCAGGCCATAAGAACGCCGCCATCCTTCCCAGGCCATTGCGGAAAGACATTGCCCCAGGTTGGCTACACTAAGGCATAGTGTGAACTATGTTCCTACCATAGTGGGCTATCCGAAACCGATCTTAATGGGTAGAATAAGCATCAGGGCTCTAGCTGGCTGTCCGTGGCAGACGCAGGAGGGCGGAAAGGCAGCCAACTCTCCTTAGTATACATTCCAGGGTAATCGATTGGAGACAGAAGCCTGAAATCATCACGTGCAGAAATGTCACTAAGGGCCAATGTAGTACAAGTTCCGAAAGAGGCTCTGACAATTGACTAGGTGCTAGCTCACCCCTGCCAGGCCATAAGAACGCCGCCATCCTTCCCAGGCCATTGCGGAAAGACATTGCCCCAGGTTGGCTACACTAAGGCATAGTGTGAACTATGTTCCTACCACAGTGGGCTATCCGAAACCGATCTTAATGGGTCGAATAAGCATCAGGGCTCTAGCTCGCTGTCCGTGGCAGACGCAGGAGGGCGGGAAGGCAGCCAACTCTCCTTAGGATACATTCCAGGGTAATCGATTGCAGACAGAAGCCTGAAATCATCACGTGCAGAAATGTCAATAAGGGCCAGCGTTGTACAAGTTCCGAAAGATGCCCTTACAATTGACTACGTGCTAGCTCACCCCTGCCAGGCCAGAAGAACTCAATCCGCCACCATCCTTTGCAGGCCATTGCGGAAAGACATTGCGACAGGTTGGCTACACTAAGGCATAGTGTGAACTATGTTCCTACCACAGTGGGCTATCCGAAACCGATCTTAATGGGTAGAATAAGCATAAGGGCTCTAGCTGGCGGTCCGTGACAGATTCAGGAGGGCGGGAAGGAAGCCAACTCTCCACAGGAAGCATCCCAGGGTAATGGATTGGAGACAGAAGCCTGAAATCATCACGTGCAGAAATGTCACTAAGGGGCAGCGTAGTACAAGTTCTGAAAGAGGCCTTGACAATTGACTACGTGCTAGCTCACCGCTGCCAGGCCAGAAGAACGCAATCCGCCTCCATCCTTTCCAGGCCATTGCGGAATGGCATTGCCCCAGGTTGGCTCCACTAAGGCATAGTGTGAACTATGCTTCTACCACAGTGGGCTATCCGAACCCGATGTTACTGGTTAGAATAAGCAACAGGGCTCTAGCTGGCTGTCAGTGGCAGATGCAGGAGGGCGGGAAGGAAGCCAACTCTCCACAGGAAACAACCCAGGGTAATGGATTGGAGACAGAAGCCTGAAATCATCACGTGCAGAAATGTCACTAAGGGCCAATGTAGTACAAGTTCCGAAAGAGGCCCTGACAATTGACTAGGTGCTAGCTCACCCCTGCCAGGCCATAAGAACTCAATCCGCCGCCATCCTTCCCAGGCCATTGCGGAAAGACATTGCCCCAGGTTGGCTACACTAAGGCATAGTGTGAACTATGTTCCTACCACAGTGGGCTATCCGAAACCGATCTTAATGGGTAGAATAAGCATCAGGGCTCTAGCTGGCTGTCTGTAACAGATTCAGGAGGGCGGGAAGGAAGCCAACTCTCCACAGGAAGCATCCCAGGGTAATGGATTGGAGACAGAAGCCTGAAATCATCACGTGCAGAAATGTCACTAAGGGGCAGCGTAGTACAAGTTCTGAAAGAGGCCTTGACAATTGACTACGTGCTAGCTCACCGCTGCCAGGCCAGAAGAACGCAATCCGCCGCCATCCTTCCCAGGCCATTGCGGAAAGACATTGCCCCAGGTTGGCTACACTAAGGCATAGTGTGAACTATGCATCTACCACAGTGGGCTCTCCGAAACCGATGTTACGGGTCAGAATAAGCAACAGAGACGTTTTCGCATTACTCCCGTTCCATTTGGAACGGGAGTAGGACGGGAAGATTAAGACAGCTCCCGGCGCTTTCACCTTTCACACACAGACGCGCCAGAACGCGTGTAAACTCGTTCCGGCGCATCTGTGTGCGAATGCTCAAATCATCGTGAGCTGTCTTAGCCGGCAAAGGCCAGCCAGGGGTGCGGAGACAGCCGCGGAGGCAGATCGGCAAGCAGCTGATTGTCAAACAGCTGATTGTCGAAGCCGCGCCGGCGTCGGAGGCGAGCCCGCAGCTGTTAGGGAGACAGAAGCAGGCGCGAATGCTTCTCCTCCCGAACGCCTGCGGGCGGCTCGTCCGCATTCGAACGCATGTAGAGCACTTTAAAGTGCCCTACATTTCGAACGCGAGAAAGACAGCTGCGGACACGTCGGAGCGCAAGCCCCGCTCGGGCAATGCGTATGCCGTGTCCGCAGCTGTCTCCCACGCGCACCTTTCAGCCCCGTGCGAAAACGTCTCAGGGCTCTAGCTGGCTGTCAGTGGCAGATGCAGGAGGGCGGGAAGGCAGCCAACTCTCCATAGGAAACAACCCAGGGTAATGGATTGGAGACAGAAGCCTGAAATCATCACGTGCAGAAATGTCACTAAGGGCCAATGTAGTACAAGTTCCGAAAGATGCCCTTACAATTGACTACGTGCTAGCTCACCCCTGCGAGGCCAGAAGAACTCAATCCGCCATCATCCTTTGCAGGCCATTGCGGAAAGACATTGCGACAGGTTGGCTACACTAAGGCATAGTGTGAACTATGTTCCTACCACAGTGGGCTATCCGAAACCGATGTTACTGGTTAGAATAAGCAACAGGGCTCTAGCTGGCTGTCAGTGGCAGATGCAGGAGGGCGGGAAGGCAGCCAACTCTCCATAGGAAACAACCCAGGGTAATGGATTGGAGACAGAAGCCTGAAATCATCATGTGCAGAAATGTCACTAAAGGCCAATGTAGTACAAGTTCCGAAAGAGGCCCTGACAATTGACTAGGTGCTAGCTCACCCCTGCCAGGCCAGAAGAACTCAATCCGCCGCCATCCTTCCCAGGCCATTGCGGAAAGACATTGCCCCAGGTTGGCTACACTAAGGCATAGTGTGAACTATGTTCCTACCACAGTGGGCTATCCAAAACCGATCTTAATGGGTAGAATAAGCATCAGGGCTCTAGCTGGCTGTCCGTGGCAGACGCAGGAGGGCGGGAAGGCAGCCAACTCTCCTTAGGATACATTCCAGGGTAATCGATTGGAGACAGAATCCTGAAATCATCACGTGCAGAAATGTCACTAACGGCCAATGTAGTACAAGTTCCGAAAGAGGCCCTGACAATTGACTAGGTGCTAGCTCACCCCTGCCAGGCCATAAGAACGCTGCCATCCTTCCCAGGCCATTGCGGAAAGACATTGCCCCAGGTTGGCTACACTAAGGCATAGTGTGAACTATGTTCCTACCACAGTGGGCTATCCGAAACCGATCTTAATGGGTAGAATAAGCATCAGGGCTCTAGCTCGCTGTCCGTGGCAGACGCAGGAGGGCGGGAAGGCAGCCAACTCTCCTTAGGATACATTCCAGGGTAATCGAATGGAGACAGAATCCTGAAATCATCACGTGCAGAAATGTCACTAAGGGCCAATGTAGTACAAGTTCCGAAAGAGGCCCTGACAATTGACTAGGTGCTAGCTCACCCCTGCCAGGCCAGAAGAACGCAATCCGCCTCCATCCTTTCCAGGCCATTGCGGAATGACATTGCACCAGGTTGGCTCCACTAAGGCATAGTGTGAACTATGTTTCTACCACAGTGGGCTATCCGAAACCGATCTTAATGGGTAGAATAAGCATAAGGGCTCTAGGTGGCGGTCCGTGACAGATTCAGGAGGGCGGGAAGGAAGCCAACTCTCCACAGGAAGCATCCCAGGGTAATGGATTGGAGACAGAAGCCTGAAATCATCACGTGCAGAAATGTCACTAAGGGGCAGCGTAGTACAAGTTCTGAAAGAGGCCTTGACAATTGACTACGTGCTAGCTCACCGCTGCCAGGCCAGAAGAACGCAATCCGCCTCCATCCTTTCCAGGCCATTGCGGAATGGCATTGCCCCAGGTTGGCTCCACTAAGGCATAGTGTGAACTATGCTTCTACCACAGTGGGCTATCCGAACCCGATGTTACTGGTTAGAATAAGCAACAGGGCTCTAGCTGGCTGTCAGTGGCAGATGCAGGAGGGCGGGAAGGAAGCCAACTCTCCACAGGAAACAACCCAGGGTAATGGATTGGAGACAGAAGCCTGAAATCATCACGTGCAGAAATGTCACTAAGGGCCAATGTAGTACAAGTTCCGAAAGAGGCCCTGACAATTGACTAGGTGCTAGCTCACCCCTGCCAGGCCAGAAGAACTCAATCCGCCGCCATCCTTCCCAGGCCGTTGCGGAAAGACATTGCCCCAGGTTGGCTACACTAAGGCATAGTGTGAACTATGTTCCTACCACAGTGGGCTATCCGAAACTGATCTTAATGGGTAGAATAAGCATCAGGGCTCTAGCTGGCTGTCCGTGGCAGACGCAGGAGGGCGGGAAGGCAGCCAACTCTCCTTAGGATACATTCCAGGGTAATCGATAGGAGACAGAAGCCTGAAATCATCACGTGCAGAAATGTCACTAAGGGCCAGCGTTGTACAAGTTCCGAAAGATGCCCTTGCAATTGACTACGTGCTAGCTCACCCCTGCCAGGCCAGAAGAACTCAATCCGCCACCATCCTTTGCAGGCCATTGCGGAAAGACATTGTGACAGGTTGGGTACACTAAGGCATAGTGTGAACTATGTTCCTACCACAGTGGGCTATCCGAAACCGATCTTAATGGGTAGAATAAGCATAAGGGCTCTAGCTGGCTGTCCGTGACAGGTTCAGGAGGGCGGGAAGGAAGCCAACTCTCCACAGGAAGCATCCCAGGGTAATGGATTGGAGACAGAAGCCTGAAATCATCACGTGCAGAAATGTCACTAAGGGGCAGCATAGTACAAGTTCCGAAAGAGGCCTTTACAATTGACTACGTACTAGCTCACCGCTGCCAGGCCAGAAGAACGCAATCCGCCTCCATCCCTTCCAGGCCATTGCGGAATGACATTGCCCCAGGTTGGCTACTCTAAGGCATAGTGTGAACTATGCTTCTACCACAGTGGGCTCTCCGAAACCGATGTTACTGGTTAGAATAAGTAAGAGGGCTCTAGCTGGCTGTCAGTGGCAGATGCAGGAGGGCCGGAAGGCAGCCAACTCTCCATAGGAAACAACCCAGGGTAATGGATTGGAGTCAGAAGCCTGAAATCATCACGTGAAGAAATGTCACTAAGGGCCAATGTAGTACAAGTTCCGAAAGAGGCCTTGACAATTGACTACGTACTAGCTCACCGCTGCCAGGCCAGAAGAACGCAATCCGCCTCCATCCCTTCCAGGCCATTGCGGAATGACATTGCCCCAGGTTGGCTACTCTAAGGCATAGTGTGAACTATGCTTCTACCACAGTGGGCTATCCGAACCCGATGTTACTGGTTAGAATAAGCAACAGGGCTCTAGCTGGCTGTCAGTGGCAGATGCAGGAGGGCGGGAAGGAAGCCAACTCTCCACAGGAAACAACCCAGGGTAATGGATTGGAGACAGAAGCCTGAAATCATCACGTGCAGAAATGTCACTAAGGGCCAATGTAGTACAAGTTCCGAAAGAGGCCCTGACAATTGACTAGGTGCTAGCTCACCCCTGCCAGGCCATAAGAACTCAATCCGCCGCCATCCTTCCCAGGCCATTGCGGAAAGACATTGCCCCAGGTTGGCTACACTAAGGCATAGTGTGAACTATGTTCCTACCACAGTGGGCTATCCGAAACCGATCTTAATGGGTAGAATAAGCATCAGGGCTCTAGCTGGCTGTCTGTAACAGATTCAGGAGGGCGGGAAGGAAGCCAACTCTCCACAGGAAGCATCCCAGGGTAATGGATTGGAGACAGAAGCCTGAAATCATCACGTGCAGAAATGTCACTAAGGGGCAGCGTAGTACAAGTTCTGAAAGAGGCCTTGACAATTGACTACGTGCTAGCTCACCGCTGCCAGGCCAGAAGAACGCAATCCGCCGCCATCCTTCCCAGGCCATTGCGGAAAGACATTGCCCCAGGTTGGCTACACTAAGGCATAGTGTGAACTATGCATCTACCACAGTGGGCTCTCCGAAACCGATGTTACGGGTCAGAATAAGCAACAGAGACGTTTTCGCATTACTCCCGTTCCATTTGGAACGGGAGTAGGACGGGAAGATTAAGACAGCTCCCGGCGCTTTCACCTTTCACACACAGACGCGCCAGAACGCGTGTAAACTCGTTCCGGCGCATCTGTGTGCGAATGCTCAAATCATCGTGAGCTGTCTTAGCCGGCAAAGGCCGGCCAGGGGTGCGGAGACAGCCGCGGAGGCAGATCGGCAAGCAGCTGATTGTCAAACAGCTGATTGTCGAAGCCGCGCCGGCGTCGGAGGCGAGCCCGCAGCTGTTAGGGAGACAGAAGCAGGCGCGAATGCTTCTCCTCCCGAACGCCTGCGGGCGGCTCGTCCGCATTCGAACGCATGTAGAGCACTTTAAAGTGCCCTACATTTCGAACGCGAGAAAGACAGCTGCGGACACGTCGGAGCGCAAGCCCCGCTCGGGCAATGCGTATGCCGTGTCCGCAGCTGTCTCCCACGCGCACCTTTCAGCCCCGTGCGAAAACGTCTCAGGGCTCTAGCTGGCTGTCAGTGGCAGATGCAGGAGGGCGGGAAGGCAGCCAACTCTCCATAGGAAACAACCCAGGGTAATGGATTGGAGACAGAAGCCTGAAATCATCACGTGCAGAAATGTCACTAAGGGCCAATGTAGTACAAGTTCCGAAAGATGCCCTTACAATTGACTACGTGCTAGCTCACCCCTGCGAGGCCAGAAGAACTCAATCCGCCACCATCCTTTGCAGGCCATTGCGGAAAGACATTGCGACAGGTTGGCTACACTAAGGCATAGTGTGAACTATGTTCCTACCACAGTGGGCTATCCGAAACCGATGTTACTGGTTAGAATAAGCAACAGGGCTCTAGCTGGCTGTCAGTGGCAGATGCAGGAGGGCGGGAAGGCAGCCAACTCTCCATAGGAAACAACCCAGGGTAATGGATTGGAGACAGAAGCCTGAAATCATCATGTGCAGAAATGTCACTAAGGGCCAATGTAGTACAAGTTCCGAAAGAGGCCCTGACAATTGACTAGGTGCTAGCTCACCCCTGCCAGGCCAGAAGAACTCAATCCGCCGCCATCCTTCCCAGGCCATTGCGGAAAGACATTGCCCCAGGTTGGCTACACTAAGGCATAGTGTGAACTATGTTCCTACCACAGTGGGCTATCCAAAACCGATCTTAATGGGTAGAATAAGCATCAGGGCTCTAGCTGGCTGTCCGTGGCAGACGCAGGAGGGCGGGAAGGCAGCCAACTCTCCTTAGGATACATTCCAGGGTAATCGATTGGAGACAGAATCCTGAAATCATCACGTGCAGAAATGTCACTAACGGCCAATGTAGTACAAGTTCCGAAAGAGGCCCTGACAATTGACTAGGTGCTAGCTCACCCCTGCCAGGCCATAAGAACGCTGCCATCCTTCCCAGGCCATTGCGGAAAGACATTGCCCCAGGTTGGCTACACTAAGGCATAGTGTGAACTATGTTCCTACCACAGTGGGCTATCCGAAACCGATCTTAATGGGTAGAATAAGCATCAGGGCTCTAGCTCGCTGTCCGTGGCAGACGCAGGAGGGCGGGAAGGCAGCCAACTCTCCTTAGGATACATTCCAGGGTAATCGAATGGAGACAGAATCCTGAAATCATCACGTGCAGAAATGTCACTAAGGGCCAATGTAGTACAAGTTCCGAAAGAGGCCCTGACAATTGACTAGGTGCTAGCTCACCCCTGCCAGGCCAGAAGAACGCAATCCGCCTCCATCCTTTCCAGGCCATTGCGGAATGACATTGCACCAGGTTGGCTCCACTAAGGCATAGTGTGAACTATGTTTCTACCACAGTGGGCTATCCGAAACCGATCTTAATGGGTAGAATAAGCATAAGGGCTCTAGGTGGCGGTCCGTGACAGATTCAGGAGGGCGGGAAGGAAGCCAACTCTCCACAGGAAGCATCCCAGGGTAATGGATTGGAGACAGAAGCCTGAAATCATCACGTGCAGAAATGTCACTAAGGGGCAGCGTAGTACAAGTTCTGAAAGAGGCCTTGACAATTGACTACGTGCTAGCTCACCGCTGCCAGGCCAGAAGAACGCAATCCGCCTCCATCCTTTCCAGGCCATTGCGGAATGGCATTGCCCCAGGTTGGCTCCACTAAGGCATAGTGTGAACTATGCTTCTACCACAGTGGGCTATCCGAACCCGATGTTACTGGTTAGAATAAGCAACAGGGCTCTAGCTGGCTGTCAGTGGCAGATGCAGGAGGGCGGGAAGGAAGCCAACTCTCCACAGGAAACAACCCAGGGTAATGGATTGGAGACAGAAGCCTGAAATCATCACGTGCAGAAATGTCACTAAGGGCCAATGTAGTACAAGTTCCGAAAGAGGCCCTGACAATTGACTAGGTGCTAGCTCACCCCTGCCAGGCCAGAAGAACTCAATCCGCCGCCATCCTTCCCAGGCCGTTGCGGAAAGACATTGCCCCAGGTTGGCTACACTAAGGCATAGTGTGAACTATGTTCCTACCACAGTGGGCTATCCGAAACTGATCTTAATGGGTAGAATAAGCATCAGGGCTCTAGCTGGCTGTCCGTGGCAGACGCAGGAGGGCGGGAAGGCAGCCAACTCTCCTTAGGATACATTCCAGGGTAATCGATAGGAGACAGAAGCCTGAAATCATCACGTGCAGAAATGTCACTAAGGGCCAGCGTTGTACAAGTTCCGAAAGATGCCCTTGCAATTGACTACGTGCTAGCTCACCCCTGCCAGGCCAGAAGAACTCAATCCGCCACCATCCTTTGCAGGCCATTGCGGAAAGACATTGTGACAGGTTGGGTACACTAAGGCATAGTGTGAACTATGTTCCTACCACAGTGGGCTATCCGAAACCGATCTTAATGGGTAGAATAAGCATAAGGGCTCTAGCTGGCTGTCCGTGACAGGTTCAGGAGGGCGGGAAGGAAGCCAACTCTCCACAGGAAGCATCCCAGGGTAATGGATTGGAGACAGAAGCCTGAAATCATCACGTGCAGAAATGTCACTAAGGGGCAGCATAGTACAAGTTCCGAAAGAGGCCTTTACAATTGACTACGTACTAGCTCACCGCTGCCAGGCCAGAAGAACGCAATCCGCCTCCATCCCTTCCAGGCCATTGCGGAATGACATTGCCCCAGGTTGGCTACTCTAAGGCATAGTGTGAACTATGCTTCTACCACAGTGGGCTCTCCGAAACCGATGTTACTGGTTAGAATAAGTAAGAGGGCTCTAGCTGGCTGTCAGTGGCAGATGCAGGAGGGCCGGAAGGCAGCCAACTCTCCATAGGAAACAACCCAGGGTAATGGATTGGAGTCAGAAGCCTGAAATCATCACGTGAAGAAATGTCACTAAGGGCCAATGTAGTACAAGTTCCGAAAGAGGCCTTGACAATTGACTACGTGCTAGCTCACTGCTGCCAGGCCAGAAGAACGCAATCCGCCTCCATCCTTTCCAGGACATTGCGGAATGGCATTGCCCCAGGTTGGCTCCACTAAGGCATAGTGTGAACTATGCTTCTACCACAGTGGGCTCTCCGAAACCGATGTTACTGGTTAGAATAAGCAACAGGGCTCTAGGTGGCTGTCAGTGGCAGATGCAGGAGGGCGGGAAGGCAGCCAACTCTCCATAGGAAACAACCCAGGGTAATGGATTGGAGACAGAAGCCTGAAATCATCACGTGAAGAAATGTCACTAAGGGCCAATGTAGTACAAGTTCCGAAAGAGGCCCTGACAATTGACTAGGTGCTAGCTCACCCCTGCCAGGCCATAAGAACTCAATCCGCCGCCATCCTTCCCAGGCCATTGCGGAAAGACATTGCCCCAGGTTGGCTACACTAAGGCATTGTGTGAACTATGTTCCTACCACAGTGGGCTATCCGAAACCGATCTTAATGGGTAGAATAAGCATCAGGGCTCTAGCTGGCTGTCAGTGGCAGATGCAGGAGGGCCGGAAGGCAGCCAACTCTCCATAGGAAACAACCCAGGGTAATGGATTGGAGACAGAAGCCTGAAATCATCACGTGAAGAAATGTCACTAAGGGCCAATGTAGGACAAGTTCTGAAAGAGGCCTTGACAATTGACTGCGTGCTAGCTCACCGCTGCCAGGCCAGAAGAACGCAATCCGCCTCCATCCTTTCCAGGCCATTGCGGAAAGACATTGCCCCAGGTTGGCTACACTAAGGCATAGTGTGAACTATGTTCCTACCACAGTGGGCTATCCGAAACCGATCTTAATGGGTAGAATAAGCATCAGGACTCTTGCTGGCTGTCAGTGGCAGACGCAGGAGGGCGGGAAGGCAGCCAACTCTCCTTAGGATACATTCCAGCGTAATCGATTGGAGACAGAAGCCTGAAATAATCACGTGCAGAAATGTCACTAAGGGCCAATGTAGTACAAGTTCCGAAAGAGGCCCTGACAATTGACTAGGTGCTAGCTCACCCCTGCCAGGCCAGAAGAACTCAATCCTCCGCCATCCTTCCCAGGCCATTGCGGAAAGACATTGCCCCAGGTTGGCTACACTAAGGCATAGTGTGAACTATGTTCCTACCACAGTGGGCTTTCCGAAACCGATCCTAATGGGTAGAATAAGCATCAGGGCTCTAGCTGGCTGTCCGTGGCAGACGCAGGAGGGCGGGAAGGCAGCCAACTCTCCTTAGGATACATTCCAGGGTAATCGATTGGAGACAGAAGCCTGAAATCATCACGTGCAGAAATGTCACTAAGGGCCAATGTAGTACAAGTTCCGAAAGAGGCCCTGACAATTGACTAGGTGCGAGCTCACCCCTGCCAGGCCAGAAGAACTCAATCCGCCGCCATCCTTCCCAGGCCATTGCGGAAAGACATTGCCCCAGGTTGGCTACACTAAGGCATAGTGTGAACTATGCTTCTACCACAGTGGGCTATCCGAAACCGATGTTACTGGTTAGAATAAGCAACAGGGCTCTAGCTGGCTGTCAGTGGCAGATGCAGGAGTGCGGGAAGGCAGCCAACTCTCCATAGGAAACAACCCAGGGTAATGGATTGGAGACAGAAGCCTGAAATCATCACGTGCAGAAATGTCACTACGGGCCAATGTAGTACAAGTTCCGAAAGAGGCCCTGACAATTGACTAGGTGCTAGCTCACCCCTGCCAGGCCAGAAGAACTCAATCCGCCGCCATCTTTCCCAGGCCGTTGCGGAAAGACATTGCCCCAGGTTGGCTACACTAAGGCATAGTGTGAACTATGTTCCTACCACAGTGGGCTATCCGAAACCGATCTTAATGGGTAGAATAAGCATCAGGGCTCTAGCTGGCTGTCCGTGGCAGACGCAGGAGGGCGGGAAGGCAGCCAACTCTCCTTAGGATACATTCCAGGGTAATCGATAGGAGACAGAAGCCTGAAATCATCACGTGCAGAAATGTCACTAAGGGCCAGCGTTGTACAAGTTCCGAAAGATGCCCTTGCAATTGACTACGTGCTAGCTCACCCCTGCCAGGCCAGAAGAACTCAATCCGCCACCATCCTTTGCAGGCCATTGCGGAAAGACATTGTGACAGGTTGGGTACACTAAGGCATAGTGTGAACTATGTTCCTACCACAGTGGGCTATCCGAAACCGATCTTAATGGGTAGAATAAGCATAAGGGCTCTAGCTGGCTGTCCGTGACAGGTTCAGGAGGGCGGGAAGGAAGCCAACTCTCCACAGGAAGCATCCCAGGGTAATGGATTGGAGACAGAAGCCTGAAATCATCACGTGCAGAAATGTCACTAAGGGGCAGCATAGTACAAGTTCCGAAAGAGGCCTTTACAATTGACTACGTGCTAGCTCACCGCTGCCAGGCCAGAAGAACGCAATCCGCCTCCATCCCTTCCAGGCCATTGCGGAATGACATTGCCCCAGGTTGGCTACTCTAAGGCATAGTGTGAACTATGCTTCTACCACAGTGGGCTCTCCGAAACCGATGTTACTGGTTAGAATAAGTAAGAGGGCTCTAGCTGGCTGTCAGTGGCAGATGCAGGAGGGCCGGAAGGCAGCCAATTCTCCATAGGAAACAACCCAGGGTAATGGATTGGAGACAGAAGCCTGAAATCATCACGTGAAGAAATGTCACTAAGGGCCAATGTAGTACAAGTTCCGAAAGAGGCCTTGACAATTGACTACGTGCTAGCTCACTGCTGCCAGGCCAGAAGAACGCAATCCGCCTCCATCCTTTCCAGGCCATTGCGGAATGGCATTGCCCCAGGTTGGCTACACTAAGGCATAGTGTGAACTATGCTTCTACCACAGTGGGCTATCCAAAACCGATGTTACTGGTTAGAATAAGCAACAGGGCTCTAGCTGGCTGTTAGTTTCAGATGCAGGAGGGCGGGAAGGCAGCCAACTCTCCATAGGAAACAACTCAGGGTAATGGATTGGAGACAGAAGCCTGAAATCATCACGTGCAGAAATGTCACTAAGGGCCAATGTAGTACAAGTTCCGAAAGAGGCCCTGACAATTGACTAGGTGCTAGCTCACCCCTGCCAGGCCAGAAGAACTCAATCCGCCGCCATCCTTCCCAGGCCATTGCGGAAAGACATTGCCCCATGTTGGCTACACTAAGGCATAGTGTGAACTATGCTTCTACCACAGTGGGCTCTCCGAAACCGATGTTACTGGTTAGAATAAGCAACAGGGCTCTAGCTGGCTGTCAGTGGCAGATGCAGGAGGGCCGGAAGGCAGCCAACTCTCCACAGGAAACAACCCAGGGTAATGGATTGGAGACAGAAGCCTGAAATCATCACGTGCAGAAATCTCACTAAGGGCCAACGTAGTACAAGTTCCGAAATAGGCCCTGACAATTGACTAGGTGCTAGCTCACCCCTGCCAGGCCAGAAGAACTCATTCCGCCGCCATCCTTCCCAGGCCATTGCGGAAAGACAATGCCCCAAGTTGGCTATACTAAGGCATAGTGTGAACTATGCTTCTACCACAGTAGGCTATCCGAAACCGATGTTACTGGTTAGAATAAGCAACAGGGCTCTAGTTGGCTGTCAGTTGCAGATGCAGGAGGGCGGGAAGGCAGCCAACTCTCCATAGGAAACAACTCAGGGTAATGGATTGGAGACAGAAGCCTGAAATCATCACGTGCAGAAATGTCACTAAGGGCCAATGTAGTACAAGTTCCGAAAGAGGCCCTGACTATTGACTAGGTGCTAGCTCACCCCTGCCAGGCCAGAAGAACGCAATCCGCCGCCATCCTTCCCAGGCCATTGCGGAAAGACATTGCCCCAGGTTGGCTACACTAAGGCATAGTGTGAACTATGCTTCTACCACAGTGGGCTATCCGAAACCGATGTTACTGGTTAGAATAAGCAACAGGGCTCCAGCTGGCTGTCAGTGGCAGATGCAGGAGGGCGGGAAGGCAGCCAACTCTCCTTAGGATACATTCCAGTGTAAAGGATTGGAGACAGAAGCCTGAAATCATCACGTGCAGAAATGTCACTAAGGGCCAACGTAGTACAAGTTCCGAAAGAGGCCCTGACAATTGACTAGGTGCTAGCTCACCCCTGCCAGGCCATAAGAACTCAATCCGCCGCCATCCTTCCCAGGCCATTGCGGAAAGACATTGCCCCAGGTTGGCTACACTAAGGCATAGTGTGAACTATGTTCCTACCACAGTGGGCTATCCGAAACCGATCTTAATGGGTAGAATAAGCATAAGGGCTCTAGCTGGCTGTCCGTGACAGATGCAGGAGGGCGGGAAGGAAGCCAACTCTCCATAGAAAACATCCCAGGGTAATGGATTGGAGGGAGAAGCCTGAAATCATCACGAGCAGAAATGTCAATAAGGGCCAGCGTTGTACAAGTTCCGAAAGATGCCCTGACAATTGACTAGGTGCTAGCTCACCCCTGCCAGGCCAGAAGAACTCAATCCGCCGCCATCCTTCCCAGGCCATTGCGGAAAGACATTGCCCCAGGTTGGCTACACTAAGGCATTGTGTGAACTATGTTCCTACCACAGTGGGCTATCCGAAACCGATCTTAATGGGTAGAATAAGCATAAGGGCTCTAGCTGGCTGTCCGTGACAGATTCAGTAGGGCGGGAAGGAAGTCAACTCTCCACAGGAAGCATCCCAGAGTAATGGATTGGAGACAGAAGCCTGAAATCATCACGTGCAGAAATGTCACTAAGGGGCAGCGTAGTACAAGTTCCGAAAGAGGCCTTGACAATTGACTACGTGCTAGCTCACCGCTGCCAGGCCAGAAGAACGCAATCCGCCTCCATCCTTTCCAGGCCATTGCGGAATGGCATTGCCCCAGGTTGGCTCCACTAAGGCATAGTGTGAACAATGCTTCTACCACAGTGGGCTATCCGAAACCGATGTTACTGGTTAGAATAAGCAACAGGGCTCTAGCTGGCTGTCAGTGGCAGATGCAGGAGGGCGGGAAGGCAGCCAACTCTCCATAGGAAACAACCCAGGGTAATGGATTGGAGACAGAAGCCTGAAATCATCACGTGCAGAAATGTCACTGAGGGCCAATGTAGTACAAGTTCCGAAAGAGGCCCTGACTATTGACTAGGTGCTAGCTCACCCCTGCCAGGCCAGAAGAACGCAATCCGCCGCCATCCTTCCCAGGCCATTGCGGAAAGACATTGCCCCAGGTTGGCTACACTAAGGCATAGTGTGAACTATGCTTCTACCACAGTGGGCTATCCGAAACCGATGTTACTGGTTAGAATAAGCAACAGGGCTCCAGCTGGCTGTCAGTGGCAGATGCAGGAGGGCGGGAAGGCAGCTAACTCTCCACAGGAAACAACCCAGGGTAATGGATTGGAGACAGATGCCTGAAATCATCACGTGCAGAAATGTCACTAAGGGCCAATGTAGTACGAGTTCCGAAAGAGGCCCTGACAATTGACTAGGTGCTAGCTCACCCCTGCCAGGCCAGAAGAACTCAATTTCCGCCATCCTTCCCAGGCCATTGCGGAAAGACATTGCCCCAGGTTGGCTACACTAAGGCATAGTGTGAACTATGCTTCTACCACAGTGGGCTATCCGAAACCGATGTTACGGGTTAGAATAAGCAACAGGGCTCTAGCTGGCTGTCAGTGGCATATGCAGGAGGGCGGGAAGGCAGCCAACTCTCCACAGGAAACAACCCAGGGTAATGGATTTGAGACAGAAGCCTGAAATCATCACATGCAGAAATGTCACTAAGGGCCAACGTAGTACAAGTTCCGAAAGAGGCCCTGACAATTGACTAGGTGCTAGCTCACCCCTGCCAGGCCAGAAGAACTCAATCCGCCGCCATCCTTCCCAGGCAATTGCGGAAAGACATTGGCCCAGGTTGGCTACACTAAGGCATAGTGTGAACTATGTTCCTACCACAGTGGGCTATCCGAAACCGATCTTAATGGGTAGAATAAGCATCAGGGCTCTAGCTGGCTGTCCGTGGCAGACGCAGGAGGGCGGGAAGGCAGCCAACTCTCCTTAGGATACATTCCAGGGTAATCGATTGGAGACAGAAGCCTGAAATCATCACGTGCAGAAATGTCACTAAGGGGCAGCGTAGTAAAAGTTCCGAAAGAGGCCTTGACAATTGACTAGGTGCTAGCTCACCCCTGCCAGGCCGGAAGAACTCAATCCGCCGCCATCCTTCCCAGGCCATTGCGGAAAGACATTGCCCCAGGTTGGCAATACTAAGGCATAGTGTGAACTATGCTTCTACCACAGTAGGCTATCCGAAACCGATGTTACTGGTTAGAATAAGCAACAGGGCTCTAACTGTCTGTCAGTGGCAGATGCAGGAGGGCGGGAAGGCAGCCAACTCTCCATAGGAAACAACTCAGGGTAATGGATTGGAGACAGAAGCCTGAAATCATCACGTGCAGAAATGTCACTAAGGGCCAATGTAGTACAAGTTCCGAAAGAGGCCCTGACAATTGACTAGGTGCTAGCTCACCCCTGCCAGGCCAGAAGAACTCAATCCGCCGCCATCCTTCCCAGGCCATTGCGGAAAGACATTGCCCCAGGTTGGCTACACTAAGGCATAGTGTGAACTATGCTTCTACCACAGTGGGCTATCCGAAACCGATGTTACTGGTTAGAATAAGCAACAGGGCGCTAGCTGGCTGTGAGTGGCAGATGCAGGAGGGCGGGAAGGCAGCCAACTCTCCATAGGAAACAACCCAGGGTAATGGATTGGAGACAGAAGCCTGAAATCATCACGTGCAGAAATGTCACTAAGGTCCAATGTAGTACAAGTTCCGAAAGAGGCCCTGACCATTGACTAGGTGCTAGTTCACCCCTGCCAGGCCAGAAGAACTCAATCCACCGCCATCCTTCCCAGGCCATTGCGGAAAGACATTGCCCCAGGTTGGCTACACTAAGGCATAGTGTGAACTATGCTTCTACCACAGTGGGCTATCCGAAACCGATGTTACTGGTTAGAATAAGCAACAGGGCTCTAGCTGGCTGTTAGTTGCAGATGCAGGAGGGCGGGAAGGCAGCCAACTCTCCATAGGAAACAACTCAGGGTAATGGATTGGAGACAGAAGCCTGAAATCATCACGTGCAGAAATGTCACTAAGGGCCAATGTAGTACAAGTTCCGAAAGAGGCCCTGACAATTGACTAGGTGCTAGCTCACCCCTGCCAGGCCAGAAGAACTCAATCCGCCGCCATCCTTCCCAGGCCATTGCGGAAAGACATTGCCCCAGGTTGGCTACACTAAGGCATAGTGTGAACTATGCTTCTACCACAGTGGGCTATCCGAAACCGATGTTACTGGTTAGAATAAGCAACAGGGCTCCAGCTGGCTGTCAGTGGCAGATGCAGGAGGGCGGGAAGGCAGCTAACTCTCCACAGGAAACAACCCAGGGTAATGGATTGGAGACAGATGCCTGAAATCATCACGTGCAGAAATGTCACTAAGGGCCAATGTAGTACGAGTTCCGAAAGAGGCCCTGACAATTGACTAGGTGCTAGCTCACCCCTGCCAGGCCAGAAGAACTCAATTTCCGCCATCCTTCCCAGGCCATTGCGGAAAGACATTGCCCCAGGTTGGCTACACTAAGGCATAGTGTGAACTATGCTTCTACCACAGTGGGCTATCCGAAACCGATGTTACGGGTTAGAATAAGCAACAGGGCTCTAGCTGGCTGTCAGTGGCATATGCAGGAGGGCGGGAAGGCAGCCAACTCTCCACAGGAAACAACCCAGGGTAATGGATTGGAGACAGAAGCCTGAAATCATCACATGCAGAAATGTCAATAAGGGCCAACGTAGTACAAGTTCCGAAAGAGGCCCTGACAATTGACTAGGTGCTAGCTCACCCCTGCCAGGCCAGAAGAACTCAATCCGCCGCCATCCTTCCCAGGCAATTGCGGAAAGACATTGGCCCAGGTTGGCTACACTAAGGCATAGTGTGAACTATGTTCCTACCACAGTGGGCTATCCGAAACCGATCTTAATGGGTAGAATAAGCATCAGGGCTCTAGCTGGCTGTCCGTGGCAGACGCAGGAGGGCGGGAAGGCAGCCAACTCTCCTTAGGATACATTCCAGGGTAATCGATTGGAGACAGAAGCCTGAAATCATCACGTGCAGAAATGTCACTAAGGGGCAGCGTAGTAAAAGTTCCGAAAGAGGCCTTGACAATTGACTAGGTGCTAGCTCACCCCTGCCAGGCCGGAAGAACTCAATCCGCCGCCATCCTTCCCAGGCCATTGCGGAAAGACATTGCCCCAGGTTGGCAATACTAAGGCATAGTGTGAACTATGCTTCTACCACAGTAGGCTATCCGAAACCGATGTTACTGGTTAGAATAAGCAACAGGGCTCTAACTGTCTGTCAGTGGCAGATGCAGGAGGGCGGGAAGGCAGCCAACTCTCCATAGGAAACAACTCAGGGTAATGGATTGGAGACAGAAGCCTGAAATCATCACGTGCAGAAATGTCACTAAGGGCCAATGTAGTACAAGTTCCGAAAGAGGCCCTGACAATTGACTAGGTGCTAGCTCACCCCTGCCAGGCCAGCAGAACTCAATCCGCCGCCATCCTTCCCAGGCCATTGCGGAAAGACATTGCCCCAGGTTGGCTACACTAAGGCATAGTGTGAACTATGCTTCTACCACAGTGGGCTATCCGAAACCGATGTTACTGGTTAGAATAAGCAACAGGGCGTTAGCTGGCTGTGAGTGGCAGATGCAGGAGGGCGGGAAGGCAGCCAACTCTCCATAGGAAACAACCCAGGGTAATGGATTGGAGACAGAAGCCTGAAATCATCACGTGCAGAAATGTCACTAAGGTCCAATGTAGTACAAGTTCCGAAAGAGGCCCTGACCATTGACTAGGTGCTAGTTCACCCCTGCCAGGCCAGAAGAACTCAATCCACCGCCATCCTTCCCAGGCCATTGCGGAAAGACATTGCCCCAGGTTGGCTACACTAAGGCATAGTGTGAACTATGCTTCTACCACAGTGGGCTATCCGAAACCGATGTTACTGGTTAGAATAAGCAACAGGGCTCTAGCTGGCTGTTAGTTGCAGATGCAGGAGGGCGGGAAGGCAGCCAACTCTCCATAGGAAACAACTCAGGGTAATGGATTGGAGACAGAAGCCTGAAATCATCACGTGCAGAAATGTCACTAAGGGCCAATGTAGTACAAGTTCCGAAAGAGGCCCTGACAATTGACTAGGTGCTAGCTCACCCCTGCCAGGCCAGAAGAACTCAATCCGCCGCCATCCTTCCCAGGCCATTGCGGAAAGACATTGCCCCAGGTTGGCTACACTAAGGCATAGTGTGAACTATGCTTCTACCACAGTGGGCTATCCGAAACCGATGTTACTGGTTAGAATAAGCAACAGGGCTCTAGCTGGCTGTCAGTGGCAGATGCAGGAGGGCCGGAAGGCAGCCAACTCTCCACAGGAAACAACCCAGGGTAATGGATTGGAGACAGAAGCCTGAAATCATCACGTGCAGAAATGTCACTAAGGGGCAGCGTAGTACAAGTTCCGAAATAGGCCCTGACAATTGACTAGGTGCTAGCTCACCCCTGCCAGGCCAGAAGAACTCATTCCGCCGCCATCCTTCCCAGGCCATTGCGGAAAGACATTGCCCCAGGTTGGCTACACTAAGCCATAGTGTGAACTATGCTTCTACCACAGTGGGCTATCCGAAACCGATGTTTCTGGTTAGAATAAGCAACAGGGCTCTAGCTGGCTGTCAGTGGCAGATGCAGGAGGGCGGGAAGGCAGCCAGCTCTCCAAAGGAAACAACCCAGGGTAATGGATTGGAGACAGAAGCCTGAAATCATCACGTGCAGAAATGTCACTAAGGGCCAATGTAGTACAAGTTCCGAAAGAGGCGCTGACAATTGACTAGGTGCTAGCTCACCCCTGCCAGGCCATAAGAACGCCGCCATCCTTCCCAGGCCATTGCGGAAAGACATTGTCCCAGGTTGGCTACACTAAGGCATAGTGTGAACTATGCTTCTACCACAGTGGGCTATCCGAAACCGATGTTTCTGGTTAGAATAAGCATCAGGGCTCTAGCTGGCTGTCCGTGGCAGACGCAGGAGGGCGGGAAGGCAGCCAACTCTCCAAAGGAAACAACCCAGGGTAATCGATTGGAGACAGAAGCCTGAAATCATCACGTGCAGAAATGTCACTAAGGGCCAATGTAGTACAAATTCCGAAAGAGGCCCTGACAATTGACTAGGTGCTAGCTCACCCCTGCCAGGCCATAAGAACGCCGCCATCCTTCCCAGGCCATTGCGGAAAGACATTGCCCCAGGTTGGCTACACTAAGGCATAGTGTGAACTATGTTCCTACCATAGTGGGCTATCCGAAACCGATCTTAATGGGTAGAATAAGCATCAGGGCTCTAGCTGGCTGTCCGTGGCAGACGCAGGAGGGCGGAAAGGCAGCCAACTCTCCTTAGTATACATTCCAGGGTAATCGATTGGAGACAGAAGCCTGAAATCATCACGTGCAGAAATGTCACTAAGGGCCAATGTAGTACAAGTTCCGAAAGAGGCTCTGACAATTGACTAGGTGCTAGCTCACCCCTGCCAGGCCATAAGAACGCCGCCATCCTTCCCAGGCCATTGCGGAAAGACATTGCCCCAGGTTGGCTACACTAAGGCATAGTGTGAACTATGTTCCTACCACAGTGGGCTATCCGAAACCGATCTTAATGGGTAGAATAAGCATCAGGGCTCTAGCTCGCTGTCCGTGGCAGACGCAGGAGGGCGGGAAGGCAGCCAACTCTCCTTAGGATACATTCCAGGGTAATCGATTGGAGACAGAAGCCTGAAATCATCACGTGCAGAAATGTCAATAAGGGCCAGCGTTGTACAAGTTCCGAAAGATGCCCTTACAATTGACTACGTGCTAGCTCACCCCTGCCAGGCCAGAAGAACTCAATCCGCCACCATCCTTTGCAGGCCATTGCGGAAAGACATTGCGACAGGTTGGCTACACTAAGGCATAGTGTGAACTATGTTCCTACCACAGTGGGCTATCCGAAACCGATCTTAATGGGTAGAATAAGCATAAGGGCTCTAGCTGGCGGTCCGTGACAGATTCAGGAGGGCGGGAAGGAAGCCAACTCTCCACAGGAAGCATCCCAGGGTAATGGATTGGAGACAGAAGCCTGAAATCATCACGTGCAGAAATGTCACTAAGGGGCAGCGTAGTACAAGTTCTGAAAGAGGCCTTGACAATTGACTACGTGCTAGCTCACCGCTGCCAGGCCAGAAGAACGCAATCCGCCTCCATCCTTTCCAGGCCATTGCGGAATGGCATTGCCCCAGGTTGGCTCCACTAAGGCATAGTGTGAACTATGCTTCTACCACAGTGGGCTATCCGAACCCGATGTTACTGGTTAGAATAAGCAACAGGGCTCTAGCTGGCTGTCAGTGGCAGATGCAGGAGGGCGGGAAGGAAGCCAACTCTCCACAGGAAACAACCCAGGGTAATTGATTGGAGACAGAAGCCTGAAATCATCACGTGCAGAAATGTCACTAAGGGCCAATGTAGTACAAGTTCCGAAAGAGGCCCTGACAATTGACTAGGTGCTAGCTCACCCCTGCCAGGCCATAAGAACTCAATCCGCCGCCATCCTTCCCAGGCCATTGCGGAAAGACATTGCCCAAGGTTGGCTACACTAAGGCATAGTGTGAACTATGTTCCTACCACAGTGGGCTATCCGAAACCGATCTTAATGGGTAGAATAAGCATCAGGGCTCTAGCTGGCTGTCTGTAACAGATTCAGGAGGGCGGGAAGGAAGCCAACTCTCCACAGGAAGCATCCCAGGGTAATGGATTGGAGACAGAAGCCTGAAATCATCACGTGCAGAAATGTCACTAAGGGGCAGCGTAGTACAAGTTCTGAAAGAGGCCTTGACAATTGACTACGTGCTAGCTCACCGCTGCCAGGCCAGAAGAACGCAATCCGCCGCCATCCTTCCCAGGCCATTGCGGAAAGACATTGCCCCAGGTTGGCTACACTAAGGCATAGTGTGAACTATGCTTCTACCACAGTGGGCTCTCCGAAACCGATGTTACGGGTCAGAATAAGCAACAGAGACGTTTTCGCATTACTCCCGTTCCATTTGGAACGGGAGTAGGACGGGAAGAGTAAGACAGCTCCCGGCGCTTTCACCTTTCACACACAGATGCGCCAGAACGCGTGTAAACTCGTTCCGGCGCATCTGTGTGCGAATGCTCAAAGCATCGTGAGCTGTCTTAGCCGGCAAAGGCCGGCCAGGGGCGCGGAGACAGCCGCGGAGGCAGATCGGCAAGCAGCTGATTGTCAAACAGCTGATTGTCGAAGCCGCGCCGGCGTCGGAGGCGAGCCCGCAGCTGTTAGGGAGACAGAAGCAGGCGCGAATGCTTCTCCTCCCGAACGCCTGCGGGCGGCTCGTCCGCATTCGAACGCATGTAGAGCACTTTAAAGTGCCCTACATTTCGAACGCGAGAAAGACAGCTGCGGACACGTCGGAGCGCAAGCCCCGCTCGGGCAATGCGTATGCCGTGTCCGCAGCTGTCTCCCACGCGCACCGTTCAGCCCCGTGCGAAAACGTCTCAGGGCTCTAGCTGGCTGTCAGTGGCAGATGCAGGAGGGCGGGAAGGCAGCCAACTCTCCATAGGAAACAACCCAGGGTAATGGATTGGAGACAGAAGCCTGAAATCATCACGTGCAGAAATGTCACTAAGGGCCAATGTAGTACAAGTTCCGAAAGATGCCCTTACAATTGACTACGTGCTAGCTCACCCCTGCGAGGCCAGAAGAACTCAATCCGCCACCATCCTTTGCAGGCCATTGCGGAAAGACATTGCGACAGGTTGGCTACACTAAGGCATAGTGTGAACTATGTTCCTACCACAGTGGGCTATCCGAAACCGATGTTACTGGTTAGAATAAGCAACAGGGCTCTAGCTGGCTGTCAGTGGCAGATGCAGGAGCGCGGGAAGGCAGCCAACTCTCCATAGGAAACAACCCAGGGTAATGGATTGGAGACAGAAGCCTGAAATCATCACGTGCAGAAATGTCACTAAGGGCCAATGTAGTACAAGTTCCGAAAGAGGCCCTGACAATTGACTAGGTGCTAGCTCACCCCTGCCAGGCCAGAAGAACTCAATCCGCCGCCATCCTTCCCAGGCCATTGCGGAAAGACATTGCCCCAGGTTGGCTACACTAAGGCATAGTGTGAACTATGTTCCTACCACAGTGGGCTATCCAAAACCGATCTTAATGGGTAGAATAAGCATCAGGGCTCTAGCTGGCTGTCGGTGGCAGACGCAGGAGGGCGGGAAGGCAGCCAACTCTCCTTAGGATACATTCCAGGGTAATCGATTGGAGACAGAATCCTGAAATCATCACGTGCAGAAATGTCACTAACGGCCAATGTAGTACAAGTTCCGAAAGAGGCCCTGACAATTGACTAGGTGCTAGCTCACCCCTGCCAGGCCATAAGAACGCTGCCATCCTTCCCAGGCCATTGCGGAAAGACATTGCCCCAGGTTGGCTACACTAAGGCATAGTGTGAACTATGTTCCTACCACAGTGGGCTATCCGAAACCGATCTTAATGGGTAGAATAAGCATCAGGGCTCTAGCTCGCTGTCCGTGGCAGACGCAGGAGGGCGGGAAGGCAGCCAACTCTCCTTAGGATACATTCCAGGGTAATCGATTGGAGACAGAATCCTGAAATCATCACGTGCAGAAATGTCACTAAGGGCCAATGTAGTACAAGTTCCGAAAGAGGCCCTGACAATTGACTAGGTGCTAGCTCACCCCTGCCAGGCCAGAAGAACGCAATCCGCCTCCATCCTTTCCAGGCCATTGCGGAATGACATTGCACCAGGTTGGCTCCACTAAGGCATAGTGTGAACTATGTTTCTACCACAGTGGGCTATCCGAAACCGATCTTAATGGGTAGAATAAGCATAAGGGCTCTAGGTGGCGGTCCGTGACAGATTCAGGAGGGCGGGAAGGAAGCCAACTCTCCACAGGAAGCATCCCAGGGTAATGGATTGGAGACAGAAGCCTGAAATCATCACGTGCAGAAATGTCACTAAGGGGCAGCGTAGTACAAGTTCTGAAAGAGGCCTTGACAATTGACTACGTGCTAGCTCACCGCTGCCAGGCCAGAAGAACGCAATCCGCCTCCATCCTTTCCAGGCCATTGCGGAATGGCATTGCCCCAGGTTGGCTCCACTAAGGCATAGTGTGAACTATGCTTCTACCACAGTGGGCTATCCGAACCCGATGTTACTGGTTAGAATAAGCAACAGGGCTCTAGCTGGCTGTCAGTGGCAGATGCAGGAGGGCGGGAAGGAAGCCAACTCTCCACAGGAAACAACCCAGGGTAATGGATTGGAGACAGAAGCCTGAAATCATCACGTGCAGAAATGTCACTAAGGGCCAATGTAGTACAAGTTCCGAAAGAGGCCTTGACAATTGACTACGTGCTAGCTCACCGCTGCCAGGCCAGAAGAACGCAATCCGCCTCCATCCTTTCCAGGCCATTGCGGAATGACATTGCACCAGGTTGGCTCCACTAAGGCATAGTGTGAACTATGCTTCTACCACAGTGGGCTCTCCGAAACCAATGTTACTGGTTAGAATAAGCAACACGGCTCTAGCTGGCTGTCAGTGGCAGATGCAGGAGGGCCGGAAGGCAGCCAACTCTCCATAGGAAACAACCCAGGGTAATGGATTGGAGACAGAAGCCTGAAATCATCACGTGCAGAAATGTCACTGAGGGCCAATGTAGTACAAGTTCCGAAAGAGGCCCTGACTATTGACTAGGTGCTAGCTCACCCCTGCCAGGCCAGAAGAACGCAATCCGCCGCCATCCTTCCCAGGCCATTGCGGAAAGACATTGCCCCAGGTTGGCTACACTAAGGCATAGTGTGAACTATATTCCTACCACAGTGGGCTATCCGAAACCGATCTTAATGGGTAGAATAAGCATCAGGGCTCTAGCTGGCTGTCCGTGGCAGACGCAGGAGGGCGGGAAGGCAGCCAACTCTCCTTAGGATACATTCCAGGGTAATCGATTGGAGACAGAAGCCTGAAATCATCACGTGCAGAAATGTCAATAAGGGCCAGCGTTGTACAAGTTCCGAAAGATGCCCTTACAATTGACTACGTGCTAGCTCACCCCTGCCAGGCCAGAAGAACTCAATCCGCCACCATCCTTTGCAGGCCATTGCGGAAAGACATTGCGACAGGTTGGCTACACTAAGGCATAGTGTGAACTATGTTCCTACCACAGTGGGCTATCCGAAACCGATCTTAATGGGTAGAATAAGCATAAGGGCTCTAGCTGGCTGTCCGTGACAGATTCAGGAGGGCGGGAAGGAAGCCAACTCTCCACAGGAAGCATCCCAGGGTAATGGATTGGAGACAGAAGCCTGAAAACATCACGTGCAGAAATGTCACTAAGGGGTAGCGTAGTACAAGTTCCGAAAGAGGCCTTGACAATTGACTAGGTGCTAGCTCACCGCTGCCAGGCCAGAAGAACGCAATCCGCCTCCATCCTTTCCAGGCCATTGCGGAATGGCATTGCCCCAGGTTGGCTCCACTAAGGCACAGTGTGAACTATGCTTCTACCACAGTGGGCTATCCGAAACCGATGTTACTGGTTAGAATAAGCAACAGGGCTCTAGCTGGCTGTCAGTGGCAGATGCAGTAGCGCGGGAAGGCAGCCAACTCTCCATAGGAAACAACCCAGGGTAATGGATTGGAGACAGAAGCCTGAAATCATCACGTGCAGAAATGTCACTAAGGGCCAATGTAGTACAAGTTCCGAAAGAGGCCCTGACAATTGACTAGGTGCTAGCTCACCCCTGCCAGGCCAGAAGAACTCAATCCGCCGCCATCCTTCCCAGGCCATTGCGGAAAGACATTGCCCCAGGTTGGCTACACTAAGGCATAGTGTGAACTATGTTCCTACCACAGTGGGCTATCCGAAACCGATCTTAATGGGTAGAATAAGCATCAGGGCTCTAGCTGGCTGTCCGTGGCAGACGCAGGAGGGCGGGAAGGCAGCCAACTCTCCTTAGGATACATTCCAGGTTAATCGATTGGAGACAGAATCCTGAAATCATCACGTGCAGAAATGTCACTAAGGGCCAATGTAGTACAAGTTCCGAAAGAGGCCCTGACAATTGACTAGGTGTTAGCTCACCCCTGCCAGGCCATAAGAACGCCGCCATCCTTCCCAGGCCATTGCGGAAAGACATTGCCCCAGGTTGGCTACACTAAGGCATAGTGTGAACTATGTTCCAACCACAGTGGGCTATCCGAAACCGATCTTAATGGGTAGAATAAGCATCAGGGCTCTAGCTGGCTGTCCGTGGCAGACGCAGGAGGGCGGGAAGGCAGCCAACTCTCCTTAGGATACATTCCAGGGTAATCGATTGGAGACAGAAGCCTGAAATCATCACGTGCAGAAATGTCACTAAGGGCCAATGTAGTACAAGTTCCGAAAGAGGCCCTGACAATTGACTAGGTGCTAGCTCACCCCTGCCAGGCCATAAGAACGCCGCCATCCTTCCCAGGCCATTGCGGAAAGACATTGCCCCAGGTTGGCTACACTAAGGCATAGTGTGAACTATGTTCCTACCACAGTGGGCTATCCCAAACCGATCTTAATGGGTAGAATAAGCATCAGGGCTCTAGCTGGCTGTCCGTGGGAGACGCAGGATGGCGGGAAGGCAGCCAACTCTCCTTAGGCTACATTCCAGGGTAATCGATTGGAGACAGAAGCCTGAAATCATCACGGGCAGAAATGTCAATAAGGGCCAGCGTTGTACAAGTTCCGAAAGATGCCCTTACAATTGACTACGTGCTATCTCACCCCTGCCAGGCCAGAAGAACTCAATCCGCCACCATCCTTTGCAGGCCATTGCGGAAAGACATTGCGACAGGTTGGCTACACTAAGGCATAGTGTGAACTATGTTCCTACCACAGTGGGCTATCCGAAACCGATCTTAATGGGTAGAATAAGCATAAGGGCTCTAGCTGGCTGTCCGTGACAGATTCAGGAGGGCGGGAAGGAAGCCAACTCTCCACAGGAAGCATCCCAGGGTAATGGATTGGAGACAGAAGCCTGAAATCATCACGTGCAGAAATGTCAGTAAGGGACAGCGTAGTACAAGTTCCGAAAGAGGCCTTGACAATTGACTACGTGCTAGCTCACCGCTGCCAGGCCAGAAGAACGCAATCCGCCTCCATCCTTTCCAGGCCATTGCGGAATGGCATTGCCCCAGGTTGGCTCCACTAAGGCATAGTGTGAACTATGCTTCTACCACAGTGGGCTATCCGAAACCGATGTTACTGGTTAGAATAAGCAACAGGGCTCTAGCTGGCTGTCAGTGGCAGATGCAGGAGGGCGGGAAGGCAGCCAACTATCCATAGGAAACAACCCAGGGTAATGGATTGGAGACAGAAGCCTGAAATCATCACGTGCAGAAATGTCACTAAGGGCCAATGTAGTACAAGTTCCGAAAGAGGCCCTGACAATTGACTAGGTGCTAGCTCACCCCTGCCAGGCCAGAAGAACTCAATCCGCCGCCATCCTTCCCAGGCCATTGCGGAAAGACATTGCCCCAGGTTGGCTACACTAAGGGATAGTGTGAACTATGCTTCTACCACAGTGGGCTATCCGAAACAGATGTTACTGGTTAGAATAAGCAACAAGGCTCTAGCTGGCTGTCAGTGGCAGATGCAGGAGGGCGGGAAGGCAGCCAACTCTCCATAGTAAACAACCCAGGGTAATGGATTGGAGACAGAAGCCTGAAATCATCACGTGCAGAAATGTCACTAAGGGCCAAAGTAGTACAAGTTCCGAAAGAGGCCCTGACAATTGACTAGGTGCTAGCTCACCCCTGCCAGGCTAGAAGAACTCAATCCGCCGCCATCCTTCCCAGGCCATTGCGGAAAGACATTGCCCCAGGTTGGCTACACTAAGGCATAGTGTGAACTATGTTCCTACCACAGTGGGCTATCCGAAACCGATCTTAATGGGTAGAATAAGCATCAGGGCTCTAGCTGGCTGTCCGTGGCAGACGCAGGAGGGCGGGAAGGCAGCCAACTCTCCTTAGGATACATTCCAGCGTAATCGATTGGAGACAGAAGCCTGAAATCATCACGTGCAGAAATGTCACTAAGGGCCAATGTAGTACAAGTTCCGAAAGAGGCCCTGACAATTGACTAGGTGCTAGCTCACCCCTGCCAGGCCAGAAGAACTCAATCCTCCGCCATCCTTCCCAGGCCATTGCGGAAAGACATTGCCCCAGGTTGGCTACACTAAGGCATAGTGTGAACTATGTTCCTACCACAGTGGGCTATCCGAAACCGATCCTAATGGGTAGAATAAGCATCAGGGCTCTAGCTGGCTGTCCGTGGCAGACGCAGGAGGGCGGGAAGGCAGCCAACTCTCCTTAGGATACATTCCAGGGTAATCGATTGGAGACAGAAGCCTGAAATCATCACGTGTAGAAATGTCACTAAGGGCCAATGTAGTACAAGTTCCGAAAGAGGCCCTGACAATTGACTAGGTGCTAGCTCACCCCTGCCAGGCCAGAAGAACTCAATCCGCCGCCATCCTTCCCAGGCCATTGCGGAAAGACATTGCCCCAGGTTGGCTACACTAAGGCATAGTGTGAACTATGCTTCTACCACAGTGGGCTATCCGAAACCGATGTTACTGGTTAGAATAAGCAACAGGGCTCTAGCTGGCTGTCAGTGGCAGATGCAGGAGCGCGGGAAGGCAGCCAACTCTCCATAGGAAACAACCCAGGGTAATGGATTGGAGACAGAAGCCTGAAATCATCACGTGCAGAAATGTCAATAAGGGCCAATGTAGTACAAGTTCCGAAAGAGGCCCTGACAATTGACTAGGTGCTAGCTCACCCCTGCCAGGCCAGAAGAACTCAATCCGCCGCCATCCTTCCCAGGCCATTGCGGAAAGACATTGCCCCAGGTTGGCTACACTAAGGCATAGTGTGAACTATGCTTCTACCACAGTGGGCTCTCCGAAACCGATGTTACTGGTTAGAATAAGCAACAGGGCTCTAGCTGGCTGTCAGTGGCAGATGCAGGAGCGCGGGAAGGCAGCCAACTCTCCATAGGAAACAACCCAGGGTAATGGATTGGAGACAGAAGCCTGAAATCATCACGTGCAGAAATGTCACTAAGGGCCAATGTAGTACAAGTTCCGAAAGAGGCCCTGACAATTGACTAGGTGCTAGCTCACCCCTGCCAGGCCAGAAGAACTCAATCCGCCACCATCCTTTGCAGGCCATTGCGGAAAGACATTGTGACAGGTTGGGTACACTAAGGCATAGTGTGAACTATGTTCCTACCACAGTGGGCTATCCGAAACCGATCTTAATGGGTAGAATAAGCATAAGGGCTCTAGCTGGCTGTCCGTGACAGGTTCAGGAGGGCGGGAAGGAAGCCAACTCTCCACAGGAAGCATCCCAGGGTAATGGATTGGAGACAGAAGCCTGAAATCATCACGTGCAGAAATGTCACTAAGGGGCAGCATAGTACAAGTTCCGAAAGAGGCCTTTACAATTGACTACGTGCTAGCTCACCGCTGCCAGGCCAGAAGAACGCAATCCGCCTCCATCCCTTCCAGGCCATTGCGGAATGACATTGCCCCAGGTTGGCTACTCTAAGGCATAGTGTGAACTATGCTTCTACCACAGTGGGCTCTCCGAAACCGATGTTACTGGTTAGAATAAGTAAGAGGGCTCTAGCTGGCTGTCAGTGGCAGATGCAGGAGGGCCGGAAGGCAGCTAACTCTCCATAGGAAACAACCCAGGGTAATGGATTGGAGACAGAAGCCTGAAATCATCACGTGCAGAAATGTCACTAAGGGCCAATGTAGTACAAGTTCCGAAAGAGGCCCTGACAATTGACTAGGTGCTAGCTCACCCCTGCCAGGCCAGAAGAACTCAATCCTCCGCCATCCTTCCCAGGCCATTGCGGAAAGACATTGCCCCAGGTTGGCTACACTAAGGCATAGTGTGAACTATGTTCCTACCACAGTGGGCTATCCGAAACCGATCCTAATGGGTAGAATAAGCATCAGGGCTCTAGCTGGCTGTCCGTGGCAGACGCAGGAGGGCGGGAAGGCAGCCAACTCTCCTTAGGATACATTCCAGGGTAATCGATTGGAGACAGAAGCCTGAAATCATCACGTGTAGAAATGTCACTAAGGGCCAATGTAGTACAAGTTCCGAAAGAGGCCCTGACAATTGACTAGGTGCTAGCTCACCCCTGCCAGGCCAGAAGAACTCAATCCGCCGCCATCCTTCCCAGGCCATTGCGGAAAGACATTGCCCCAGGTTGGCTACACTAAGGCATAGTGTGAACTATGCTTCTACCACAGTGGGCTATCCGAAACCGATGTTACTGGTTAGAATAAGCAACAGGGCTCTAGCTGGCTGTCAGTGGCAGATGCAGGAGCGCGGGAAGGCAGCCAACTCTCCATAGGAAACAACCCAGGGTAATGGATTGGAGACAGAAGCCTGAAATCATCACGTGCAGAAATGTCAATAAGGGCCAATGTAGTACAAGTTCCGAAAGAGGCCCTGACAATTGACTAGGTGCTAGCTCACCCCTGCCAGGCCAGAAGAACTCAATCCGCCGCCATCCTTCCCAGGCCATTGCGGAAAGACATTGCCCCAGGTTGGCTACACTAAGGCATAGTGTGAACTATGCTTCTACCACAGTGGGCTCTCCGAAACCGATGTTACTGGTTAGAATAAGCAACAGGGCTCTAGCTGGCTGTCAGTGGCAGATGCAGGAGCGCGGGAAGGCAGCCAACTCTCCATAGGAAACAACCCAGGGTAATGGATTGGAGACAGAAGCCTGAAATCATCACGTGCAGAAATGTCACTAAGGGCCAATGTAGTACAAGTTCCGAAAGAGGCCCTGACAATTGACTAGGTGCTAGCTCACCCCTGCCAGGCCAGAAGAACTCAATCCGCCACCATCCTTTGCAGGCCATTGCGGAAAGACATTGTGACAGGTTGGGTACACTAAGGCATAGTGTGAACTATGTTCCTACCACAGTGGGCTATCCGAAACCGATCTTAATGGGTAGAATAAGCATAAGGGCTCTAGCTGGCTGTCCGTGACAGGTTCAGGAGGGCGGGAAGGAAGCCAACTCTCCACAGGAAGCATCCCAGGGTAATGGATTGGAGACAGAAGCCTGAAATCATCACGTGCAGAAATGTCACTAAGGGGCAGCATAGTACAAGTTCCGAAAGAGGCCTTTACAATTGACTACGTGCTAGCTCACCGCTGCCAGGCCAGAAGAACGCAATCCGCCTCCATCCCTTCCAGGCCATTGCGGAATGACATTGCCCCAGGTTGGCTACTCTAAGGCATAGTGTGAACTATGCTTCTACCACAGTGGGCTCTCCGAAACCGATGTTACTGGTTAGAATAAGTAAGAGGGCTCTAGCTGGCTGTCAGTGGCAGATGCAGGAGGGCCGGAAGGCAGCTAACTCTCCATAGGAAACAACCCAGGGTAATGGATTGGAGACAGAAGCCTGAAATCATCACGTGAAGAAATGTCACTAAGGGCCAATGTAGTACAAGTTCCGAAAGAGGCCTTGACAATTGACTACGTGCTAGCTCACTGCTGCCAGGCCAGAAGAACGCAATCCGCCTCCATCCTTTCCAGGCCATTGCGGAATGGCATTGCCCCAGGTTGGCTCCACTAAGGCATAGTGTGAACTATGCTTCTACCACAGTGGGCTCTCCGAAACCAATGTTACTGGTTAGAATAAGCAACAGGGCTCTAGGTGGCTGCCAGTGGCAGATGCAGGAGGGCGGGAAGGCAGCCAACTCTCCACAGGAAACAACCCAGGGTAATGGATTGGAGACAGAAGCCTGAAATCATCACGTGAAGAAATGTCACTAAGGGCCAATGTAGTACAAGTTCCGAAAGAGGCCCTGACAATTGACTAGGTGCTAGCTCACCCCTGCCAGGCCATAAGAACTCAGTCCGCCGCCATCCTTCCCAGGCCATTGCGGAAAGACATTGCCCCAGGTTGGCTACACTAAGGCATTGTGTGAACTATGTTCCTACCACAGTGGGCTATCCGAAACCGATCTTAATGGGTAGAATAAGCATCAGGGCTCTAGCTGGCTGTCAGTGGCAGATGCAGGAGGGCCGGAAGGCAGCCAACTCTCCATAGGAAACAACCCAGGGTAATGGATTGGAGACAGAAGCCTGAAATCATCACGTGAAGAAATGTCACTAAGGGCCAATGTAGGACAAGTTCTGAAAGAGGCCTTGACAATTGACTGCGTGCTAGCTCACCGCTGCCAGGCCAGAAGAACGCAATCCGCCTCCATCCTTTCCAGGCCATTGCGGAAAGACATTGCCCCAGGTTGGCTACACTAAGGCATAGTGTGAACTATGTTCCTACCACAGTGGGCTATCCGAAACCGATCTTAATGGGTAGAATAAGCATCAGGGCTCTTGCTGGCTGTCAGTGGCAGACGCAGGAGGGCGGGAAGGCAGCCAACTCTCCTTAGGATACATTCCAGCGTAATCGATTGGAGACAGAAGCCTGAAATCATCACGTGCAGAAATGTCACTAAGGGCCAATGTAGTACAAGTTCCGAAAGAGGCCCTGACAATTGACTAGGTGCTAGCTCACCCCTGCCAGGCCAGAAGAACTCAATCCTCCGCCATCCTTCCCAGGCCATTGTTGAAAGACATTGCCCCAGGTTGGCTACACTAAGGCATAGTGTGAACTATGTTCCTACCACAGTGGGCTTTCCGAAACCGATCCTAATGGGTAGAATAAGCATCAGGGCTCTAGCTGGCTGTCCGTGGCAGACGCAGGAGGGCGGGAAGGCAGCCAACTCTCCTTAGGATACATTCCAGGGTAATCGATTGGAGACAGAAGCCTGAAATCATCACGTGCAGAAATGTCACTAAGGGCCAATGTAGTACAAGTTCCGAAAGAGGCCCTGACAATTGACTAGGTGCGAGCTCACCCCTGCCAGGCCAGAAGAACTCAATCCGCCGCCATCCTTCCCAGGCCATTGCGGAAAGACATTGCCCAAGGTTGGCTACACTAAGGCATACTGTGAACTATGCTTCTACCACAGTGGGCTATCCGAAACCGATGTTACTGGTTAGAATAAGCAACAGGGCTCTAGCTGGCTGTCAGTGGCAGATGCAGGAGCGCGGGAAGGCAGCCAACTCTCCATAGGAAACAACCCAGGGTAATGGATTGGAGACAGAAGCCTGAAATCATCACGTGCAGAAATGTCACTAAGGGCCAATGTAGTACAAGTTCCGAAAGAGGCCTTGACAATTGACTACGAGCTAGCTCACCGCTGCCAGGCCAGAAGAACGCAATCCGCCTCCATCCTTTCCAGGCCATTGCGGAATGGCATTGCCCCATGATGGCTCCACTAAGGCATAGTGTGAACTATGCTTCTACCACAGTGGGCTCTCCGAAACCGATGTTTCTGGTAAGAATAAGTAACAGGGCTCTAGCTGGCTGTCAGTGGCAGATGCAGGAGGGCCGGAAGGCAGCCAACTCTCCATAGTAAACAACCCAGTGTAATGGATTGGAGACAGAAGCCTTAAATCATCACGTGCAGAAATGTCACTAAGGGCCAATGTAGTACAAGTTCCGAAAGAGGCCCTGACAATTGACTAGGTGGTAGCTCACCCCTGCCAGGCCAGAAGAACTCAATCCGCCGCCATCCTTCCCAGGCCATTGCGGAAAGACATTGCCCAAGGTTGGCTACACTAAGGCATAGTGTGAACTATGCTTCTACCACAGTGGGCTATCCGAAACCGATCTTACTGGTTAGAATAAGCAACAGGGCTCTAGCTGGCTGTCAGTGGCAGATGCAGGAGGGCGGGAAGGCAGCCAACTCTCCTTAGGATACATTACAGGGTAATCGATTGGAGACAGAAGCCTGAAATCATCACGTGCAGAAATGTCAATAAGGGGCAATGTAGTACAAGTTCAGAAAGAGGCCCTGACAATTGACTAGGTGCTAGCTCACCCCTGCCAGGCCAGAAGAACTCAATCCGCCGCCATCCTTCCCAGGCCATTGCGGAAAGACATTGCTCCAGGTTGGCTATACTAAGGCATAGTGTGAACTATGCTTCTACCTCAGTGGGCTATCCGAAACCGATGTTACTGGTTAGAATAAGCAACAGGGCTCTAGCTGGCTGTCAGTGGCAGATGCAGGAGGGCGGGAAGGCAGCCAACTCTCCATAGGAAACAACCCAGGGTAATGGATTGGAGACAGAAGCCTGAAATCATCACGTGAAGAAATGTCACTAAGGGCCAATGTAGTACAAGTTCCGAAAGAGGCCCTGACAATTGACTAGGTGCTAGCTCACCCCTGCCAGGCCAGAAGAACTCAATCCGCCGCGATCCTTCCCAGGCCATTGCGGAAAGACATTGCCCCAGGTTGGCTACACTAAGGCATAGTGTAAACTATGCTTCTACCACAGTGGGCTATCCGAAACCGATCTTAATGGGTAGAATAAGCATCAGGGCTCTAGCTGGCTGTCCGTGGCAGACGCAGGAGGGCGGGAACGCAGCCAACTCTCCTTAGGATACATTCCAGGGTAATCGATTGGAGACAGAAGCCTGAAATCATGAAGTGCAGAAATGTCAATATGGGCCAATGTAGTACAAGTTCCGAAAGAGGCCCTGACAATTAACTAGGTGCTAGCTCACCCCTGCCAGGCCAGAAGAACTCAATCCGCCGCCATCCTTCCCAGGCCATTGCGGAAAGACATTGCTCCATGATGGCTCCACTAAGGCATAGTGTGAACTATGCTTCTACCACAGTGGGCTCTCCGAAACCGATGTTACTGGTAAGAATAAGTAACAGGGCTCTAGCTGGCTGTCAGTGGCAGATGCAGGAGGGCCGGAAGGCAGCCAACTCTCCATAGTAAACAACCCAGTGTAATGGATTAGAGACAGAAGCCTTAAATCATCACGTGCAGAAATGTCACTAAGGGCCAATGTAGTACAAGTTCCGAAAGAGGCCCTGACAATTGACTAGGTGGTAGCTCACCCCTGCCAGGCCAGAAGAACTCAATCCGCCGCCATCCTTCCCAGGCCATTGCGGAAAGACATTGCCCAAGGTTGGCTACACTAAGGCATAGTGTGAACTATGCTTCTACCACAGTGGGCTATCCGAAACCGATCTTACTGGTTAGAATAAGCAACAGGGCTCTAGCTGGCTGTCAGTGGCAGATGCAGGAGGGCGGGAAGGCAGCCAACTCTCCTTAGGATACATTACAGGGTAATCGATTGGAGACAGAAGCCTGAAATCATCACGTGCAGAAATGTCAATAAGGGGCAATGTAGTACAAGTTCAGAAAGAGGCCCTGACAATTGACTAGGTGCTAGCTCACCCCTGCCAGGCCAGAAGAACTCAATCCGCCGCCATCCTTCCCAGGCCATTGCGGAAAGACATTGCTCCAGGTTGGCTATACTAAGGCATAGTGTGAACTATGCTTCTACCTCAGTGGGCTATCCGAAACCGATGTTACTGGTTAGAATAAGCAACAGGGCTCTAGCTGGCTGTCAGTGGCAGATGCAGGAGGGGGGGAAGGCAGCCAACTCTCCATAGGAAACAACCCAGGGTAATGGATTGGAGACAGAAGCCTGAAATCATCACGTGAAGAAATGTCACTAAGGGCCAATGTAGTACAAGTTCCGAAAGAGGCCCTGACAATTGACTAGGTGCTAGCTCACCCCTGCCAGGCCAGAAGAACTCAATCCGCCGCGATCCTTCCCAGGCCATTGCGGAAAGACATTGCCCCAGGTTGGCTACACTAAGGCATAGTGTGAACTATGCTTCTACCACAGTGGGCTATCCGAAACCGATCTTAATGGGTAGAATAAGCATCAGGGCTCTAGCTGGCTGTCCGTGGCAGACGCAGGAGGGCGGGAAGGCAGCCAACTCTCCTTAGGATACATTCCAGGGTAATCGATTGGAGACAGAAGCCTGAAATCATCAAGTGCAGAAATGTCAATATGGGCCAGCGTTGTACAAGTTCCGAAAGATGCCCTTACAATTGACTACGTGCTAGCTCACCGCTGCCAGGCCAGAAGAACTCAATCCGCCACCATCCTTTGCAGGCCATTGCGGAAAGACATTGTGACAGGTTGGGTACACTAAGGTGTAGTGTGAACTATGTTCCTACCACAGTGGGCTATCCGAAACCGATCTTAATGGGTAGAATAAGCATAAGGGCTCTAGCTGGCTGTCCGTGACAGATTCAGGAGGGCGGGAAGGAAGCCAACTCTCCACAGGAAGCATCCCAGGGTAATGGATTGGAGCCAGAAGCCTGAAATCATCACGTGCAGAAATGTCTCTAAAGGGCAGCGTAGTAGAACTTCCGAAAGAGGCCTTGACAATTGACTACGTGCTAGCTCACCGCTGCCAGGCCAGAAGAACGCAATCCGCCTCCATCCTTTCCAGGCCATTGCGGAATGACATTGCCCCAGGTTGGCTCCACTAAGGCATAGTGTGAACTATGCTTCTACCACAGTGGGCTATCCGAAACCGATGTTACTGGTTAGAATAAGCAACAGGGCTCTAGCTGGCTGTCAGTGGCAGATGCAGGAGGGCCGGAAGGCAGCCAACTCTCCATAGGAAACAACCCAGGGTAATGGATTGGAGACAGAAGCCTGAAATAATCACGTGAAGAAATGTCACTAAGGGCCAATGTAGTACAAGTTCCGAAAGAGGCCCTGACAATTGACTAGGTGCTAGCTCACCGCTGCCAGGCCAGAAGAACGCAATCCGCCTCCATCCTTTCCAGGCCATTGCGGAATGACATTGCCCCAGGTTGGCTCCACTAAGGCATAGTGTGAACTATGCTTCTACCACAGTGGGCTCTCCGAAACTGATGTTACTGGTTAGAATAAGCAACAGGGCTCTAGCTGGCTGTCAGTGGCAGATGCAGGAGGGCGGGAAGGCAGCCAACTCTCCATAGGAAACAACCCAGGGTAATGGATTGGAGACAGAAGCCTGAAATCATCACGTGCAGAAATGTCACTAAGGGGCAACGTAGTAGAAGTTCCGAAAGAGGCCTTGACAATTGACTACGTGCTAGCTCACCGCTGCCAGGCCAGAAGAACTCAATCCGCCGCCATCCTTCCCAGGCCATTGCGGAAAGACATTGCCCCATGATGGCTCCACTAAGGCATAGTGTGAACTATGCTTCTACCACAGTGGGCTCTCCGAAACCGATGTTACTGGTAAGAATAAGTAACAGGGCTCTAGCTGGCTGTCAGTGGCAGATGCAGGAGGGCCGGAAGGCAGCCAACTCTCCATAGTAAACAACCCAGTGTAATGGATTAGAGACAGAAGCCTTAAATCATCACGTGCAGAAATGTCACTAAGGGCCAATGTAGTACAAGTTCCGAAAGAGGCCCTGACAATTGACTAGGTGGTAGCTCACCCCTGCCAGGCCAGAAGAACTCAATCCGCCGCCATCCTTCCCAGGCCATTGCGGAAAGACATTGCCCAAGGTTGGCTACACTAAGGCATAGTGTGAACTATGCTTCTACCACAGTGGGCTATCCGAAACCGATCTTACTGGTTAGAATAAGCAACAGGGCTCTAGCTGGTTGTCAGTGGCAGATGCAGGAGGGCGGGAAGGCAGCCAACTCTCCTTAGGATACATTACAGGGTAATCGATTGGAGACAGAAGCCTGAAATCATCACGTGCAGAAATGTCAATAAGGGGCAATGTAGTACAAGTTCAGAAAGAGGCCCTGACAATTGACTAGGTGCTAGCTCACCCCTGCCAGGCCAGAAGAACTCAATCCGCCGCCATCCTTCCCACGCCATTGCGGAAAGACATTGCTCCAGGTTGGCTATACTAAGGCATAGTGTGAACTATGCTTCTACCTCAGTGGGCTATCCGAAACCGATGTTACTGGTTAGAATAAGCAACAGGGCTCTAGCTGGCTGTCAGTGGCAGATGCAGGAGGGCGGGAAGGCAGCCAACTCTCCATAGGAAACAACCCAGGGTAATGGATTGGAGACAGAAGCCTGAAATCATCACGTGAAGAAATGTCACTAAGGGCCAATGTAGTACAAGTTCCGAAAGAGGCCCTGACAATTGACTAGGTGCTAGCTCACCCCTGCCAGGCCAGAAGAACTCAATCCGCCGCGATCCTTCCCAGGCCATTGCGGAAAGACATTGCCCCAGGTTGGCTACACTAAGGCATAGTGTGAACTATGCTTCTACCACAGTGGGCTATCCGAAACCGATCTTAATGGGTAGAATAAGCATCAGGGCTCTAGCTGGCTGTCCGTGGCAGACGCAGGAGGGCGGGAAGGCAGCCAACTCTCCTTAGGATACATTCCAGGGTAATCGATTGGAGACAGAAGCCTGAAATCATCAAGTGCAGAAATGTCAATATGGGCCAGCGTTGTACAAGTTCCGAAAGATGCCCTTACAATTGACTACGTGCTAGCTCACCCCTGCCAGGCCAGAAGAACTCAATCCGCCGCCATCCTTTGCAGGCCATTGCGGAAAGACATTGTGACAGGTTGGGTACACTAAGGTATAGTGTGAACTATGTTCCTACCACAGTGGGCTATCCGAAACCGATCTTAATGGGTAGAATAAGCATAAGGGCTCTAGCTGGCTGTCCGTGACAGATTCAGGAGGGCGGGAAGGAAGCCAACTCTCCACAGGAAGCATCCCAGGGTAATGGATTGGAGCCAGAAGCCTGAAATCATCACGTGCAGAAATGTCTCTAAAGGGCAGCGTAGTACAAGTTCCGAAAGAGGCCCTGACAATTGACTAGGTGGTAGCTCACCCCTGCCAGGCCAGAAGAACTCAATCCGCCGCCATGCTTCCCAGGCCATTGCGGAAAGACATTGCCCCAGGTTGGCTACACTAAGGCATAGTGTGAACTATGCTTCTACCACAGTGGGCTATCCGAAACCAATCTTACTGGTTAGAATAAGCAACAGGGCTCTAGCTGGCTGTCAGTGGCAGATGCAGGAGGGCGGGAAGGCAGCCAACTCTCCTTAGGATACATTACAAGGTAATCGATTGGAGACAGAAGCCTTAAATCATCACGTGCAGAAATGTCACTAAGGGCCAATGTAGTACAAGTTCCGAAAGAGGCCCTGACAATTGACTAGGTGGTAGCTCACCCCTGCCAGGCCAGAAGAACTCAATCCGCCGCCATCCTTCCCAGGCCATTGCGGAAAGACATTGCCCAAGGTTGGCTACACTAAGGCATAGTGTGAACTATGCTTCTAGAACAGTGGGCTATCCGAAACCGATCTTACTGGTTAGAATAAGCAACAGGGCTCTAGCTGGCTGTCAGTGTCAGATGCAGGATGGCGGGAAGGCAGCCAACTCTCCTTAGGATACATTACAGGGTAATCGATTGGAGACAGAAGCCTGAAATCATCACGTGCAGAAATGTCAATAAGGGGCAATGTAGTACAAGTTCAGAAAGAGGCCCTGACAATTGACTAGGTGCTAGCTCACCCCTGCCAGGCCAGAAGAACTCAATCCGCCGCCATCCTTCCCAGGCCATTGCGGAAAGACATTGCCCCAGGTTGGCTACACTAAGGCATTGTGTGAACTATGTTCCTACCACAGTGGGCTATCCGAAACCGATCTTAATGGGTAGAATAAGCAACAGGGCTCTAGCTGGCTGTCAGTGGCAGATGCAGGAGGGCCGGAAGGCAGCCAACTCTCCATAGGAAACAACCCAGGGTAATGGATTGGAGACAGAAGCCTGAAATAATCACGTGAAGAAATGTCACTAAGGGCCAATGTAGGACAAGTTCTGAAAGAGGCCTTGACAATTGACTACGTGCTAGCTCACCGCTGCCAGGCCAGAAGAACGCAATCCGCCTCCATCCTTTCCAGGCCATTGCGGAATGGCATTGCCCCAGGTTGGCTCCACTAAGGCATAGTGTGAACTATGCTTCTACCACAGTGGGCTCTCCGAAACCGATGTTACTGGTTAGAATAAGCAACAGGGCTCTAGCTGGCTGTCAGTGGCAGATGCAGGAGGGCGGGAAGGCAGCCAACTCTCCATAGGAAACAACCCAGGGTAATGGATTGGAGACAGAAGCCTGAAATCATCACGTGCAGAAATGTCACTAAGGGGCAGCGTAGTAGAAGTTCCGAAAGAGGCCTTGACAATTGACTACGTGCTAGCTCACCGCTGCCAGGCCAGAATAACGCAATCCGCCTCCATCCTTTCCAGGCCATTGCGGAATGACATTGCCCCAGGTTGGCTCCACTAAGGCATAGTGTGAACTATGCTTCTACCACAGTGGGCTATCCGAAACCGATGTTACTGGTTAGAATAAGCAACAGGGCTCTAGCTGGCTGTCAGTGGAAAATGCAGGAGGGCGGGAAGGAAGCCAACTCTCCATAGGAAATATCCCAGGGTAATGGCTTGGAGACAGAAGCCTGAAATCATCACGTTCAGAAATGTCACTAAGGGGCAGCGTAGTAGAAGTTCCGAAAGAGGCCTTGACAATTGACTACGTGCTAGCTCACCGCTGCCAGGCCAGAAGAACGCAATCCGCCTCCATCCTTTCCAGGCCATTGCGGAATGACATTGCCCCAGGTTGGCTCCACTAAGGCATAGTGTGAACTATGCTTCTACCACAGTGGGCTATCCGAAACCGATGTTACTGTTTAGAATAAGGAACAGGGCTCTAGCTGGCTGTCAGTGGCAGATGCAGGAGGGCCGGAAGGCAGCCAACTCTCCATAGGAAACAACCCAGGGTAATGGATTGGAGACAGAAACCTGAAATCATCACGTGAAGAAATGTCACTAAGGGCCAATGTAGTACAAGTTCCGAAAGAGGCCCTGACAATTGACTAGGTGGTAGCTCACCCCTGCCAGGCCAGAAGAACTCAATCCGCCGCCATCCTTCCCAGGCCATTGCGGAAAGACATTGCCCCAGGTTGGCTACACTAAGGCATAGTGTGAACTATGCTTCTACCACAGTGGGCTATCCGAAACCGATCTTACTGGTTAGAATAAGCAACAGGGCTCTAGCTGGCTGTCAGTGGCAGATGCAGGAGGGCGGGAAGGCAGCCAACTCTCCTTAGGATACATTACAAGGTAATCGATTGGAGACAGAAGCCTGAAATCATCACGTGCAGAAATGTCAATAAGGGGCAATGTAGTACAAGTTCAGAAAGAGGCCCTGACAATTGACTAGGTGCTAGCTCACCCCTGCCAGGCCAGAAGAACTCAATCCGCCGCCATCCTTCCCAGGCCATTGCGGAAAGACATTGCCCCAGGTGGACTATACTAAGGCATAATGTGAACTATGCTTCTACCTCAGTGGGCTATCCGAAACCGATGTTACTGGTTAGAATAAGCAACAGGGCTCTAGCTGGCTGTCAGTGGCAGATGCAGGAGGGCGGGAAGGCAGCCAACTCTCCATAGGAAACAACCCAGGGTAATGGATTGGAGACAGAAGCCTGAAATCATCACGTGAAGAAATGTCACTAAGGGCCAATGTAGTACAAGTTCCGAAAGAGGCCCTGACAATTGACTAGGTGCTAGCTCACCCCTGCCAGGCCAGAAGAACTCAATCCGCCGCCATCCTTCCCAGGCCATTGCGGAAAGACATTGCCCCAGGTTGGCTATACTAAGGCATAGTGTGAACTATGCTTCTACCACAGTGGGCTATCCGAAACCGATGTTACTGGTTAGAATAAGCAACAGGGCTCTAGCTGGCTGTCAGTGGCAGATGCAGGCGGGCGGGAAGGCAGCCAGCTCTCCATAGGAAACAACTCAGAGTAATGGATTGGAGACAGAAGCCTGAAATCATCACGTGCAGAAATGTCACTAAGGGCCAATGTAGTACAAGTTCCGAAAGAGGCCCTGACAATTGACTAGGTGCTAACTCACCCCTGCCAGGCCAGAAGAACTCAATCCGCCGCCATCCTTCCCAGGCCATTGCGGAAAGACATTGCCCCAGGTTGGCTACACTAAGGCATAGTGTGAACTATGCTTCTACCACAGTGGGCTATCCGAAACCGATCTTACTGGTTAGAATAAGCAACAGGGCTCTAGCTGGCTGTCAGTGGCAGATGCAGGAGGGCGGGAAGGCAGCCAACTCTCCTTAGGATACATTACAGGGTAATCGATTCGAGACAGAAGCCTGAAATCATCACGTGCAGAAATGTCAATAAGGGGCAATGTAGTACAAGTTCAGAAAGAGGCCCTGACAATTGACTAGGTGCTAGCTCACCCCTGCCAGGCCAGAAGAACTCAATCCGCCGCCATCCTTCCCAGGCCATTGCGGAAAGACATTGCCCCAGATTGGCTATACTAAGGCATAGTGTGAACTATGCTTCTACCTCAGTGGGCTATCCGAAACCGATGTTACTGGTTAGAATAAGCAACAGGGCTCTAGCTGGCTGTCAGTGGCAGATGCAGGAGGGCGGGAAGGCAGCCAACTCTCCATAGTAAACAACCCAGGGTAATGGATTGGAGACAGAAGCCTGAAATCATCACGTGAAGAAATGTCACTAAGGGCCAATGTAGTACAAGTTCCGAAAGAGGCCCTGACAATTGACTAGGTGCTAGCTCACCCCTGCCAGGCCAGAAGAACTCAATCCGCCGCCATCCTTCCCAGGCCATTGCGGAAAGACATTGCCCCAGGTTGGCTATACTAAGGCATAGTGTGAACTATGCTTCTACCACAGTGGGCTATCCGAAACCGATGTTACTGGTTAGAATAAGCAACAGGGCTCTAGCTGGCTGTCAGTGGCAGATGCAGGAGGGCGGGAAGGCAGCCAGCTCTCCATAGGAAACAACTCAGAGTAATGGATTGGAGACAGAAGCCTGAAATCATCACGTGCAGAAATGTCACTAAGGGCCAATGTAGTACAAGTTCCGAAAGAGGCCCTGAGAATTGAATAGGTGCTAGCTCACCCCTGCCAGGCCAGAAGAACTCAATCCGCCGCCATCCTTCCCAGGCCATTGCGGAAAGATATTGCCCCATGTTGGCTATACTAAGGCATAGTGTGAACTATGCTTCTACCACAGTGGGCTATCCGAAACCGATGTTACTGGTTAAATAAGCAACAGGGCTCTAGCTGGCTGTCAGTGGCAGATGCAGGAGGGCGGGAAGGCAGCCAACTCTCCATAGGAAACAACCCAGGGTAATGGATTGGAGACAGAAGCCTGAAATCATCACGTGAAGAAATGTCACTAAGGGCCAATGTAGTACAAGTTCCGAAAGAGGCCCTGACAATTGACTAGGTGCTAGCTCACCCCTGCCAGGCCAGAAGAACTCAATCCGCCGCCATCCTTCCCAGGCCATTGCGGAAAGACATTGCCCCAGGTTGGCTACACTAAGGCATAGTGTGAACTATGCTTCTACCACAGTGGGCTATCCGAAACCGATCTTAATGGGTAGAATAAGCATCAGGGCTCTAGCTGGCTGTCCGTGGCAGACGCAGGAGGGCGGGAAGGTAGCCAACTCTCCTTAGGATACATTCCAGGGTAATCGATTGGAGACAGAAGCCTGAAATCATCAAGTGCAGAAATGTCAATATGGGCCAGCGTTGTACAAGTTCCGAAAGATGCCCTTACAATTGACTACGTGCTAGCTCACCCCTGCCAGGCCAGAAGAACTCAATCCGCCACCATCCTTTGCAGGCCATTGCGGAAAGACATTGTGACAGGTTGGGTACACTAAGGTATAGTGTGAACTATGTTCCTACCACAGTGGGCTATCCGAAACCGATCTTAATGGGTAGAATAAGCATAAGGGCTCTAGCTGGCTGTCCGTGACAGATTCAGGAGGGCGGGAATGAAGCCAACTCTCCACAGGAAGCATCCCAGGGTAATGGATTGGAGACAGAAGCCTGAAATCATCACGTGCAGAAATGTCTCTAAAGGGCAGCGTAGTAGAAGTTCCGAAAGAGGCCTTGACAATTGAGTACGTGCTAGCTCACCGCTGCCAGGCCAGAAGAACGCAATCCGCCTCCATCCTTTCGAGGCCATTGCAGAATGACATTGCCCCAGGTTGGCTCCACTAAGGCATAGTGTGAACTATGCTTCTACCACAGTGGGCTATCCGAAACCGATGTTACTGGTTAGAATAAGCAACAGGGCTCTAGCTGGCTGTCAGTGGCAGATGCAGGAGGGCCGGAAGGCAGCCAACTCTCCATAGGAAACAACCCAGGGTAATGGATTGGAGACAGAAGCCTGAAATAATCACGTGAAGAAATGTCACTAAGGGCCAATGTAGGACAAGTTCTGAAAGAGGCCTTGACAATTGACTACGTGCTAGCTCACCGCTGCCAGGCCAGAAGAACGCAATCCGCCTCCATCCTTTCCAGGCCATTGCGGAATGGCATTGCCCCAGGTTGGCTCCACTAAGGCATAGTGTGAACTATGCTTCTACCACAGTGGGCTCTCCGAAACCGATGTTACTGGTTAGAATAAGCAACAGGGCTCTAGCTGGCTGTCAGTGGCAGATGCAGGAGGGCGGGAAGGCAGCCAACTCTCCATAGGAAACAACCCAGGGTAATGGATTGGAGACAGAAGCCTGAAATCATCACGTGAAGAAATGTCACTAAGGGCCAATGTAGTACAAGTTCCGAAAGAGGCCCTGACAATTGACTAGGTGCTAGCTCACCCCTGCCAGGCCAGAAGAACTCAATCCGCCGCCATCCTTCCCAGGCCATTGCGGAAAGACATTGCCCCAGGTTGGCTATACTAAGGCATAGTGTGAACTATGCTTCTACCACAGTGGGCTATCCGAAACCGATGTTACTGGTTAGAATAAGCAACAGGGCTCTAGCTGGCTGTCAGTGGCAGATGCAGGCGGGCGGGAAGGCAGCCAGCTCTCCATAGGAAACAACTCAGAGTAATGGATTGGAGACAGAAGCCTGAAATCATCACGTGCAGAAATGTCACTAAGGGCCAATGTAGTACAAGTTCCGAAAGAGGCCCTGACAATAGACTAGGTGCTAGCTCATCCCTGCCAGGCCAGAAGAACTCAATCCGCCGCCATCCTTCCCAGGCCATTGCGGAAAGACATTGCCCCAGGTTGGCTACACTAAGGCATAGTGTGAACTATGCTTCTACCACAGTGGGCTATCCGAAACCGATCTTACTGGTTAGAATAAGCAACAGGGCACTAGCTGGCTGTCAGTGGCAGATGCAGGAGGGCCGGAAGGCAGCCAACTCTCCTTAGGATACATTACAGGGTAATCGATTGGAGACAGAAGCCTGAAATCATCACGTGCAGAAATGTCAATAAGGGGCAATGTAGTACAAGTTCAGAAAGAGGCCCTGACAATTGACTAGGTGCTAGCTCACCCCTGCCAGGCCAGAAGAACTCAATCCGCCGCCATCCTTCCCAGGCCATTGCGGAAAGACATTGCCCCAGGTTGGCTATACTAAGGCATAGTGTGAACTATGCTTCTACCTCAGTGGGCTATCCGAAACCGATGTTACTGGTTAGAATAAGCAACAGGGCTCTAGCTGGCTGTCAGTGGCAGATGCAGGAGGGCGGGAAGGCAGCCAACTCTCCATAGTAAACAACCCAGGGTAATGGATTGGAGACAGAAGCCTGAAATCATCACGTGAAGAAATGTCACTAAGGGCCAATGTAGTACATGTTCCGAAAGATGCCCTGACAATTGACTAGGTGCTAGCTCACCCCTGCCAGGCCAGAAGAACTCAATCCGCCGCCATCCTTCCCAGGCCATTGCGGAAAGACATTGCCCCAGGTTGGCTATACTAAGGCATAGTGTGAACTATGCTTCTACCACAGTGGGCTATCCGAAACCGATGTTACTGGTTAGAATAAGCAACAGGGCTCTAGCTGGCTGTCAGTGGCAGATGCAGGAGGGCCGGAAGGCAGCCAACTCTCCATAGGAAACAACCCAGGGTAATGGATTGGAAACAGAAGCCTGAAATCATCACGTGCAGAAATGTCACTAAGGGCCAATGTAGTACAAGTTCCGAAAGAGGCCTTGACAATTGACTAGGTGCTAGCTGACACCGGCCAGGCCATAAGAACTCAATCCGCCGCCATCCTTCCCAGGCCATTGCGGAATAACATTGCACCAGGTTGGCTCCACTAAGGCATAGTGTGAACTATGCTTCTACCACAGTGGGCTCTCCGAAACCGATGTTACTGGTTAGAATAAGCAACAGGGCTCTAGCTGGCTGTCAGTGGCAGATGCAGGAGGGCCGGAAGGCAGCCAACTCTCCTTAGGAAACAACCCAGGGTAATGGATTGGAGACAGAAGCCTGAAATCATCACGTGCAGAAATGTCACTAAGGGCCAATGTAGTACAAGTTCCGAAGGAGGCCTTGACAATTGACTAGGTGCTAGATGACACCTGCCAGGCAATAAGAACTCAATCCGCCCCCATCCTTCACAGGCCATTGCGGAATGACATTGCACCAGGTTGGCTCCACTAAGGCATAGTGTGAACTATGCTTCTACCACAGTGGGCTCTCCGAAACCGATGTTACTGGTTAGAATAAGCAACAGGGCTCTAGCTGGCTGTCAGTGGCAGATGCAGGAGGGCCGGAAGGCAGCCAACTCTCTTAGGAAACAACCCAGGGTAATGGATTAGAGACAGAAGCCTGAAATCATCATGTGCAGAAATGTCACTAAGGGCCAATGTAGTACAAGTTCTGAAAGAGGCCCTGACAATTGACTAGGTGCTAGCTCACCGCTGCCAGGCCAGAAGAACGCAATCCGCCTCCATCCTTTCCAGGCCATTGCGGAATGACATTGCACCAGGTTGGCTCCACTAAGGCATAGTGTGAACTATGCTTCGACCACAGTGGGCTCTCCGAAACCGATGTTACTGGTTAGAATAAGCAACAGGGCTCTAGCTGGCTGTCAGTGGCAGATGCAGGAGGGCGGGTAGGCAGCCATCTCTCCATAGGAAACAACCCAGGGTAATGGATTGGAGACAGAAGCCTGAAATCATCACGTGCAGAAATGTCACTAAGGGCCAATGTAGTACAAGTTCCGAAAGAGGCCTTGACAATTGACTACGTGCTAGCTCACCGCTGCCAGGCCATAAGAACTCAATCCGCCGCCATCCTTCCCAGGCCATTGCGGAATTACATTGCACCAGGTTGGCTCCACTAAGGCATAGTGTGAACTATGCTTCTACCACAGTGGGCTCTCCGAAACCGATGTTACTGGTTAGAATAAGCAACAGGGCTCTAGCTGGCTGTCAGTGGCAGATGCAGGAGGGCGGGTAGGCAGCCATCTCTCCATAGGAAACAACCCAGGGTAATGGATTGGAGACAGAAGCCTGAAATCATCACGTGCAGAAATGTCACTAAGGGCCAATGTAGTACAACTTCCGAAAGAGGCCTTGACAATTGACTACGTGCTAGCTCACCGCTGCCAGGCCAGAAGAACGCAATCCGCCTCCATCCTTTCCAGGCCATTGCGGAATGACATTGCACCAGGTTGGCTCCACTAAGGCATAGTGTGAACTATGCTTCTACCACAGTGGGCTCTCCGAAACCAATGTTACTGGTTAGAATAAGCAACAGGGCTCTAGCTGGCTGTCAGTGGCAGATGCAGGAGGGCGGGTAGGCAGCCATCTCTCCATAGGAAACAACCCAGTGTAATGGATTGGAGACAGAAGCCTGAAATCATCACGTGCAGAAATGTCACTAAGGGCCAATGTAGTACAAGTTCCGAAAGAGGCCTTGACAATTGACTACGTGCTAGCTCACCGCTGCCAGGCCAGAAGAACGCAATCCGCCTCCATCCTTTCCAGGCCATTGCGGAATGACATTGCACCAGGTTGGCTCCACTAAGGCATAGTGTGAACTATGCTTCTACCACAGTGGGCTCTCCGAAACCGATGTTACTGGTTAGAATAAGCAACAGGGCTCTAGCTGGCTGTCAGTGGCAGATGCAGGAGGGCCGGAAGGCAGCCAACTCTCCTTAGGAAACAACCCAGGGTAATGGATTGGAGACAGAAGCCAGAGGCATTTCCGCACTGCATCGCGTTCGAAACGGAACGGGTTCAGGCGGAAAGCTTAAGCCAGCTCCGGGCGCTTTCCCCGTTCACACACAGACGCGCCAGAACGCGTGTAAACGCGTTCCGGAGCGTCTGGGTGCGAATGCTCAAAGCGCCCGAAGCTGGCTTAGCCGGCAAACGCCGGCAAGGGGCGCGCAGACAGCCGCGGAGGCAGATCGACAATCAGCTGTTTGACAAACAGCTGATTGTCAAAGCCGCGCGGCATCGGAGGCACGCCCGCAGCTGTTCGGGAGATAGAAGCAGGCGCGAATGCTTCTGCTCCCGAACGGCTGCGGGCGGCTCGTCCGCGTTGGAACGCGTGTAGAGCAGTTTAAAGTGCTCTACATTTCGAACGCGGAAAAGACAGCTGCGGACACGTCGGAACGCAAGCCGCGCGCGGCCAATACGGATGACGTGTCCACAGCTGTCTTTTCCGCGTTCTGTTCAGCCCCGTGAGAAAACGTCTCAGAAATCATCACGTGCAGAAATGTCACTAAGGGCCAATGTAGTACAAGTTCTGAAAGAGGCCCTGACAATTGACTAGGTGCTAGCTCACCGCTGCCAGGCCAGAAGAACGCAATCCGCCTCCATCCTTTCCAGGCCATTGCGGAATGACATTGCACCAGGTTGGCTCCACTAAGGCATAGTGTGAACTATGCTTCTACCACAGTGGGCTCTCCGAAACCGATGTTACTGGTTAGAATAAGCAACAGGGCTCTAGCTGGCTGTCAGTGGCAGATGCAGGAGGGCGGGAAGGCAGCCAACTCTCCACAGGAAACAACCCAGGGTAATGGATTGGAGACAGAAGCCTGAAATCATCACGTGCAGAAATGTCACTAAGGGCCAATGTAGTACAAGTTCCGAAATAGGCCTTGACAATTGACTAGGTGTTAGCTGACACCTGCCAGGCCATAAGAACTCAATCCGCCGCCATCCTTCCCAGGCCATTGCGGAATGACATTGCACCAGGTTGGCTCCACTAAGGCATAGTGTGAACTATGCTTCTACCACAGTGGGCTCTCCGAAACCGATGTTACTGGTTAGAATAAGCAACAGGGCTCTAGCTGGCTGTCAGTGGCAGATGCAGGAGGGCCGGAAGGCAGCCAACTCTCCTTAGGAAACAACCCAGGGTAATGGATTGGAGACAGAAGCCTGAAATCATCACGTGCAGAAATGTCACTAAGGGCCAATGTAGTACAAGTTCTGAAAGAGGCCCTGACAATTGACTAGGTGCTAGCTCACCGCTGCCAGGCCAGAAGAACGCAATCCACCTCCATCCTTTCCATGCCATTGCGGAATGACATTGCACCAGGTTGGCTCCACTAAGGCATAGTGTGAACTATACTTCTACCACAGTGGGCTCTCCGAAACCGATGTTACTGGTTAGAATAAGCAACAGGGCTCTAGCTGGCTGTCAGTGGCAGATGCAGGAGGGCCGGAAGGCAGCCAACTCTCCTTAGGAAACAACCCAGGGTAATGGATTGGAGACAGAAGCCTGAAATCATCACGTGCAGAAATGTCACTAAGGGCCAATGTAGTACAAGTTCCGAAAGAGGGCTTGACAATTGACTACGTGCTAGCTGACACCTGCCAGGCCATAAGAACTCAATCCGCCGCCATCCTTCCCAGGGCATTGCGGAATGACATTGCCCCAGGTTGGCTCCACTAAGGCATAGTGTGAACTATGCTTCTACCACAGTGGGCTCTCCGAAACCGATGTTACTGGTTAGAATAAGCAACAGGGCTCTAGCTGGCTGTCAGTGGCAGATGCAGGAGGGCCGGAAGGCAGCCAACTCTCCTTAGGAAACAACCCAGGGTAATGGATTGGAGACAGAAGCCTGAAATCATCACGTGCAGAAATGTCACTAAGGGCCAATGTAGTACAAGTTCCGAAAGAGGCCTTGACAATTGACTAGGTGCTAGCTGACACCTGCCAGGCCATAAGAACTCAATCCGCCGCCATCCTTCCCAGGCCATTGCGGAATGACATTGCACCAGGTTGGCTCCACTAAGGCATAGTGTGAACTATGCTTCTACCACAGTGCTCTCTCCGAAACCGATGTTACTGGTTAGAATAAGCAACAGGGCTCTAGCTGGCTGTCAGTGGCAGATGCAGGAGGGCCGGAAGGCAGCCAACTCTCCATAGGAAACAACCCAGGGTAATGGATTGGAGACAGAAGCCTGAAATAATCACGTGCAGAAATGTCACTAAGGGCCAATGTAGTACAAGTTCCGAAGAGGCCCTAAAATTGACTAGGTGCTAGCTCACCCCTGCCAGGCCAGAAGAACTCAATCCGCCGACATCCTTCCCAGGCCATTGCGGAAAGACATTGCCCCAGGTTGGCTATACTAAGGCATAATGTGAACTATGCTTCTACCTCAGTGGGCTATCCGAAACCGATGTTACTGGTTAGAATAAGCAACAGGGCTCTAGCTGGCTGTCAGTGGCAGATGCAGGAGGGCCGGAAGGCAGCCAACTCTCCTTAGGAAACAACCCAGGGTAATGGATTGGAGACAGAAGCCTGAAATCATCACGTGCAGAAATGTCACTAAGGGCCAATGTAGTACAAGTTCCGAAAGAGGCCTTGACAATTGACTACGTGCTAGCTCACCGCTACCAGGCCAGAGGAACGCAATCCGCCTCCATCCTTTCCAGGCCATTGCGGAATGACATTGCCCCAGGTTGGCTACACTAAGGCATAGTGTGAACTATGCTTCTACCACAGTGGGCTCTCCGAAACCGATGTTACTGGTTAGAATAAGCAACAGGGCTCTAGCTGGCTGTCAGTGGCAGATGCAGGAGGGCCGGAAGGCAGCCAACTCTCCGTAGGAAACAACCCAGGGTAATGGATTGGAGACAGAAGCCTGAAATCATCACGTGCAGAAATGTCACTAAGGGCCAATGTAGTACAAGTTCTGAAAGAGGCCCTGACAATTGACTAGGTGCTAGATCACCGCTGCCAGGCCAGAAGAACTCAATCCGCCGCCATCCTTCCCAGGCCATTGCGGAATTACATTGCACCAGGTTGGCTCCAGTAAGGCATAGTGTGAACTATGCTTCTACCACAGTGGGCTCTCCGAAACCGATGTTACTGGTTAGAATAAGCAACAGGGCTCTAGCTGGCTGTCAGTGGCAGATGCAGGAGAGCGGGAAGGCAGCCAACTCTCCACAGGAAACAACCCAGGGTAATGGATTGGAGACAGAAGCCTGAAATCATCACGTGCAGAAATGTCACTAAGGGCCAATGTAGTACAAGTTCTGAAAGAGGCCCTGACAATTGACTAGGTGCTAGCTCACCGCTGCCAGGCCAGAAGAACGCAATCCGCCTCCATCCTTTCCAGGCCATTGCGGAATGACATTGCACCAGGTTGGCTCCACTAAGGCATAGTGTGAACTATGCTTCTACCACAGTGGGCTCTCCGAAACCGATGTTACTGGTTAGAATAAGCAACAGGGCTCTAGCTGGCTGTCAGTGGCAGATGCAGGAGGGCGGGTAGGCAGCCATCTCACCAAAGGAAACAACCCAGGGTAATGGATTGGAGACAGATGCCTGAAATCATCACGTGCAGAAATGTCACTAAGGGCCAATGTAGTACAAGTTCCGAAAGAGGCCTTGACAATTGACTACGTGCTAGCTCACCGCTGCCAGGCCAGAAGAACGCAATCCGCCTCCATCCTTTCCAGGGCATTGCGGAATGACATTGCACCAGGTTGGCTCCACTAAGGCATAGTGTGAACTATGCTTCTACCACAGTGGGCTCTCCGAAACCAATGTTACTGGTTAGAATAAGCAACCCGGCTCTAGCTGGCTGTCAGTGGCAGATGCAGGAGGGCCGGAAGGCAGCCAACTCTCCTTAGGAAACAACCCAGGGTAATGGATTGGAGACAGAAGCCTGAAATCATCACGTGCAGAAATGTCACTAAGGGCCAATGTAGTACAAGTTCCGAAATAGGCCTTGACAATTGACTAGGTGTTAGCTGACCCCTGCCAGGCCATAAGAACTCAATCCGCCGCCATCCTTCCCAGGCCATTGCGGAATGACATTGCCCCAGGTTGGCTCCACTAAGGCATAGTGTGAACTATGCTTCTACCACAGTGGGCTCTCCGAAACCGATGTTACTGGTTAGAATAAGCAACAGGGCTCTAGCTGGCTGTCAGTGGCAGATGCAGGAGGGCCGGAAGGCAGCCAACTCTCCATAGGAAACAACCCAGGGTAATGGATTGGAGACAGAAGCCTGAAATCATCACGTGCAGAAATGTCACTAAGGGCCAATGTAGTACACGTTCCGAAAGAGGCCTTGACAATTGACTACGTGCTAGCTCACCGCTGCCAGGCCAGAAGAACGCAATCCGCCTCCATCCTTTCCAGGCCATTGCGGAATGACATTGCACTAGGTTGGCTCCACTAAGGCATAGTGTGAACTATGCTTCTACCACAGTGGGCTCTCCGAAACCGATGTTACTGGTTAGAATAAGCAACCGGGCTCTAGCTGGCTGTCAGTGGCAGATGCAGGAGGGCCGGAAGGCAGCCAACTCTCCTTAGGAAACAACCCAGGGTAATGGATTGGAGACAGAAGCCTGAAATCATCACGTGCAGAAATGTCACTAAGGGCCAATGTAGTACAAGTTCCGAAGAGGCCCTGACAATTGATTAGGTGCTAGCTCACCCCTGCCAGGCCAGAAGAACTCAATCCGCCGACATCCTTCCCAGGCCATCGCGGAAAGACATTGCCCCAGGTTGGCTACACTAAGGCATAGTGTGAACTATGTTCCTACCACAGTGGGCTATCCGAAACCGATGTTACTGGTTAGAATAAGCAACCGGGCTCTAGCTGGCTGTCAGTGGCAGATGCAGGAGGGCCGGAAGGCAGCCAACTCTCCTTAGGAAACAACCCAGGGTAATGGATTGGAGACAGAAGCCTGAAATCATCACGTGCAGAAATGTCACTAAGGGCCAATGTAGTACAAGTTCCGAAAGAGGCCTTGACAATTGACTACGTGCTAGCTCACCGCTGCCAGGCCAGAAGAACGCAATCTGCCTCCATCCTTTCCAGGCCATTGCGGAATGACATTGCCCCAGGTTGGCTCCACTAAGGCATAGTGTGAACTATGCTTCTACCACAGTGGGCTCTCCGAAACCGATGTTACTGGTTAGAATAAGCAACAGGGCTCTAGCTGGCTGTCAGTGGCAGATGCAGGAGGGCGGGAAGGCAGCCAACTCTCCTTAGGAAACAACCCAGGGTAATGGATTGGAGACAGAAGCCTGAAATCATCACGTGCAGAAATGTCACTAAGGGCCAATGTAGTACAAGTTCTGAAAGAGGCCCTGACAATTGACTAGGTGCTAGCTCACCGCTGCCAGGCCAGAAGAACGCAATCCGCCTCCATCCTTTCCAGGCCATTGCGGAATGACATTGCACCAGGTTGGCTCCACTAAGGCATAGTGTGAACTATGCTTCTACCACAGTGGGCTCTCCGAAACCGATGTTACTGGTTAGAATAAGCAACAGGGCTCTAGCTGGCTGTCAGTGGCAGATGCAGGAGGGCGGGTAGGCAGCCATCTCTCCATAGGAAACATCCCAGGGTAATGGATTGGAGACAGAAGCCTGAAATCATCACGTGCAGAAATGTCACTAAGGGCCAATGTAGTACAAGTTCCGAAGAGGCCCTGACAATTGACTAGGTGCTAGCTCATCCCTGCCAGGCCAGAAGAACTCAATCTGCCGACATCCTTCCCAGGCCATTGCGGAAAGACATTGCCCCAGGTTGGCTACACTAAGGCATAGTGTGAACTATGTTCCTACCACAGTAACATCTAACCGATGTTATTGGTTAGAATAAGCAACAGGGCTCTAGCTGGCTGTCAGTGGCAGATGCAGGAGGGCGGGAAGGCAGCGAACTCTCCATAGGAAACAACCCAGGGTAATGGATTGGAGACAGAAGCCTGAAATCATCACGTGCAGAAATGTCACTAAGGGCCAATGTAGTACAAGTTCCGAAAGAGGCCCTGACAATTGACTAGGTGCTAGCTCACCCCTGCCAGGCCATAAGAACTCAATCCGCCGCCATCCTTCCCAGGGCATTGCGGAAAGACATTGCCCCAGGTTGGCTCCACTAAGGCATAGTGTGAACTATGCTTCTACCACAGTGGGCTCTCCGAAACCGATGTTACTGGTTAGAATAAGCAACAGGGCTCTAGCTGGCTGTCAGTGGCAGATGCAGGAGGGCCGGAAGGCAGCCAACTCTCCACAGGAAACAACCTAGGGTAATGGATTGGAGACAGAAGCCTGAAATCATCGTGCAGAAATGTCACTAAGGGCCAATGTAGTACAAGTTCCGAAGAGGCCCTGACAATTGACTAGGTGCTAGCTCACCCCTGCCAGGCCAGAAGAACTCAATCCGCCGACATCCTTCCCAGGCCATTGCGGAAAGACATTGACCCAGGTTGGCTACACTAAGGCATAGTGTGAACTATGTTCCTACCACAGTGGGCTATCTGAAACCGATGTTACTGGTTAGAATAAGCAACAGGGCTCTAGCTGGCTGTCAGTGGGAGATGCAGGAGGGCCGGAAGGCAGCCAACTCTCCTTAGGAAACAACCCAGGGTAATGGATTGGAGACAGAAGCCTGAAATCATCACGTGCAGAAATGTCACTAAGGGCCAATGTAGTACAAGTTCTGAAAGAGGCCCTGACAATTGACTAGGTGCGAGCTCACCCATGCCAGGCCATAAGAACTCAATCCGCCGACATCCTTCCCAGGCCATTGCGGAATGACATTGCCCCAGGTTGGCTCCACTAAGGCATAGTGTGAACTATGCTTCTGCCACAGTGGGCTCTACGAAACCGATGTTACTGGTTAGAATAAGCAACAGGGCTCTAGCTGGCTGTCAGTGGCAGATACAGGAGGGCGGGTAGGCAGCCATCTCTCCATAGGAAACAACCCAGGGTAATGGATTGGAGACAGAAGCCTGAAATCATCACGTGCAGAAATGTCACTAAGGGCCAATGTAGTACAAGTTCCGAAAGAGGCCTTGACAATTGACTAGGTGCTAGCTGACACCTGCCAGGCCATAAGAACTCAATCCGCCGCCTTCCTTCCCAGGCCATTGCGGAATGACATTGCACCAGGTTGGCTCCACTAAGGCATAGTGTGAACTATGCTTCTACCACAGTGGGCTCTCCGAAACCGATGTTACTGGTTAGAATAAGCAACAGGGCTCTAGCTGGCTGTCAGTGGCAGATGCAGGAGGGCCGGAAGGCAGCCAACTCTCCTTAGGAAACAACCCAGGGTAATGGATTGGAGACAGAAGCCTGAAATCATCACGTGCAGAAATGTCACTAAGGGCCAATGTAGTACAAGTTCTGAAAGAGGCCCTGACAATTGACTAGGTGCTAGATCACCGCTGCCAGGCCAGAAGAACGCAATCCGCCTCCATCCTTTCCAGGCCATTGCGGAATGACATTGCCCCAGGTTGGCTCCACTAAGGCATAGTGTGAACTATGCTTCTACCACAGTGGGCTCTCCGAAACCGATGTTACTGGTTAGAATAAGCAACCGGGCTCTAGCTGGCTGTCAGTGGCAGATGCAGGAGGGCCGGAAGGCAGCCAACTCTCCTTAGGAAACAACCCAGGGTAATGGATTGGAGACAGAAGCCTGAAATCATCACGTGCAGAAATGTCACTAAGGGCCAATGTAGTACAAGTTCCGAAGAGGCCCTGACAATTGACTAGGTGCTAGCTCACCCCTGCCAGGCCAGAAGAACTCAATCCGCCGACATCCTTCCCAGGCCATCGCGGAAAGACATTGCCCCAGGTTGGCTACACTAAGGCATAGTGTGAACTATGTTCCTACCACAGTGGGCTATCCGAAACCGATGTTACTGGTTAGAATAAGCAACAGGGCTCTAGCTGGCTGTCAGTGGCAGATGCAGGAGGGCCGGAAGGCAGCCAACTCTCCTTAGGAAACAACCCAGGGTAATGGATTGGAGACAGAAGCCTGAAATCATCACGTGCAGAAATGTCACTAAGGGCCAATGTAGTACAAGTTCCGAAATAGGCCTTGACAATTGACTAGGTGTTAGCTGACACCTGCCAGGCCCTAAGAACTCAATCCGCCGCCATCCTTCCCAGGCCATTGCGGAATGACATTGCACGAGAGGCATTTCCGCACTGCATCGCGTTCGAAACGGAACGCGTTCAGGCGGAAAGCTTAAGCCAGCTTCGGGCGCTTTCCCCTTTCACACACAGACGCGCCAGAACGCGTGTAAACGCGTTCCGGAGCGTCTGGGTGCGAATGCTCAAAGCGCCCGAAGCTGCCTTAGCCGGCAAACGCCGGCCAGCGGCGCGCAGACAGCCGCGGAGGCAGATCGACAATCAGCTGTTTGACAAACAGCTGATTGTCAAAGCCGCGCGGCGTCGGAGGCGCGCCCGCAGCCGTTCGGGAGACAGAAGAAGCGCGAACGCTTCTCCTCCCGAACGGCTGCGGGCGGCTCGTCCGCGTTGGAACGCGTGGAGAGCAGTTTAAAGTGCTCTACATTTCGAACGCGGAAAAGACAGCTGCGGACACGTCGGAATGCAAGCCGCGCGCGGGCAATGCGGATGACGTGTCCTCAGCTGTCTTTTCCGCGTTCCGTTCAGCCCCGTGCGAAAACGTCTCAGGTTGGCTCCACTAAGGCATAGTGTGAACTATGCTTCTACCACAGTGGGCTCTCCGAAACCGATGTTACTGGTTAGAATAAGCAACAGGGCTCTAGCTGGCTGTCAGTGGCAGATGCAGGAGGGCCGGAAGGCAGCCAACTCTCCTTAGGAAACAACCCAGGGTAATGGATTGGAGACAGAAGCCTGAAATCATCACGTGCAGAAATGTCACTAAGGGCCAATGTAGTACAAGTTCTGAAAGAGGCCCTGACAATTGACTAGGTGCTAGCTCACCGCTGCCAGGCCAGAAGAACGCAATCCGCCTCCATCCTTTCCAGGCCATTGCGGAATGACATTGCACCAGGTTGGCTCCACTAAGGCATAGTGTGAACTATGCTTCTACCACAGTGGGCTCTCCGAAACCAATGTTACTGGTTAGAATAAGCAACAGGGCTCTAGCTGGCTGTCAGTGGCAGATGCAGGAGGGCGGGAAGGCAGCCAACTCTCCACAGGAAACAACCCAGGGTAATGGATTGGAGACAGAAGCCTGAAATCATCACGTGCAGAAATGTCACTAAGGGCCAATGTAGTACAAGTTCCGAAAGAGGCCCTGACAATTGACTAGGTGCTAGCTCACCCCTGCCAGGCCATAAGAACTCAATACGCCGCCATCCTTCCCAGGGCATTGCGGAAAGACATTGCCCCAGGTTGGCTCCACTAAGGCATAGTGTGAACTATGCTTCTACCACAGTGGGCTCTCCGAAACCGATGTTACTGGTTAGAATAAGCAACAGGGCTCTAGCTGGCTGTCAGTGGCAGATGCAGGAGGGCGGGTAGGCAGCCAACTCTCCACAGGAAACAACCCAGGGTAATGGATTGGAGACAGAAGCCTGAAATCATCACGTGCAGAAATGTCACTAAGGGCCAATGTAGTACAAGTTCCGAAAGAGGCCCTGACAATTGACTAGGTGCTAGCTCACCCCTGCCAGGCCAGAAGAACTCAATACGCCGCCATCCTTCCCAGGGCATTGCGGAAAGACATTGCCCCAGGTTGGCTCCACTAAGGCATAGTGTGAACTATGCTTCTACCACAGTGGGCTCTCCGAAACCGATGTTACTGGTTAGAATAAGCAACAGGGCTCTAGCTGGCTGTCAGTGGCAGATGCAGGAGGGCGGGTAGGCAGCCAACTCTCCATAGGAAACAACCCAGGGTAATGGATTGGAGACAGAAGCCTGAAATCATCACGTGCAGAAATGTCACTAAGGGCCAATGTAGTACAAGTGCTGAAAGAGGCCCTGACAATTGACTAGGTGCTAGATCATCGCTGCCAGGCCAGAAGAACGCAATCCGCCTCCATCCTTTCCAGGCCACTGCGGAATGACATTGCACCAGGTTGGCTCCACTAAGGCATAGTGTGAACTATGCTTCTACCACAGTGGGCTCTCCGAAACCGATGTTACTGCTTAGAATAAGCAACAGGGCTCTAGCTGGCTGTCAGTGGCAGATGCAGGAGGGCGGGAAGGCAGCCATCTCTCCATAGGAAACAACCCAGGGTAATGGATTGGAGACAGAAGCCTGAAATAATCACGTGCAGAAATGTCACTAAGGGCCAATGTAGTACAAGTTCCGAAGAGGCCCTGACAATTGACTAGGTGCTTGCCCATCCCTGCCAGGCCAGAAGAACTCAATCTGCCGACATCCTTCCCAGGCCATTGCGGAAAGACATTGCCCCAGGTTGGCTACACTAAGGCATAGTGTGAACTATTCTTCTACCACAGTGGGCTCTCCGAAACCGATGTTACTGGTTAGAATAAGCAACAGGGCTCTAGCTGGCTGTCAGTGGCAGATGCAGGAGGGCGGGAAGGCAGCCAACTCTCCATAGGAAACAACCCAGGGTAATGGATTGGAGACAGAAGCCTGAAATCATCACGTGCAGAAATGTCACTAAGGGGCAGCGTAGTACAAGTTCCGAAAGAGGCCTTGACAATTGACTACGTGCTAGCTCACCGCTGCCAGGCCAGAAGAACGCAATCTGCCTCCATCCTTTCCAGGCCATTGCGGAATGACATTGCCCCAGGTTGGCTCCACTAAGGCATAGTGTGAACTATGCTTCTACCACAGTGGGCTCTCCGAAACCGATGTTACTGGTTAGAATAAGCAACAGGGCTCTAGCTGGCTGTCAGTGGCAGATGCAGGAGGGCGGGAAGGCAGCCAACTCTCCTTAGGAAACAACCCAGGGTAATGGATTGGAGACAGAAGCCTGAAATCATCACGTGCAGAAATGTCACTAAGGGCCAATGTAGTACAAGTTCTGAAAGAGGCCCTGACAATTGACTAGGTGCTAGCTCACCGCTGCCAGGCCAGAAGAACGCAATCCGCCTCCATCCTTTCCAGGCCATTGCGGAATGACATTGCACCAGGTTGGCTCCACTAAGGCATAGTGTGAACTATGCTTCTACCACAGTGGGCTCTCCGAAACCGATGTTACTGGTTAGAATAAGCAACAGGGCTCTAGCTGGCTGTCAGTGGCAGATGCAGGAGGGCGGGTAGGCAGCCATCTCTCCATAGGAAACATCCCAGGGTAATGGATTGGAGACAGAAGCCTGAAATCATCACGTGCAGAAATGTCACTAAGGGCCAATGTAGTACAAGTTCCGAAGAGGCCCTGACAATTGACTAGGTGCTAGCTCATCCCTGCCAGGCCAGAAGAACTCAATCTGCCGACATCCTTCCCAGGCCATTGCGGAAAGACATTGCCCCAGGTTGGCTACACTAAGGCATAGTGTGAACTATGTTCCTACCACAGTAACATCTAACCGATGTTATTGGTTAGAATAAGCAACAGGGCTCTAGCTGGCTGTCAGTGGCAGATGCAGGAGGGCGGGAAGGCAGCGAACTCTCCATAGGAAACAACCCAGGGTAATGGATTGGAGACAGAAGCCTGAAATCATCACGTGCAGAAATGTCACTAAGGGCCAATGTAGTACAAGTTCCGAAAGAGGCCCTGACAATTGACTAGGTGCTAGCTCACCCCTGCCAGGCCATAAGAACTCAATCCGCCGCCATCCTTCCCAGGGCATTGCGGAAAGACATTGCCCCAGGTTGGCTCCACTAAGGCATAGTGTGAACTATGCTTCTACCACAGTGGGCTCTCCGAAACCGATGTTACTGGTTAGAATAAGCAACAGGGCTCTAGCTGGCTGTCAGTGGCAGATGCAGGAGGGCCGGAAGGCAGCCAACTCTCCACAGGAAACAACCTAGGGTAATGGATTGGAGACAGAAGCCTGAAATCATCGTGCAGAAATGTCACTAAGGGCCAATGTAGTACAAGTTCCGAAGAGGCCCTGACAATTGACTAGGTGCTAGCTCACCCCTGCCAGGCCAGAAGAACTCAATCCGCCGACATCCTTCCCAGGCCATTGCGGAAAGACATTGACCCAGGTTGGCTACACTAAGGCATAGTGTGAACTATGTTCCTACCACAGTGGGCTATCTGAAACCGATGTTACTGGTTAGAATAAGCAACAGGGCTCTAGCTGGCTGTCAGTGGGAGATGCAGGAGGGCCGGAAGGCAGCCAACTCTCCTTAGGAAACAACCCAGGGTAATGGATTGGAGACAGAAGCCTGAAATCATCACGTGCAGAAATGTCACTAAGGGCCAATGTAGTACAAGTTCTGAAAGAGGCCCTGACAATTGACTAGGTGCGAGCTCACCCATGCCAGGCCATAAGAACTCAATCCGCCGACATCCTTCCCAGGCCATTGCGGAATGACATTGCCCCAGGTTGGCTCCACTAAGGCATAGTGTGAACTATGCTTCTGCCACAGTGGGCTCTACGAAACCGATGTTACTGGTTAGAATAAGCAACAGGGCTCTAGCTGGCTGTCAGTGGCAGATACAGGAGGGCGGGTAGGCAGCCATCTCTCCATAGGAAACAACCCAGGGTAATGGATTGGAGACAGAAGCCTGAAATCATCACGTGCAGAAATGTCACTAAGGGCCAATGTAGTACAAGTTCCGAAAGAGGCCTTGACAATTGACTAGGTGCTAGCTGACACCTGCCAGGCCATAAGAACTCAATCCGCCGCCTTCCTTCCCAGGCCATTGCGGAATGACATTGCACCAGGTTGGCTCCACTAAGGCATAGTGTGAACTATGCTTCTACCACAGTGGGCTCTCCGAAACCGATGTTACTGGTTAGAATAAGCAACAGGGCTCTAGCTGGATGTCAGTGGCAGATGCAGGAGGGCCGGAAGGCAGCCAACTCTCCTTAGGAAACATCCCAGGGTAATGGATTGGAGACAGAAGCCTGAAATCATCACGTGCACAAATGTCACTAAGGGCCAATGTAGTACAAGTTCCGAAAGAGGCCTTGACAATTGACTAGGTGCTAGCTGACACCTGCCAGGCCATAAGAACTCAATCCGCCGCCATCCTTCCCAGGCCATTGCGGAAAGACATTGCCCCAGGTTGGCTACACTAAGGCATAGTGTGAACTATGTTCCTACCACAGTAACATCTAACCGATGTTATTGGTTAGAATAAGCAACAGGGCTCTAGCTGGCTGTCAGTGGCAGATGCAGGAGGGCGGGAAGGCAGCGAACTCTCCATAGGAAACAACCCAGGGTAATGGATTGGAGACAGAAGCCTGAAATCATCACGTGCAGAAATGTCACTAAGGGCCAATGTAGTACAAGTTCCGAAAGAGGCCCTGACAATTGACTAGGTGCTAGCTCACCCCTGCCAGGCCATAAGAACTCAATCCGCCGCCATCCTTCCCAGGGCATTGCGGAAAGACATTGCCCCAGGTTGGCTCCACTAAGGCATAGTGTGAACTATGCTTCTACCACAGTGGGCTCTCCGAAACCGATGTTACTGGTTAGAATAAGCAACAGGGCTCTAGCTGGCTGTCAGTGGCAGATGCAGGAGGGCCGGAAGGCAGCCAACTCTCCACAGGAAACAACCTAGGGTAATGGATTGGAGACAGAAGCCTGAAATCATCGTGCAGAAATGTCACTAAGGGCCAATGTAGTACAAGTTCCGAAGAGGCCCTGACAATTGACTAGGTGCTAGCTCACCCCTGCCAGGCCAGAAGAACTCAATCCGCCGACATCCTTCCCAGGCCATTGCGGAAAGACATTGACCCAGGTTGGCTACACTAAGGCATAGTGTGAACTATGTTCCTACCACAGTGGGCTATCTGAAACCGATGTTACTGGTTAGAATAAGCAACAGGGCTCTAGCTGGCTGTCAGTGGGAGATGCAGGAGGGCCGGAAGGCAGCCAACTCTCCTTAGGAAACAACCCAGGGTAATGGATTGGAGACAGAAGCCTGAAATCATCACGTGCAGAAATGTCACTAAGGGCCAATGTAGTACAAGTTCTGAAAGAGGCCCTGACAATTGACTAGGTGCGAGCTCACCCATGCCAGGCCATAAGAACTCAATCCGCCGACATCCTTCCCAGGCCATTGCGGAATGACATTGCCCCAGGTTGGCTCCACTAAGGCATAGTGTGAACTATGCTTCTGCCACAGTGGGCTCTACGAAACCGATGTTACTGGTTAGAATAAGCAACAGGGCTCTAGCTGGCTGTCAGTGGCAGATACAGGAGGGCGGGTAGGCAGCCATCTCTCCATAGGAAACAACCCAGGGTAATGGATTGGAGACAGAAGCCTGAAATCATCACGTGCAGAAATGTCACTAAGGGCCAATGTAGTACAAGTTCCGAAAGAGGCCTTGACAATTGACTAGGTGCTAGCTGACACCTGCCAGGCCATAAGAACTCAATCCGCCGCCTTCCTTCCCAGGCCATTGCGGAATGACATTGCACCAGGTTGGCTCCACTAAGGCATAGTGTGAACTATGCTTCTACCCCAGTGGGCTCTCCGAAACCGATGTTACTGGTTAGAATAAGCAACAGGGCTCTAGCTGGATGTCAGTGGCAGATGCAGGAGGGCCGGAAGGCAGCCAACTCTCCTTAGGAAACAACCCAGGGTAATGGATTGGAGACAGAAGCCTGAAATCATCACGTGCACAAATGTCACTAAGGGCCAATGTAGTACAAGTTCCGAAAGAGGCCTTGACAATTGACTAGGTGCTAGCTGACACCTGCCAGGCCATAAGAACTCAATCCGCCGCCATCCTTCCCAGGCCATTGCGGAATGACATTGCACCAGGTTGGCTCCACTAAGGCATAGTGTGAACTATGCTTCTACCACAGTGGGCTCTCCGAAACCGATGTTACTGGTTAGAATAAGCAACAGGGCTCTAGCTGGCTGTCAGTGGCAGATGCAGGAGGGCCGGAAGGCAGCCAACTCTCCTTAGGAAACAACCCAGGGTAATGGATTGGAGACAGAAGCCTGAAATCATCACGTGCAGAAATGTCACTAAGGGCCAATGTAGTACAAGTTCTGAAAGAGGCCCTGACAATTGACTAGGTGCTAGATCACCGCTGCCAGGCCAGAAGAACGCAATCCGCCTCCATCCTTTCCAGGCCATTGCGGAATGACATTGCCCCAGGTTGGCTCCACTAAGGCATAGTGTGAACTATGCTTCTACCACAGTGGGCTCTCCGAAACCGATGTTACTGGTTAGAATAAGCAACCGGGCTCTAGCTGGCTGTCAGTGGCAGATGCAGGAGGGCCGGAAGGCAGCCAACTCTCCTTAGGAAACAACCCAGGGTAATGGATTGGAGACAGAAGCCTGAAATCATCACGTGCAGAAATGTCACTAAGGGCCAATGTAGTACAAGTTCCGAAGAGGCCCTGACAATTGACTAGGTGCTAGCTCACCCCTGCCAGGCCAGAAGAACTCAATCCGCCGACATCCTTCCCAGGCCATCGCGGAAAGACATTGCCCCAGGTTGGCTACACTAAGGCATAGTGTGAACTATGTTCCTACCACAGTGGGCTATCCGAAACCGATGTTACTGGTTAGAATAAGCAACAGGGCTCTAGCTGGCTGTCAGTGGCAGATGCAGGAGGGCCGGAAGGCAGCCAACTCTCCTTAGGAAACAACCCAGGGTAATGGATTGGAGACAGAAGCCTGAAATCATCACGTGCAGAAATGTCACTAAGGGCCAATGTAGTACAAGTTCCGAAATAGGCCTTGACAATTGACTAGGTGTTAGCTGACACCTGCCAGGCCATAAGAACTCAATCCGCCGCCATCCTTCCCAGGCCATTGCGGAATGACATTGCACGAGAGGCATTTCCGCACTGCATCGCGTTCGAAACGGAACGCGTTCAGGCGGAAAGCTTAAGCCAGCTTCGGGCGCTTTCCCCTTTCACACACAGACGCGCCAGAACGCGTGTAAACGCGTTCCGGAGCGTCTGGGTGCGAATGCTCAAAGCGCCCGAAGCTGCCTTAGCCGGCAAACGCCGGCCAGGGGCGCGCAGACAGCCGCGGAGGCAGATCGACAATCAGCTGTTTGACAAACAGCTGATTGTCAAAGCCGCGCGGCGTCGGAGGCGCGCCCGCAGCCGTTCGGGAGACAGAAGAAGCGCGAACGCTTCTCCTCCCGAACGGCTGCGGGCGGCTCGTCCGCGTTGGAACGCGTGGAGAGCAGTTTAAAGTGCTCTACATTTCGAACGCGGAAAAGACAGCTGCGGACACGTCGGAATGCAAGCCGCGCGCGGGCAATGCGGATGACGTGTCCTCAGCTGTCTTTTCCGCGTTCCGTTCAGCCCCGTGCGAAAACGTCTCAGGTTGGCTCCACTAAGGCATAGTGTGAACTATGCTTCTACCACAGTGGGCTCTCCGAAACCGATGTTACTGGTTAGAATAAGCAACAGGGCTCTAGCTGGCTGTCAGTGGCAGATGCAGGAGGGCCGGAAGGCAGCCAACTCTCCTTAGGAAACAACCCAGGGTAATGGATTGGAGACAGAAGCCTGAAATCATCACGTGCAGAAATGTCACTAAGGGCCAATGTAGTACAAGTTCTGAAAGAGGCCCTGACAACTGACTAGGTGCTAGCTCACCGCTGCCAGGCCAGAAGAACGCAATCCGCCTCCATCCTTTCCAGGCCATTGCGGAATGACATTGCACCAGGTTGGCTCCACTAAGGCATAGTGTGAACTATGCTTCTACCACAGTGGGCTCTCCGAAACCAATGTTACTGGTTAGAATAAGCAACAGGGCTCTAGCTGGCTGTCAGTGGCAGATGCAGGAGGGCGGGAAGGCAGCCAACTCTCCACAGGAAACAACCCAGGGTAATGGATTGGAGACAGAAGCCTGAAATCATCACGTGCAGAAATGTCACTAAGGGCCAATGTAGTACAAGTTCCGAAAGAGGCCCTGACAATTGACTAGGTGCTAGCTCACCCCTGCCAGGCCATAAGAACTCAATACGCCGCCATCCTTCCCAGGGCATTGCGGAAAGACATTGCCCCAGGTTGGCTCCACTAAGGCATAGTGTGAACTATGCTTCTACCACAGTGGGCTCTCCGAAACCGATGTTACTGGTTAGAATAAGCAACAGGGCTCTAGCTGGCTGTCAGTGGCAGATGCAGGAGGGCGGGTAGGCAGCCAACTCTCCACAGGAAACAACCCAGGGTAATGGATTGGAGACAGAAGCCTGAAATCATCACGTGCAGAAATGTCACTAAGGGCCAATGTAGTACAAGTTCCGAAAGAGGCCCTGACAATTGACTAGGTGCTAGCTCACCCCTGCCAGGCCAGAAGAACTCAATACGCCGCCATCCTTCCCAGGGCATTGCGGAAAGACATTGCCCCAGGTTGGCTCCACTAAGGCATAGTGTGAACTATGCTTCTACCACAGTGGGCTCTCCGAAACCGATGTTACTGGTTAGAATAAGCAACAGGGCTCTAGCTGGCTGTCAGTGGCAGATGCAGGAGGGCGGGTAGGCAGCCAACTCTCCATAGGAAACAACCCAGGGTAATGGATTGGAGACAGAAGCCTGAAATCATCACGTGCAGAAATGTCACTAAGGGCCAATGTAGTACAAGTGCTGAAAGAGGCCCTGACAATTGACTAGGTGCTAGATCATCGCTGCCAGGCCAGAAGAACGCAATCCGCCTCCATCCTTTCCAGGCCACTGCGGAATGACATTGCACCAGGTTGGCTCCACTAAGGCATAGTGTGAACTATGCTTCTACCACAGTGGGCTCTCCGAAACCGATGTTACTGCTTAGAATAAGCAACAGGGCTCTAGCTGGCTGTCAGTGGCAGATGCAGGAGGGCGGGAAGGCAGCCATCTCTCCATAGGAAACAACCCAGGGTAATGGATTGGAGACAGAAGCCTGAAATAATCACGTGCAGAAATGTCACTAAGGGCCAATGTAGTACAAGTTCCGAAGAGGCCCTGACAATTGACTAGGTGCTTGCTCATCCCTGCCAGGCCAGAAGAACTCAATCTGCCGACATCCTTCCCAGGCCATTGCGGAAAGACATTGCCCCAGGTTGGCTACACTAAGGCATAGTGTGAACTATTCTTCTACCACAGTGGGCTCTCCGAAACCGATGTTACTGGTTAGAATAAGCAACAGGGCTCTAGCTGGCTGTCAGTGGCAGATGCAGGAGGGCCGGAAGGCAGCCAACTCTCCTTAGGAAACAACCCAGGGTAATGGATTGGAGACAGAAGCCTGAAATCATCACGTGCAGAAATGTCACTAAGGGCAAATGTAGTACAAGTTCCGAAGAGGCCCTGACAATTGACTAGGTGCTAGCTGACACCTGCCAGGCCATAAGAACTCAATCCGCCGCCATCCTTCCCAGGCCATTAGGGAATGACATTGCACCAGGTTGGCTCCACTAAGGCATAGTGTGAACTATGCTTCTACCACAGTGGGCTCTCCGAAACCGATGTTACTGGTTAGAATAAGCAACAGGGCTCTAGCTGGCTGTCAGTGGCAGATGCTGGAGGGCCGGAAGGCAGCCAACTCTCCTTAGGAAACAACCCAGGGTAATGGATTGGAGACAGAAGCCTGAAATCATCACGTGCAGAAATGTCACTAAGGGCCAATGTAGTACAAGTTCCGAAGGAGGCCTTGACAATTGACTAGGTGCTAGCTGACACCTGCCAGGCCATAAGAACTCAATCCGCCGCCATCCTTCCCAGGCCATTGCGGAATGACATTGCACCAGGTTGGCTCCACTAAGGCATAGTGTGAACTATTCTTCTACCACAGTGGGCTCTCCGAAACCGATGTTACTGGTTAGAATAAGCAACAGGGCTCTAGCTGGCTGTCAGTGGCAGATGCAGGAGGGCCGGAAGGCAGCCAACTCTCCTTAGGAAACAACCCAGGGTAATGGATTGGAGACAGAAGCCTGAAATCATCACGTGCAGAAATGTCACTAAGGGCCAATGTAGTACAAGTGCTGAAAGAGGCCCTGACAATTGACTAGGTGCTAGATCACCGCTGCCAGGCCAGAAGAACGCAATCCGCCTCCATCCTTTCCAGGCCACTGCGGAATGACATTGCACCAGGTTGGCTCCATTAAGGCATAGTGTGAACTATGCTTCTACCACAGTGGGCTCTCCGAAACCGATGTTACTGCTTAGAATAAGCAACAGGGCTCTAGCTGGCTGTCAGTGGCAGATGCAGGAGGGCGGGAAGGCAGCCATCTCTCCATAGGAAACAACCCAGGGTAATGGATTGGAGACAGAAGCCTGAAATAATCACGTGCAGAAATGTCACTAAGGGCCAATGTAGTACAAGTTCCGAAGAGGCCCTGACAATTGACTAGGTGCTTGCTCATCCCTGCCAGGCCAGAAGAACTCAATCTGCCGACATCCTTCCCAGGCCATTGCGGAAAGACATTGCCCCAGGTTGGCTACACTAAGGCATAGTGTGAACTATTCTTCTACCACAGTGGGCTCTCCGAAACCGATGTTACTGGTTAGAATAAGCAACAGGGCTCTAGCTGGCTGTCAGTGGCAGATGCAGGAGGGCCGGAAGGCAGCCAACTCTCCTTAGGAAACAACCCAGGGTAATGGATTGGAGACAGAAGCCTGAAATCATCACGTGCAGAAATGTCACTAAGGGCCAATGTAGTACAAGTTCCGAAGAGGCCCTGACAATTGACTAGGTGCTAGCTGACACCTGCCAGGCCATAAGAACTCAATCCGCCGCCATCCTTCCCAGGCCATTAGGGAATGACATTGCACCAGGTTGGCTCCACTAAGGCATAGTGTGAACTATGCTTCTACCACAGTGGGCTCTCCGAAACCGATGTTACTGGTTAGAATAAGCAACAGGGCTCTAGCTGGCTGTCAGTGGCAGATGCTGGAGGGCCGGAAGGCAGCCAACTCTCCTTAGGAAACAACCCAGGGTAATGGATTGGAGACAGAAGCCTGAAATCATCACGTGCAGAAATGTCACTAAGGGCCAATGTAGTACAAGTTCCGAAGGAGGCCTTGACAATTGACTAGGTGCTAGCTGACACCTGCCAGGCCATAAGAACTCAATCCGCCGCCATCCTTCCCAGGCCATTGCGGAATGACATTGCACCAGGTTGGCTCCACTAAGGCATAGTGTGAACTATTCTTCTACCACAGTGGGCTCTCCGAAACCGATGTTACTGGTTAGAATAAGCAACAGGGCTCTAGCTGGCTGTCAGTGGCAGATGCAGGAGGGCCGGAAGGCAGCCAACTCTCCTTAGGAAACAACCCAGGGTAATGGATTGGAGACAGAAGCCTGAAATCATCACGTGCAGAAATGTCACTAAGGGCCAATGTAGTACAAGTGCTGAAAGAGGCCCTGACAATTGACTAGGTGCTAGATCACCGCTGCCAGGCCAGAAGAACGCAATCCGCCTCCATCCTTTCCAGGCCACTGCGGAATGACATTGCACCAGGTTGGCTCCACTAAGGCATAGTGTGAACTATGCTTCTACCACAGTGGGCTCTCCGAAACCGATGTTACTGCTTAGAATAAGCAACAGGGCTCTAGCTGGCTGTCAGTGGCAGATGCAGGAGGGCGGGAAGGCAGCCATCTCTCCATAGGAAACAACCCAGGGTAATGGATTGGAGACAGAAGCCTGAAATAATCACGTGCAGAAATGTCACTAAGGGCCAATGTAGTACAAGTTCCGAAGAGGCCCTGACAATTGACTAGGTGCTTGCTCATCCCTGCCAGGCCAGAAGAACTCAATCTGCCGACATCCTTCCCAGGCCATTGCGGAAAGACATTGCCCCAGGTTGGCTACACTAAGGCATAGTGTGAACTATGTTCCTACCACAGTGGGCTATCCGAAACCGATGTTACTGGTTAGAATAAGCAACAGGGCTCTAGCTGGCTGTCAGTGGCAGATGCAGGAGGGCGGGAAGGCAGCGAACTCTCCATAGGAAACAACCCAGGGTAATGGATTGGAGACAGAAGCCTGAAATCATCACGTGCAGAAATGTCACTAAGGGCCAATGTAGTACAAGTTCCGAAAGAGGCCCTGACAATTGACTAGGTGCTAGCTCACCCCTGCCAGGCCATAAGAACTCAATCCGCCGCCATCCTTCCCAGGGCATTGCGGAAAGACATTGCCCCAGGTTGGCTCCACTAAGGCATAGTGTGAACTATGCTTCTACCACAGTGGGCTCTCCGAAACCGATGTTACTGGTTAGAATAAGAAACAGGGCTCTAGCTGGCTGTCAGTGGCAGATGCAGGAGGGCCGGAAGGCAGCCAACTCTCCTTAGGAAACAACCCAGGGTAATGGATTGGAGACAGAAGCCTGAAATCATCACGTGCAGAAATGTCACTAAGGGCCAATGTAGTACAAGTTCCGAAGAGGCCCTGACAATTGACTAGGTGCTAGCTCACCCCTGCCAGGCCAGAAGAACTCAATCCGCCGACATCCTTCCCAGGCCATTGCGGAAAGACATTGCCCCAGGTTGGCTCCACTAAGGCATAGTGTGAACTATGCTTCTACCACAGTGGGCTCTCCGAAACCGATGTTACTGGTTAGAATAAGCAACAGGGCTCTAGCTGGCTGTCAGTGGCAGATGCAGGAGGGCCGGAAGGCAGCCAACTCTCCTTAGGAAACAACCCAGGGTAATGGATTGGAGACAGAAGCCTGAAATCATCACGTGCAGAAATGTCACTAAGGGCCAATGTAGTACAAGTTCCGAAGAGGCCTTGACAATTGACTAGGTGCTAGCTGACACCTGCCAGGCCATAAGAACTCAATCCGCCGCCATCCTTCCCAGGCCATTAGGGAATGACATTGCACCAGGTTGGCTCCACTAAGGCATAGTGTGAACTATGCTTCTACCACAGTGGGCTCTCCGAAACCGATGTTACTGGTTAGAATAAGCAACAGGGCTCTAGCTGGCTGTCAGTGGCAGATGCTGGAGGGCCGGACGGCAGCCAACTCTCCTTAGGAAACAACCCAGGGTAATGGATTGGAGACAGAAGCCTGAAATCATCACGTGCAGAAATGTCACTAAGGGCCAATGTAGTACAAGTTCCGAAGGAGGCCTTGACAATTGACTAGGTGCTAGCTGACACCTGCCAGGCCATAAGAACTCAATCCGCCGCCATCCTTCCCAGGCCATTGCGGAATGACATTGCACCAGGTTGGCTCCACTAAGGCATAGTGTGAACTATTCTTCTACCACAGTGGGCTCTCCGAAACCGATGTTACTGGTTAGAATAAGCAACAGGGCTCTAGCTGGCTGTCAGTGGCAGATGCAGGAGGGCCGGAAGGCAGCCAACTCTCCTTAGGAAACAACCCAGGGTAATGGATTGGAGACAGAAGCCTGAAATCATCACTTGCAGAAATGTCACTAAGGGCCAATGTAGTACAAGTGCTGAAAGAGGCCCTGACAATTGACTAGGTGCTAGATCACCGCTGCCAGGCCAGAAGAACGCAATCCGCCTCCATCCTTTCCAGGCCACTGCGGAATGACATTGCACCAGGTTGGCTCCACTAAGGCATAGTGTGAACTATGCTTCTACCACAGTGGGCTCTCCGAAACCGATGTTACTGCTTAGAATAAGCAACAGGGCTCTAGCTGGCTGTCAGTGGCAGATGCAGGAGGGCGGGAAGGCAGCCATCTCTCCATAGGAAACAACCCAGGGTAATGGATTGGAGACAGAAGCCTGAAATAATCACGTGCAGAAATGTCACTAAGGGCCAATGTAGTACAAGTTCCGAAGAGGCCCTGACAATTGACTAGGTGCTTGCTCATCCCTGCCAGGCCAGAAGAACTCAATCTGCCGACATCCTTCCCAGGCCATTGCGGAAAGACATTGCCCCAGGTTGGCTACACTAAGGCATAGTGTGAACTATGCTTCTACCACAGTGGGCTCTCCGAAACCGATGTTACTGCTTAGAATAAGCAACAGGGCTCTAGCTGGCTGTCAGTGGCAGATGCAGGAGGGCCGGAAGGCAGCCAACTCTCCTTAGGAAACAACCCAGGGTAATGGATTGGAGACAGAAGCCTGAAATCATCACGTGCAGAAATGTCACTAAGGGCCAATGTAGTACAAGTTCCGAAGAGGCCCTGACAATTGACTAGGTGCTAGCTGACACCTGCCAGGCCATAAGAACTCAATCCGCCGCCATCCTTCCCAGGCCATTAGGGAATGACATTGCACCAGGTTGGCTCCACTAAGGCATAGTGTGAACTATGCTTCTACCACAGTGGGCTCTCCGAAACCGATGTTACTGGTTAGAATAAGCAACAGGGCTCTAGCTGGCTGTCAGTGGCAGATGCTGGAGGGCCGGAAGGCAGCCAACTCTCCTTAGGAAACAACCCAGGGTAATGGATTGGAGACAGAAGCCTGAAATCATCACGTGCAGAAATGTCACTAAGGGCCAATGTAGTACAAGTTCCGAAGGAGGCCTTGACAATTGACTAGGTGCTAGCTGACACCTGCCAGGCCATAAGAACTCAATCCGCCGCCATCCTTCCCAGGCCATTGCGGAATGACATTGCACCAGGTTGGCTCCACTAAGGCATAGTGTGAACTATTCTTCTACCACAGTGGGCTCTCCGAAACCGATGTTACTGGTTAGAATAAGCAACAGGGCTCTAGCTGGCTGTCAGTGGCAGATGCAGGAGGGCCGGAGGGCAGCCAACTCTCCTTAGGAAACAACCCAGGGTAATGGATTGGAGACAGAAGCCTGAAATCATCACGTGCAGAAATGTCACTAAGGGCCAATGTAGTACAAGTGCTGAAAGAGGCCCTGACAATTGACTAGGTGCTAGATCACCGCTGCCAGGCCAGAAGAACGCAATCCGCCTCCATCCTTTCCAGGCCACTGCGGAATGACATTGCACCAGGTTGGCTCCACTAAGGCATAGTGTGAACTATGCTTCTACCACAGTGGGCTCTCCGAAACCGATGTTACTGCTTAGAATAAGCAACAGGGCTCTAGCTGGCTGTCAGTGGCAGATGCAGGAGGGCGGGAAGGCAGCCATCTCTCCATAGGAAACAACCCAGGGTAATGGATTGGAGACAGAAGCCTGAAATAATCACGTGCAGAAATGTCACTAAGGGCCAATGTAGTACAAGTTCCGAAGAGGCCCTGACAATTGACTAGGTGCTTGCTCATCCCTGCCAGGCCAGAAGAACTCAATCTGCCGACATCCTTCCCAGGCCATTGCGGAAAGACATTGCCCCAGGTTGGCTACACTAAGGCATAGTGTGAACTATGTTCCTACCACAGTGGGCTATCCGAAACCGATGTTACTGGTTAGAATAAGCAACAGGGCTCTAGCTGGCTGTCAGTGGCAGATGCAGGAGGGCGGGTAGGCAGCGAACTCTCCATAGGAAACAACCCAGGGTAATGGATTGGAGACAGAAGCCTGAAATCATCACGTGCAGAAATGTCACTAAGGGCCAATGTAGTACAAGTTCCGAAAGAGGCCCTGACAATTGACTAGGTGCTAGCTCACCCCTGCCAGGCCATAAGAACTCAATCCGCCGCCATCCTTCCCAGGGCATTGCGGAAAGACATTGCCCCAGGTTGGCTCCACTAAGGCATAGTGTGAACTATGCTTCTACCACAGTGGGCTCTCCGAAACCGATGTTACTGGTTAGAATAAGAAACAGGGCTCTAGCTGGCTGTCAGTGGCAGATGCAGGAGGGCCGGAAGGCAGCCAACTCTCCTTAGGAAACAACCCAGGGTAATGGATTGGAGACAGAAGCCTGAAATCATCACGTGCAGAAATGTCACTAAGGGCCAATGTAGTACAAGTTCCGAAGAGGCCCTGACAATTGACTAGGTGCTAGCTCACCCCTGCCAGGCCAGAAGAACTCAATCCGCCGACATCCTTCCCAGGCCATTGCGGAAAGACATTGCCCCAGGTTGGCTACACTAAGGCATAGTGTGAACTATGCTTCTACCACAGTGGGCTCTCCGAAACCGATGTTACTGGTTAGAATAAGCAACAGGGCTCTAGCTGGCTGTCAGTGGCAGATGCAGGAGGGCCGGAAGGCAGCCAACTCTCCTTAGGAAACAACCCAGGGTAATGGATTGGAGACAGAAGCCTGAAATCATCACGTGCAGAAATGTCACTAAGGGCCAATGTAGTACAAGTTCCGAAGAGGCCCTGACAATTGACTAGGTGCTAGCTGACACCTGCCAGGCCATAAGAACTCAATCCGCCGCCATCCTTCCCAGGCCATTAGGGAATGACATTGCACCAGGTTGGCTCCACTAAGGCATAGTGTGAACTATGCTTCTACCACAGTGGGCTCTCCGAAACCGATGTTACTGGTTAGAATAAGCAACAGGGCTCTAGCTGGCTGTCAGTGGCAGATGCTGGAGGGCCGGAAGGCAGCCAACTCTCCTTAGGAAACAACCCAGGGTAATGGATTGGAGACAGAAGCCTGAAATCATCACGTGCAGAAATGTCACTAAGGGCCAATGTAGTACAAGTTCCGAAGGAGGCCTTGACAATTGACTAGGTGCTAGCTGACACCTGCCAGGCCATAAGAACTCAATCCGCCGCCATCCTTCCCAGGCCATTGCGGAATGACATTGCACCAGGTTGGCTCCACTAAGGCATAGTGTGAACTATTCTTCTACCACAGTGGGCTCTCCGAAACCGATGTTACTGGTTAGAATAAGCAACAGGGCTCTAGCTGGCTGTCAGTGGCAGATGCAGGAGGGCCGGAAGGCAGCCAACTCTCCTTAGGAAACAACCCAGGGTAATGGATTGGAGACAGAAGCCTGAAATCATCACGTGCAGAAATGTCACTAAGGGCCAATGTAGTACAAGTGCTGAAAGAGGCCCTGACAATTGACTAGGTGCTAGATCACCGCTGCCAGGCCAGAAGAACGCAATCCGCCTCCATCCTTTCCAGGCCACTGCGGAATGACATTGCACCAGGTTGGCTCCACTAAGCATAGTGTGAACTATGCTTCTACCACAGTGGGCTCTCCGAAACCGATGTTACTGCTTAGAATAAGCAACAGGGCTCTAGCTGGCTGTCAGTGGCAGATGCAGGAGGGCGGGAAGGCAGCCATCTCTCCATAGGAAACAACCCAGGGTAATGGATTGGAGACAGAAGCCTGAAATAATCACGTGCAGAAATGTCACTAAGGGCCAATGTAGTACAAGTTCCGAAGAGGCCCTGACAATTGACTAGGTGCTTGCTCATCCCTGCCAGGCCAGAAGAACTCAATCTGCCGACATCCTTCCCAGGCCATTGCGGAAAGACATTGCCCCAGGTTGGCTACACTAAGGCATAGTGTGAACTATTCTTCTACCACAGTGGGCTCTCCGAAACCGATGTTACTGGTTAGAATAAGCAACAGGGCTCTAGCTGGCTGTCAGTGGCAGATGCAGGAGGGCCGGAAGGCAGCCAACTCTCCTTAGGAAACAACCCAGGGTAATGGATTGGAGACAGAAGCCTGAAATCATCACGTGCAGAAATGTCACTAAGGGCAAATGTAGTACAAGTTCCGAAGAGGCCCTGACAATTGACTAGGTGCTAGCTGACACCTGCCAGGCCATAAGAACTCAATCCGCCGCCATCCTTCCCAGGCCATTAGGGAATGACATTGCACCAGGTTGGCTCCACTAAGGCATAGTGTGAACTATGCTTCTACCACAGTGGGCTCTCCGAAACCGATGTTACTGGTTAGAATAAGCAACAGGGCTCTAGCTGGCTGTCAGTGGCAGATGCTGGAGGGCCGGAAGGCAGCCAACTCTCCTTAGGAAACAACCCAGGGTAATGGATTGGAGACAGAAGCCTGAAATCATCACGTGCAGAAATGTCACTAAGGGCCAATGTAGTACAAGTTCCGAAGGAGGCCTTGACAATTGACTAGGTGCTAGCTGACACCTGCCAGGCCATAAGAACTCAATCCGCCGCCATCCTTCCCAGGCCATTGCGGAATGACATTGCACCAGGTTGGCTCCACTAAGGCATAGTGTGAACTATTCTTCTACCACAGTGGGCTCTCCGAAACCGATGTTACTGGTTAGAATAAGCAACAGGGCTCTAGCTGGCTGTCAGTGGCAGATGCAGGAGGGCCGGAAGGCAGCCAACTCTCCTTAGGAAACAACCCAGGGTAATGGATTGGAGACAGAAGCCTGAAATCATCACGTGCAGAAATGTCACTAAGGGCCAATGTAGTACAAGTGCTGAAAGAGGCCCTGACAATTGACTAGGTGCTAGATCACCGCTGCCAGGCCAGAAGAACGCAATCCGCCTCCATCCTTTCCAGGCCACTGCGGAATGACATTGCACCAGGTTGGCTCCACTAAGGCATAGTGTGAACTATGCTTCTACCACAGTGGGCTCTCCGAAACCGATGTTACTGCTTAGAATAAGCAACAGGGCTCTAGCTGGCTGTCAGTGGCAGATGCAGGAGGGCGGGAAGGCAGCCATCTCTCCATAGGAAACAACCCAGGGTAATGGATTGGAGACAGAAGCCTGAAATAATCACGTGCAGAAATGTCACTAAGGGCCAATGTAGTACAAGTTCCGAAGAGGCCCTGACAATTGACTAGGTGCTTGCTCATCCCTGCCAGGCCAGAAGAACTCAATCTGCCGACATCCTTCCCAGGCCATTGCGGAAAGACATTGCCCCAGGTTGGCTACACTAAGGCATAGTGTGAACTATGTTCCTACCACAGTGGGCTATCCGAAACCGATGTTACTGGTTAGAATAAGCAACAGGGCTCTAGCTGGCTGTCAGTGGCAGATGCAGGAGGGCGGGAAGGCAGCGAACTCTCCATAGGAAACAACCCAGGGTAATGGATTGGAGACAGAAGCCTGAAATCATCACGTGCAGAAATGTCACTAAGGGCCAATGTAGTACAAGTTCCGAAAGAGGCCCTGACAATTGACTAGGTGCTAGCTCACCCCTGCCAGGCCATAAGAACTCAATCCGCCGCCATCCTTCCCAGGGCATTGCGGAAAGACATTGCCCCAGGTTGGCTCCACTAAGGCATAGTGTGAACTATGCTTCTACCACAGTGGGCTCTCCGAAACCGATGTTACTGGTTAGAATAAGAAACAGGGCTCTAGCTGGCTGTCAGTGGCAGATGCAGGAGGGCCGGAAGGCAGCCAACTCTCCTTAGGAAACAACCCAGGGTAATGGATTGGAGACAGAAGCCTGAAATCATCACGTGCAGAAATGTCACTAAGGGCCAATGTAGTACAAGTTCCGAAGAGGCCCTGACAATTGACTAGGTGCTAGCTCACCCCTGCCAGGCCAGAAGAACTCAATCCGCCGACATCCTTCCCAGGCCATTGCGGAAAGACATTGCCCCAGGTTGGCTCCACTAAGGCATAGTGTGAACTATGCTTCTACCACAGTGGGCTCTCCGAAACCGATGTTACTGGTTAGAATAAGCAACAGGGCTCTAGCTGGCTGTCAGTGGCAGATGCAGGAGGGCCGGAAGGCAGCCAACTCTCCTTAGGAAACAACCCAGGGTAATGGATTGGAGACAGAAGCCTGAAATCATCACGTGCAGAAATGTCACTAAGGGCCAATGTAGTACAAGTTCCGAAGAGGCCCTGACAATTGACTAGGTGCTAGCTCACCCGTGCCAGGCCAGAAGAACTCAATGCGCCGACATCCTTCCCAGGCCATTGCGGAAAGACATTGCCCCAGGTTGGCTCCACTAAGGCATAGTGTGAACTATGCTTCTACCACAGTGGGCTCTCCGAAACCGATGTTACTGCTTAGAATAAGCAACAGGGCTCTAGCTGGCTGTCAGTGGCAGATGCAGGAGGGCCGGAAGGCAGCCAACTCTCCATAGGAAACAACCCAGGGTAATGGATTGATGACAGAAGCCTGAAATCATCACGTGCAGAAATGTCACTAAGGGCCAATGTAGTACAAGTTCCGAAAGAGGCCCGGACAATTGATTGGTGCTAGCTCACCCCTGCCAGGCCATAAGAACTCAATCCGCCGCCATTCTTCCCAGGGCATTGCGGAAAGACATTGCCCCAGGTTGGCTCCACTAAGGCATAGTGCGAACTATGCTTCTACCACAGCCGCAGCCGCAGCCGCAGCCCTAGCCCTAGCCCTAGCCCTAGCCCTAGCCCTAGCCCTAGCCCTAGCCCTAGCCCTAGCCCTAACCCTAACCCGAGCCCTAACCCTAACCCTAACACTAGCTCAGCCCTGCCTCTAGCCCTAGCCCAACCCATAGCCCTAACCCTAACCCTAACCCAAAACCTCACCATAACCCAGCCCTAGCCATAGCCATAGCACTAGCAGTAGCCCTGGTCCTGACCCTAGCCATAGCCCTAGCCCTACTCGTAGCACTAGGCTTAGGCCTAGGCCTAGGCCTAACCCTTCCTGTAACCCTAAACGTAACCCTAACCCTAAGCCTAACCTTGCCCGAACCCTAACTTTAACCCTAACCCTAACACTAACACTAACCCTAGCCCTAGCCTTAGCCCTAGCCCCACCCATAAACCTACCCCTACCCCTACCCCTACCCCTATCCCTACCCTTACCCCTACCCCTACCCCTACCCCGACCCCTTCCCCTAACCCAAACTCTAGCTCTAGCCCTAGTCCTATGCCTAAGCCGAGCCCTAGCCCTAAGCCTAGCCCTAGCCGTAGCCCTAGCACAAGCCCTAGCCCTAGCCCTAAACTTAATCTTAACCTTAACCTTAACCCTAACCCTAACCCTAACCCTAACCCTAACCCTAACCCAAAACCTAACCCTAACCCTAACCCTAACCCTAACCCTAACCCTAACTCTAACCCAAACCCAAACTCTAAACCTAACCAAACCCTAAAGCTAAACCTAACACTAACCTTAGCCGAGCCCTGACCCTTGCCTTAACCCTAACCCTAACCCTAAACCTAACTCTAGCACTAGCACTAGCCCTACGCGAATCCTAACCTTAAGCTTAACGCTAGCCCTAGCCCTCGCCGTACCCCTAACCCTAATCCTACCCCAGCCCTAGCCCTCGGCCTGGGCCTAGCATAGCCCTAGCCCTAGAAGTAGTCCTAGTCCTAGTCCTAGTCCAAGTCCTAACCCTAACCCTAGCCCATCCCTAGCCCTAGTGCTAGCACCAACACAAACGCTAACACTAACACTAACCCTATTCTTATCCCTAGCCCTAAACCTAACCCTAACCCTAGCCCAACCCAAGCCCTAGCCCTAAGCCTAACCCTATCCCTATCCCTATCCCTATGCCTAGTCGTAGCACTATACCTAGGCCTAAACCAAACCCTTACCTAACCCTAACCCTAACCCTAGCCCTAGCCCTAGCCCTAGCCCTAGCCCTAGCCCTATCCCTATCCCTATCCCTATCCCTATCCCTATCCCTATCCCTATCCCTATCCCTATCCCTATCCCTAACCCTAACCCTAACCCTAATCCTAACCCTAACCCTAACCCTAACCCTATCCCTAACGCAACCCCTAACCTTAGCCCAGCTCGAGCCCGAGCCCTACCACTAGCACTAGCACTAGGCCTAGGCCTAGCCCTAGCCGCAGCCCTGACGCTAGCCCTAGCCCTAGCCTTAGCCCTAGTGTTAGGGTTAGGGTTAGGGCTCGGGTTAGGGCTAGGGCTAGAGCTAGGGCTATGGCTCGGGCTTGGGCTCGCGCTGGGCTAAGTTTGGGGATTGGGTTAGGGTTAGGGTTAGGGTGAGGGTGAGGGTGAGGGTCAGGGTCAGGGTCAGGGTCAGGGTGATGGCTATGCCTAGGGCTATGGCTATGGCTATGGCTAGGGCTAGGGTTAGAGTTAGGGTTAGGGTTTTGTTTAGGCCTAGGACTAGTGCTACAACTAGGGCTAGGGCTAGGGCTCGTGCTCAAGCTCGAGCTCGGGGTAGGGCTCGGGGAAGGGGTAGGGCTACGGCTCGGGCTCGGGCTCGGGTTTCCATTAGAGTTATGGCTATGGCTAGGGCCTGGCGTGGGTTAGGTTTATGGTTAGGGTTAGGGTTAGGGTAAGGGTTAGGGTTGGGGTTAAGGTTAGGGTAGGGCAAGCCTAGGGCTAGGGCTAGGGCTAGGGCTCGCGCTGGGCTAAGTTTGGGGATTGGGTTAGGGTTAGGGCTCCCGTTAGGGTTAGGGCTTGGGTAGGGCTAGTGCTAGCGCTAGTGCTAGGGCTCAGGCTCGCGCTGGCCTAATTTTGGGGATTGGGTTAGGGTTAGGGCTCCCGTTAGGGCTAGGGCTAGGGCTAGGGCTAGGGCTAGGGCTAGGGCTAGGGCTAGGGCTTGGGCTAGCGCTAGGGCTAGGGCTAGGGTTATGGTAGGGCGATGGGTTGGGCTAGGGCTAGAGACAGGGCTGAGCTAGCGCGAGGGTGAGGGTGAGGGTGAGGGTGAGGGTGCGGGTGAGGGCTAGGGCTAGGGCTTGGGCTAGGGCTAGGGCTAGGGCTAGGCTTAAGGTTAGGCTTAGGGCTAGTGCTAGTGTTATGGTTAGGATTAGGGCGACAGGTTGGGCTAGGGCTAGAGCCAGGGCTGAGCTAGCGTGAGGGTGAGGGCTAGGGCTAGTGCTACGACTATGGCTATTGCTAAAACTCGGTGGACGGCTCGGGCTCGGGCTCGGGCTCGGATTAGGTGTAGGGCTAGGGTTAGGGTTAGATCTATTGCTAGGACTAGGACCAGGCCAGGGCTAGGGTGAGGGTGATTGTGAAGGTGAGGGTTAGTGTTAGGGCTAGGGCTAGGGCTAGGGCTAGGGCTAGGGCTAAGACTAGGGCTAGGGCTAGGGCTAGGGCTAAGGCTAGGGCTAGGGATAGGGATAGGGATAGGGATAGGGATAGGGATAGGGATAGGGATAGGGCTAGGGCTAGGGCTAGGGCTAGGGCTAGGGTAGGGCTAGGGCTAGGGCTAGGGCTAGGGCTAGGGCTAGGGCTAGGGCTAGGGCTAGGGCTAGGGCTAGGGCCAAGGCTAGGGCTAGGGTTAGGGTTAGGGTTAGGGTTAGGGTTAGGGTTAAGGTTCGGGCAAGGTTAGGCGTAGGGTTAGGGTTACGTTTAGGGTTACAGAAAGGGTTAGGCCTAGGCCTAGGCCTAAGCCTAGTGCTACGAGTAGGGCTAGGGCTAGGGCTAGGGTCAGGACCAGGGTTAATGCTAGTGCTATGGCTAGGGCTAGGGCTGGGTTAAGGTGAGGTTTTGGGTTATGGTTAGGGTTAGTGTGAAGGTGAGGAAGAGGGTTAGAGTGAGGGTTAGGGCTAGGGCTAGGGCTATGGCTGGGCTAAGGTTAGGGTTTGGGTTAGGTTTAAGGTTAGGGTTAGGGTTAGGGCTACGGCTAGGGCTAGGGCAAGGGCAAGGGCTAGGGCTTGGGCTAGGGCTAGGGCTAGGGCTAGGGCTAGGGCTAGTGCTAGTGCTAGTGCTAGTGCTAGGGCTAGGGCTAGGGCTAGGCTTAGGGCTAGGACTATTGTTAGGGATAGGGCAACAGGTTGGGCTAGGGCTAGAGCCAGGGCTGAGCTAGCGTGAGGGTGAGGGCTAGGGCTAGGGCTAGGGTAAGGATTAGGCCTAGGCCTAGGCCTAGGCCTAGGCCTAGTGCTACGACTATGGCTATTGCTAAAACTCGGTGGACGGGTCGGGCTCGGGCTCGGGCTAGGATTAGGTGTAGGGCTAGGGTTAGGGTTAGATCTATTGCTAGGACTAGGACCAGGCCAGGGCTAGGGTGAGGGTGATTGTGAAGGTGAGGGTTAGTGTTAGGGCTAGGGCTAGGGCTAGGGCTAGGGCTAGGGCTAGGGCTAGGGCTAGGGATAGGGCTAGGGATAGGGCTAAGGCTAGGGCTAGGGCTAGGGCTAGGGCTAGGGCTAGGGCTAGGGCTAGGGCTAGGGCTAGAGCTAGGGCTAGGGCTAGGGCTAAGGCTAGGGCTAGGGCTAGGCTTAGGATTAGGATTAGGAATAGGGTTAGAGCTAGTGTTTTGGTTTGGGTTAGAGGTAGGGGTAGTGGTAATGGTTGGGGTAGGGGTTGGGTTGGGTTGGGGTAGGGGTAGGGGTAGGGTTATGGCTACGGCTACGGCTACGGCTAGTGCTAGGGCTTACGGCTAGGGTTAGGGTTTGTGTTAGGGTTCGGGTTAGGGTTCGGGCTAGTTTTAGGCTTATGCTTAGGGCTACGACTTGGGTTAGGGTTAGTGTTAGTCTTAGTGTTAGGGTTAGGGTTAGGGCTACGATTAGGACTAGGACTAGGACTAGGAATAGGAATAGGTATAGGTATAGGTATAGGAATAGGAATAGGAATAGGAATAGGAATAGGAATAGGGCTATAGCTGGGGTTTGGTTTAGGGCTCTGGCTCGGGCTAGGATCAGGGCAAGGCCTAGGGCCATGGCTCGGGATAAGGCTAGGGCTAGGGCTAGGGCTAGGGCTAGGGCTAGGACTAGGACTAGGGCTAGGGCTAAGGCTAGGATTAGGCCTAGACCTAGTGCTACAACTATGGCTATGGCTAAAACTCGGGCGAGGGCTAGGGCTAGGATTAGGCGTAGCCCTAGTGTTAGGGTTAGATCTATTCCTAGGACTAGGGCCACGCGAGGGCTAGGTTGAGGGTGAGGGTGAAGGTGAGGGTTAGTGTTAGTGTTAGGGCTAGGGCTAGGGCTAGGGCTAGGGCTAGGGTGAAGGTGAGGTTTAGTGTCAGGGCTAGGGCTAGGGCTAGGGCTAGGGCTAGGGCTAGGGCTAGGGCTAGGGCTAGGGCTAGGGCTAGGGCTCGGGCTAGTGCTAGTGCGAGTGCGAGTGCGAGTGCAAGTGCGAGTGCTAGGGCTAGTGCGAGTGCTAGGGCTAGTGCTAGGTCTAGGGCTACGGCTAGGCTTAGGGCTAGGTCTATTGTTAGGGATAGGGTTAGGGCTATGGGTTGAACTAGGGCTAGAGCCAGGGCTGAGCTAGTGTTAGGGTTAGGGTTAGGGCTCGGGTTAGGCTTAGGGCTAGGGCTAGGGCTAGGGCTGCGGCTAGTGCTAGTGCTAGTGCTAGTGCTCGGGCTCGGGCTCGCGCTGGGCTAAGTTTGGGGATTGGGTTAGGTTTAGGTTTAGGGTTAGGGTGAGGGTCAGGGTCAGGGTGAGGGTCAGGGTCAGGGTCAGGGTCAGGGTCACTGTCAGGGTCAGGGTCAGGGTGATGGCTAGGCCTATGGCTAGGGCTATGGCTATGGCTAGGGCTAGGGTTAGGGTTAGGGTTTTGTTTAGGCCTACGACTAGTGCTACAACTACGGCTAGGGTTAGGGCAAGTGCTCGTGCTCAAGCTCAAGCTCGGGGTAGGGCTCGGGCTAGGATTATGCTTAGGGGTAGGATTAGGATTAGGGCTAATTCTACGACAATGGCGAGGGCAGGGCTAGGGTGAAGGTGAGGGTTAGTGTTAGTGTTAGGGCTAGGGCTAGGGCTAGGGCTACGGCTAGGGTTAGGCTTACGGCTCGGGCTCGGGCTCGGGCTTGGGTTACCATTAGAGTTATGGCTATGGGAAGGGCCTGGCATGGGTTAGGTTTATGCTTAGGGTTAGGGTAAGGGTTAGGCTTCGGGTTAGAGTTAGGGTTAATGGTAGGCCTAGGGCTAGGGTTAGCGTAAGGGCTAGGGCTACGGCTAGGGCTAGGGCAAGGGCTAGGCCTAGGCCTAGGCTGTAGGTAGGGCTAGGGCTAGGGTTAGTGTTAGGGTTAGGGCTACAGGTTGGGCTAGGGCTAGAGCCAGGGCTCAGCTAGCATAAGTGTGAGTGTGAGTGTGAGGGCTAGGGCTAGGGCTAGGGCAAGGGCTAGGGCTAGGGCTAGGGCTAGGTGTAGTGTAGAGCTATGGCTAGGGCTAAGGTTAGGGCTAGGGCTAGGGCTAGGTGTAGTGTAGAGCTATAGCTATGGCTAGGGCTAGGGCTAGGGCTAGGGTTAGAGCTAGGGTTTGTTAGGGTTTGTGTTATGGTTAAGTATAGGCTTAGGCTTAGGCTTAGGCATAGGCTTAGGGTTCGGGTTAGCGTTAGTGTTAGGGCTAGTGCTAGTCCTAGTGCTAGTGCTAGTGCTAGTGCTAGTGCTAGGGCCAGGCTAGGTCTAGGGCTAGGGCTAGGGCTAGGCTTAGGTTTAGGCTTAGGAATAGGAATAGAAATAGGAGTAGGGCTAGAACTAGCGTTTGGGTTAGGGCTAGGGCTAGGGCTAGCGTCAGGGCTTGGGCTAGGCCTAGGGCTGCGGCTAGGGCTAGGGCTAGGGCTAGGGCTAGTGCTAAAGCTCGGGCTTGGGCTGTGCTAAGGTTAGGGTTAGGGGTAGTGGTAGGGGTAGGGGTAGGGTTCTGGCTACGGCTAAGGCTAGCGCTAACCCAAAACCTAGTTCTAGCCCTATTCCTATTCTTATTCCTTGTCCTAAGCCTACCCCTACCCCTACCCCTACCCCTAACCCAAACCCTAGCTCTAGCCCTCGTTCTATGCCTAAGCCTAGCCCTAGCACTAAGCCTAGCCCTAGCCCTAGCCCTAGCCCTAGCCC